>OZ035997.1:58434400-58621900 GCA_964035015.1 Corallium rubrum | reverse complement strand
ATGATGATGATGATGATGATGATGATAATGATAATGATAATGATAATGATAATAATGATAATGATAATGATAATAATGATAATGATAATGATAATGATAATGATAATGATAATGATAATGATAATGATAATGATGATAATAATGATAATCATAATCATAATAATAACAATAATAAATAATAATAATAATAATAATAATAATAATAACAACAACAACAACAACAACAACAACAACAATAATAATAATAATAATAATAATAATAATACTGTACAGTAATAATATACCCGGTTATATAAGAACCAATAAAGATATCTATTGCATGTATCCAATTTTGATAAAGCCAGAGTGTACAAAAATTTCAATTAACTTATTTACTATGTTTCGTCGAGCCACAGTCGCCCAAGTGTACGATACGACAAGCGATCAGAAAACTCGTTCTCAGGGCCACCGTATACACGCTGCATGCGTACCTATGTTTTAATACAATACCAACCTGTTTGTACAAACAAACAAGCCAGGCAAGCAGCCCCGCTCAAGGTCATGCAGTAAAATACACTTTTTCTTCGGCCAATCCTAGCAACAAGAAGGAAAGCACGGGTTTAGTTTGTTAAACACGAAATAAGTAATGTAGGGGAATAGTGCTTTTCACGCAATCTGATTGGTTCCTCTAGCTCGGGATATCCTGCATTAGTATCAACCAACTTGTGGTCTATCACAAATCCGGCTTTCTGATTGGCTGACCTACTAGTGGTCTATTGGTGATAGACCATAGTAGCGTTATCCAATGATAAACCATCTTATACCTGGAATACTCCTATTCTGACCAATCAGAAGCCACGCATATTCACGCTGCGAGCAAAACCTGGAAACTAGGCCAAACATGGCGTCGGCTAAAAGTTTTATACGAGTGATGAAATCATGAAAACATTGGCCCGAAAGTAATGGAAAATTGTTCAGTTTGACATTTTCGAATAAGAAAATTAATTCGCTTATGTCTATGGAGTATATCAACACCAAATTTAAAGCAAAGTAATTACAATCTCGTTTTTTGTGAGCGATTGTTTATCATGTGCCATCAAACTACTCTACATTGTGAATGGGGAGACTACTGCAAACAAAAAGGTAAAACTATTTGAAAATTTGGAACAATGTTTGATTAGTCCTATTTACGTTAAAGAAAAGTTGTTTATGGTTGATACTAAAACAATTAGACAACTCGCCCTCGTTTTCTACGAGCCGATAGTCAACTCAGCTTCGCCTCGTTGACTGTCTAATTGTTAACTATTCACCTGCGGGAAAAACAAAATGGCGGCCAGATTTTCTTTCTTTACCGAAGCAGGAGATTATCTTGATAAACAAGGCTGATGTAGTAGAATAACGAGAAAAGTCAACAAAATTAAGTAGAAGAGTGTCCACAGGTATGTTTCTCCACAATTTTCTAGCCATTATACAATACAATACAATACACTTTATTTAACGTGGTCGATACACTTAGCGTTAACGCTATTTTCCAGGTATGCCACGATTTAAACTAAATCAATATTAAAACAGTTGTACACAACTATAACTATTTTTACAATAAAATAACACTATATAATCAAACCTGATTTTGAATATATTCAAAACTTATAAAAACTGTTTTGTCGACAAATATCGAGGACGCCAAGTTGCTAGCGGGCCGCCGTGTCTCGTACGAAAATACCGAAAAATATAGGAATGTTAAACTCGTTATTTCATTTATGAGGCATATGCTAAAACAATTATTCACCTCAGTGTCGTCGAATAGTCAACAATTATCGAATATCCACACTATTCACCGACAATGAGGTGAATAAGTGTTTTAGCATATACCTCATAAATGAAATAACACATTTAACATTCTTATATTTTTCGGTATTTTATACAAGACACAGCTGCATGCTAGCAACTTGGGCACTTGGCGTACTCGATATTTGTCGACAAAACAGTTCTTACAACTTTTGAATATATTAATGGCTATAGAAAAAGGTAAAGAAACATACCTGTGGATATATTATAAGTAATATTGATTATTGGGCATTTCACTCGATTACATAGCACGTTCTAAGGATTTTGGGAGAAGGAAAATTCGAGTGTAGAATATATACATTTTAGGACCAAACCGGGACCAGTTGCGAAAAATGCAACTACACAGGCCTTCCGGCAGGAATTGAACCCACGACCTGTGGATACCTGTGGATACTCTTCTACTTAATTTTGTTGATTTTTCTCGTTATTCTACAACATAAGCCTTGTTTATCAACAAAATCTGTAAACAAAGCAAAACTGTCCGCCATTTTGTTTTGCCCGCAGGTGAATAATGCAGGATATCCCGAGCTAGATGAACCAATCAGATTGCTTGAAAAGCACTATTCACCTGCGAGGTATATGCTAATGCTGGATATTCACCGAGCCGCAAAGCGGCTCCAGTAAATATCCAGCACTGTTCATGCACGTCGGCGAATAATTGTTAATTATTAACCATTTATTTGGAACGCTTGCAATTTTTCGGCTGATTATATATTTTGCTCTGCCTAGTGCGGAACTGAATTGAATTGAACTGAACCGAAAAATGGTGTGCGTGGCATTTTTGGGACACACTCACTGTTCAATATTCAGGGACGCCGAAATGATAAAAGGGGAGGGGACAGGCAGTTCAGTCTTCCACGGACCTAGACGGTACTTTGTTTTATCATAGTTGAACGCTTTAACATGTTTTCGTTAGTATATAATTATATTACGACTCTTCAAACATGAATTAGACAATCTTCGACCTTCATGTATGTTTATAGGTGATAAAAACACGTCATTGACAGCAGTAAACAAGTTGGGTTTTTTTAAATTCAAAGAGCACTTTAGCTCCTCTAGTCTTTTCTAAGAAGCTGATCGTTCTGTCACAGCCCCTACCCTACCCCATCACGTTTAGGCGTCCCTAATAACATATAACAGACGTGCCTTGGTAGAAATGTACTACGTGTACCCGTACCAACACTGCTGCCAAATGTTTGGGCATGCGTGAGTTTACAAAAGCGTGGGAAAGTGTGAAATAGCCGTGGCAACAACAACCAGACAGTGAAGTCAAAGTTAGACTCGACTATTGCGACTATAGTGTTGAAAAAAGGAGCTATTAAAATTACGAAAGAGCCATTTCAAAATATTTAAAGATATTAATAAGGCAATAACATGATTCTTGGAGGGCATATTGTTTATATGTTGCCCACGTAGCGAGGGTCCAAATATTTCTACAAGGGCCACAAATAAACAATATGACCTGACAAAAATGTTATTGTCGTTATCACCAAAGGCACCATTAATCTGATTAAATATGTAGTGCATTATAAGAAAGGCTGCAAACGTATTTGCGGTCCGGCTAGTATAGTTGGTCATTGTCCCCCCCCCCCCCCCCACACACACACACACACACGCTTGCGAGTGTTTTAATTTCAAGAGGGCGGTTTGACGTTTGGCCTTGAATACTGGTGATAATGCAGCCTCACGACAAGTAGAAACCTTAAAAAGTAGTTTTCTTAAAATTTGCAAGAATTGCGTGGCACTCATGCACTGGGAGTAGCTCTTTCCCGGGCGGAGAGAGATAGAGACAGACAGACAGACAGACAGACAGACAGACAGACAGACAGACAGACAGACAGACAGACAGACAGACAGGACGGGACGGGACGGGACGGGACGGGACGGGACGGGACGGGACGGGACGGGACGGGACGGGACGGGACGGGACGGGACGGGACGGGACGGGACGGGACGGGACGGGACGGGACGGGACGGGACGGGACGGGACGGGACGGGACGGGACGGGACGGGACGGGACGGGACGGGACGGGACGGGACGGGACGGGACGGGACGGGACGGGACGGGACGGGACGGGACGGGACGGGACGGGACGGGACGGGACGGGACGGGACGGGACGGGACGGGACGGGACGGGACGGGACGGGACGGGACGGGACGGGACGGGACGGGACGGGACGGGACGGGACGGGACGGGACGGGACGGGACGGGACGGGACGGACAGACAGACAGACAGACAGACAGACAGACAGACAGACAGACAGACAGACAGACAGACAGACAGACAGACAGACAGACAGACAGACAGAAATATATATTGGCAAAATAATAATAATAATAATAATAATAATAATAATAATAATAATAATAATAATAATAATAATAATAATAATAATAATGGGCATGGGGTAGGACCGGCATGGGCTGCAGCCTACTACGGGAACTTGGACGCTCCCGCCCTCCAGAGTCTAGGGTAGTACCTTTGGCAAGTATTAGCAACCCCAAAGCCACCCTTGTCAGGGTTACGACATCTGGTCGGTTGAACCAGACAACTCAGTTCAACTCGTAATCTCACGGTGGAGTCACGTGCCAATGAGATGAATGGCTGACACGTAAGGCAGTCGTACACGTACACCCGCAGGAGTGGCACCCCTGCGAGGTAACAGTGCCTTATCCGAAGTGCCGGGCAACCTCGGATGGACTTATATAACCCGTGCGATGCTCGTGGGAACAATATGGAAAATACTGATCATGATTATCGGAACCATAACATACAACAACCAGGTACTTCAGGTCACAATACAGAAGCAGTTACGGCTGAGGACATAGAAGAAGTACCAGTGAGTATCAACGTACAGAATCGAAATATCGAGTCTGTTTGGACATTTCACGAGAAGGTGAAATTAGTGAAGATAGATATTGAGGAGCGAGAACATGGGAGAGGCTTCATGGTACGAGTGAGAGATAGATGGAGGCAGGAATCCAGTACAAAAGTGGAAACAACAACGCAGAACTTGCGCGACAACGCCAATCGTTTCAAGAAAGAGGGCACGGTGATGGCTGAGATTGAAAGATGGGAAAGGTCACGAAATGATGGAAGGAACGAGAATAGTGAAGAAAGACATGAACCAACTGAGAACACAGAGAACCCGTTAACTTGGACAACAGAGATGAAAGTGAGGCTGGTAGAGATTGACATGGAGGAGAGGCAGAATGGAAAGGGTTTTATGCGCAGGGTTAAGAATAGGTGGAACGCTGAATTCAACGAATACCGTAATGCAAATGAGCAGAAACTACGGGACAATGCAGCTAGATTCAAACAGGAAAAAGAGATTGCTAATCTAGTACTTGTCAGAAAGAGACAAGAAAGTGAAATTGATATTAGGAGAATACAATCAGGAGAAGAGGAAGTAGCTGCAGACAACGGAGGGGTAGAAATTGAGCCGATGGTGGAAGACAATGCACAGGACGAGACTGAAAGTGGAAATACAGAGGAAGTGATAACAATCCTGGAAAGCGATATTGAACTTGAAAGATTGTTCAGGATGGAGCTGCAACAACTAGTTCCAACAACGATGGAGACCATTGAAACCAGAGAGAAGCTACCGAAGTTGAGATTGACGTCAGCAATAGAAAAGAGTGCAAATAATATTTTGAGTGTAGAACTGAAAGAAGCGAACGACATCATGAAGATCACAGACACAGTATATGCTATGGGTAAGGCAGTTGCGAAGATGACTGGAGTTAAGAAGAAAGAAGCTGGTCGAGTGGTGCCTGGTGGGAATAGGAGTGAGAGAAAGCTAAGGCATCAGATAAAGCAGTTAAGGCAATTAATTGCACGAACAGCGAATGAGTTGCATCGAAGGAAGATGAGACGTAAACCAACAAAGAGAGAAAGAAGATTGTTGAAAGAGATTGGGACAAGGATAGAAGGAGGGAAAATCAGAAGTGACAACTTGAGAGCGGCGAAGGAGGGATGGTTGGATGAATTGAGAAATAAGAAAGTTAAACTCGACAAAATGTCTACGAGAGCGAAGAGGATAAAGAATAATGCCATGTTTGCAGCAGACGAAGGAGGATTCTACAGGAAGGGCAAGGGGACAAAAATATTTCATGGAGAAGTTCCTCCAATGGAGAAGTTTGTTGATTTTTGGGGAGGAATCTGGGAAGACGAGAAGAAGACTCCGGAGCAGCCATGGATGAAAGTGGTGGAACAGAAGCTGAAGGAAAAAGTGCAAGACGTAAAAGAGTTTGTAGTAACAAGAGAAGACCTGGCGAAGGTGGTGAAGAGAAGAAAGAATTGGTCAGCACCAGGTATCGACGGTATCCAAAATTTTTGGTGGAAAAGATTTAAAGAAGCATGGGATGCGCTCCGTAGAGCGATGGTTACATGGAAACAAGAAGTCGACAGAATACCAAGATGGCTTACATTTGGTAGATCTGTACTGTCGCCAAAAACGGAAGATCTGAGTCCTGCAGGAGATTATCGTCCAATCACATGCTTAAACACGTCCTACAAGATTTACACTGGAATGATGGGAAGGTACATGAAGGAGCATGCGGAGAGTAATAACATCTGGGATGAAGGCCAGCTTGGAGCGATGGAAGGAGTACTGGGAACTGTAGACCAGCTGCTGATTGACAAGTGTATAACGGATGAGGTGAGAGAACATCGTCGTAATCTTGCAGTAGCTTTCTATGATTATACGAAGGCATACGACAAAGTACACCATGACTGGATGCTGAGAGTATACCGGTGGATGAGGATCCCTGAAGATGTCATAAAGGTGATAGAGAGGCTAATGCAGAATTGGAAGACGAAACTGGAGGTGAATATAGATGGAAGGAAGATGACGAGCAGATGGATACAAATATCATGTGGATTTCTACAAGGTGACAGCTACTCGCCAGTAGGGTTCTGTCTATCAGAAGTGCCAATTGGTATGCTTCTCAGTGAGACAAGAGGATATAGAATGGGACCGCCTGGACATCGTACAGTAAAGCGAACGCACAGCTTATTTGTTGACGATCTGAAAATGTACCAGGAAAGCCACGAGCTATTGAGTGCCGTGAATGAGATGATCGTTAAAGCTAGCGACGACACAGGTGCATGCTACGGAGTTAAGAAATGTGCAGAGATTGTATTCGACCACGGTAAGATGGTGAAAGGTGATGGCATGGAAGTACTGCAAGAAAGGATGAAAACGCTCGACCCGGAAAAAAACGAGCACTACAAATTCCTAGGCATAGAGCAGGCTGAAAAAAACAAGAAAGAGAAAGTTTTGGAAAGAGTTGTACTGGAGATGGAGAAACGAGTGAAAATGTTAACTGAACTAGAACTGTATGACAGGAACATGATAAGAGCAATTAACTGCAGAGTGATACCAGTAGCAGGATACCCCATGAATGTTTGTAAATTCTCCAAAGCAGATTTAAGGGAACTAGATATGACCTTGAAGAAGGAACTGAGGTTGAAGAACATGCTTGGTAGGCAATCCAGTGACGAGAGGCTATACATGAAAAGGCAGGTGGGAGGACGAGGATTAAAGAGCCTGAGAGAAGTATATCAGGAAACAAAAGTCAGAATTGCGACTTACATGTCAATGTCAGAGAGTAGATGGATTGCAGTAGTATGGAAGAGAGAGTACGATGATGAGTATTGCTCAGTGAAACGTGAAGCAGAACAGACGTTAGCGGAGTGTGGATTGGAGGTAACCTTTAATGAAAAAGGAGTTACGATGAACGGAGAGAGTATGATTGGCCCCTGGAAAACTGGTTGGAGGAAGCTGAAGGAAGGACTGAAGAAAGGAATGGAAAACAACAAAAAGTCTGAATATATGAAGAAGGAAATGCAAAGCAAGGTCTATAAGGACCAGGAATTGGAATGTAGTGAATGGCTTAAATGTAATCTCGACCCTAAGAAGACTGCAGCGATAGTAAATATGCAAGAACAGATGATCGAGACAAGAAAATGGAAGGGGATGAGAGGACTAAACGTTGAATCGGTATTGTGTAGGTTATGTGGACAGTACGATGAGACTGTCCAACATCTCTTGGCAGGATGCACAGTATTAGCAGGGACAGAGTATGTGAGGAGACATAACAGTGCATTGATGGTGCTAGCGGTGCAATGGGGTAAGCAACATGGGATTATAGAGGAAGGAACACTGTGGTACCAACAGCGTTGGGTGAAAGGGCATGTTGTAGAGAATGACAAGTTTAAGATGGTGTGGGATTTTGAATATAAACTGAGGAAATATAATAAATCTAGGAGACCAGACCTCACACTGGAGGACAGGGATGGGAAACATATTTGGCTGGTGGACATGGCATGTCCTCAGGAACAAAACATCGAAGCAAAACATCGGGAAAAGTTGAACAAGTACCAGCAGTTAGCGTTTGAAACAAGAGAGAAGCGACTGGGATTCCATGTAGAGATAATACCACTGGTAATAGGATGTCTTGGAGGTGGTATCAAGAAACTACAGCAACAAATCAAGAAGCTGATACCACATGAGAAGGATGCCAGATGGGTCGTGAGAACCATGCAGAAGACAGTGCTCATGGAAAGTGAGACACTACTGCGCAAAGTGCTGAGTAAAGTAGTACAAGAAGATTGATATTTTTGAAGAAACTGTAGTGTTGAATCATATAATCCTAACAAATGTTGGTAGGAGAAGCCAAAGCGCTACTGGCCGTCACTGAGAAAAAAAAACCGGCTATTCAAAAACATAATAATAATAATAATAATAATAATAATGAAATAGACTGGAAATTAATCTTTTTAATTCTTTGAAAGTTTTAATGGCAATAATGTAATATAAATAAGTTTTGTGGAAACACCACGTAAAATATTTCTTTGTTAAGCTTTCGACCTGTTGACTAAGGCCTTCATCAGAGCAATGACAACAAGTTGTTGGCTCACGTTATTTTTAAACTAAGGCCCCGTTTACATGGTACCGGACGAATTCGAGACCGGTCTCGAATTCGTACGGTTCGGCCTGTTCACACGGAAGAAAAATTCGGAAGCGGTCTCGAATTCGTCCGGTTCCGCCTGTTTATACGGCGAAATAGGACGAATTCAAGACCGGTCTTGAATTCGTCCAGTACCGTGTAAACGTAGTCTAAGTAACTGATCAATTAAATCACGTAAGAATACAATGGCGTATCGCGTTAACTTTATTAATTAGAAAAAACAAAATCAAGAATGTTCTTCGAATAGGGCACACCACGTGCTGTTTAGCCTCTCTCTCGGCCCGTGGAAGAGTTACTCCGTGTACAATCTCGAGCCCAGGCACAGTCTTCCCTTTTTTTATCGACGCAATTATTCACACAAACTTCATAACATATTTCGCTACACTTGATGTATAATAAATGTAAAACAATTCAAACAATGCACAAAAATATTTAAGCCAATTAAAGAAGGAACCAGCCTTCGCAACTCGTAAAGGCTTGCCATCGAGGACGATATTGGCATCGTGAATTGATATTTTACCTTGGATTTCAAGAACGTTTATGTGAAGTGTCACAACCAGCAGTGTCAGTCTCTCCCCAACAAATTTAACGTGCATTTGATCTGCATGTTATGCAGGGTACTCAGAAATATAGTATTCTCAAATTGAGAAACAAATTCATGAAACACCGCGCATTCTGCACAGCAGCTCACGCTAAACTAAACTAACCTTATTTATACTAGATAACTCTATCAGTTATATCTAAACTGTTATCCTCAGAGGTCCAGTAAGAGCCCATCCTCATTGTTCCAGCGTTGCTACAGGAGGAACCCGGAGTACCCGGGGGAAACCTGTGGTGTTTGGTATAGGGTCAAATTGGAAGCACTTTTCTCACATGCGGCCAAGGTGATTTTTTTTAATCAGATAACTACACCATGCAGGAATCGAACGACCCGACTTGCAGACGTGAAAGGCACGTGCACTAACCACTGTGCCACCAACACCCCATATAAAACGAACATGCGCTTAACTACCGGAACCCCTCATTTCAGGAGTGATTAAATCCAATTTCCCCAGAGTCTCCCCCGCGCTCACCCACTGACAAAAAGCAGAGAGACTATGGGCTCGAGATTGCTCCGTGTAGAATTACAGAATAGCAATAGATTCCCGCTCTTTTTTTTTTTTTGGTTGGGGATTGGCTCAAGCGCAAAACATTTTGGCAGCGGTGTACATTTTGTATAGCTGTACCGCTCTTAACGTGTACAGTATGTACTCACCAGTTAATCACACAAAATGAAACAAAGTAAGCTGGAAGCTCAATGACAACAGAAAGGAAGAAATTGATGAAAATGTTTCCACCGATATTCTTTGTATTTAAAGATAATCCATAATAAACCAAGCTGTTCATAAACCTACACAACAACACAAATAAATAAAGAATAACACATAAATATTTCAATAATTCATAAATTATACATGTGTAGAAATATAACATCTATTTCGACTGTTGCGAACAAATGAAACTCCTAGTAGCAGGGTCCACAAACCTGGATACAGGTTACGCTCTAGTAATATTCATACGTTTGAATTGAAAGAGATAAAGAGCAAGAAACTTCTAACCAGTCCAGATGAAAACTTTAATACGTTTCGAACGTTCGTTCTTCTTCAGTTAAAAAACAAATGATATATAGGACAAAATACCCTATATATATATATATATATATATATATATATATATATATATATATATATATAGATATATATATAGATAGATATATAGATAGATATATAGATAGGTTGAGTAGGTTATAATAACATTTGGCAGAGTGCTCAACGGATAGCCAGAGCATATTAAACAAATGGAGGTAGAGTGACTCAACAAATTTGACTAGGCATATTTATTACTATTTATAGTTTCGTACCACGAGATGTGGCACTCTTCAGATAAAACGGCCTAATTAGACCGTTTTAGATTAGAGAAGAGTGCCACATCTCGTGGTACGAAACTAAATAGTAATAAATATGCCTAGTCAAATTTGTTGAGTCACTCTACCTCCATTTGTATATATATATATATATATATATATATATATATATATATATATATATATATATATATACACAATAATAATAATAAATTTACATAACAATTTACATAAAAATGATCCTAATAATTATTATTTAACATGACGTATATTTGATGCGTTTCTTCGAGCGATACTCACAATGGCTGTGAAGTACGCAATTGTGCTGTCCAATATGCTTCTCTGGCTAAGGTTTCGTAATCATAAATCTGCTATGGTTACTAATAAAACAACTTGTGAGGTTGCTACCCATTTTAGTAAGATTCCTCATGCCTTGGTGGATTTCGAGTTTGTTGTAATTGAAGCTATTTTAGGTAAAAACAATATTGAAGAACTTCTATTAGCCAGAGAAGCATATTGGACAGCACAATTGCGTACTTTACAGCCATTATAGGCTAAACAAAAGATGTGAGTATCGCTCAAAGAAACGCATCAAATATACGTCATCTTAATTAGGATCATTTTTATGTACTAAATTTTTATTTAAATTTATAAAATTTTATATATATAGTCTTATATCCCCACGGAAAATAGAGCAGTATACTCTGATGCGTTTCATGATAATCACACATGTGAGATTATCACGAATAACCACACGTGTGAGATTATCAGTTTTATTAGTGGCGAAAACTCAATACACCATTCTACAATAAAGAGTTTTGAGGCGCTATTGTACAATACAGTTATTCTGGCAACTTGTCCGTCATCGACCATTAACGTTACTATTACATAACAAGTTACAAACACTTATTACAGCGTGTAACATGCTGTGCAATATGGTTAAGATCGTTGCGAGACAAGTTTTACGAACCATTGCAGCGTGTAACATGTTGTGCAATGATCAAGATCGTTGAAAGACACGTTGCGCACACTATGTATTGCAGCGTGTACATGATGTGTAATTGTCTACATTGAGAGACGAGGTACCCGAACCATTGCAGCGTGTAACATGTTGTGCATTACTCAAAATCGTTGAGAGACAAGTTGCAAAAACCATTGCTGCGTGTAAAATGCCGTGTTAAGTAATAGTCAAGCTCATTGCCAAACAAGTTGCACGAACCATTGCAGCGTGTAACATGCTGTACAATGATCAAGATCGTTGAGAGGCAAGTTGCACGAGTTATTGCAGCGTGTAACATACTGTGCAATAGTTAAGATTGTTGCACGAACCATTGCAATGTGTAACATGCTGTGAAATTATGAAGACTTGTCTCTCAAAATCTTATCCATAGGAATTAAGAAGAATACTTACAACTGAATAAAACTATTCATCGCATACACTCACCATATAGAAGCTAGAACGACAGTTTTCTTTGCTATATGACAATTTCTACACAACTCCAAACATCCACGGTAACTTTTGGAAAGTTGTACAGGCCTTCCTATTTGAAGTAACGTTTTTGGCAGTGCTAACCCATTGTACAGCGCAATTTCACTTAAAATATCCTCAGCCTCACTAACACGACCCACAATCATAAGCCAACGCGGAGATTCAGGAACACTCCTATAAAAAAAAAGAAGACGTTACACGAAATATTTTCATAAAGAAATAATACAGTCAGTCTCAAGGTGGACACATGTCTTAAGCGGACACATTTTTTCAGTGAATATCTTTCGTAAACGGACACCTCACTTAAGTGGACAACGTTAATAAAGTGGACATGTCGCTTAAGTAGGCAAATTTTTAAGAGGACACCTCTCTTACATAAACACCTTTATTAAGTGGACGTTTCCCTTAAGGAACACCTCTCTTAAGAAGACAAATTAATGAAACGGACAGCTCTCTAAAGTGGACACCACTCATAAGTAAACACCATTATTAAGCAGGCACCCAACGCATTCGTAAGTATATAGAGACCCTTATAAAGTAAGGACCTCTCTTAAGCCGACACCTCTCCTAAGACGTATAGACACCTCTCTTAAGTAAACACTTCTCCTAAGTGTACATCTCTCTTAATTGGACACCTCTCCTAAGTGCATGGACACCTATTTTAAGTGAACACCTCTCTTAAATGGACGTCTATCTAAAGTGGACACCTCTATTATATAAGTGCATATGTGGACACCTCTATTAAGTGAACATCACTCTAAAGTGGAAACCCTTCTAAAGTAGACATTTCTTTTAAACGTACACCTTTCCTATAAGCGAACACCTGCATGTCTGGAGACTTCTCTTAAACAGACACTCTCTTAAGCAGACACATCTCTTCACGTGAACTATTTGCCCCATTGTCAACACTACAGTCTTTTTATTTTTACTAACCTGATAAAAAATATAAAAATAGCGCCAACCAAAGACAATATAAAAGAAAGTTTTCTCCAGTCATCCAAAAAATAAGCAAAAACTGGAAGCAACATTTGTCCAAATGTAAAAAAACAAGATGACAAGGCTCCCATTATTCCGCGATACGATGGACCAATTAGCTCCATGACTAATACAAAACCTGTTAAGAGAGCTCCACCAGTGCCAATACCAGCGACAAGACGAGTTACAAGAAACATGTTCAGTGATGTTGAGAATGAAGTGATTAATCCTCCGAGCACCATTAATATATATGAAATACACCATCCTAATCTACGGCCATACTTATCGGAGAACATGCCAAGTACAAGACCTCCAATTAGCACGCCAATCATAAATACCGATTGCGTAAGATCAACTTTATAGGCATTACCACATATGAGATCCCACTAGAAAAAAGAAAAGGTCACTGTCACATTCACCGATATAAAAACTGAACTGAATAGAACTATATACTAAACTATAAACTAAATTATAAACTAAACTATAAACTAAACTATAAACTAAACCATTAACTAAACTATAAACTAAACTATAAACTAAACTATAAACTAAACTATAAATTAAACTATAAACTAAACTATAAACTGAACTATAAGCTGAACTATAAACTGGACTATAAACTGGACTATAAATAAACTATAAACTAAACTATAAACTAAACTATACACTAAACTATAAACTAAACTATAAACTAAACTAAACTATAAACTAAACTATAAACTAAACTCAGTATAGACTAAACTATAAACTAAACTATAAACTAAACTATAAACTAAACTATAAACTAAACTATAAACTAAACTATAAACTAAACTATAAACTATAAACTATAAACTAAACTATAAACTAAACTATACACTAAACTATAAACTAAACTATAAACTAAACTATAAACTAAACTATAAACTGAACTATAAGCTGAACTATAAACTGGACTATAAACTGGACTATAAATAAACTATAAACTAAGCTATAATCTAAACTATAAACTAAACTATAAACTAAACTATAAACTAAACTATAAACTAAACTATACACTAAACTATAAACTAAACTATAAACTAAACTATAAACTAAACTATAAACTAAACTATAAACTAAACTAAACTAAACTATAAACTAAACTATAAACTAAACTATAAACTAAACTATAAACTAAACTAAACTATAAACTAAACTATAAAATAAACTATAAACTAAACTATAAACTAAACTGTAAACTAAACTATATAAACTAAACTAAACTATAAACTAAACTATAAACTAAACTATAAACTAAACTATAAACTAAACTATGAACTAAACTACACGAATGAGTAAAATCAAACAGGAAGAACTCTTCTCACATACGTTCCACTAAAATTTCTTAATTTGAAAGGCACGTGCGCTATATCTGCAATACTGCGAGACCAACACTCAAACCTCAAACAAAATGAGGATAAATGAGATGTGTATCTATGTACGTAGTTATATGCATTACAAAGAGTTTAACACGCAGAAATACGGCCTGAGTAAGTCGAGTATATCTGGTCTGGCCACTCATATTAACACCCCTTTAACAACTGCCTTAGTTGTCTGTCGGAGGCGCTACAGTGTGTATCAAAAAAAACCTGAACCTTAGAAAACAACCTATTGTAGTAGTTTGAAAGCCCTAAGCACTTCGCTGAAGCCACAGATGCGTAAAGGTTGATTTCCATTCAGTGCTTTTTGTCGCGCGATCGACGATTTGCGATCGCTTTCTTTTGAATTGTGGGCTCTCGACTGGATCTGTTCCACCCGAGGGCTGATGAGACAAAGAAAGCGATCGCAAAAAGTCGCTCGCTCGACACAAAAAGTTGAATGGAAATCCGCCTTAAAACACACGGTCTTATACACCTGGAAAATAACTTGAAATGTATGCATGGTGAAAGTATTTAAAAGCTTTTTCTCTTCCTGTTTAACTTCTGTGCTGATTAATTTATAACGCAGCGCTTTTAGGGCTTTCAAACTACTACAATAGGTTGTTTTCTAAGGGTTCAGGTTTTTTTTATACACCCTGTATAGTCTTTTGACAAGTAAAACACTCTGGTGTTTGTTTGCCAGCTCAGAGTGAATAATTAACTGGTTACCCATTGCGGCTGTAGGACGTCTGTGGGTTCTTCCTTTCACTTTCCTTAAGGCTGATTTCCAGTCAGTGGAATTTTGCGAGCGGGCGGAATTTCTCTTTGTCTTTTGTGCTCTGAATTAGATTAGTTCCGCTCGAGTGCTCACAAGACAAAGAAAAATTCCGCCCGCTCGCAATATTCCACTGACTGGAAATCAGCCTTAAGGTGCTGATTACATGAGCCCGAGCGGGCCCGACTAATTTGTGTCACGACTGAACTCTTTCCTCAGCCGCAAAAAGAGATTTGAATTAACCCTTTGAAGCCTGAAGACGAGACAGCTACTCTTTAGTATTCTATCTGGCTAACGCCAGACGATTTTATTCAGCACAGGCAGAGGTCCAGGCCTCAAAGGGTTGACGTTCAGATTTGTTTACATCTAGACTAATTCTTCTCTGTAAATTTAGTTTATGCGAGTTTTAAAACCACAGTGAGATCCTACTCAATCGCATAAGCGAAGTCAACCGTGCTATAGCCCGTCCCATGTAATCAGAACCTAAAAAAACTTGAAAATCGTATCTCTAAACTCTTTCAAGTTTCTCTCAATGACAGAGCTCATTTGTGATGCAAATTTCATTAAAATGTCAATATTCTCTTATAAACCATTCATTGTCGTACACGCGGCTCGTTCTTTCAATCGCTTCTATGGTCAAAATATCACGTTTGTTCGATAATCTAGCGCATCTAATTTGTTGAAAAGTATCAAATTACTCCCAGAACTTTCCCTTATAGTTTATAAATTATTTCAAATAATCGGACCGAATTTACCTTTTAGCGAATATATGCTACGGACGAAGGGCACTTGTTATACTATTTAATAAGTTATATATATATTTAAATCTAATGACTCTCGCGAATATAGCTCTTAAATCATATATATATATAGCTGTTTCAGTGTGAGAATAATGGAAGACTTTTCTATCACTTTTTAACACATAAAAGAGTACACGAAGATCTCCATCCCGCATTTAAACAATTATATTATAAGCGACCGTGATCGCCAACCTCTATATATATTATATTGTGGAATATTCTGTCTACTCCAATTGCCGTTTACATCAATATCACACGGGGGTATATTTATATCTATTTACAAGTGCTGAAACCATTTAACGAACAACACTGACAAGAGCTTCAGAATTTGAGAGAACAGTATATGTTTTCATTGTGACACGGGAGAAATATTAATATAAATATTTACTAAAATCCCACTTTACCTCTGAAGCGATGGAGGAAAATGTCGACGTGTAGCGAATAGAACCACAAGTTGTTTCGTCCAACGGACAAGTTTGATTATTCTTCGAAGTAGAACAAATCCATTGAGGTTCTCTTCCGATGAAGACGTTCATTAACATTTGAAATGCGGCGGGAACGATGGCTAAGTTGACGAGAATATAAAGTCGTTTCTGGTAAGATCCAAATTCGCCAATAATCCTCAGGACGTGATCAAATTCCATGCTTGAAAAGCCGACAAAAAGCTACATTTGCTTCGGGGAATATAGCCGGAAAGTCATCAATTGATTTTTCTCTGTTTGGTTCTATAAAAGAGTTAATACAAGAATATGAACACTTCGCTTCGCTGATCTTTTGTTTTGAACAGGTCGCAGTGGAGTCTTGGTGTGATAGCCTGCGTGTTCATGCATTTAACATGAGAAAGTCAAGCTGAATAAATAACATCCTTAATTAAGCGTAACGAAACGATACTTCGTGAAATCAGTTTGTATGCAAAATGGTACTTTGTGGAAACCATGCGATTTTCTGGGTCCCCTAATAACCCAGACCCCAGGCAAAAGGAGTTTACCGCTTGGGTCTTAACCCATTCTTGTGGTAACAGTAAATAATGTTTACTCCCTACATGCCCTGAAATTCACTTACCTATGGCATAAAGGACTGCTGCCATATTTTTACAAGATATGAATCTAATAACTTTCCCTTCTTTATCGAAACTTCAATAAGTTAACTTCAATATTTCTTCTTTGATTTTCTTACTTATTTTATAGTTTATACGTAATCTCAAATAGCTGGAGGCTAACTGGAAAACGTTATAGTTTATTAGCCTTCAGGCTCTAACATTAATGCATATTTTCACTGTTAACAAATACCTGTAAATTTTCTATTTTTTTGTAAGACTCTTCTTGTAATTATCTATCATGAGCTAATAAATTTGAACTGAATTGAATTGAATTGAATTGAATTGAATTGAATTGAATTGAATTGAATTGAATTGAATTGAATCTTTTGCAGTTTTTCGTTCTCTTTGCTTTGTTTTTGAGATACTCGAGATTTGGGTTATATCCAAATTTACCCCCTGGACGAGTCACATGTGCATAATGACTTATTGAAGAATATTATATATTTTTGAAATTATCAAACAAAATCCTTTGAAACTAATCCTGTATGTGTGCATGTCTGCCACAACAAGTATTAAGTATTTCACGTGATTTTGTTCGATAATTTCGCAGATGTATAAATTTCAGTTTCAATAAGTCATTATGCACGTGCATGACGTCAAGACGTTATATTTCCATATCAAACCAATTAATATCTCAAGAACGAAGTGACATATGAAAGAGTTATAAACGTCAATCTTTATTGGCGCAAGACTACTTCGAAATAAGAGAGTTTATTTCTTCAATTTTTCAACTTTTTCATTTCATAGGCACTTTAAAAGGTGTTTACACTTTATTTGTTTTCACTTTATCTATTTTTCCCCGTTTTATTTAACACTTCCGAAGACGCTGGTTTTTTTGTTTAGCAAGGGCGGACATAATCAGTATTTTCACTTTATTTATCTATTTTTTTCTTTTATTTAACATTTCTTAAAATGCTGTTTTTGTTTAGCAAGGGCGGACATAGACAACGTTTTCACTTAAAGGTTAACTCAGGGCAAATTATTTCTTCGGCTTGTTATATGCGCCAAAGTATGGAGAATACGAATATGATGATAAAAATTTGAAGCAAACAAGACTTTTTGTTAATTTCTGAATTTTTAACGAGGTATTCTAAAAAAAAAGCCGTGTTGCATAAACAGTCTGCCATGGACGATTGATCATGAAATCATAAGAATAGCTGATTTATGATGAAATAGACCACTTTCATAAAGGCCTTCACTTCACATATTCTCTTATGTGCATCTAAATTAGCATTTCTGGCCTCGTTATGAAGCAAAGATTCTTTTGAATTACAGACACACAGACGAGGCTAGAAAGACTATTAAGATGCACATAAGAGAATATTCTAATTAATCGCTATTATGAAAGTCGGTGTATAACTTGTGCAAGTTTCCAACCGCACATATTATACAATTATTGGATGAGGTTGAGCATGATATCAAGAATTATCAAGGCCGAGGTTTGTGTTATCTGCCGAAGCCGAAGGCTGAGGCGGATGACACAAACAGAGGCCTTGATAATTCTTGAAATCATGGATAACCGAATTCAATAATTGTTTTATTATACAATTATAAACGTAGAAGCCTTTAGAAAGTTTTTTACACAGTTAGGTAAAAATAGTAAATATTCATACCGTCTTCAGTTCGAGGTTCGCTAACTTTTTTCGCTTTCAAATACAATTTTCTCTTCCAAACACTGCTTTAAACTCTAACAGCTGTATGCGTAGCTCGCTTGTTTTTTTCTTGGTGGTTTTAGCGTCAACAAAACGTGCAAAATCCGCCGGATTAATCCGCTTCTGATCTTCACTCCTAAGGACGGCCGCCATGTTTGTTTTGTTCAAACCACTGGCCAGCGCGTCACAGCAAGACATCAAGAATTATCTGTAGGTCTTTAGCCAATCACAGTTGAGATTGTATCAGTATTGTATAATAAATTAAATTATCTTACGCAGAACGACGTAAGCGTACGCAGAACGACGTATTACACCGAGAAAGTTGTTGAGTGAATTTGACGTTACCCATTATTAGTTTACGATCACCTCGGTTTTCTTTCATGTACTGCGGTTGTTTATTTGTAATATAGTTACTCCCAACCACGTATAAATCAAGTTAATTGCCCCAGGCTAATATATATTAGTAAAATTTTAGAAGTAACTATTGCATTTCGCGTCCTCCGATTGGTCGAGCTGAAGTGCATATTTCGCGATAGTTACCTCGCGCGAGGTAGAAATCGTGTCGGAAAGTGTCGGAATCATCATTTTGACGGATGGTATCTAATCAATGGTGTAATCATTTTTCAAAATGGCGACTGCGGCGACTACTCTTTTTTAAACCTAACAAATCGTCAAAAAACTCAACAGATAGAGACTGTATACACACAAGTTATAAAATTATTTGAAGTTTGGGTCAGTTTTAATCACTATGTGGAATTGAAGGCTTAGACAGCTGTCAAAACGTGAAGTTGAACAATGAGCATTATTTGAATTTACTTGACAAAACTACGACAGTTGAAGACGTCTGTTTTAAATTTCTTGGTTATTCTTCTCAGGCCTGAAATTTTACTAAATTAGTCACCTCAGTCTCAGTGATTAGTATAGGTAATCATATGATAGCGAGTACAATTAAGGATTTACACTACAAGTGATATTTGAAAATTTTGCCAAAATTGCACAAGCCATTAGGTGAGTGCAATTTGGCATAATTTCCAAATATCACCAGTAGTGTAAATCCTTAATTGTACGAGCAAAATCATATGATTACTCATTTATTATATGCATGACAAAACTACGACACGTACGCTTCGTACTCACTCACGCCTTTAAAACATCTTGTTTCATTACTTGACAAGAAACATTTTCACTCTGAGTGTTCTCTGTAGTCATTTCAAAATATTTACATGGAATTTTTAGTTCATAGTGTACTACAAGTCGTTGGAAATGTGAAAACTTTCCATTGCAGAATTGGCCGCCATTTTGAATTTTATTGTCAACATCGTTCATTCGTTCCCAGGGCCTTGGGAGCAGTACAATTAATAAAATAATTGTACTGCAGTACAATTAATAAAATAATTGTACTCCTCTCAACCAATCAGAATGTAGTAATTTTGTCATGCATATAATAATATACACTTAATGTCTGTTCCCGAGGGAAACAGTTTTGTTTTCCCGAGAGTCTTGATATTTCCCGCCGAGACGAAGTCGAGGGAAATATCGAGACTCGAGGAAAAACAAAACTAACTGTTTCCCGAGGGATCAGACATTAAGTGTTTTGTTATATAGCTTGAGTTTCGCTGAATAATTTCGACGTTTATCAAGGGAAAGTACACAAAAGACAAACGCTAAGACTTACCAAAATATTTCGCCTGGCTCCGTAATTTCACTTCAACCAAACAAATATGAGTTTTAGAACAAAAGAACAGCAATACATTTCTCCAGTTAATCTTCACACATGCTTTGAAGACCTATAAATATTATTTTTTTTGTACCAACGTGAAGAGTTCAAAGTTCTAGCGGGCAACAATTGAAAACTCATTGACCAAGCAGACAATAATTTTTCAATTATTGCCCGTTCGGTAGACATTGAAATTTAGCGAAGGTCACGTGACCACAAACCAACCAATGACAGTCGTCGTTGCATCCAGTGAAACTCAAGCTATATAACAATCGTTTATATTTACCTCGCAGATTCGCGGCTCGGTAAATATTCAACGATAATCACCTCGACTTCGGTGACTAATTGTTAATTAGCCGGGGGCAATTAACTTGATTTATGCATGGTTCGGAAAATAAGCTTTAATCAATCAATAAAGGCTTTATCATCGCGACCGAAGTGTTTTTTAGACAACCTATGGGATAACGACCTCAGTATCTCATTTTTCTTAGGCAACCTCTGTGATCTTGAACTAAGTAGGTTAGTTATCTCAACCTCGGTAACTACGTAAGTTATTTACCTCGGGCCCTCAGCCCTCAGAAAATAACTGACGTAGTTACCTCGGGTTTGGTAACTAACCTATACTTATTGTTCGGAGTTTGTTTTATTTTTACTTTTTGAAATTGTCGGCTGGTAATGGATTTTCTAGGAAGACAGACAAGCACAATTTTCACTGGATCGTAATAGTGATACTTTGATAAAGCATAACATGAGCTTTAAAAAGATACATAGTTTATTACATTATTTTTTATGCTCGGCAAATATAAGAACAAATATTACACAACGACGTCAGCAGCTTTTATCAGATTGTTTTCAAATTTGTATAAAGTCCGTTTCAAACGTCAAATTTAATGTGTCAAATCTAAGGCAAATGAACTTGAACAAAGATTTCGACATCATTTTGTACCAGATTCATTCAACACAAGAAAGCTCTGTATTTGAAACGAGCTTAAGATTAAAGCTTGTCTTGCCACTACAAGTAACCCTGGCATGATAATGAACCCAAGTGTGTTCTATTCTATCAGAGAATGAGCAACAAACTGAAAGACTCAAAGGCCTTTTTCGGCTAATTCCTCTCAATATTTCCACACCAGTGCACCAGTAAACAACAGTGATGAGATGAGTATAAAGTAGCCAGTCTGGTAGAGACCATCCCTTCTCAGACCTTTGGCTGTCACATCCCATGCCTACATGAAAAAGATATCTTACTTTAAACAAGCAATCAAGAAAACTAGAAAAGCAGGCAAAGAGGAAAGTATGCAGCCCTGTATGCATGCAAATATGCAGACAGACAAGCAAACAAACAGACATGCAGGCAGGCAGGCAGGCAGACAGACAGACAGACAGACAGACAGACAGACAGACAGACAGACAGACAGACAGACAGACAGACAGACAGACAGACAGGCAGGCAGGCAGGCAGGCAGGCAGGCAGGCAGGCAGGCAGGCAGGCAGGCAGGCAGGCAGGCAGGCAGGCAGGCAGGCAGGCAGGCAGGCAGGCAGGCAGGCAGGCAGGCAGGCAGGCAGGCAGGCAGGCAGGCAGGCAGGCAGGCAGACAGACAGACAGACAGACAGACAGACAGACAGACAGACAGACAGACAGACAGGCAGGCAGGCAGGCAGGCAGGCAGGCAGGCAGGCAGACACACACACACACACACACACACACACACACACATGCAGGCATGACGGCGAATATACAGACAGACAAACAGACATGCAGTTCCATATGTAGACAAACATACACACATACTGTACATGAAGGTATGCAGACAAACAGGCAAATACGCAAGCAGACAACTAAATATGCAGACAGATAGACAAGCAGACAGACATGCGAGAGATATAGCAGCCAGCCAAACAGAAAAACAGACTGACACGTTCAGACAACTACAGACAAATTTTCTAACAAGACTATAGACTTACCAAATGTCGAACACCATTGAACAAGTGATAGATAAAGGGCCAAGCAAAAAGCATTTTAGTAAAGGCAATTACAGGGCGAGGTAATTCCATTGCTTGAATGTAATTTACGTAATACTCCAAATTTTCAGGAGCCAACATAAGACCAACAGCAGCTAGTGAAATAACTAAAACAAAAGAATACTGAAATAAGTAGTATAGAAAACATTCTGAACTAGACGCAGGATTCATTTTCAGTTACACTAGCAAATTCATTATACTGCCGGAATTCGTTAGCCACGCGTCATTATGATGGGAAGTCAAGAATATAAACTGGCTTATTATTTGACTTTCATGACTGAAAATTTCGCGAACTAGCCAATCACCGAAAAAAACTATATTCATATACGTGCACTAAAATTTACCGCGCACTGGCCATGTTGGCTAAAACATGATGTATGTGCCCTTATCATCTAACGTAACCCCAAAGGGCAATTCCATGGTGACTCATGTTACACTTTGAACAAAAACAACGGATCAATTCCGATCTAGTTTAGTGATTAATTTATCTTAACACTTCAGCTATTGTCTGTAAACATCTAAGGTCCTAAGGTATTGAATAATGATGAGGATGGAATATTTAATTGTACAATGCACTAATTAGGACAATAGAGTGGTGTGTGACTCCTGTTACGCCAAAGTGACATCACCCAAAATTAACTTAATTTTTTCTGAATTTTCTTTGGAAAGTGGGAAAAAGTAGAATCTATCTTGAATTTAGAGACTTTATGGTAGACAAATTATTTGCATAAAAATTAGTTGAATTTTAAATGACAATAGGTAGAACAGTTACATAAGGTCTGTGACTCATGTTACGTGACTCATGTTACATCTTAAGTGTTCTTTATAAACCAGTCCATAAATGTGTCTAATTGCCTCTCAGACATACAAATCAATGCCTGTAGTGATTACAATTCTCTTTATTAAAGAGTTTGACTTGGGCAGATATTTCACACCACCTGGTAAAAACAATTGAATGAACACATAGGAGAAAATAGTAGGTGATTATTTCTCTCTGGAGGCTTAAAATATTGGCAACTGAGATAACAAATGATTGAACAGAGCGCTGAAGCAATCAGTGGCAGTATTCGATCCAAATTGACTCTCCTATTGGCCCTGAATATGTATGCTATCAAAATAACTTGTTATTTTAAAGTTCCTGACAACTTTATTTTTTTTATGAATGTCACCATTAGCATGGAATTGCCCAAAAGTGCCGATAAAGCAAAAATTAAGTATGTCTCATTTGAAGAAAAACAACAACACTACAACGGCAAAATAATATTTTTTGCAGTTTTTGGTATTCTTGTTTCGTTGTTACGATATTTCAGTTTGTATGTAAATGTCACATGTTGTGACTTATCGTAGAAAGTTATATATCTAAAACTGCAAAAGCTGTTATTTGGTTATTTTAAGTATTCTTTTAGACAGGCAATTTAAGCTTGTACCAAATAAATTGACCTTTATAAGATTAATTAGACAGCTTACCACCAGATTGAACCAGTCCCGTCGCTCTGTGGCTACCAGAGAGAAGACCTGGTAATTCAAATCTATAAATACGAAAAAAAAGCATCAGTAGTGAGTGAAACTACTGTTTAATTACTTATATGTCATGTATATATACCTTTAGTGTTAAGTGTTAAATTACATTTCCGTACATGTGTATATACTGTGGGGGCTAATCATCCTTACTTGCAGCCAGCGGCTAAATTATGAAGGACGCAAATCCACGTGGGCGTGTCGAGGCATAAAGGCGCTCCAGGCAACCGCCGATGAAAAACCCTCGAAGCACAGGAGAGATCAACTACAACTCTACTCACACGAGTTCCAAGCTCGGTAACGGGGTCATTCCCAAAAAAACGCCGCAAAAACACTCGTATGTCGATTTCTTTCGACTTGTCCTAATACACCTTTTCGATAATTACGTCACGCGGCATGAAAACGAGGCCCCCAGGCCAAAGTTTCACAATTTTGATTATCATGCCAATCATGGTAATCCTGTCATGTTTGTTTATGGAAGAAGATGGCTAATAACGTCCAAACTATATATGGTAGAAACACACCGTGTACGTATGTTGTTAGGCATTTCATAAGCTTTCATTTGATGTATATTTTAAGTTTCTGTGTTGTGTGTAACTTTTTAAAATGTCCAAAATGTTCGCAGCATTGCTCGTCAAGTAATAAATATGATATGGACTTCTCACAACTGTTGTAGAATTTCGAATACCGTTTTTTAAATATTTAACGTACAACTTTGAAATGTATATCAAACAGAAGATACTGTAAAATGCTATTTGTGCTAGAACTTTCAAGTCTCTAGCTTAAGGGGAAGTATTTTAAAAATGGGAAAACTTACTATTATCTTGGTCTGATGGATGAATTGTTAAGTTTGTTTTGTTTACAACTCAGAACCAAGATAATACAGAATACTACGTTTTCCCATCAGTTTTAAAATACTTTCTCTTAAACTAGAAACTTGAAAGTTGTCCCGCAAATAGCATTTTACAGTATCTTCTGTTTTATATGTTTCAAAGTTGTCCGTTATGTATTTTGAAAACAATATCCGAAATTCTACAACAGTTGTGGGAAGCCATTATTACTTGACAAGCAATGGTGCGAACATTTTGGACATTTTAAAAAGTTACACACGTAACAGAAACTTAAAATGTACATCAAATTAAAGCTTATGCCTATAACAACATTCGTACACGATGTGTTTCTACCATATATAGTTTGGACGTTATTAGCCATCTTCTTCCATAAACAAATATGGCGGGATTACTATGACAATCAAAATTGTAAAACTTTGGCCTGGGAGCCTCGTTTTCATGCAGCGTGACGTAATTATCGAAAAGGTGTATTGGTGGAGTCGTACCCAGTCGCGAAATACGTTACTTGATACCATGTTCAGAGAATTTATTTATTTATTTTTATTTATACAGCTTTCGTTGTGAAGGCAGCAAAAACAGATTAATCATAATTATAGTTAACAATAATAATGCATGGTAATAATATATTTAATAATTACAGTTCACAACGTACGATTGAAGAAGCTCTTTTGAAAAAGAGAACTTCTACATTTGATTGTTTTGCATGTAGTCCTGTGAGCAACTTTTACTGTATACGCAACTTCAAGCAAACAAACCTGTAGACTAAAGAACTGGCACGCCAACGTTAGCGCTAGAACTCTATCAGGAAACTATAGTTTGTGTGCTGAACTATAGTTTTAGAGTCGGAAAAGCTGTAGATGCCAATTTACCCTTACTACTGGAAATCAGAAGAAAAATACAAGCGAATACAGTCCGGAATTATCAACTACATACTTCAAGGCTTTGTTAAGCCACATGTTTTACAACCAACGATATATAAATAGTTTTACAATGAAATTATTGAAAATTATTTCATGAGCCACTTACACATTTTGTGGTATAGGCAAGTTTTTCGATTACTCAACCCAGCAAAAACAACAAAATAACACGTTTTACTGCTTTGTAATATCAATAAGTGCAAAACTAAGCTTCTTACACTTTGTACAGTGTTCTTTGTTTAATACTATCTTCCATAAGACAAGGTTCGTCTTGATTGCCCAAATCTCTCCAATCAGACTAGTAGAAATATCTCGAATCATCTTCTCTGATTGGATGGATTCGGGTGATCGGGACAATTGGAGCGATTGAAACGACATTATAGAAACCAAACTTATATAATGTGGCTCTTTTTTTATGTCGTCCCCATCTAGTATAAGAGTAATCCAAGTGATCGGATCGTGGATCAATTAATAACTTTATCACCTTTTTAAATATTATCCAAACATTCTTATTGGTTCAATTTATGGATAAGTTTCCCTGTTGTTATATTGCTACATTCAATTGCTTTTAATAGTATATTAAATGTTTCCCCACCTCGAATAGTTTCTTTCTTTTTAAGGTGGCTCCCTATAGTTTCAATAAATGCGCGCTATTTCATACGCTCGATATCTAATGTTATGCATAAGTTTAAAACATTTGTTAGATAAATACTAAGTAGACCTTACTATAGCAGAACTATTGCAGATATAAAATATTTATTAAAAAGTTCAATTATTTGCTGTTACCATAGTAATAATGACGTTGGAATTTTGGTATATTTTCAAATATTGCATAATTGAAGCGGCATCTCTTACGTTTGCTTCAGTGAATTTTCTTAAAAATTGCTGTGATAATAGTTATTGTTGTAGAGATTATCCATGCAAAAAATGAAGGTAGGTTGTAGGGACAAATTTTTCACTATAAAAATTATCGTTTTAAAAGAGTTCTGTCTTATGAAATTTTTTTAAAATTATATATACTTTAGAACTTTTTATAAACTACTTATTTACAAAATTTTACCAAAATTCACCGAAGAAAACGTCTACAAGTCTAACATCCATGTTACGCATGCGTAGGGATACTATTTCTAGTCACCAGTCCCCTATTGAAATTACCTTAGGGCGAACCACCTTAAATAAAGTTTGTTGTTGTTTGTTTTGTTAGTGTAATAAATAGAACAATTTTAGTTAAACATATGAAGGTGAAGAACTTAATACAATGTTTATTGCAACTGTTGTTTGTAACATGACAAAAGTAAGAACGTCGCATTTATATGAGAGAAAAAGTAGTGAATTTAAAACCATCCATATTGACGTACATGTAAACAATTTGCATTAAAGTAGTACTAGAAATACATAAATGCAATATCCCCTCGCTCGCTTTTACAGCAACCCCCCACCCCCTTGCGCTCTTTTTTATTGGAGGCCTGGAAATAGCTACTCCTGTCGGAACGCATTCTCGTACCCAGATCCTCGCGAATGGTCGGAACGATGAAAATATAGTTTTAATTATGGCAGAATATTTGAAATAAAAAAAAACACTCTATTTTTTTGAAGAAAAATGCCACAAAGAACAAAGAAAAATTTAAGGATGATATTTCGTAAAATATATTGAGATGAAGAAAATCGCACGTTGCCACCAGGGTTTGAATTTTATTAAAATATTAGGGTTATATTTTACAGTTCTTTCTTCCCATGTTTACAAAGAACACCGCTTGGTATCTAAAAATATTTGCATTTTGAAAACTACTCAAACTATATTCATTTACGGCATTTTAAATTTATTTAAACTACTGTAATATAACAAAAACAATTTTTCATTTCGAAATCTGAATTGCTGAAAATGTTTTCACATACATGTTAATAAATATTCAGTTCAACAGCATTTGTAGTCTTTGTACGTTTTACAAAAGAAGAAATGTTCCTTCTCCATTTTTATGCTAAATTATAAACAACCGCTAAGTCATATGTAGTTTTACAATAAGAAAGCCATTTAAAAGGAGATAAGATGGCAGCCACAGGTAAAAAATACAACGTAATAGGGGCATTGGCAAGAAAAAACATGCAATGCCGGATATGATACGTACTTCAAGGACACACAAAATATAAAACAAAATTAACAGTGATAGATGTAAACAGGGAAACTCAACAGTTTTGCTACTAAGTGTTCGTGATTATTGAGAGCGACTGCTCTATATTTTTACCGTAGCTTTATAAACTTTTCGGCCTTTGTCTTCGTTTCTTTCGAGTTTTGGTTTGACGGGTTTCCTTTTAGTCAAGTCTGAAGACTTTACATACGTAAACGTTGATTTGTTTCTGTTCTTTTGAAAAGGATACGTATCCCAAAAACTCCTTTCTCAAGTCTTTTTGTCAAGAATAATATCAAATCTTTTTCAAATCTTTTTTGTCAAGAACTATATTGTTTCCAGTGCCCCACAATCTTCACCGCACGTGGTCCGTCCACACACACACACACATATATATATATATATATATATATATATATATATATATATATATATATATATATATATATACAAATATTCAGATCGCTCAAACTGATTCGCATTTCAACACGCGTGTAAAGTGGACTCCACGCATGTCGAGATAAGCACCCTCACCGGGCTCCGGGCCTTCGGCCCTACGCCCGGCTCGGGGAAAATACAGTTCGATATATGTTGTGCATACAAATCCTGTTTTAGAAACAATAATTCTACATAATATATATCCAGGGTTTACTTTTTGTGAGGTTCATTATTGGAAGGATTTTTTTGTTTAAAATCAAGGGAGGCTATTTTAAGGGGAGAGGATTACTATCAAAAGCTTTGTCATTGAACAACATTTTATAAGGAACAATTAAAAAAACCCAACTAACTTGTAGATCAATAAATATGGAGAGGTTGGTCTGCCAAGTCTTTTGTTTTTCTCAATAAAACTTTCCGAAGCATTTCTTTGATTTGAAAGAGCTGCCACAGGAGAACTAGAAATAGAACAGGATAACGATATTATAATAAATGAAATTATACAATACAATACAATACAACACAACGCAACGCAACGCAACGCAACGCAACGCAACGCAACGCAACGCAACGCAACGCAACGCAACGCAACACAATATAACACAATACAATACAATACAATACAATACTTTGCAATACAATACAATACAATACAATACAATACAATACAATACAATACAATACAATACAATACAATACAATACAATACAATACTTTGCAATACAATACAATACAATACAATACAATAGAATACAATAGAATACAATAGAATACAATAGAATACAATACAATACAATACAATACAATACAATACAATATAAAAGAACACAACACAACACAACACAACACAACACAACACAACACAACACAGCACAGCACAGCACAGCACAGCACAGCACAGCACAGCACAGCACAGCACAGCACAGCACAGCACAGCACAGCACAGCACAGCACAGCACAGCACAGCACAGCACAGCACAGCACAGCACAGCACAGCACAGCACAGCACAGCACAATACAATACAATACAATACAATACAATACAATACAATACAATATAAAAGAATACAATACAATACAATACAATACAATACAATACAATACAATACAATACAATACAATACAATACAATACAATACAATACAATACAATATAAAAGAATACAATACAACACAACACAACACAACACAACACAACACAACACAACACAACACAACACAACACAACACAGCACAGCACAGCACAGCACAGCACAGCACAGCACAGCACAGCACAGCACAGCACAGCACAGCACAGCACAGCACAACACAACACAACACAACACAACACAATACAATACAATACAATACAATACAATACAATACAATACAATACAAACAAAAGAATACAGTACAATACATGTACTGTATTTATTTTTTCCAAGTTAGCAGTTTGTTTACAAAATGGAGTAGTTGATATTTTAGAGGGAAAAAAAATAATTAAAATAGTCTGTAGCATTTTAAAATAAATATCAATATACAAAGCAAAGCCATAAGTTTAGAAACAATTTAATAGAAATCTAATGTTTCATTGCTAAATGCAACATCTTCAAGAATAAATGAATGAGGGAATAATTAAATGACAAATATATAAATAGGTTACTAATAATAACTAAGGGCTTGTTTATATGGAGGTGAGTTACCCAGCCAGCCAAGCTACTCAGCACATGATGAGTTCCCAATCGGTAGAGCAAACACGGTTTTCCCACACTGGTGAGAACTTGGCACTACAGCTGGGACCTCAACAAGGTGGAATAAGTATTTCCCCATATAAACACATTTTTCTCTGGGCAACTCAGCATAGCGGTATAAATTTTCTATACCAGTATTCATTGCTTTATATGTCACTTTTTTTGTTGATACTAATCTCAAATATTGGGTCGTTCCAGAAAAGATTCATGCCCCTGCACAGAAGAAATTTTCACTGTCCGGAAGGGGGGAGGGGAAAATTTACTTTAGATGTCCAAGGGGGGAGGGAGTAGTTGGAAACAAAGTTCATCCAAACCATTCAAAGCCAACATTAATTGCATCAGAAATATCAAAATACTAAACAGGTAAGTAAACATAATTTTTAATAATAAGATTCAACAAGTTATAGATACATATAAACAAATACAAAACTATATAAGTTGTCTAAAATATCAACAGATTCAGAAAGAAAATAGAAATATCAACGAGCATTTTCCAGTCAATATCAAGCAGGACTTCCTGTTGAATCTTTAAATAGTCATAACCTTAGCAACTTATGTTTCAAATTTCACTCAACGGTGAGAATAATATTCAACTGTCTGGACAGGAAGTCCCGCTTGATGACCGGAAAATCGTTCGATTTCGATAGGATTTCGCAAATTAAACTCGTAGTGAGAAGAACAGCTATCCATTTTCCTTTGTTTGGGAATAACGAAGCTTTCGCTTTGGAATTTGAGACAGAAACTGAGCATTGACGTTGATTTTAGTGTGAGCATCTGAGCTTTTCTACTCAGGATGAACTCTACTTCATCTGTATGGAATGATTGTTTACTCTTGACTCACAGAGGTCCATTTTGCCATGATTGCCCGATATGAGGTGGCTGTATTTGCAGGATAAAACTGTGCAAACTAATTAAACCATTTTTCAAAAAACCACTGACAAAAAAACGATGTCCAAGGGGGGAGGGTGTAAATATTTTAGCTTTCACTGTCTGAGGAGAGGGGGGTGTTCATTTGTCTCTGGAAGTCCTAAGAGGGGGGGGACCTTTTTGACATTTCCTCCACGGGGGGAGGGGGTATGGATCTTTTCTGGAATGACCCATTACAACTGCCAGGTGCAATAACTCACTTTCATATAAACAGAAGGTAAATTTATCCCAGCAAACCAGGTAACTTGAATTACCGAGTAACTCACCTCCATATAAACAGGCCCTAACACAAGTATATGCAGAGAATTAATCAAAAGGAAGTGATGGGAGGTGAAACATAAGAGAGAAAGTGGGAATAAGCCAATATTCACATTAAGCAACAGTTTAATCTTGTAAATGAGTAAGCTATCTTAAATTCCTCCCTCCCTCCCTCTCTCTGAAGATGTTTATACGGTTAGCAACGAAACTTAGATTTCTAATTTTCCCATCAAATTATATTTCAACTTATGGCTTTGCTTGGTATACTTCACTGGGCATTGTCCCTGAGCCCGGGAGTAGGGCCAAAGGCCCGGAACCCGGGTGAGGGTGCTAATCTCAACACGCTAGCTTACACACGAAATTACATGCAAGTGGGAAAGAAATTCTGCAAGATGTTTATATATATATATATATATATGTATGTCAACAAATCCGCAACTTTTGCAGTTCAGATAGCAGGGTACTGGTAACTGTTACGACGAAGACCATGGCCAAAGCCTGTAAAGAATTCTGCTCTGGTGTATTCTACTTAACTCAAGGGAGAACGATGAAGAAATCAGTTTGAAACAAATGGCTATTTAGATCTTGAAGAGAACTGAATGATGCCTGTTCATGGAAAAAGTAAGAAACCGAACGAGAAAAACAATCTGAGTTCTGAAAAGAGTATAGACTGAATTGGCAGTGATTGTGGTGACAAAAGCAGAAGAAAGTTTAACAGTAGGAGATTCATATTTACCAGTTTAGCTGAGTCTTGGAAAAGAAAATCATGCAATATAAATAATATTCTTGTCTACAATTGTCTTTGGATGCTAGGACGTGGCATTGTGTCTTTTCTTGGCCACTATTATCTATTTTGAATGAAAATTTGTTATTTGGTTCATCTCATTGTTTCTTTTTTAATATTGACTTTGTATGCTCTTTCGGTGTGTCAATACATGACTACAGTTGAACTTTGTCAATGAATTTTCTTTGATGTTATACTGTTTTGTTTCTCTGCTTCTATTCAAAAATTTTCAGGTTGTTAAATTATTACATACTAAAATTATAATAGACTAAATATAAAAATATAAAAACTATAATAGACTTAGGCCAGACTTTTTTTATTCATTGGTTTACGGATCCGCCGACCGTAAAAATTCAGAAAGAGAAAAAAAAATAAAAAAAATTTGGAGGTCAACAATTTTACGGTTTTAGTTTTGGGATTCTGACATGAAGTACGCACCAAGTGAACTTAGAATGATCAATATGGAGATTAACCATGGTTTTTCAGGTAGAAGTTAAATGTTCAGAAGATAAAAACATCGATTTTAAAGAGCTGAGACAAGTGAAATATGAAAATATGACTATCGGGGAATTTATTTCTGCTTTGTTGACCTTAAGAGAAGTAGATGCTGTTAGAATTGAAGAAATAATCAAATCATCAGAAACGAACAACCAGACAACAGCAGTCCAAGTAGCAAGTGAAACACCATGTATTTTAATCCACAACACGTTTGGTCACCGATATATTTTTGTTACTGTGACAAAACTTCGTATGCCTCAGGGGGGGGCAGTACAATACAAATAGGAGTATTCAATTGTGCGCCCTATTTGCACTGGCTGCCACGTGAAAGGATTACAACCAGCTGTTGGTAACGCATTAAAAGTTGGGAAGAAGAGAAAGCACCAACTATTCCAGTTTTTATATATAAAACTATGTACAAACAATCGATATGTTGTGTTTTTAAAGTTTAAAAATAGAGATTATTAAATTTGGTTGTCATTACTCAGTGTGTTTTTTAAAATTTTTTTCCGACCTACCGACCAGTTTTTTTTTAAGTCAAATCCGTAAACCAATAAATAAAAAAAGTCTGGCCTTAAATACAAAAAAAACAACAACAAAAAAACAACCAGAAAGTGTGTGTGTGTGGTGGTGGTGGGGGTGGTTTACAAAAATGTATATATTAAAAGTGGGCGATGGATTGTTGCGATCATGTATTTCTAGTATTTTGTTAATCACAACAGTTTTTGAATTAAAGCACATGTGGTCTTAATGTATTACATGTAACATGTTGTGATAAATCGCCGACTATTATAAATAGCTTATAAATAAGCTTAAGTCCACAATGTTTCGGACTTTTAGCGGATCAATTCAAGTATACTTCCCCCCCCCCCCCCCCATTTGGAGTCAACTCTAGTGTAACCTTTTGGTTGGAAAATACATTTCCAACCAAAACCTTAACCTACAGTTAGCAAATAAACCTAAAGAGCAATGGACGTGTCGCCTCTCACGTACATGTACAATGTTGTTCTTCAACACTTACCCTCTTGAAAACAGCGCTGTGGTTCTCGTCGCTGATGACAAACGCAATATACTATATGACGGTCTAAAGAAAAGTCCAAACTCGGTTAGTACAAGAAGAGAAAACTACACATTATTGCAGAATATTCCTCAACACATACAGTACCTCAACTTTCTCAACCACACAGACGCCATTTTGGCTTGCCGTTCCAGACTCCCGAGCACCGCGACCGTGATTCTCAGGAACTCCTGACTTGAAAAGGAGATTTTCAGGATGAGTTAAAATCTCAGGAAAATCAGGAAATTTCAGGCAAATCAGGAAATCTCAAAAAATCTAAGTATTGGGACACGAGATCATCGACAGTTGTTTGGAATATAAATTTTCCTTTCGTTTTCGATTCTGGCGATTTGGCTGCCTCGTATTAACTCGTTTGACTTTAGAACAGTTGTGATTGTGGTACATTCCGTTCGAAGAAGGTATTTGTCAAGCGTGGGTCATCGCCGTGTTTACTCGGCGGAACAGAAGACATTAAAATTTTAATACCAGTTCGCTCCAGAGCTTGGTAATAGAGCCACGTCGGAATTTCTTCGTATTTACGGCCTCTTTTGGTGAAGGTAGTTCTCTTTAATTTGTTGCACCGTTCGTTTATATTTGACTTGTATATTTCATTGAGATTCTTAATATGTACGAACAGCCTGCAGTGTTCGGTCGATTGTCATCTGTTTCAAATTGCTATCTGTCTTCTGTGTTTGATTTAATTATATAAGGGAAACAGGTTGATTGCTTTGATAAACGTTCGATTAAATTGTTTGGATTAGAATTATGATTAGAATTGTGCTTCGTTGTCAGTTTTCGTGTTTCAAATACTGTTTATTTATAAACAAGCTCCGTTATATATCAGCATATCCTCTCATTTCGAAATGATGATTATCGTTATTTGTGAGATGTCGTTGAATTAACAATAATCATTAAAAAAAGAATTCCCTCCCCCCAAACCCCCAACTCAAACCCCACCTCTAAACCTGACCCTAACCCTAACCACAACCCCCTGACAACCCTAACCCTAACCTGAAAAGTGTCGGGGGGGGGGTTATCCTCCTCCTCCCCCACCAACCACCCAGTGACGTCACGGAAGCTGACGTCCCCAGGCTCCCGTAGTATAAATAAGCTCCGAATTCTCCGGAAAAATAAAAATAGAAGGCCTAGTGTCTAGGCTGCCTTTGGCCTTCTCTGTTCTCTATTCTACGCGTGCTTTATATGGATTGATTATGAAAATATGAATATGTATTTTACAATTGCTTTTACAAAAAGTTTTAAATTAAAGTTAAAACAAAAAATTGTAACCGCTATTGGACTATTTCATCACTTTTGAAAACTTCATGATCATACAGCTTGCCAGCAGGTTCATTTGGGTACGGTTTGTGAAAATTCACGTGATAATGTTAAGGAAATTTGAAGGAAATCTAAATAAAATGTCAGGAAATATCAGGAAATTTCAGGACAACAAACAGGAAGTCTTGATTTCAGTTGTGGAAGCACTGCAGGAACCAAAGCTTTATGGTATATACTTCATGGTAACAACCCATATAGTCTCCCTATATAATTCAGTGGCGTAGCCAGGGGGGGGGGGGGCTAAGGGGGCCTGGTTAAACTGCGCAGAATTACGCTCCCAAGAGCCATCGGGCCTTTTGACCAGCGTCAGCTCCTTAATTCTCATCTAAAACTGCACCCCGAAATTTTCCGCTGCTCCCCAAAAATTTTGATCCTGGCTACGCCACTGCTATATATTATTCTAAAGTAAAGCTTGCAGTCTCCTACACTTACTTGACTTACTTGACCTACTTGGGTTACTTGGCTTACTTGACCTGCTTGACCTACTTGGGTTACTTGGCTTACTTGACCTACTTGACCTACTTGGTCAAGTTAGCCAAGTAGGTCAAGTAGGTCAAGTAAGTCAAGTAAGTCAAGCATGTCAAGTAAGTCAAGTAAGTCAAGTAAGTCAAGTAAGTCAAGCATGTCAAGTAAGTCAAGTAAGTCAAGTAAACCAAGCAGGTCAAGTAAGTCAAGTAAGTCAAGTAAGTCAAGTAAGTCAAGCATGTCAAGTAAGTCAAGTAAGTCAAGTAAGCCAAGCAGGTCAAGTAGGTCAAGTAACTGTAAATCAAGTAAGTCAAGTAAGTCAAGTAAGTCAAGTAGGTCAAGTAAGCCAAGCAGGTCAAGTAGGTCAAGTAACTGTAAGTCAAGTAAGTCAAGTAAGTCAAGTAAGTCAAGTAAGTCAAGTAAGTCAAGTAAGTCAAGTAGGTCAAGCAAGTCAAGTAGGTCAAGTAAGTCAAGTAGGTCAAGCAAGCCAAATACGTCAAGTAAGTCAAGTAGGTCAAGTAAGTCAAGTAAGTGAAGCATGTCGAGTAAGGCAAAGCTAGTAGGGAGACTGTATGGAAGCATTACTTCAAGTAAGCTTTACTTTAGAATAATATATAGGGAGACTATATGTGTTGTTACCATGAAGTATATACCGAGCTCATGAATATGGAATAAGAATTGGTTTAACAACCAGTATCCGCAAAAAGCCAACTAGTTTTTCGCTTCATATACACTTTAAAGGTTTGGGTTAGGGGCGGGATAAGAGCTAATATTTGATTTTTGGTTGGGATTAGAAACCGAAATCTTACGAAAACAATGTTAAAGTGGTTCTGTGATGAGAATATTGTTGGTAATGTTTCTGCATAAAGATATTATGGTTCTTAGTAATTGTGCAAAGTTTCACTTCAAAATTCTCAAAAACAAAGTTGTGTTTTACGTGGGAAGTTTGTATTTTGGAGCGCCGCCATTAAATTGGCCGTGTTTGAAAAAGAATGAGTTGAAGAGAACTTATGACGTCATAGAATCAACAAAAACAAAAGATTATTGTTGTTGTCAACAAAAGGGTCATTGTTGTTACTGATTCTGTGGCGCCATGAGCTTCCTCGACTCATTCTTCTCAAGCTTGGACACTTTAATGTCAGCTCTTCAAAATACAAACTTCACACGTAAAATATCACCTTTTCTTCAACGAATTTTGACATGAAACTTTGCACGATTACCAACTACCATAACATCTTTAGGATTATGCAAAAACATTGCCAATAATATTTTCATCAGAAAACCACTTTACATGTAGCTGTGATGCAGAGGTGGACTGGTCCACGGGGATACTGGGAAATTTCCCGGTGCGCCACCTTGTTTTGCGTTTCAGGTGCCCCCACAAAGACAATTAACAAAATACGGCTTGTAACGTAAACATGAAATACAGTTGTTACTAGAAGTTTTTATCAAAAGTGAAATGCTGCGAGTTGCTACCATTTACTATTTAGTAGTAAAATACTTGTTATCGTCCAAAGCATTTTCAGTCAAAGAGCTTAAGCACGCGACGTTTTCCTCAACATGGACGTCACGCGTATAAAATCGAGCCATTAAAGATTGATGGTGTCAGCACTCTTGCTTGAAGTGAAGAACGGCAATCTGCAGTTTTAGGTTGTTGATTTGCAGCAATAACGGCTGTTGCCATCTTTAATAATGCCTGCCGCTGATCGGTAGACATTGCGGAAGATCATCGCCCACGAAATCCTAAGAATCGAGTTTGCGAACGCATATAAACTCGGCCCAGACCTCGTCACGATTAGTGAGTTACGGCTTTCCAGCAACTAGTTGCATTGCTAGACTACTAGTCGTAAACTACAAACACAATGACATACAATATATGTTTTCTAAACTACTTACTCTGCATGTAATTGTATTATCTTTTCTTTGTAATTCACTTTTCATAAGATGTATACTGTATAATACATTTTGTAACTCTAAGACTAAGACTAAGAGTAGTTGAATCCTGGAACAGTAATCCACTTGTGACTTAAATATTACTCATAGTATATAATATATTATTCAGTATGTATTAAATGTTGTAGTCACAAAAAAATATGGGCATATCGAGGAAATACAATTTCAGAGGCTCAAAAATTTCCTAGAGGCCGGAACGCCCCGGGCGCACACCCCGGCCAGGACCCTTAGAACATTCAGGATTTACGATCAACCAGGCGCCCCTTTTATACAGGGTGTATCAAAAAAAAGGCTACCCTTAGAAAATATAATTAACATTCTTTTCAAATAACCTATTGTATATTGACAGCCCTGGACACCTCTGAAGTCACGGATGCGTAAAAAACAAATGGTCGTATACACCTGGGAAATTACGATAACTTCTAAACGTATGAAGGAGCATAACTGAAATAAAAATGTTAATTATATTCATATCAGTTCGATTAAAGATGGTTCAACTGACCACAGGGCTGTCAATATACAATAGGTTATTTGAAAAGAATGTTAATTATATTTTCTAAGGGTAGCCTTTTTTTTTATACACCCTGTATAATAGGGAGCTTAAGCAAATACAACGCGAACGTCAAGGACAACGTCCTTAATGCAATAGATTTTTCCTCAAACAACAAAGAAAATGAATAATTTTTAGCCCCAAGAGTAATCCTAACGCCGTCCCCGTTCTACATACAACGTTATTCAGATCATTTTCACGTCTTCAGGACGTCGTTAACCCGTGAAACGGTAAAACTTGTTAGTTGAGTTTGACTTCAAACTATGCGACAAAATCCTTTTAGAACTCTAAAGCTTTTGGATGCCGAAAAACATACTTTAAGTAATATATCAACAACGAGTTTGAGTGTTTCATCAGGGGATCCAAACACGAGAAAACATGATGAAAGCACGAGGCCGAAGGCCGAGTGGTTTTATTGTTTTCGAGTGTTTGGATTCTCCTGATGAAACACGATAAACGAGTTGTTGATATGGCATCTCAATCGAGTGATTTCAATTGAAAAATACAATTAAAATAAACCCTCATGAGATTTTATTCATGAGTGTGTGTAAAATTTATTCATACAGCAACTTGTTTGTTTTGCATCGATAATTAAGATCTTAAGAATTAGATGAAAACCGGTTTTCATCTAATATCTGGAGTGGTTTACGATTTTAGCGTGTTTTCCTGGCGTATCCAACGTCAATCAGGTGATTGAATGGACTATTGTAATTGGCTGATTATCTCATGATTTATTAATGAGTTTGAGATTTAAGTATACAATACCACGCAAATGGTTCGTGGTTTCTGCTAGACACTGAACTTTAGATAGCCGTTGCCGTCCTAGCTTGCTTGAGCTCCCTAATTTTCCGGTAACGTTTCTGCTGCCAGTCCGCCCCTGCTGTGATGTAGTCTGTAAAAACGTCTTTTCTACCCGAGGAGTTATCCGCTCTCAGTCGCAGGCTACTCTCAGTGACCAACCAAGAGGTTAATCAGTATAAGCCTAGTTCTCATATGTCGCCAATGATCGGCGATAAGAACTATGCGACATCGGCGACATGTGAGAACGTGCTTCAATGTCATCGGCGACCGTCGGCAATCCAATCGCAGAAAACAAAAAAGTTTGTTTCTTGCGATAGTCGTCGACCATCGCCGACCTGAAAAACATACGAGAACGTGCATCGGTGATAATTTTCTACAATACAGTCCCCCATCTCATAGCGCATTCCAACATGCTCCTGCATTCTTTTTTCACAATATATGGGGCAACCAGTTTAATAAGATGCTCCAGCCTCTCAGGATTCATTCTTAAAAATTTAAAAAAGTACTCCCTATATCCTGCAAACGTAACTCTTCGACTAAAATGTGAAATTGGCTCTGCTGTTGGCGCTTCTTAAGCATTTCTCTTACCCAGAATCTTCTTTTCCGTTGCTTGTTCAATACAAGAAGGGCTCGTTTTTTCCTCAGAAGCGCGATAATTAATTGTAGTTGATCATGACAAGCAATAACTAACCTTCTATTTAACGCCGGTATTTTGATTATTGATGTTAATAAGCGGGAATGTGAAGCGTCATCGCCGATTATCGCCGACCATCTGCGACAAATGAGAACTATCTGATCGCCGATGTTCGCCGACGTGATCGCCGATCATAGGCGACATATGAGAACTACAATCCTGGAGAAAATTGTTGGGACACTTTGCCGTTATTGACGATTTTCACTTGGTGTCCCAAGGACTTTTGCCCAGGATTGTCTGAAAATGGCGAATTAAACAAAATCGAATTATTTTAAAATGACAAATACGCTCCCACATGCATGAGCAACAGATTGTTTGTGGAGTATGTATAGAAGGGTTGGTGAATATGCAAATTAATAAGAGCTCTCGTGCGGGTGGTACCGGTGCGGGTGGCTGCAGAGACTCTGCTCCGGTGAACCCTTCCCCATTGAGGGGGTAAGGGGAAGCAGAGATGGGAGCTCTTTTATAAAACTGTGGATCTTTTGCAATATTACAAAGCTAAAAAGCTGTGTTTTATTGAAAATGTAAAAATTCGTCATTTTCACACAATCCTCGACAAAATTGTGGGGACACTTTGCCGTTATTGACGATTTTCACTTGGTGTCCCGAGGACTTTTGTCCAGGATTGTAGGCTTTAAGTCAAACACGGCATAAAAAATACACAACAAAATATAGACAAATATATAGTATGTGCAATATATTTATTGTCTTCAGAATAAATAATAGACTTTACTTTTTAGATATTATATAAAAACATGATATAAATTGTAATTAATTTAGTTTTTAAATTTAGTTGACTTATATAAACATTTACAATATATTATTATAAAAATGACTACAAATATAATCTACAAGTCGTTTGTCAGTGTTAATGTTTACAGTAGATTTCAAAAGCTCGTCTTTATAAAGAAAATTTCGCACTATCGAAATCGAGTCATTCTTCCGCCTTAGGGGCTGTTTGTATGAGAGGCGAGCCAGCCCGGTAAGCGGGATAGCGAGATCTCACTGTGTAGTTATTTTCCTGTTAAAAATTCCTCTGCGTTTATATGGCCAAGCGGGCTAGCCCGGTTAGCGAGATCTCACTTGAAAGCGCGATCTCGGTAAGCGGGATGAAAATTTCCCATGTAAACAATCGCTAACCGGGCTGGCCCGCATCCTCGTTCCCAGGGCCTCCTCGGTACACTGAGAAATCGGAGGCCCTGGTCAGATGAAAACCGGATGTCCTAGATTCTAGGACATTGAGTCATTGAATATATCACATCGCCCTGGGTGCGAGCATGGACATAATATAACGAAACAAACGAGATAAACTCAGATATTTGAAGAAAAGCTGCTTTATTATGACGTCCGAAAGCTTTGGCGTTTACTGTTCTTCCCGTTGGACAAAATAATACAATTTCGCTTAACCGAAATGCTATTCAAAGGTAGGTTGTTTACGGACATAATTTGCCGTCGCCGACGAATGAGTCACCGAGTCACGCTACGTCTAAAATTGTTCGATTTTGAGAGTTAAATGATGAAATTCATCGCAGTTCCGACTCGCTTTATGAATCCTACGTTGTTGGCTTTATTTGTAGACTTTTCCTGTGTTATCTGAGCGATAATCTTCACTCTATTCACACCGTTGTTTTACAGTTGAAAATATATTTGCTCACTTCCTGTTTTCGACAATAGCCTTCGTCCAGCCAATCACACGCTTCAATCGTTTTCATCTGACCAGGAACAGGTGGGAAAATTGTCTTAACTGACCAAAAATCGCGGGCGCATTTGCTCTGTTTCTTTATTTTTGTTCGAAATGAGGTTCGTTCAGGTTTGAATGTTTTGTTAACTGAAATATTTGGTACGCTGAAGAAGAGAAACCTTGGCAATTTAAAACTGGTTGTGGTGACTTTCATGTGAGCTATATTTTCCTATGATCGGAGTTATGGAAACCTTGGATTATTCGAGGAGAATATGCAACAAACAGGGTTTTTCGTTTCGATGTGCATTTTGTTTATGTCAACAAACTGTATAAACAGCAAAATACTACTAAAAGGTGAGTTGAATTATCTAGATCATATGTTTATCTTTAAAAATACTGTGTGAATTGTTAATATTGAAGCCCACTTGACGGTGTAAATTTATCGCCTAGTTAATATCTTAAAAACAGTTAAAATCAGTGATTTTGAACGAGCCATAGTTAAAAATTTAGCCCTTTGCCACCCAAATTTTATTCTCTTAAACTATCCATAGTTCTTTGCTCCATCCACTGAAATAAATGACAACGTCCAGAAAAATCGAAAACGAACTGAATCTTGTGCCCTTTCGCCTGTCCATAGGAAATTGCGATAACAGTCGGCTTAGGAAATGTGCTTGAATTACCGTATATTTTTTGTTAATCGTCTAAATGAAACTTGACAACTGCTTACAGGTTCTTGCAGTATGACTAAAGCCAGTCTGTTTAAGAATCAACTGCATTTCCGAAGCCTAGGCGAACTCTAAAGTTTGCTCGTTTTCGGTACACAATTTTGACAGCTATAAAAAGTGATGAAAGCCAATAAATTTAAATTTTCGCCTATGCCACCAATTTTTTTGTCTTTCAAAGTATGCTTTTGATCCTAATTGTTAACATTGTACCAGTTTCTGAGCTTCAAAAAATCGTAAACACTTGAATTTCACGCTTTGAATTTGAGTCACTTGCAGCCGCCATTTTGGATTTGGATTGAACTGATAACTGCTACCAAAAATAATATTGCATTTGTTATCATGCAAATCTTTAAGTGTTCTTTTTCTTTTTTTAGATACTATATTAGCTATATTAATGGCTAAAGAAAAAGTTAAAAGAGTGAAGTGTTTAATATGCTGTATATATTTATATACATGTACATGCTTATTTTGAAATTGCTAGATTTAAATAAGTGTGTTCAAAATAGGTTGACCAACTACGTTGAGTGAAGATACTGAAAGGATTCAAGTTTATTTAATTTACATATATTCTGCTACATGTACCTATGTTTAAATGTTTGTATATAGTCTTGTTGCTTATCAAAGTTTGTTGTTATTTAAATTGGCAGTGATATGAAGATGTGACAATAACTCCTTATTTTTGCTGTGAACTGTTCTTTTCATTTTCTACTGAACCTTTGACATAACCACCAAAAGGCCAGACACAAGCTAGTTATAAATTGTATTACTGAGTTTATAAAACAAGAGCAACTGCCAACTTGTACTTCCCTGAGCTTTAATATTATGTGTATTATAACCAAAAACTATTTATAATATAAAAAACTATTTATCAAAAACTATTTATTATGGGTTTTTCTCTTTTTTATTGTATGGTAGAACATATATAGTATGTTTCTTAATTAATAAAATATCTAAAAAGAAGTAGAATTACTAAAAAACTCTTCGGATTATTTACAGATTAAAAGCCGCCATATTGCCGTCCCAGTCCCCCGCAGCTTGTTTATATCACGGTTTTCGCGCATGCTCAGACAATTTTCCCACCTGTTCTGACCAGGGCCTCCGATTTTCCAGTGTAACGAGGAGGCGCTGGGAACGAGGATGGACTGGCCCGCTTACCGGGATGATTTTTCAAAGGGATGCCGACGCGGTAGACGGGCGATATTCGTTCATATAAACGCGAGCCAGAAATCATCCCGCTTACCGAGCTATCCCGGTAAGCAGGCTGGCTTGCCTCCATATAAACAGCCCCTAACTATGTAAATACAAATATTAAAAAAGTAAACACAACTGAGAATAGGAGTTAGCAGCCGTAGACTTCGACCCTCAAACACTTGGCTGCGATGTATTTTATAGGATAAATGCGAATGAACTTGGCGAATTGGGGATTTTCGAGAAGGTTGAGCACTGGGGTGAAGTTGTCACAGTTTCCTTCGAAAATCTGAAAAGAAACAAAGAAGTATATTTAAAACGATGGACAATAATTAAGCGTCTGCTCAAAGCCAATAGCAATGTCGTTTATACAATAATTTGAATAGTACGTGCGTTTTTATTGGTCGATAACCATGATCTATAAAAGGACAGATGCACAGATTACGTCACTGACGTGGTGTGATTTCTCTAAACCAATCACGGATCTCACTGCAACATCACGAGCCAGTGACGTTGCTTGATTTGTATAAATCATGGATCACGTCCGATCAAGTGACTTATCTTTTTCAATGCCCCGGAAATTCGCCGGGAAAATTTAGTAAGTCTGTTAAAACATACGTCCTCTAATTTTTATTGTATGAAACAAACAGATTCCATTTTTCTGTTGTCTGTTCAGTCATTGATGCACAGAGGACGCAACAACGTGGTAAGAACATCAGTGACCCACTTGACTGCGTCTGGCGGACCACTTTTTTGTTCTTACCACGTTATCTGTGCATCTATATCACAGAATAAAGACTATACAGAAGGGCCACTTAGCGGTACAACGTGTCCTCGTATTTTTATGCAAAAATATGCAGTTTACTGACCAGGACAGCCAGTTCAGCGTGCTTATTGGCCAGAACATGCAGTTTACTGGCTGAGCAACATGCGTAATGCGACATGCGCGGAGACAAAAACTTCAAAGGTTCCGACCCGAGTGGCCCTTCTGCTTTAGTCTTTATTCTGTGTCTATATATAACTGAACAAAGAACGACGAAATGGAATCTATCTGTTAATTATATACAGTGAAAAAGTGGTCGAGATTTTTAAGTCATTTGGAAACCCCTACGAGGATTAAGGCAAGCCACATTTCTGTTTATACATAGGCCCTTATCATTATGTTCATAGTAATTGTACTAACCCTTTTGGATCCATTCTCGTAGTCTCGCCACGTAGATCCATCATTACTGAATTTCAAATAGTATGACTTCACATGCTCAAAGTTATGATCCCGACCTTTAACAAAAATATCAATTTTAAATTATGTAAGTTATGTAAATTATGTACATTATGCCAGTATTATACTAATAATTATGTAAAATATGCCTATGTTACTGATAATTATGTAAATTATGCCAAAATTACTAATAATTATGTAAGTTATGTAAATTATGCCAATATTACTGATAATTCTGTAAGTTATGTAAACTATGCCAACAATATGACTAATAACTAGAAGTTTTTATGAAAAGTGAAGTGCTGTGAGTTGTTACCATTTACTATTTAGTAGTAAAATACTTGTTATCGTCCGAAGCATTTTCAATTAAAGAGCTTAAGCATGCGACGTTTTCCTCAGTATGGACGTCACGCGTATAAAATCGAGCCAAATCGAGTGATGGCGTCAGCACTCTTGCTTGAAGTGAAGAACGGCAATCTGTGCAGTTTTAGGTTGTTGATTTGCAGCAATAACGACTGTTGCCATCTTTAATGGCTCAATTTTGTACGCGTGACGTGAGTGTTGACAATAACGTCGCATGCTTAAAATGTTAAGTGAAATCATCTGGCACAATGGTGTGGAATGTCATATAAAAATTAATGAACAAAGACTCGTATAAATATACTGTCTGCCCTCGAAATATCGCTAAGCCTTTTGTGGCCTTGATATATACTTCCAGCAACAAATAGAGTTGTGTTTGATATAATAGTATAGTAGAAAAATACACTTCTCTTTAATAAATCAATATATTCCAGCCCCAAACAATGCCAACTTGCCAAGAAACGTCCTCGAGGAAGCGCACAATTTAATAATGCCTGCCGCTGATCGGTAGACATTGCGTATACCGAAGATCATCGCCCACGAAATCCTAAGAATCGAGTTTGTGGATGCATATAAACTCGGCCCAGACCTCGTCAAGATTAGTGAGCCGCTTGCCTTACGGCTCGCAGCAATTATGTGAAGTATTTAAATTATGCATATATTACTAATAATCACGTAAATTATACCGTTGTAATCATACCTTGAGTTGCGACTGCGGTAATTTTTCTGTTTCGATTGAATCTGATTTGTAAATAAGTGTTGTCGTCTGCTCCGGGTTGTGCACACCAAGCTCCTATCAATTTACGTGAATGATCATCTTCACGATAGAGACGTGCATCAGCGGCAGGAGCAGACCATCCATTAGCTAACAAGACGAGACAATGTTACAAAACAGAGCCCGAAAAAGGTATTGGTGGCAGACAATGTACTGTGATCTTGCCGACTTATTGTTTTTCGTTAATATTAGTGTGGGATTTTGAAAAGCTTGTAAAATGTCTGGGAAAACTGTTAACGATAAGCTTTACTAGTTACTATCCCAGGGATCGACGTTTATTCTCAGGTGCATTAATGCCTGGGTCCCCACTTCAATTGGCGACAATAGCAATTAAATTCTTTAAAAAAATTAATAGTATGATATATGGAAACCTCATAATAGTATCATATATGGAAAACTAATTTTATGAAAGTACATATGTAAAAGAAAGTCATGCGTATAAAATTTGTTTCAACGGAGATATATCACGTGATTTGATTGTAATATGACACCTTATAAATCAACATTATCTTGAAAGTCATTGCAGCATGACAGCATGAGGTTATTTTGCAAATTAAAAGGTATTTTTAGGACGTGCTGCACATGTACTTTTTAGTAGTTAGGCCGGAGATTGTCGTAAACATATGGAAAAGGCATATTTAATTGTAATTGGTCAACAGCAACGAGGTGTTTGTTAATTATTCGAGAAAAAACACCTCAGAATATTTGAGACAATGTCCGCCCTCACTTCTAAAAAGGACGTGTGTAGCACTTCCTAAAAATGCGTTTTAATTTGCAAAATAACGCCGTTCTGTCATGCGGCAATGACTTTGAAGATGTGTTGATTTATAAGGTGTCGTATTACTCTTAAGTCACGTGATTTATATCTGTGGAAACAAATTTTATACGCAAGACTTTCTTTTACTTATGGCCTTTCATAAAATTAATTGGATGTTTTGATATATAATCCTATTAATTTTTAAAGAATTTATTTTCTATTTTCACTGATTTAAGCCGGGACCCAGGCATTAATGCATCTGAGTTATCTGATTTCTTAATTACGAATTCAGTTTGCGCGACCTTTACCGGGTTTCAAAGCTCATGCACATGACCAAATATTTTTCTTTGATTGGCTAATTAGCTCATGAATTATGAGAAAGCCTTGTCTCACCTGGATAAAATGTAGAGGTAGCACGTATTTTCCTATCCAACACTTTACCTTGCTTTGGCAATTTTGGTGACCAACCAACGCCAAGTGGAGACGCACATGTGCCTGAAAAAAATTTACAAAAATTACTCAAATTATTTTTTCTGAATTTATTGAATTTCTCTCGGGGTATACCATACGTCGTTAGTCGTAGGTGCAAATGAGCTATCGAAAAAAGTTATATATCTTTGATATTGTCAAATATAATAATCACTTGAAGATCTACATGTTTAGTGTTGTGGGCGAAACACGTGCACATGCTTCATTCAAATTAATCTGGTTTGACAATAGAAAAGATATCTAACTTTCTCGGATAGCTCATTATGCATCTATGACGTCAAAATGTTTAATTTGCATATCAAACAAACTAAAATATCTCAACAACGAAGCAAGGAAACGAAAAACTGCAAAAGATGTTACTCTATAATTTTAAGTGTTCTTTCAAATAAAACAAACTTAATTTTCGTTTCATAGATACTTTAAGATGTCAAGGACAAATTGAAAAGTTTGGGCAACGCCTTAATTTCTATTGGTCAAAATGCTCATACATTCAAATTTCATATGGGAACGTATCAATTGCAAAACGATCAAACTTTTCAATAAAACTATTCAAGCTCAACCGAAAATCGCAGTAACTCCCTAAGAACCAATTTTGCTCATATTCAATTATACTTACCGACAGGTTGAATTGGTTGGGAATCACAAATGTCGTATCTTTTGCAACTCAACAGACAATTATCAGTCACCCAACGATCAGTTGCACATCTTCCATCCCGTTTCCAATCACGACAGTATGGGCTCCGATCGACACATTTTGTCCCTGAAACAATAAGAAAAATCAGCAATTAAGAAACCAACCCCTATTTACTCTGATGAAGGGTTTGATCCACTCGAAACGTCAGTGGTCTCGACAGTTACCTGTGAATTTGATCGTTGGTAAAGCTCTTTCGCCATCTTGTGTCTTCACAATTGCAGTTGTGGGGGTGGCTCTAGTTGTGGCTCTAGTTGTAGCTTTAGTGGGTGGTTTGGCAGTTGTGGCTTTCGTGGTAGCTTTCGTAGTAGCCTTGGTGGTTGGTTTGGTGGTGGCTTTCGTGGTAGGGTTGGTCGGTTTAACTATAATACACGAGACAAACTTAATATAGGAAAGAAAATGTATAGCAAAAAGTACAATACAGTATAAATAAAGTGTAAAAGCCAGTTTACACAGCTAGCGACTTGAGCTACAATTGTTCTCATCCTGATGAATTGGATTGAATGGGTGGCTTAATAAACGAATGTATTGACCATGGTATTGACCCATATACCTGTAGTTTGGCGAAAAAAGTTTAAGAGCATTCGTAAGTCAATCCATTCGATTACATGTGTCAAAAGAAGATGGGGGATAAATGGCTAATCATCCTTATACTTGCAGCACGTGGCTGAATTGCGAAGGACGCAGATCCTAAACGTGGCCGTGTGAAAGGAATATCAAAGGCGCTTCAGACAGCCGCTATACGACACAGTTCAGACTACGGATCACAGCTAAGATGTACTGTAGGTGTTGGTTTTACGGAGGGAGGAAAACCGGAGAACCCGGCGAAAAACCCTCGAAACACAGGAGAGATCAACTACAACTCTACTCGCATGAGTTTCAAGCTCGACAACGGGGTCGTGGTGGTGAGAGTAGTGGTGGCGATGGTAATCCTAACCATGACTCTAATCGGCTAATCCCAACCCAAACCCTAATTCTAAAATTATCAGGTTTTGGTGCAGATCCCGAAAGTTGGCAAACGTGTTTTAGCTCAAAAGAAATGCCTGATCGCAGGTTGCACCTTACCTGGTTGACAAACACTAAGAGACCTTGCAGGATCTGAGCAGACTCGTCCCCAGTCGTTATATGATACGCTGCTAGGCTAAACGCGCAAGGGGATCTGGGAAGGGGAGAGAAAAAATAACGACTGGCAGATTGCACATTCAAAATGGCAATGCAAAAATTCTAGATGTTGAAGAAAGACCATTTCATCGAACTTTATTGTGCATTTTTGGCTAACAACTCTCTTGTCCTCAAGAAAATGTAAGTGCGGAACCTGACAGAAACATTTCACTTGACTCTGAAGATGACCACCGCTGAGGCCAGCGAAACATCACTCACTATTAAAACATCAACAACAGTCTTTCTCAAGACTACACTAACCTAGACGTACAATTTGCACAAACAACATGTATTAATCCTTGGTTTAAACCATTTATCCTGTCATTCCGAAGAGGGCCTATTATTCAAATTCACCATCTAAGCTCGTGTTGCAGTGAGCATTCAAATCTTCATCGTACTCTGCCATATATTGATTTCAGCTGGCAAATAAGATCTAGAGACGGTCGAAATATGACCAAGGAAAACGTAATTTGAAAGGCCTACATTATAGAAATATCGATTTGTCTCTAATAAAGGGAGAAAATCCGGTTACGAAGCAAACAATGGCAGGTTGCAAGATATGCATATAATTTGCAAGAAATTTCTAGTAATCTGCCAGTCGCTTCCCATTTTTTTCTCCCCCCTTACCGTGAAACCCCCCGCGCCCACACTTTTATCCTAGTGAGTCCCTTGTGATCCCACGTTTGATCCTAGCTTAACCTAAAGAAGCGACTGGGGACGAGTCTGGGATCTGAGCATGTAGTCAGCGGTGTCACCTCTACAGTAGCCATAGTCTGCCCATCATACTTTGCATAATTCCTCATCGCCAACACATGGACCACAATTTGCGCAGCTTTTGGCACAAAGCGTCAACATAGGGTCAGGGTTTGCATCGCAGTGACCCTGTTCCGCCCAAACAGGACAATTGGTGTGAGTGTCTTTGCAACCAGGACCTACAGAAATGAGACACAAGTTGAGTAAAAAAGGTCAGCGATATGATATGATATGATATGATATGATATGATATGATATGATATGATATGATATGATATGATATGATATGATATGATATGTGGGCTCATTGACATTGTTATACTCCACTAAGAGACATCACTTAACATCTGCTATAACTTGATCCATACATACTAGAACGTGATAGCTACAACAAAGCAGAGAGGAGAGGAGAGGAGAGGAGAGGAGAGGAGAGGAGAGGAGAGGAGAGGAGAGGAGAGGAGAGGAGAGGAGAGGAGAAGAGAGGAGAAGAGAGGAGAAGAGAGGAGAAGAGAGGAGAAGAGAGGAGAAGAGAGGAGAAGAGAGGAGAAGAGAGGAGAAGAGAGGAGAAGAGAAGAGAAGAGAAGAGAAGAGAAGAGAAGAGAAGAGAAGAGAAGAGAAGAGAAGAGAAGAGAAGAGAAGAGAAGAGAAGAGAAGAGAAGAGAAGAGAAGAGAAGAGAAGAGAAGAGAAGAGAAGAAAAATTTCGAATTTCAACCCTCTTACAAACACTTCAACGTTTCTGCAAATATCTCAAAAACTACAGAAATATGTACAAGAATATTCCTCTTACCAGCTTTGCTTGCTGATCCAACTCTTGCGTTGGCAATTTTCATTTTCTTGGATGCACTTGCCCGAGCAGCAACAAGTTCTAAAATTAAAATGCAATAACTTGTTACAAACGTTCAACTCCAACTAGACACTACAGGAGAAAAGCTTAAGTTCAAACTTACTTTTACAACTGTACATCGCCAATGTTTGATTCACATCGGAGTCACTTAATTTTACATAAGATTCTTTGCCCTGGAGATCGACTATTGGTATAATGGTTGGGTATCTACGACCAACAGCAAATGCATTGAATGGATAGTGCATGATGCTTCCAATGTCGTATCCTTGACCGAAGTTATGAGTCTGTTCCTTACTTTATCAAAGTTGTAAGCCAGATCTACATGAAAAAAAAAGCACATCAAGAACATAACTAAATTGTGCTGTCCGTAAAGTTGTAAACTTACAGTATTTCCACAGTAGTATTATAGAAAATTAAAAATATAATGTTCTATTGTTGTTTCTGCCACTAATAAAACAGAGAAGTTAAATTATTCGTGATAACCTCACGTGTTGATATGAAACGTAATAAAATAAAAAATCCTATACTAGCATTTGAGTTTCATAATTTCTATTAATCCATACACATCAATATGCGATACACATGTAGTATGCACGTGTATGCACGTGTATGCATGTGACCGATATGCACGTGTACGCATGTGGTATGCATGTGATAGGCATGTGGTATGCAAGCGATATGCATGTGGTATGCATGTGTACGCATGTGGTATGCATGTGGTATGCATGTGTACGCATGTGGTATGCATGTGTACGCATGTGGTATGCATGCGATATACATGTACGCATGTGATATGCATGTGATTTGAAACCCTGACCCTGTTTATGAAAAAATTTGTAATATGCCCGTGTACGCATGTGGTATGTATGTCATATGCATGTGGTATGCACATGTACACATGTGGTATGCATGACGTATGCATTAGAAATTTTTCGCAAACATTCATTCTATTGTGCAGTCATTCTTCTGCTTACTTCGATAGACATTGCCAAAGTTTATATTAATAAATTGATCTCGATCAGGACGACTTTGTTCATGCCAAAACCCAATGACGTGACCTAATTCATGTTCCATCACATGTTTGTAATCACATCCATTGGCAATAGAGGCTTGGGTCTTTCTTCCTTGGTAACCAACGAATGTTGCCCAGCAACTAAAAATCAAGAAATGAGCTGTAAGATTTAATGTGCTTCACATTGCACCAAAGTACAGAAATACTACTCAACCAGGGTAATAATACTTTATGAGTAGAGTGGAGTAACTTCTGGTTGTGAAGAATACGTATGATACGTATAAGGATGACACGTGGTTTGGTTTGGCATGCTAATTCTAGAGTGCATATAACACAAACATTAAGTTTCTCTTTTAAAACGACAAAGTAACTGACAGTTTTTGGTTTCCTTACTTTGTTTTTGAGATATTTCAGTTTGTTTGATATGTAAATGTAACATGCATAATCATTATGACTTATTGGAGGTTATCAGGGCCGGTGAGAGCAAAAGCCGGGCCCCTGGACTGACATGTGTACGGGGGCCCCCTCCCCTAAATTTACGTAAAATGAAACTCGACTGCGTCTCGTGGGCCACATTTTTGTTCTTACCACGTTGTGACGTCATCTGAGCATCTATAACTGAACAGACAACGGCAAAATGGAATCTATTTGCTAAATATATATATATTACATCATAACATGCGACATTCGGTATGCATTTTAACAACTTCAATGTAGCTATAGACCCTTTTAATAAGTAAAGAATACGTAATTTTCACCCTTTGACGTCATTTTCTTTAATCCGATCCGTTCACTCCATCACAGGATTCTTGTTATCCGGAAGAAGAGTTATATAGAGTTCACTGTGTTCATCAGCCAATGAAATATCGATGTGAAACGGATTATCCCAGTCTCTCGTTTCCCGGGTGGGGAACGTGGGCTCTGGGAACGAGATTGTCGTGAGGCATGTTGCAAGTTCTTTGCTCTTCGCTTTTAGAGTTGGACAAAAAGTTGAACAGCTTTGTCTAATCAAGGAGTTCTTGCACGTTGTTGGTAGACTTCGAAACTAACTGACTGACTTCCTTGCAATTGTTTATCCCCGAGCCGGGCGTAGGGCCGAAGGCCCGGAGCCCGGTGAGGGTGCTAATCTCGACATGCGTGGAGTCCACTTTACACGCGTGTTGAAATGCGAATCAGTTTGAGCGATCTGAATATTTGTATACATATATATATATATATATGTGGACGGACCACGCGCGGTGAAGATTGTGGGGCACTGGAAACAACATAGTTCTTGACAAAAAAGATTTGATATTATTCTTGACAAAAAGACTTGAGAAAGGAGTTTTTGGGATACGTATCCTTTTCAAAAGAACAGAAACAAATCAACGTTTACGTATGTAAAGTCTTCAGACTTGACTAAAAGGAAACCCGTCAAACCAAAACTCGAAAGAAACGAAGACAAAGGCCGAAAAGTTTATAAAGCTACGGTAAAAATATAGAGCAGTCGCTCTCAATAATCACGAACACTTAGTAGCAAAACTGTTGAGTTTCCCTGTTTACATCTATCATGCACTGTTAATTGTGTTTTATATTTTGTGTGTCCTTGAAGTACGTATCATATCCGGCAGTGCATGTTTTTTCTTGCCAATGCCCGTTACGTTGTATTTTTTACCTGTGGCTGCCGTCTTATCTCCTTTTAAATGGCTTTCTTATTGTAAAACTACATATGACTTAGCGGTTGTTTATAATTTAGCATAAAAATGGAGAAGGAACATTTCTTCTTTTGTAAAACGTACAAAGACTACAAATGCTGTTGAACTGAATATTTATTAACATGTATGTGAAAACACTTTCAGCAATTCAGATTTCGAAATGAAAAATTGTTTTTGTTATATTAGTTTAAATAAATTTAAAATGCCATAAATGAATATAGTTTGAGTAGTTTTCAAAATGCAAATATTTTTAGATACCTAGCGATGTTCTTTGTAAACATGGGAAAGAACTGTAAAATATAACCCTAATATTTTAATAAAATTACGATGCATGCTTCAGTAGTGTGGTGGTAACGTCGTCGGTTTGCACGCGAACGAGATTGAGTTCAAACCCTGGTGGCAACGTGCAATTTTCTTCATCTCAATATATTTTACGAAATATCATCCGTAAATTTTTCTTTGTTCTTTGTGGCATTTTTCTTCAAAAAAAATAGTGTTTTTTTTATTTCAAATATTCTACCATAATTAAAACTATATTTTCATCGTTCCGACCATTCGCGAGGATCTGGGTACGAGAATGCGTTCCGACAGGAGTAGCTATTTCCAGGCCTCCAATAAAAAAGAGCGCGGGGGGGGGGGTTGCTGTAAAAGCGAGCGAGGGGATATTGCATTTATGTATTTCTAGTTTAACAGTGATGTGGCTGGCAACCCTTGATCGTAAATATGTTCACCTCTGTGACGTATGCACCACATTCACCCTTTGATGCAAGTGCACCGAACCTGAACAAGGGTGAATACGGTGCATACTTCCACAGGGAGCCCATCTTGGCAGCGCGTGGGCCCTGTGCCAAACTCGAAAGACGCACGGGGGACTGTGGCAGGGGATTTAACCCTATCCAGACTGGGGGGGGGGGGCGGAAAGTGCCCGCGCTGGATTTAAAGGTTAATATCTTCTAAACCATTATAGGTATGGTTCTGAAATTTTATGACTTTTCCTAAATATGTACGGACTTTATATGTGGAAAATTTGGTGAAAAAAATATTACTCAAAAAAACACTAAATAAAACACCTACCATCACTAAATTTCAGCCGACAATTTTTACTATGCTTGCTTTTATAATAGTTACAATAAAAGTAAGCACTTTTTAATAAAGAGAAACTATTTTTTTGATATACTACCTTTTTTATGTTAACAAAACAATAAGAAAAATTTTTTTTGGAAATTCTAAAAATCCTGGGTGTTTGCAATTAATGACGTCATAATTTGTCGCCATGACAACATAAGTGTAACACATACTTGAACAAGGCATACCATCCACCTGTAAAAGTTTCGTCGGAATACACCAAATGGTTCAGGAAATATTGACCGCGGGCACTTTCCGCCCCCCCCCCCCCCCCCCCAAGTCCCAGAAGTAAAAAAAAAAGCCCACAATCATCCACAAAATATATTGAGACTTTTGACATTCACCCCCCTTTCCCCCTATTTCAATGTTGTGAAGCTAGTCTATTTATCACAAATTGTGAAGTTAGTCTGAAATTGTAGCAGGCTCATTGGCAGTGAAAATTCAGCATAAGAAATTAAGATAAACGATAGTTAACCCTAAATACAACATTGAAAAAGGGGGGAAGGGGGTTTGTCTCAAATATTTTGTGGACGATTGCAGTCTGGATAGGGTTAAAAAAACGAAAAACGGTTATCGGAAGCGGGAAAAAAGGCGGAAAAAAGGAAAAAATGGGGGGAAAGGAGGGGGAGGGAGAGGAAAATATATAAGGGATGAAACACCAAGCGTTCAACGTGGAATGTGTTCCGCAAGTAGCCAGGACATCTCGTATCGTCGGGAGCCACCGTTGGAATACTGAAACCTACTGAAACTCAGAGTCAGATGAATGTGCAATAAATCAATAATCCTGAGACTTCCGGCTTTATCTGAAAAGCTTATCGTAGGATTTCGTAGCTATCCGAAGTGTCAACGATGATGTAGTGTCCTAGCTACTTGCGGAACACATCTCTAGAAAATACGATATGTAATTTAGCTGCAAAATCACGGCTAAAAGGTGAGATTTTGCCTCATTTTGATTATATTTTGATAAATGAATCATTATCACAACTACTTCGCTCAATTGTCTTACAATTTTAATACCCATAGGCGCTTAAAACGATGTTCAAAACAAGGAAAAATTCGTGTTTCATCCCTTTATTATTTTCCTAAACACACCACGATCGAGTGTGCCACAGGGTGCCCACGCTCTGCCAAGATGGGCTCCCTGTGATACTTCCTGATACTTCACACAGGTGAACGTGACCCTGAAAAGCCTGGATGCCTATGCCCTGAAAAGCCTGGACAGCTTCAGCTAGACATCAGCGGAAAATGTCAATGGTCGCTAGCCCGAGTGAACGCCCAGCGCTTTTTGCGGGCGAGCGGAAAGGCGGGAGAGCGGAAAAGCGGCAGGCAAGAGGCGGACATGTTTCGCTTGCAGGTTTTTGAATCTAATTAAATATTCTGGCGGGAAATCGCTGAAATGTACATCGCCCTGTTTTGACGTGTTTCGGGTTGTCGTACATGCAATGGAAAGTGGTTCTACCCCTACTAAAACGTTTTCAAGGGTCTGTTTAACTCCAACTTCCAAAGATAGCACTTGCATAGCAATTTCGCCTGAATATAATTACTTCCCGAATACGTCACAGGTCGAAAAATTCCCCAGTGAATTTTGGCGCGCTGCAGGTGGGAAAAGTCCTGTTGAACGAGGAACCGAAAGGTAAAAAATGTCGAAAGGTCAAAAATGTTTGAAAAGGACTTAGAGAAAGTCTAGCCTGACCCAGGCGTCTTGTTTTATATATAGTATAACTTGTCACCACCATGCAAAAATTCAAAGTTGAGTTCTTATATATAGAAATTCTTATTTTTCTGCATAAGCGGCTTTTCTCGCACATCGTTACAATTTCTGTTAAAATTTAAATAGTTACCATTTATACCGATATATTACATTTATATACTTAAATTTGCATATTTTTATATTTAATTCTCGAATATCCTTGCGAGATTTTCACCTGTATTCTAAAAGCTCACTCACACTCGCACTCAATGAGTGGCCCCTCCCACTCAATAGGTGCAATTCAACACTCAAGGAGTCTCCACTCACCATTACTGAGTATGAGACATTCAATTGAATGATTAGATAGTGAGTGTAGTCTCATACTCAGTGAGGGTGAGTGAAGTCTCATACTCAGTGAGGGTGAGTGGAGTCTGATACTCAGTGAGGGTGAGTGGAGTCTCATACTCAGTGAGGGTGAGTGGAGTCTGATACTCAGTGAGGGTGAGTGGAGTCTGATACTCAGTGAGGGTGAGTGGAGTCTGATACTCAGTGAGGGTGAGTGGAGTCTGATACTCAGTGAGGGTGAGTGGAGTCTGATACTCAGTGAGGGTGAGTGGAGTCTGATACTCAGTGAGGGTGAGTGGAGTCTGATACTCAGTGAGGGTGAGTGGAGTCTCATACTCAGTGAGGGTGAGTGGAGTCTCATACTCAGTGAGGGTGAGTGGAGTCTGATACTCAGTGAGGGTGAGTGGAGTCTCATACTCAGTGAGGGTGAGTGAAGTCTCATACTCAGTGAGGGTGAGTGGAGTCTGATACTCAGTGAGGGTGAGTGAAGTCTCATACTCAGTGAGGGTGAGTGAAGTCTCATACTCAGTGAGGGTGAGTGGAGTCTCATACTCAGTGAGGGTGAGTGGAGTCTCATACTCAGTGAGGGTGAGTGGAGTCTGATACTCAGTGAGGGTGAGTGGAGTCTGATACTCAGTGAGGGTGAGTGGAGTCTGATACTCAGTGAGGGTGAGTGGAGTCTGATACTCAGTGAGGGTGAGTGGAGTCTGATACTCAGTGAGGGTGAGTGGAGTCTGATACTCAGTGAGGGTGAGTGGAGTCTCATACTCAGTGAGGGTGAGTGGAGTCTCATACTCAGTGAGGGTGAGTGTAGTCTCATACTCAGTGAGGTGAGTGTAGTCTCATACTCAGTGAGGGTGAGTGGAGTCTGATACTCAGTGAGGGTGAGTGAAGTCTCATACTCAGTGAGGGTGAGTGGAGTCTGATACTCAGTGAGGGTGAGTGGAGTCTGATACTCAGTGAGAGTGAAGTCTCATACTCAGTGAGGGCGAGTGGAGTCTCACACTCAGTGAGGGTGAGTGTAGTCTCATACTCAGTGAGGGTGAGTGTAGTCTCATACTCAGTGAGGGTGAGTGAAGTCTCATACTCAGTGAGGGTGAGTGGAGTCTCATACTCAGTGAGGGTGAGTGAAGTCTCATACTCAGTGAGGGTGAGTGAAGTCTCATACTCAGTGAGGGTGAGTGGAGTCTCATACTCAGTGAGGGTGAGTGGAGTCTCATACTCAGTGAGGGTGAGTGGAGTCTCATACTCAGTGAGGGTGAGTGGAGTCTCATACTCAGTGAGGGTGAGTGGAGTCTCATACTCAGTGAGGGTGAGTGGAGTCTGATACTCAGTGAGGGTGAGTGGAGTCTGATACTCAGTGAGGGTGAGTGGAGTCTGATACTCAGTGAGGGTGAGTGGAGTCTCATACTCAGTGAGGGTGAGTGGAGTCTCATACTCAGTGAGGGTGAGTGGAGTCTCATACTCAGTGAGGGTGAGTGGAGTCTCATACTCAGTGATGGTGAGTGGAGTCTGATACTCAGTGATGGTGAGTGGAGTCTGATACTCAGTGAGGGTGAGTGGAGTCTCATACTCAGTGAGGGTGAGTGGAGTCTGATACTCAGTGAGGGTGAGTGGAGTCTCATACTCAGTGAGGGTGAGTGTAGTCTCATACTCAGTGAGGGTGAGTGTAGTCTCATACTCAGTGAGGGTGAGTGGAGTCTCATACTCAGTGATGGTGAGTGGAGTCTGATACTCAGTGATGGTGAGTGGAGTCTGATACTCAGTGAGGGTGAGTGGAGTCTCATACTCAGTGAGGGTGAGTGGAGTCTGATACTCAGTGAGGGTGAGTGGAGTCTCATACTCAGTGAGGGTGAGTGTAGTCTCATACTCAGTGAGGGTGAGTGGAGTCTCATACTCAGTGATGGTGAGTGGAGTCTCATTGAGTGTTGAGTTGCACTGATGGAGTGTGATGGAGTGCCACTCATTGTGCATGTGTGTGTGTGTGTGTGTGTGTGTGTGTGTGTGTGTGTGTGTGTGTGTGTGTGTGTGTGTGTGTGAGAGAGAGCTTTTAGAATACAGGCGTTTCTTCTCTAAAAAATTGCAAAGAGAAAAACAAACAAACATGCAAGTGGTCTTAGACATGGCACATTTTGTATATCAAAGAAATATCGAAAAAACGAAATCTTCTGTTTGAATATACATTTCAAAGTTATGCGTTTAGTATTTTAGAAACGGTATCCGAAATTCTACAACAGTTGTGAGAAGTCCATCATTATTACTTGACGAGCAATGGTGCGAACATTTTGGACATTTCAAAAAGTTACCCACAGCAAAGAAATCTTAATACATATTGATAATAAACCCATTTGTAATACAAATTCTATCAGATAATCGATAGTAATTTGTCTTGGCGACCTCATATTTATGAATTATCTAAGAAAATTGCTAAATCTGTTGGCATTCTTTCTGTAATGAGACATTATGTACCTACAAATATTCTTATATTAATTTGTTACTTATTAATTTATAGCTTCTTAACATATGTTATTGAGATTTGGGGTCATACTTTTCGATCTTATTTGAAATCAATCTCTCGGATTCAGAAGAAAGCCATGAGAATTACTACTTTTTCTGACCCAGTCTCATAGTGAGCCAATTTTTAAGTCATTGAATTAATAAAATTCACTGATATAATTAAATTCCAAACACTTAAATTTGTTTTCCAATGGATAAAAGCATTTGTTACCAATGTATTATGATAATTTTTTGGAGTTTGTGGCTGAGAGCTACACTTATCAAACTCGTCAATCTTCAAACAATAATATATATTTAGAACGGAGAAATACTGATCAATATGGCAAAAGAACCATTAAATTTACTGGTGCAATTTTATGGAATTCAATTTCCAATGACTTAAAGAATTGTCAATCACTTTCTATATTTAAAAAAAGCTTAAATTGTATTTAATTGATAATTACGACTCCTCATAGTTTCTTATTTCTTTTTCTAATAAATTGTAACTACTATGAACTTATCTTCTTTATTTATTTTTAAGAATTATTATTCTGACAATATGCTATTACTTCAGACTTCACTTATATAAAAACCTTTAGATCTACTACTGTAATGACGGGGTATTTTCTAGATTAGCTTTGCTATTAGGATGCCCTGTACTTATCCTATTTATATTTAATTATTTATATTTATAGCTACGACTAATGTAATGTGATGAGTACGATTATTAAAATTATCAAAAAATTATCAAGAGGGTAACTTTGTTGATAGGATAACGTTGTCAGTGGTTCTACTTGAAAGTAGGAATATGGCACCTGCATGTCTTTATAACGATCACCTCTGATGAAGACACTGTAGATCAGAGTGTCGGAACGTTGGGTCAACAAACAGTAACTTTTTAAGTCACGTTCGAAAATTTCTTAGCCAGAGTAGCGTTAAAACTATGACGGATTCTTCACCTGGATGCTCGAGAAATTTAAAAGACAAATAAAACAGGAGGAGATGTTTTGGAAATGTTTGCCTGTGTCGCAAACCTCAAACCCGCAGAAGACAACTTTAATACTCCAGAAGATTATATTTTTTCGATATTTTTTTCGATATGCATGCAAAAGAGCTAATGTCCAAGACCACTTCAATAAAAAACCCAAAACACCCCCATTATAATTTTATATGCATACGGCTGCACCAACAGGCTCATGCATGTCACCCAGCGACGTTCAGGCCGAGTAAATGAAAACATAGAGGTGCCAGGTAGCTGCCTGCCCAGCCAACAAAGATATAGGTTAAGTATTTTGTTGGATAATCTAGTTCCCAAACATCCTCAGATACGGCAACCGATGGTTTTTTTGACTGATTGGATCCTTTATCCTATAAAAGCAACAAGAAAGAACTTGCAGGTCATACAATATTCAAAATTATCTTGCAATATTATAAACAGTGAAAAGAAAATTTATTTATTTATTTATTTATTTATTTATTTATTTATTTATTTATTTATTTATTTATTTATTTATCTTTTTATTTATTGTTCATATATTTATTTTGACTGGAGAAATGTATTGCTGTTCTTTTGTTCTGTGACTCACATATTTGTTTGGTTAAAGTGAAATTACGTAGCCACGCGAAATGTTTTGGTAAGTCATTCTGTTTGTCTTTTGTGTACTTTTCCTTGACAAAAGTCAAAATTATTAGCGAAACTCAAGCTAAATAACAACTTAATGTCTGATCCCCCGGGAAACAGTTAGTTTTGTTTTCCCTCGAGTCTCAATGTTTCCCTCGACTTCTTCTCGGGAAACATCAAGATTCTCGGTAAAACAAAACTAACTGTTTCCCTCGAGGGCAGACATTAAGTGTATAATGTAGTAAATAAGTGATAAGTCTACATATCAAGCAGTAACGTTGTGAAGACATGTGAGATCTGTTCGTGTGAAGTACATTTCCTTGTTCCTCAGGACTCACCTTATTGAAAACTGGAGGAAGCTTAAACGATTTAGTGTAAGTGGTGTCGAAGTAGCGGTCTTTCGTTTCACTACGACTGAAGTATTTGAAACCAACAAGATTGTAGATACACGACACAGTGTGGCGAAACACAATCTTCCCCAGAGCACGCACAGCAAGAACAACAATAAATCCTATTAAAAGAAAAAATAGAACATAAATATCAAGAAATTCCCCGGAAGGTTTACGCTCACAAGTACAGTATAAACATGCCAGTTATTCATCAATCAAGTATAAAATAAAACAGTGCATCTGTACTGTTACATAGAAGCACAGATGATGTCACGGCATGCATGTAAATAACGAAAAGGTACTCCACAGAACGCAGTCGAGTGACGTGCTGTTCTTACCATGCTGTGACGCCTCCTATGGCCTATATGCATCTATTACACTATCCAGTCATTAGAAAGTTGCAGGCTCGATCCCTGTCTGGCGAACGAAAAGATTTCCTGAGAACTGAATTTACCTACTGTACAACTCATACGTAAACATTACTCCTCAAAAGGATAGACGACTATGAATTTGAAACCTTAGCTCTCCATCCAAGCATCAGTAGCCACATGCACTACATGTATATGTTCATCTGGAGCTCAAAAATATTTTCTGAGTATTAGAGTTTGACGAACGTCTACCATTAACATCTGTTACATTACATCAAGCTTGAAAACTTATATACCACACGCTCTACATGTATGTGTATATGCATACAACTCTCAACACATGCACTTGTAAAAGTTGATTGTCTAGGTTAGTGCGTAGTCTAGAACAACTGTTAGTAGTGCATGAAGCGGTGGTGGCAGTATTGACTGTCAGTCTTTTTTTGAGTGATATTATATAAGCGTTATACATGTAGCTCATGTGGCACGGTTGCAAGCTTGGTGCATGCAATGACCAGACATCGGAGGGATGTTCGTCAAGTTCAAAAAATGTTTTTGTTGTCTATATCTCGAGCTAAGAAACATTTTCTGAGTATTTGATTTTGACAAACGAGTGTTATCAAGATTACACCAACCTAGACGAGCAACGTTCACATATGTAAAAACTAAAATGCAGAAAGCTTGCAAAAGTTGGTTTCCTCACCTAAAACCAGTCGTATTGTACATATTAGAATTATATTCATCCAGGAAGTTGAATCTAAAAGAGATCAAAAAGCAAATATATATATTTACAATCTTTGCCTTAATATTATCATCAACTAACCCTTCAAAGAAAGCCAAAAGATAGTTTTTGCTTACATAGAGTAGGGTGGCCCTTCTAGTAGTCCTTGTATACCATACATGGCTTGAGCCAAGACATAGTCCTTGTTGACAGAAGGACGTTTCGAGTAAAATAACCCTTCATGGAGAATCAAAAGATAGCCCACGTTTACATTACAGTATATAGAGTGACCTTCCTAGTAGTAGGACAACACTTGCATGAGTCAAAAGACAGCAGTCGTTGTTGACATGCACGAGATTGGTTAACATGGAGTAGTATGATCCTTCTAGTAGAATACCTTTTGCGGAGAGTCAGAAGATAGTCCTTGTTTACAGTACAGTGTAGAGGGACACCCCTAGCAGGGCAATACTTGCATGCATGAACCAAAAGACAGTCCTTGTTTACATGGAGTACGGTGACCCTATTGGTAAAGTAACTCTTCGGTGAGACTCAGAAGATAGGCAATGTTTACGTGGAGTAAGGTGATCCTTCGAGTAGGATGAGCCCAAGAGTCAAACGTTAGTCCTTGTTTACATAAAATCGAAAACATCGATTGAAAAAAAAAAACCCGCTTGCATTGTCGTGTGGACAGACGAAAACGGAAACGGCCTTGCTTTGATTGGTTAATCATTGATGGCCGAAAATTATGTCGGAGCTGTTGTTACATAAATTACTCAATCAGACGTAAACAACATGAACCGGCAATTCGTAGAAATTTTGCTTCGGAAAGCTTTTAATAAATATCTTCGTTTGGATAATAAATGAAATGAAGTTTATGCATGTACGGTGACAGTTTGTGTGAGTATTTTTATATCTCTTATATACTTCTATAAACAATCACAAACAAAACTTGGACAACTGTGAACCAACACTTTTGGTCGTTTTCGGTGTTGCCGTGCAGACGGACCAATACAATGCAAAAACGATCGTGTGGACGTAATGATTACGAGGAGCAAGTGGAAGCGGGACAGGCGGGCCGGGCGAGAAGGCGCGAAATAAAGCCTGATACAATTCTTTACTTGGCCGCTTTCCGCCCCCAAATGAATTTTCTGTATCTCCAATTGACGCAGCTTTAAAGGCACACCGTCAGGTATTAAATTACCGCTTAATTAATAGTTTCGTGCGAGACAAAAATTATATGTGTGTGCAAAGAAAAGGAATATTATTCATAAAACGTTAAAATATAGTAACTCATTAGTACTAATTACTTAATGACCGAGCGTGAGGTCTGTACTAGTGAAATATCGCACCGATGTTTTTTTAGTACGGACCGAGACGAGCGCAGCGAGTTGAGGTCTGTGCAAAAAACAGAGGTCCGATATTTCACTAGTACAGACCGAACAAGCGAGGTCAATAAGTAGTTTATTATATGGCCTTAAATGTTGTGAACGTTCTGTGAAAACTTTATCCATCTTTCTTGCGAACTAAACGAAAATGGCAGACATTCTCCCATTTTTACATGTAAAGTACTTTCCGTTGAGCTAGAATCCTGAACTTTCTACCCCAAATAGTATTTTTCAATTGCTTTTGTTTGACATATTGCTCAAGATCGTACGTTAAGTAGTTGAATAAAAAATCATCTGAAATTCTAATACTTGTGAGAAGTAAATGTTATATTATTACGAACAATGTTACGAACGTTTTGGACATTTTAAAAACTTTCACAAAACGTGGAAACTCGAACTATACATCAAATGATTTCTAACAACATACCTGCACGATATATTTCAACAATGAGTAGCTAGTTCTTAAATTATAATCCATCTTGTTGCATATGCTGTGACTGCCATTTTGTTTATAAAACTTACGGTCCCGAACGGCAGCTTCCGCTCTGAGCGGGCGGATACGGGAAATATCCGACCGCTTATCAACCAATCAAATTACAAGATTTCCGTATTCGGACCTCTCAGCGCTGCTGCCATATAATAAATTTCCTTATGGACTATTTAGTCCAAGTTTTGACGTGTGCTATATTGATATTCGCGATAACTTTAATCATGTGAACTTTGCGTCAAAGTGACACTGTGCCTTTAACCGCACAATTCAGCCGCTCCAATCCGCAATCCAGAATTGTTTCGAAGTAATTCCTTCATGAGCTTGCTTATACGCACCCTCCGAGTAGACCCTTATAAATACTCGCCGCTAGCAACTCGTAAAATAAGGCTCTACCGAAATCGAGTCGAATCTTTTAAGTCGCCGCAGTCCAAACGTCTGGACTAGTCAATCTCGTTTTCTTCCGCGTCAAACCGGGTTTTAGGTCGCACGCATTGAATTTAGGGGAAAACCGACTGCCATACAAATCTGAGTAAAGTTCAGGTCTCCAACAAAACGCGACGTTCGAAGGTTAAATATAAACTTTTGATATCCTTTAACAAATCACAAAATCACAGTTGTTTTAGCTCTTGAATAGTTGCTCGTGCTTTCTCACTCACGAATGTAAAGCTACTATGTAGTCTCTCCTTAGTCCTTTTCCCACGCGGTCTACCTAAAAATAACGTCTTATTCATGCTCCAATGTTCTAATAATAATCTGCAAACATATATCCTACACTATATAATCTGCAAACATATATCCTGTAAGTATTTCAATCCACAACATTCTCGTCCCCAGAGGCCACGATCCTTTTAGCAGCTAAAAAGATCGTGACCTCTGGGAACGAGAATAAGGCTATAGACTATAGAGTTCGCTGGAATGAATTGTACAATCGCTCTCGTTACTCGATTAAGCTCGGGATCGAACTCAATTAAGCGGAAGCCTGGGATTGATAATGTTTCTCGCGCATGCTCGACAGAGATTCGACTCGATTCGGCAGAGCCTTATTTTACGAGTTGCTAGCGGCGAGAATTTATAAGGATCTGCTCGCAGGGTGGCTTATACGTCTCTTAACTCTTATTTATTTATTTATTTATTTATTTATTTATTTATTTATTTATTATTTATTTATTTATTTATTTATTTATTTATTTATTTATTTATTTATTTATTTATTTATTTATTTAAACTTCTTTAACGACGGTATAAAACCCTTCACCTTAATTACAAGACTGATCTTCATACATTGCATATATAAGAATAAAACTATATTACAAACACATATAACTATAGAAACTACTAAATGTAAAGTTAAAAATATTAAAATCTAAATTACAACATCTATAAAATCTACTAGAATAACTGTATACTAATTAGCTACATTTATTAAATCAGTTAAAATTCAAGTTATTAATACGATTCTTAAAAATATTTGTAGACATATTATTGTCTTTAAAATAATGTGGTAAATTATTCCAAAGCTTGGCTCCCCGATAAGCAAAACGTCGCTTCAAAGCATTAGTTCTTGGTTTTCCTAATTTTAACATGTTTTCATTACTACGCAAATGATACCTCATATTATTTGACAATTCAAATTCATTTTCATGAAAATTTGGCATTTCATCAATCAGCAGCTTATGAACAAGGGTTACAGTTTGTTTGTCTCTCCTCTGTCTTAGAGGTTGCCAATTTAACTTATCCAAGACATCGCTAGACCTAATTTCGTAGTTATCACCAGTGACCACTCTCGCTGCCCAATTTTGTAATTTTTGTAATTTTCGTATACGCTTGGGAGAAGTTGGTATATCAAACTCTTGCCATAGCCAGTACGGAGTACAGCTAGCACATCCTCATTAAACAGGACTTTTCCTACACATTCACACTGTTCTTTCTTCCTTTTTTTACTTTAAACTTCTCTAAACATCGTCTGTGACATCGTTGAATCGCTAGATTCGTTACACGCTTTGTTAAGTATGTAAGTCATAATTCATAATTATAAATGTACAAAAACCAATCAGAATGTAGCTTTTCGGCTTTTTTTTTCTTATGGACCAATCAGACAAAAAAGCCAAAATCCGACTTTTTACACGCGGCCATCCTCCTCCTGCAAGTTTCCCGCCTCCCGGGAAGGGAAAAGCGGGCTTGACTCTGTCAGGTTATGTTGAAACCGGCGAGAGAACCTCTGGTCGAAGACGCGCTATGGTCAGATCTTGACATTTTCTGATAGGCTCAGAAATCTGTAAAGCGGGCGCCGGGGTTAATTTGTTAGGCAAGTGTATTATTGATCAGGCCAAAAATTAGATTATTTCAACATGAAAGCAAGATTGGTGGTGTCTTCGACCATAGTCAATCGAGATATGGTCTGGAAACTCGGCAAACTTCAAAGCGCCTATAATGAGCTGTGATTTTATGTTGAACCGTACCTTACACCGTGCACATCCTTTGTTTTTGGTTTATTAATATTTAAATAGCACGGTTGAGTGACTGAACTGAAACGTTGCTATTGGACAATTCGTTCATTATACTAAAATACAATGTGTTCAGTGACCGTGCACCGTGCACAAAAATGCATAAAGGCGAACAAAAAGATAGACCAAAGACTTTAGCTGAGTTTCCAGACCATATCTCGATGGACTATGCTTCGACCAGAGGCTCACTCACTCACTGCTTTCATCATTTTGGGGGAATCAGTCGGCGTAGAGCTTCTGGGACCAGGGTAGGTGGACGTAGCCTTACAGTAACGAGTTCTTAACCTCGTTCCCAGGGTCGGGCGGCGAACGGAGATTGTATTACAAGTAATATTTGACATTGCCTCACGTAGAAATTTTTGGTGAAATAAACCTATAGGACTACAACAGCAGTCTCACAGTGCCATTTCAGAGGTTTCACATTTTCAAAATATTCCGCCTACGACCTTAGTGATTTATACCTGTGTACTCGCGAAACACGGTCTTACTCCACGCTTGCTTTCGTGTGGTCCACGCTGACCTTGCAATTATAAAGCCAACCACAGTCCCCAACATACAAACCTATAAAACAAAAAAAAAAACAACAACATTTTAACTACACCTAGTTTTCGTGCTCAATTAATTTAAACTCTCTTAAGGAGTCTGTTACACAGTCCAGTCCAGCATGCAATTTGGCTTGCGGCATTGAAGTATAGTTGCGAGACAAGTTGCATGCAGGAACCATTTCAACTTATAACAATGTGTAATGATCAACATCGTCGTGAGTAATAGTCATTCAAAATATGGTCTGGAAACTCAGCTAAAGTTCTATCTTTTTGTTCGCCTTTATAGATTTTTGTACCTTGCACACCTTGCACAGTCACTGAACCCATTGTATTAAAAGTATAATGAACGAATTATCCAATAGCAATTTGGATAGTGCTATTCAAATATTAATAAACCTAAAACAAAGGATGTGCACGATGTAAGGCACGGGTCAACATAAAATCGCAGCTCACTATAGGCGCTTTTGAGTTTACCTAATTTCCAGACCATATCTCTATTGACTATGTCGTGAGTCAAATGTAATGTGTAATGGGGAGCACGGGTGGCGTGTGCTGTTAGCGCGCTGCCTCTCACCAAAAAGTTAAGCCCGGTTAGACGGGGTTAGTACTTGGATGGGTGACCGCTTGGTAATGACCCCGTTGTCGGGTTTGGACTCGTGTGAGTAGAGTTGTATTGATCTCTCCTGTGCTTCAAAGGTTTTTCGCCGGGTTCTCCGGTTTTCCTCCCTCCATAAAATCAACACCTAACATCTTAGCTGTGATCCGTGGTCTGAACTGTGTCGTATGGCGGCTGCCTGGAGCGCCTTTGATATGCCTCGACACGGCCACGTTGATCTGCGTCCTTCGCAATTCAGCCCCTGGCTGCAAGTAAGGATGATTAGCCCCCCAGTCCTTTATCCTTTATCCTTTAATAAATGTTGTGCAATGATCAGGATCGTTGCGAAACAAGTTGCATGAACCACTGTGGCGTGTAATATGTTGTGCAATAATCCAGATTATTGATGAACAAGTTGCAAACCACATGCCGTGCAATGGTCTACCTTAAGAGAAAAGTTGCATGAACCATTGCAGCGTGCAACATCGTGTGCAATGGTTTGCAGCGTGTAACATGCCCATGATGGCAATGATAGCGATAAAGACGATAAAAAGCTATATAAAACAACAGTTCTGCTACGTACTGTCTCCATAAACGATCCAGTTTTATATTTCGGACGTGGATGAATAAATAGAAGAACAATTGTGTAAACGAGAGCTTGCATAATCACTAAATGGAGAAAAAAGAAACCATTACTTAAGAAATAGAAAACATTTTCCGTGTTTCCATAGAGTTATAGAAACACGAGTGGAAGTTTGGGAGAACGAGAAATTGTAGTGGGAAACCGTCGAAAATAGGTATAGAACGTAAAAATAATCACTGCATCAAAGCTAAAATTCCCCTTTATGTTGTTCATTCATTTTGTTTTCATTAGGAATTCTTTTGTTTTTAAGGTGCGTCATCGAGCTTGCTGCGTCGTGGATCTTAAGTCCCTTAAGCCTGTTTTCCACGAGGCGGAATATTGCGCGCGGAGCGGAAATTTTCTTTGTCTAATTATTAGAAAAGGCAAAGAAAAATTCCGCTCCGCGAGAAAAATTCCGCCTAGTGGAAAACCGTTTTAGGCCCTGTTTACATGGAGGTAGGTGACCCTTCTAGAAGGGTTACCCATTGAAGCGAGTCAAAAGATAGCCCTTGTTTACATGGAGTAGGGTGACCCTTGTAGCAGGGTTAACTCTTCTAGTAGGGTCATATTACTTCTGCGTGACCATTTTACTATATTTTCGGTTTACATGTTATTGTTGGCGTCATTTGCTTGATATCTTCGATAGACTTCACAAGGTGTATAAGAACAGGAAGGGCAACCACAAAATCGTTAAGACATTTTGTTCGGTACGCGTTTTTTTTTTCTCATTGAAACACAACCCGGCTGCCAGGGTCACCCTAGCAAACGCGTTTACATGGCTTATGTAAACAAAAAGATAGCCCTGCCGCCAGGGTTGCCCTAGCAAGCTGATAGGGTAACCCTCCCCCCAGGGTCACCCTAGCACTCATGTAAACGAAACATTAATGCAGATTTGCGACGAAGAAAAAGGGAAGAAAAGAAACAGAGCCAACTATAATACTTGGCCCTACCACAGAGATAGCCAGAGAAATAATTTAATTTAGCACTATAGTCTCACCGTTATTTCCTAAGCTGATATAATGATCAAGAAAGTTATCAACCTTCAACCAGAAGGCCAGAATGAGGCAGCCACATATACTGCCAGAAACAACGTCAGCAGGACTGTGCACTCCCAGATATACGCGACAAAATAAAACCGACAAGCTCCCTAGAAAAATAATCAAATAGCAAAAGTTCAGAATGGTCAATTAAAAAAGAAAAAAACAAGAATATCGTTCAGGTGACAAGAACAGTACTTGGGCAAGCACGCGGAGAACGGACGGGAGGAGAGAGGTTGGAAGGGGTGGGGTGGGGCGGAGAGGAGCGGGAGGGAAGGAGCGGAGAAGAAAGAGGAAGGAGAGGTCTCCCAAATCTCGTACCCAAAGCCTGTGATCGTATTGGTCTTTGCCGCGTATGACCACCACATGTAAATTGTAAGGTCTAGAAGCGAGACAAATTCTGCAAACCTACGAAGGTTTTAAACCTTTGAAGCTTTTTAGAAAATCAGAAATTAAGCGAGTCAAGCTTAAATAGTGTTTAAATATCGAGAAAATAAATTTAGTGCGACCAAACTTTAGTGTTTGAGAGTGTTTATGGTGACTGAAAGTGTTTTGGTTGGTTATTTGAAGTTTTCGTTGAAAGCCGGTTACTTGCGGCTGGTATTCTCGACATTCAAATAAAACAAAAAAGCATTGACCATATAATAGAAACCTTATTAACCACGCTTGGTCAGTCTTTACGGCAAAATTATCCTGGCTTTGGTGTTTTCACACAAACCTCGCTCTTTCGTCGCTCAGTCTGTACTGAAAAAACGCTACTGAAAAAACGCTACTGAAAAAACGCTACTGAAAAAACGCGGGCAAGATAATTTTGCTGTAAAGATCTCCCGCTCGGTCAATAAGTTTTTAAGTAATATTTGAACAACGAGAGCGAGTGTTTCACCGGGATATCCAAACACGAAAAAGCAATGTATGAAAAATTTTTGTTAATTGTTTTCGAGTGTTCGGATATCCCGTTGAGACACGAGCTGGAGTTGTTTAAATAGCTTCTCAAATGAACACGAGTATAGTCTGCATAGGTAATTAGGATATTTGAGGAAGAACACTGGTGATCTTCCTCAAATATCCTAATTATCTATGCCTATAGAGGCTTTGCATGCTGACGTGACCAATTTAGTTTTTTTATATCTTGATAAAATCTCTTGAAAACGTTAAAATCTTAAAGAACATAGCAAGATAAACAATTTTATTTATTTTGAATTTTGCATAATTAATTTTTGAAGAAATTATGACGTATGCAAATAATTAATTAAGAAAATTTACATAGCTTGTCATTCTCTTTGATTTTGATATAGATTTGTAATAAAATTGAAAAATGGTCTTCTTCGTTATTATCTTTTAGATTGGTAACTAATCAAGACCATTCAAATAAAAATCTCACGAATTTTTGAGATTTTAGTTATGGCGGCCATCTTGAAAGGCAGAAATTGTCTTTCAAGATGGCCGCCATAACTGAAATTTAAAAAACTCATGAGATTTTTATTTGAATGGCCTTGATTAGTTACTAATCTAAAAGATAATAACGAAAACGACCATTTTTCAGTATTATTACAAATCTATATCAAAATCAAAGAGAATGACAAGCTATGTAAATTTTCTGACGAATTATTTGCATACGTCATACTTTATTCAAAAATTAATTATGCAAAATTCAAAATAAGTAAAATTGTTTATCTTGCTATGTTCTTTAAGATTTTAACGTTCTCACGAGATTTTATCAAGATTTAAAAATTTTTTACATTGGTCACGTCAGCATGCAGAGCCTCTATAGACCTTTATATTCAAAAATGGCCGCCAAATTAGAATTCTTTTATGTGCATAAAAATTAGCCCTTATGACCTCGTTTTAAAGTAAAAATTATTTTGAATTTCACACATGAAAACGAGTTCATAAGGGCTAATTTATATGTATATAAAAGAATTTTAATTCGGCGGTCATTTTTGAATAAGGTGTATGAAATGTATTGTAGTGTTTTGAGCCAGGGTGTTTCACCTAGTTATCCAACCCCGTGACCAGATGCGTCTTTATTATTGGATAATTTGCTCATGAATTATTAATGAATTTGGGAAATATTGTTTTCAAACATTAATAATTCATGAATTATCGTAGCCAATCCGTGAACGTATACCGCAACACATGCATGAGTTTTGATACCCACTGAAAACCTGTAGGAAGCTTCCGAGTGAACTGCATCATATTGCAGTCTGCATAATGAAATCAATGAAGAAAACACCAAAAATCACGATGCGAATACTCGTTTGAGAAGCAAGATCAAACACTCATTACTCGGGCTGCCTGTGGTAGGGGGGGATCGTAGTAATTAGTCTCCCGGCCGCGCGATGGCGATTTCATGGCCGCGTTGTCTCTTGAACGAAGCTTTTCTTGCCATTTTATCGATGTTTTTGAATATTTCCACGGCATTTCTTGGCACATGACACAGCAGTCGTCTCAAACAAAGATGTCAGAGTAGTCGGACTGTCAGCGAATCAAGGTGTATTAAAATAGTCAGAAACTTTAAACTGAAGGAGTGAAGGTCATGTTTAATTATTGCGAAACCGAGGTCAGAGTTGTCTCCAAATGATCAGTGGTTGTCTCTTTTGAACGAAGTTTTTATTGCCATTTTATCGATGTTTTTGAATATTCACAAGACATTTCACTGTTTCTCAGTTGCTTACTTGTTTGAATAGCCTTGCAAGTGACCAAGTTATAGTTGATCAGTAATGCGACTGACAATTGGCTTCATTTCATCATAAACATGCTTACAAAGGCTTTACAATGTTTACAACTGCACACGCTGGCGATCGCGGTAGACCTATAGTACGTAAAAGACAGGGCGCTGTCAGACAGGTAAAAGATGACGAGCTATTTCAAAACAGGTTGGTCCTGGCCTTGCTGCTTTATAGTCCGACAACTACAAAATGCAGGTATAATAATAAGCACCGAATAGAGCAAATACAGGTAAGATATCAATATGTTGAATATGTTCATTGCATGTCTAGATATCGCGTGTCGTATTAACATGTTTAAATATTTTCTGTTTGTCCGAATTTAAATAAATTCTATATCAAAATGATCGCTTGAATCTGCCGAATCCGACACTATAGGTTTTGCCTACTAAATATATTAGATCCGTTGTTTAATTTTCAGAAAAACGGCCTTGTTTACATTTATACTAATTAGCAAACCTTCGGCGCTTCCTGCACCGCAGCAGTTCATATAAGACCATAGATTATATTTGTGAATATCTATGCCGAAATATGCATCGCCATTGTCATGTAGTCTTGCTAGAGTACGCACAGGCTACGCGAAGCTTTCAGAAATCAGTAGCCCGAGTGAACGCCTAAGCAGGCGTCTTGTTTATCGTGTTTCATCAGGGGACTCCAAACACCCGAAAACAATAAAAACCTCGGGGCTACGCCTTCGGTTTGCCTTTATTTTCTCGTGTTTGGAACCCCTGATGAAACACTCAAATTCGTGTTTGATCTATTACCTGAATATCAACTCTAGCACAAACACCAATCTTCACATAAGGCGAACTAATGTAAAAGGGGTGTCGACGCAGTTGAAATTGACTCATACATAATGTTAACACCAACATACTTACATATAGTGATCGAGGAAAACAGTATTGTCATTTCGAAATTACCCATGTTGAAATGAATGAGAGAGTAAAACCAAATGTACCTGTAAACATAGAAAAGAAAATTACAATATTAACAGTTTGTCTATTTTTGATTGAACTTTTTTTCAGGTCATTACGCCAAATGACGCATGTTGATTGGTTGCTATAGAAAGGTATAAAAAAGTGGTACCGCCCTCTCTGTCTCTCGTTACAGCGAGAGGGCATTGCGCCCTTTTTAAGGTCTTCGTTAAGGTTTGCAGGGTTATTTCGGTCAAGCGCTCTCAATTCGTCGGAATTTATACCACAAAAAAAGCTCTTAATTTGTAGAATACTAACTTCTTATTAACGGAACGCGAGGTCTTTACAGAGAAATATCGGACCGAGGTCTTTTTGGTACAGACCGAGCCCGTAGGGCGACGTTTGTACACAAAGACCGAGGTCTGATATTTCTCTGTAAAAACCGAGCAAGCGAGGTTAATAAAAAGTTTATTATATGGCATTTTGAAACAACAAACCTTACATTTATACCTTGTCATGATACGTACTTTAGTCAGTTTAGTGTGACCTCGAGCGTGTGACATAAACTCATCGTTTTCAATGTTGTTGCTTTTGTTGTCATCGCTTTCGGACTCCTAAACTCGCTTCCAGATTGCTCTCGTCCCAATCATACATAATTTAGTCCTCAGGTTGTTGAATTCACAAAATTCTTGCGGTTTTCTTTCGTTGTTTAGTTGCAAACAACATGGCTGATAAGAAATTTGTTTGGGTTTTTTTCCGTAATGGACCGCTGGTCCATTACGGGAAAGTAATGGACCGCTAAAAATGTTTCTAAGCCAATCACAGCGCGCTATTTCACCGGAAGTGACACTTGCCACATAATAAAATGTTTTATTATATGGCACAAGTTATACTTCCGTTGAAATCGTGTGTTCTCATTGGCTGAGACGCGTCACGTGCCGGTCGATAATATTCCGTAATCGACCGGTCGATTACGGATTTTGGCAGACATGTTGTTTGCAACTAAACAATGAAAGAAAACCGCAAACATTTTGTGAATTCAATAACCTGAGGACTAAATTATGTATGAGTGGGACGATGAGCAATCTGGCAGTGAGTTTTAGGAATATAAAAGCGATGACAAATTGACAACAAGAGCAACAACATTGCAAACGATGAGTCTACGTCACACGCTCGAGGTCACACTATTGACAAGGTAATGTAAGATGTGTTGTTTCAAAATGCCATATAATAAACCTCTTATTAACCTCGTCCGCTTGGTCATTACGGAAAAATATCAGACCTCGGTCTTTATATACAGACCTCGCCCTACGGGCTTGGTCTGTACTGTCAAGACCTCGGTTTGATATTTTTCCGTAATGACCGCGCTCTCGGTTAATAAGAAGTTAATATTTGATTTTGCGATAACCACAAGCCAATAATAGTTGCGAATTTTTCAAGTAAAACCAGAGGGCTTCACTCGCGGCGACTTAAGAACAAAGCGTTTCATTTTGTTCAAAATTTTTTTTCGCAGTTCCATTTCGAGAAAAATTTCCAGTCAACGGTGTCAGCGTTTTTTTTATTTATTGCCTGGTTTCAATTTCATGACTTATTTTGTCCGAATGTTGGTCGAAAAACAGCCTTTTCAACTTTGCCAAAGTTCTTACCTGTCTCTTCTGACATTTCGAACCAGTAACGGGAAAAAAACAAAATACAAATTTCAATTTCAAATTAGATCGCGCTAGATTCAACTTTCCACCAAGAGACATATATCACGTGAAAGCTAAGAATCTCAGCTTTATTTTGATGCCCGTTTCAGGTTGGTTTAGGGATGGGCTCACCTGCCTAAATGCAGCCGATCAGGCAATGGTTGTCATGGAGAGCGGTGCCATGTTTAATATGGCCGCCGAAATACGTAAATATGGCACTCACTCAGAGCTTTCGCAACAAAAAACTATTGCACTCCAAGCTCTGTACATTTGAGAATAGTTACTCGATTATATTATCCATCCACACAAGAAAAGTTAATTTCATATATAAAAGAGAATTTAAATGAGAACATTTCGAAGTGAGCATACTTTGGCCACTTTCGGCTCTTGTTCTAATCCCAGTCCCCTGGCCGAGCGCGGTCCCTAACTTTGGTCGTCAATAAAATCAGCAAAACTCGACATATCAAAAAACGCTGACACCGTGTTGCTGGAAATTTATCTCGGAATTAAACGGTAAAAAAAGATGTTGAACAAAATAAAACGCTTTTTACTTGAGTCGCCCCGAGTGAAGCCCACTGGTTTTCACAACTATTACTGGTTTGTGTTTATCTCAAAATCAAAGACAACATTGTATTCTACAAATTAATAGCTTTCTAACGATATCTATTTAAATTTTGCGACATAAATTTTGACGAATTGAGAGCGCTTTACCGAAATGACCTTGCAAACCGCAACACGTAAACGATGAAGCGGTTATCAAAAACGGAACTTTTCGAAGACGGTCTGCAAAGTGGAACTTTTTGAAAACACCGTTTTCCTGTTGTCGTGTGGACGCGGATTTTTTTACCAACGGATAAAAAAAGTTGCGTTTCCAAACGAAAACGGATACGTGTGGAGAAGGCTTAGCTAAGCTTCACGTTCGAGAGCTCCGGCAAACGGCAGAGTTGATTTTCTTAATCTAGTTTCTACTGGCACTCATCACATTGCGTTTCGTTTTTCCTCGTCACCATGGTTTGGCGTTATATTTCAACGTGAGAAGTCTTTTTACGTGCATGAGTGGTTGTTTTAAATAAGAAATTTACCTACACCTGCCGTTTATTGTACGAACACGAAGCTTTAAACTCTCTGTAGATAAAATATAAACGGCCGATCTTTGTGGGCATTTACAATGGCGAGCCAAAGTTTATCTTACTTCTAGCAAACGCGGAATCTACAATGCGAGAATAATTCATTGGGACATTAAAGCATCAATTAGCTTCGTTCTTGCTTCTTTTACTATACCGTGAGATAAATAACGTTGTTTTACCCCTCCCCCATCCCCCACCAATCAACGTTGATGTCCAGGGGACACTTCTGAGTCCCAGCAAACAAAATTTAGGTCGCAACCTTGATCGGAGGGGGAAGGGGAGGGCACATTTTAAAGATAAATCGCGTGCGCACAAAAGTCACCTGACATACGCTGTGTCCCAATGTAATTATTCTACGATTGTAGTGATGAATACTGTAAAAAAGCAGAGTGCTGCGTAGCCAGTGTTTTAGATAGAGTAAAGTGAAAAAGTGGCAAACTGCTGGGATTGGTTTTGATAACGAAACACGCACGTTCTCAAAACTAATCTCAGTGGTTTAACAACGTTTTACTTAACTCTGATCAGTATACAGTGTTTGGAAGTTCATATAGGAAAAGTAAAAAAAAAAGAAATTTAACAAAAGAAAAGCTGTTATACTGACATTATAAAGATGCCATTCACCCTTTTTTATCAAAAAAGGGTAAACAAGTCTTCCTTGGCCAAGATGCAGAGTTTAAGGCACCAGTGACAGATTTACAGGGTGTGTGGGGGTGGGGTGCGTACCCTTGGCCAAGGGGGGTGCAGGGGGGGGGGTGCCAATTGCCTTGTCAAATCCAAGTACATTAAAGGACGCATTCATTCAATGTCCATGTAAACTTCATGCTATCAAATGATTCATAGATATATGATTCATATATTAGCTATCATATGATTCATAGTTATCAACAGGTTTAAAAAAATATTTTCTGGTGGACTTCGCCCCCCTACGCCCCAGCCCCACGACAAGCTCGGACCCTGGACCCTGCCGGGAGCTGTGTCGCCAGACTCCTGCCGTAGCTCCCTCAGCGGCGCTCCACCCTGCCTCGGACACGCCCCACGCCTGATCTCACTTCGCTCGCTCAGCAGCCCCCCCCCCCCGTACCAGATGAAGCTAGATCCACCACTGTAAGGTAGTAGGGTCTGTTCACTTTCATAAAACATTGATGTTTTATTAGTCAATGTTTTATCAAAGTTCAAAGTGTCCATGAAACGAAAATTTAGCCTGTCTTATTTGAAAGAACGCTTAAAATGATAAACTTGGATCGAGTGGGCGCGCTCGAACCCCTTGTCCCCACCTAGTATTAATCCACGGCTATTAAAATGACAGTTCAGAATCATCCTCAGAGACATGAGAAAATTTCTCATGATGTCTTACACTGCTAAAGTCAACCGAAAAATTTTTCGGCTGACTCGAGCGGGATTTGAACTCGCACCTTCGGGATTCCGGTCCGCCGCTCTACCTGTTGAGCAATCGAGCCGCACAGGGATTGGAGGCGAGTTCTATCCATCTGAGTTATATCGAAGGTGCGAGTTCAAATCCCGCTCGAGTCAGCCGAAAACTTTTTCGGTTGACTTTAGCAGTGTAAGACATCATTAAAATGATAGATTAACATCTTTTGCAGTTTTTCGTTTCCTTGCTTCGTTTATGGGAAATTTCGGTCTGTTTAATATGCCAATTAAACATTTTGACGTCACATGTGCATAATGAGTTATCGAAAAAAGTTATGTATCTGCTATAATCAAACCAAAATAATTTGAAGGAAGCATGTAGGTGTGTTTCGCCCAGAACACTAAACATGTAGATTTTTAAGTGATTATATTTGACAATATGAAACTTTTTTCGATAACTCATTACGCACGTGCGACGTCAAAATGCTTAATTTGCATATTAAACAAACTGAAATATCTCAAGAACGAAGCAAGGAAACGAAAAACTTAACTCTAAATACTCTGTCATTTTAAGCGTTCTTTCAAATAAGACAGACTTTCTTTTGGATTCATAGGCACTTTAAAGGTCCTGATAAAATGTTAATTTTCGTTGTTAAGGAGTATTTTAGACTGTAGTTATAGTCCCCGCAGGTGGGTGAGTGTGGTGGGTGAGTGTGTCCTCATTGAGGTTGGGGGACCCCCAACAACCATGACGAAATGATAGGCATACATAAAGTAGAACCCTATTTAAGAGTTGCAAAAACATTTTCTAGGAAAGATTTGCCGACAAACGTCCCTCAACTAAACGCTTGTGCTGTACAAATCAGTTTACACTGTACTTACCATGGTAGCACAACACCCAAGACAGAATGATGACTTGGCAGACCCCTTTGAAATGAAACAAAACGTAGAATTTGTTAGAGGTTATTATACAACCTCCTTACCCAAGGAACACCGCTAAAGGTTTGCGCCTGCAAAACGTTTTTGATCGGAAGACCACTATAGTGTTACAGACGTTTGGTGGACGTTCGTCAAGCTCAATTACTCAGAAAAGATTTCTGGGCCCCAGACAGGGTTCGTACCTGGAACCTTCTGATGACCGGTTGAACCATTGGGCCACTGGGGCTCAGATGGAGAGCTAAGGTTGCAAATTCATAGTCATATGTGCTCCTAAGTGGTAGCGTTTGCATATGAAAATGAGATGTAGTTAAAGTGATGTGATAAGTTGTACGTATGCATGTAGTGCATGTGGTACGTTTGCGAGCTTGGTGAAATATAACAGACGTTCGGCACGTCTTGTTGTTATTATTTTTATTAACAGCATTGTGGTGCCGAGTCACGAGTTACTAGCTGTCCTTACCTGCGAGTTCGTTCGTTCGTTCGTTCGTTCGTTCGTTCGTTCGTTCGTTCGTTCGTTCGTTCGTTCGTTCGTTCGTTCGTTCGTTCGTTCGTTCGTTCGTTCGTTCGTTCGTTCGTTCGTTCGTTCGTTCGTTCGTTCGTTCGTTCGTTCGTTCGTTCGTTCGTTCGTTCGTTCGTTCGTTCGTAAATTAGTTCGTTCGTTATAATTAGTTCGTTCGTTCGCTCGTTTGTTCATTAATTAGTTCGTTCGTTAATTACCTCGTTCGTTCGTTAATTAGTTCGTTCTTTTATTAACAAGACGCCTACTTAGGCGTTCACTCGGGCTACTCATAGCAATGCAGCTTGGCATAGCCTATATGTCAACACAGCATATTTCCCGTAACCCATCCTTTGCAAATTGTCAATTCTGTTTTCAACGTTGTTTATGTTTCGCTCATCTTGCAGATAGTTTCCAATAGTCAGCAGGTTATCAGATTGTGAGCATGAGTAATACGTTTTACTCGGGCTACCTGTGGTAAGCCGAGTCTAGGTTTCGGCTCCGTTTATTTTTCTTCTAGATCTTCTTATTTTTTGGGTGTCACGATTTTGCATTTTTGCACTTTCTACTTCCGCTACCAGTCATACTTCCGGTGAGTTGTTTGCCGTGTGATGGAATGAGTCCGTGAGGCATGTTGTAAGTTCTTTGCTCCTTTTGCTTTTGAAGTTGGACAAAAAGTTGAACAGCTTTGCCTTTTGATCAAGGTGTTCTTGCACATTGTTGGTAGATTTTGAAAGAGACTGACTGACTTTGTAGTTTAATAGCGATCAGATGTGGCTGACAACTGTCTCGATCGTGAATATGTTCACCTCTGTGAAGTTTGCACCACATTCAGCCTTTGATCTGGTCTTCCTCGGCCCACTCCCTCCTTTGCTAGCGCGGTATAGAGCCTCTACGGAGGCCGAGAGGCCTTCGATTCAGCCTTCGATTTTGTGATTGCTGCAATAACACTACAATCAGTATCTTTTAGCCAAGCACCTCCGCACTTTGCAGTAGCCCGAGTAAACGCCTGACCCAGCGTCTTGTTAGTATTAAAAGTCAATAAATCATATAAATCGTTTATAATCAGTTTGTCTTGATCGAGACGGCGGAATATTAACCCAGATCGAAATATAAATAGCTCAGCATCTTTTAATGTAGATTTACTGCTATCAATGTCTGCAGTTGTAAGCGTAGTGAGCATATTTAACATTAATACAGTTAAAAGCTTCTAGGACAGCGTCGGCCACGGTTCATATATTCAGGCATCACCCAGTTTATTCGCTCGTTGAACTCGAAATTTTACACGTTTCTCAAGGCGAGTAAAACTTCGAAATTCAACACTCTTGTAGGCCCTCGTCCCGTTTCGAATTCTAACCACACTAACTCCACCAGTAATGTCAATTTAGTGGTCACGATTCCTCCTGATTTGTCCTTGTCTGACCCTGAGAGATCTGTCCTTGCGAAAGGTCTCAAATTTGTTCCCAACCCTGGGCCCATAGACTCCTTCTCAGTGAAGGAGGACACTGAAACTTTCTTTAGAAGACTAAGACTTAAGGCACATTTTCACAATAATTCCTCCATCCAACAAAAGGATGTTTTTGAGGCTGCTAATCCTAAAAAATCTTCCTGGTCTCCTCCGGAAGGCCAATTTGGCTCCCTTGATCTTTTCATTCGACAATGTCGACATGATATAGATCAGCTCCCACCTTTTAGGCCCAAAAGGCCACCTAATCTCAGCTCTAGTGAATTAAGTGCTTTAAAATCATTGCGTAGCCGGAATGATATTGTCATCAAACCTGCTGACAAAGGTGGTGCTTTGGTCGTCTGGAGAGCTGATTTGTACCGCGAAGAGGCTCAAAGGCAACTAAACAACACTGCTTTTTACAGCAGAGTTGATGGTGATTTGACATCCCAACACAACACCACCATTCGATCCACCATCAACAACCTCATCACCACTGGGGAATTGCCTGATACAGCAAGCAATCTCCTAACCACCACTCCACGCACACCTGTCATGTACTTCCTTCCCCAAATTCACAAACCCAACAACCCAGGTAGACCTATAGTGTCTGCTTGTGGTTGCCCTACCCAAGCCATTTCATCCTACCTTGACCACATCATGGCGCCCTTGGTTAAGAATTTACCTTCTTACATCAAGGACACCAAACATGCTCTGAAAATTTGTGACCACATTAGTTTTCAGGGTTCACATCATTTCATCTTCACCATGGATGTCAAATCACTCTACACTGTCATCCCGCATCACGATGGTCTTCAAGCACTTAAATATTTCTTTGATCAACGCACAACTCGGGAGCCATCGACCACTACTTTGTTACGCCTGGCCGAGTTAGTGCTCACCCTCAACAATTTTTCATTTGATGGTGAGCATTACCAACAAGTTAGTGGTGTAGCCATGGGTACCAAAATGGGCCCTAACTATGCCAACTTATTTGTTGGTTATGTGGAAAAACAAATCTTTGAACAATACACTGGTTTCCTACCTGACTACTATGGTCGGTTCATTGATGATTGCTTAGGCACTGCATCATGTTCGCGCGCTGACCTGGTTTGCTTCATTAACTATGTTAATGACTTCCACCCAGCACTCCAGTTCACATGGGAGATCAGTGAGACTAGTGTGTCGTTCTTAGATATTCTCATCTCCATTAACGGTAATAAGCTGAGCACTTCTGTCTTTTACAAGACCACTGACTCTCATAGCTACCTCCTCTTCTCCTCTCATCATCCTAAACACACCAAAACTTCCATTCCTTTCTCTCAATTTCTTCGTCTTCGCCGCCTCTGCAGTGAAGATGACGATTTCAATGCCAAATGTTTGGAAATGAGAAACTTTTTTGTTAATCGCGGTTATCCTTCCCACCTCTTAGACACTGCCTTACACAAGGTCTCCAACATTTCCCGTTCAGACACCTTAAGCGAACCTTTGGCTACCATTTCTAATGAAAAAGTACCTCTAGTTCTCACTTTTCATCCCTTCAATTTCAAAGTAAGGGACATCATTAGCCGCAATTTCGACCTCATTAAAAATGACCCAGAAACATCTTCCATTTTCTCTGAGAAACCCCTAGTATCTTTTCGGCATAGCAAAAACATCCGGGAAAACGTTGTTCACAGCTCACGGCAGCAAGCCTTGGTATCACATGTTGGCACCAGCTCTTGCTGTCGTGGTAGGTGCAACACCTGTAAATATTTAGACTCCTCAATTTCAATTTCGGCTCCAAAATGTAGGTTCAACATAACCCACAGTTTCACTTGCACTTCCTCCAACCTCATTTACTGTATTTCTTGCAGTAAATGTCCCATGCTTTACATCGGAGAAACTGGAAGACGTTTAGGTGACAGATTTGTTGAACACCTTCGTGATGTCAAAAACAATGTGCAAAACAAACCTGTTGCCAGGCACTTCAACAGTGCCAACCACTCCTTTTCCAACATGAAAATCTGTGCCATTCAGCCCATTACAGGTTGTAACGATACTCGTCGTAAACAAGAAATGCGTCTCATTTACAAACTTGGTACCATTCACCCTCACGGCCTCAATGAGCGATTCTCTTTCATTTAGCTCACTCCACCCCATATTCCACACCTTTTCCTTAACCTTTTTCTGATGATTTAAATAGTAATTTATAACCTGTTTCTTTGCCTATTTGCAGGTAGCTGACCCACAAATTGGGTCAGCACCTGCACACAGGCTAAAATTACATATTAATTTATTTGTTTACTTTGTTTTTATTGGCTTACATGTGTTCACGTGATTCCCATTGTAGCTCTGCTATAAATACGCGTGACCACATGTGAGTTGTTTACTAATTTCTCCTGACGAAGGGCCTTCGCTCGAAACGTCGAGAAGATTTTTCTCTGTTTTTCAGGCCAACGTGACTTAACCCTGGTAATATTAACATTAATACAGTTGTCAGCCACATGACTGATCAATAACAGTATTCATCAAGTCAATTGATCGTCTAAAAGCTTCGAAAACACTTCGTCAAACCACGTCAACGAACATTCGAGCAATAGCGACCAGAGAAGATGGCGCATGTAGATGAGCACACCGCGTGGTTTCGCAAAGCCTATCGGGATGATGCAATAATTGCAATTTGTCGACCAGAAAAATAGTAGTAGTAATAATAATAATAATAATAATAATAATAATAATAATAATAATAATATTAATAATAATAATAATAATAATAATAATAATAATAATAATAATAATAATAATAATAATAATAATATTAATAATAATAATAATAATAATAATAATAATAATAATAATAACAATAATAATAATAATAATAATAATAATAATAATAATAATAATAATAATAATAACAATAATAATACAGGAAAGCCACCGAAACCTAGATTCGGTTACCACAGGTAGCGCGAGTAATTAGTTCGTTCGTTCGTTAATTAGTTCGTTCGTTTGTTCGTTAATTAGTTCGTTCGTTCGTTAATTAGTTCGTTCGTTGATTAATTCGTTAGTTAATTAGTCCGTTCGTTAATTAGTCCGTTCGTCAATTAGTCCGTTCGTTCGTTAATTAATTAGTTCGTTAATTAATTAACTAATTAATTAATTAATTAATTAATTAATTACTTCGTTCGTCGTTCGTTCATATGTTCTGCTCCAATACAGTAGTGTACTACCGTGGAATCCCGAAAGTAGCGCCCCCCCCCCCCCCCCGAAAGTAGCGACAAATTTGAGATGTCTACAAAATTTCCGAAAGTAGCGCCCCCCCCGCCCCCCCCCCCGAAAGTAGCGGCCCTCCGTAAGTAGCGGAGTACTATCAACTATCAACGTACCAAAGTGTATAACAGTCAGAGTTGAAATGGCATAAGGAAAAACTAATTAGCATATTAAATGTGGTAAATATAAGTAGATAACCCCCCCCATATACCGACACAAAGGGATGCCGCCTCATTAAATATTCAGCGTGACTCACGCATGACTCACGCACCATGACTCACGCATGACTCACGCATGACTCACGCCTGTGACATGTTTGGGCAAGATTGGAATATAGTTAGTGCGTATGAAGTTATATAAATTGAATAATATGGAGACTTTGAATATTATATTAACCTAAATGATCAAACGGTCTTATACACGTTTTGTGGCAATAAATGTTAACAATTTTAGAGAGTTATCGTTTACTTTGGCCTAGTTTGTAGAGGAACGAAACAGAAATGGATAGAGACACTTTATATTTTTTATCTTAAACCTGGTTTGTAGGAATTTAGCGGGTTTTTGGTTAAGTAATCTTAGTGTTATTTACGAAGAAATGAATGTTGACAGTTTTGGTCGAATTATCGCTTATCTAACCCTAGTGTATAGAGTATACGAATCCTTGGATGAAGAATCAATTCGAGAAGCCGTAAAAAGAAGAACGATCAATGATTTCATGAGAAAATATAAACGGAATAACTCTTCAAGCTGGTTGCTACGCTTTCTGTTACTAAGTGTGATATTTGCATATTTATCCTCAGTGCACGTGCAGGAGACAAAAGAGAAACTCATTAGGGACAATTATGAGGATTAGGCAAGTCTAGGCGAGAAAGTCATTAACAACACACGTACATGTAATACAGAATTTAAACTATTTTATTGAGAAATATATCTTTACACAAAAAAGTCTTGATTATTTAGTGATCTATCGGTAACACTAGCATATGGGCATACAGTACATCTTATAATCCGAAGGCATGGATCATGAGTCTTGAATTCTGTACCACAAACATTACATATCAGATTTCGAATAACACATTTGTTAAAATATTTCCACAAACACGTAGGACACTCAATTACATGTGTAAAATTAACAGGATTCTGACAACGTTCGCAATCAACAGGTTCGTCAATTATAGAATTTTCTGATTCTATTTCGGTGTAATCTTTATCGTGTTCTGAATCTTCTTCGGAGGACGTTTCTTCGTTTTCGCTCTCTGATTCTGTTTCTTCTTCTGCCTGCGCCAACATTGTCAGCACTCGAACATTTTCGATAAGGTTTTTGTCAATGTTAATGTCGGCGAGTCCTTTTACAAATACATTTAGACCAGCTGGTTCGGGAATTCCTGAGACGTAAGGTGATACGCAGTATTCTACCAATTCGGCTATTTTTGTGTTTGGTATAGTTCTTCCTTGATACACAATTTCTCCTTTGGGATTCCATGTTAAGTTGACATAGGACGCGAGTAAAGTATTCAGTAAAGAAGACGCTGTCGCTTCATCGACTCCGTAGTCAAAGTGTGACAGTATTTCTTTAACACGAAAATCATCATGTAATCTTTCTCCCATCGTGTTCAGGGTTCGAATGAGGGTCTTTACAAAATATCGTTCTTTTATATTAGTTCTGCGAGTCCGTCTAAAACAGGACCAAGTAAGACATCAAGAAATCCTGCACCTTTTTGAACCAGTATCTCCTTTTTTCTCATAAAACTACTTCGGGGACTAGCCAAAGTTGATATGTCGTCGCTATAAGGCTTAACGTCTTCAAGCAAAGCAGGTGATAATTGATATTGCATTGACCAAAAGTTAAACATACAATCACAAATGCATCTAATTTGCTCGGGGCTTGCAGTCTCCAACAGAGCTCGCTGTTGAATAGGTTCACTTGTACATAAAAGTTCAAGAAACGGTTTGTGCTTTTTGATCAACATCTCTATTTGACAGTCAGTGTCTAAATGAGGAAAACGCTACCAAAACACACATTTTAAGAGGAGGAGGAGGAGGAGAAAGAGGAGGAGAAAGAGGAGAAAGAGGAGGAGGAGGAGAAAGAGGAGGAGGAGGAGGAGGAGGAGAAAGAGGAGGAGGAGGAGGAGGAGGAGGAGGAGGAGGAGGAGGAGGAGGAGGAGGAGGAGGAGGAGGAGGAGGAGGAGGAGGAGGAGGAGGAGGAGGAGGAGGAGGAGGAGGAGGAGGAGGAGGAGGAGAAAGAGGAGGAGGAGGAGGAGGAGGAGAAAGAGGAGGGGAAGGAGAAAGAGGAGGAGGAGAAATAAATAATATGACATTCTCTAGAAATTTTTATTCTGCTCATGCTCTTCAACGAGTGAACATGTCTTATGTCTGCAGCACTTGTGGAAAAACGTTTTCTACACTATTCAACATGCAACGTCATATAAAAAATTTCCATAAAAACAGTACTTATTCAAGACCAGCACATCTTCTCAATGACGCAACAGTCATGCAGCATCCATTTACTTGCATTGTCGCTGGATGCACACAGAGTGGTAAAACAGTATGGGTAAAAACGCTGCTGGAAAACGCCCAAACTACGATTAATCCTCCTCCCGAACGTATCATTTGGTGTTATGGACAATGGCAGCCCATGTATTTAGAAATGATCAAGACAATACCAGGCATCGAATTCTACGAGGGTATACCTTCCGACATTGACTCTGATAATTTTCTTGAAGTCTCTCAACGTAACCTGATCGTCCTCGATGATCTCATGGATCAGTCAGGAAGAGATAAGCGTATTGCTAATTTATTTACTAAGGGAAGTCATCACAGGAATCTCTCCGTGATCTACATTGTTCAGAATATATTTCATCAAGGCAAAGAAACAAGAAACATCAGCCTCAACGCACACTATATTGTGCTCTTTAAGTCTCCGAGGGATAAGCAACAAATTTCTGTCTTGGCACGGCAGGTGAACCCAGGTCATGTCCATGAATTTATGAAGAGTTATGAGGAAGCCACAAGTCGCCCTCATGGTTATTTAATGCTTGATCTAAAGCCGACTACGGACGACGATCACCGCCTCAAGACCAATGTTCTACCTGGAGAAAACAGCTCCAGCCTGCAGCAACAGCTGGGTAGCTTCATACAAAAGCAATCCTATCAATTACCTCCGATCGTTAATGCCATGTACAATACAGAACAAAAAATGCAAGATATTGTACAAGCGCCACAGTTAACACCTGAAGAAAAGAACATACTTTACTCCAATCAGCTCGGACGTTTTCTGACGTTTCAAAACCAACTGCAAAATCAGTCTCAACCTCTGACTAATCTTCAACCTTGGAAAAATACAGAAAATTTGACACCAGAGATAAAGCAAGAAACTGACGATCTTCCGTGGGGTTTCCCTGCTACACCTAAAACCTATTTTGTAACACCGCCTCCTACCGTTGAACAACCGACGCTTAAACATAATTTCTTTCATAATTGGGAAAGCTCTTCGGATTGGAAAGAAAGTGACTTGGCAAAGATGACCCCAGATGATAGAGAAGAGTATGAACACCATCTAATGATGACTAGATCAAAATATTTACCCATGACAAAAGAAGATGTATCACAATTATCATCAGAGGACAAGAAAGACTATCACGCTACCTTTAAAATAAAAACGCCTAAATATAATCTAAGAAGCAGACCTTACTAATACTTTTGATATGTATATGTTTGAACGAAAACCGAAATAAATATTTTTAAGCTAAATGCTTTTGTATGTATGTGTGTGTGTTTATTTGTTCCTCCTCCTCCTCCTCTTTCTCCTCCTCCTCCTCTTTCTCCTCCTCCTCCTCTTTCTCCTCCCCCTCCTCCTCCTCCTCATGTACAAGTGAACCTATTCAACAGCGAGCTCTGTTGGAGACTGCAAGCCCCGAGCAAATTAGATGCATTTGTGATTGTATGTTTAACTTTTGGTCAATGCAATATCAATTATCACCTGCTTTGCTTGAAGACGTTAAGCCTTATAGCGACGACATATCAACTTTGGCTAGTCCCCGAAGTAGTTTTATGAGAAAAAAGGAGATACTGGTTCAAAAAGGTGCAGGATTTCTTGATGTCTTACTTGGTCCTGTTTTAGACGGACTCGCAGAACTAATATAAAAGAACGATATTTTGTAAAGACCCTCATTCGAACCCTGAACACGATGGGAGAAAGATTACATGATGATTTTCGTGTTAAAGAAATACTGTCACACTTTGACTACGGAGTCGATGAAGCGACAGCGTCTTCTTTACTGAATACTTTACTCGCGTCCTATGTCAACTTAACATGGAATCCCAAAGGAGAAATTGTGTATCAAGGAAGAACTATACCAAACACAAAAATAGCCGAATTGGTAGAATACTGCGTATCACCTTACGTCTCAGGAATTCCCGAACCAGCTGGTCTAAATGTATTTGTAAAAGGACTCGCCGACATTAACATTGACAAAAACCTTATCGAAAATGTTCGAGTGCTGACAATGTTGGCGCAGGCAGAAGAAGAAACAGAATCAGAGAGCGAAAACGAAGAAACGTCCTCCGAAGAAGATTCAGAACACGATAAAGATTACACCGAAATAGAATCAGAAAATTCTATAATTGACGAACCTGTTGATTGCGAACGTTGTCAGAATCCTGTTAATTTTACACATGTAATTGAGTGTCCTACGTGTTTGTGGAAATATTTTAACAAATGTGTTATTCGAAATCTGATATGTAATGTTTGTGGTACAGAATTCAAGACTCATGATCCATGCCTTCGGATTATAAGATGTACTGTATGCCCATATGCTAGTGTTACCGATAGATCACTAAATAATCAAGACTTTTTTGTGTAAAGATATATTTCTCAATAAAATAGTTTAAATTCTGTATTACATGTACGTGTGTTGTTAATGACTTTCTCGCCTAGACTTGCCTAATCCTCATAATTGTCCCTAATGAGTTTCTCTTTTGTCTCCTGCACGTGCACTGAGGATAAATATGCAAATATCACACTTAGTAACAGAAAGCGTAGCAACCAGCTTGAAGAGTTATTCCGTTTATATTTTCTCATGAAATCATTGATCGTTCTTCTTTTTACGGCTTCTCGAATTGATTCTTCATCCAAGGATTCGTATACTCTATACACTAGGGTTAGATAAGCGATAATTCGACCAAAACTGTCAACATTCATTTCTTCGTAAATAACACTAAGATTACTTAACCAAAAACCCGCTAAATTCCTACAAACCAGGTTTAAGATAAAAAATATAAAGTGTCTCTATCCATTTCTGTTTCGTTCCTCTACAAACTAGGCCAAAGTAAACGATAACTCTCTAAAATTGTTAACATTTATTGCCACAAAACGTGTATAAGACCGTTTGATCATTTAGGTTAATATAATATTCAAAGTCTCCATATTATTCAATTTATATAACTTCATACGCACTAACTATATTCCAATCTTGCCCAAACATGTCACAGGCGTGAGTCATGCGTGAGTCATGCGTGAGTCATGGTGCGTGAGTCATGCGTGAGTCACGCTGAATATTTAATGAGGCGGCATCCCTTTGTGTCGGTATATGGGGGGGTTATCTACTAATATACGTTAACGTATTTTACCACCCGAAGTAGCGGCCCCCCATAAGTAGCGGCCACCCGAAAGTAGCGGCCCCCAACAGCGGATAAAACCGAAAATAAGGGGGGGGGGGAGGCGCTACTTTCGGGATTCTACGGTATATGACTGCTCGTCTGCTCCAATACACTTTATAACATAGCTTTGATATAGCAACGTTTTTGATTGGCTGTCGTGCGTGCTCCATTTAACAAATAGATTCCATTTTGCCGTTGTCTGTTCAGTTATAGATGCACAGATGACGTCACAACGTGGTAAGAACAAAAAAGTGGCCCACGAGACGCAGTCGAGTGGGTCACTGATGTTCTTATCACGTTGTGACGTCTTCTGTGCATCTATAACTGAACAGACAACAAAAAAAATGGAATCTATTTGTTTTATACAATATAAAAATTACACAATACGTCTTGCCGGATTTTGGGACATGAAGAAAGAAAAAAGCAAGTCAGCTGACGTGATCCATGTGTCCGTCCTCTAATAGATCATGGGCAACAACCAATGAAAACACGCATAGCAACCAGGGTATTGTATAAAACTCGATGGAGCACGGCAAAAAAGCGCGGGAAAAATTTTCAAAACAAAACTGAGTTTTAAATTGACTTTTTGTGGCCTTTTATATTATCAAAATACCAAGTCATTTAATTTTATTGAGTAATAAAGAACAACGACCCAGAAAACATAAACTTGGTATGGGTAACCGTGTTTAAACTGTCCTTTTGGTTGGATTTTAGTGAACAAAAAAGACTTGGCTACGAAAGTAGAAAAAACACAACGACCAAAACGATTCGCCGGCTTGTGAAAGGATTTAATGCTATAATAAACTTCAAATAAACGACAAAATTTTTAATGGTATACATGTTTCGGCAAAGCTTATGCCATCTTCAGTACGAGTAATTATAGAATATTTACAAGTGATATTTATATGCTAACTAAGACTAATTAAAAATACAGAGGTATGACTCATCTAATGGATTTGTTAGGTGTTACGCCAGGTATAGAGATGCTAATTACAGAGTTGATAAATCCAGACAATATTCACAAACAAGGTATATAGAGATGCTAATTACAGTGTGACAAATAATCTTACAGATAAAAAAAAAAAAAAAAAAAAAGCGAAAAGATAATAGACTGTGAATTATAAACTAAAAATCGTGTTCAAATGATGGACTTGAATATTAAGTTCAGGTTTGAGTTTCTTAATGTGTAGAGCTTCTTTAAGTTTAAGAGATATAATAGAGTTAGCAGAGTCTAAGATTTTAAAGCAAGAGGAGTTATACTGATTTTTGCAAGAAGATGATTGTTCGAGATGTTTAAATATGTGTGAATTTTTGTCGGTATGAGTGTGTTCCTTCATCCTAGTGGTAAGGTGGCGAGTGGTTTCGCCAATATAACGGGAATTACATTGACTAAATCATCGAATCCTGCTTGTACTACATCTATCTTTCATAAAAAAACATACACAGGGCTCCTCATGACTTTTTTAAGTTTTACTCCGTTAAATTATAAAACTGGCCTAATCAACACATTACTTGATAGGATACGGAAAATAAATAACACAGAAAATGGTTTCAAACAAGATGTCAAACAACTCATTTTTACGCTCAAACGTAACTTATTTCCTTTTCATGTAATTGACCATGTCATTCGAAAATTCAATGAGAACAACGTTTCCAACAAAACCAATACCGTGACAGCCGATGAAAAACAAAAACCACGCTATTTCAAACTTCCATACATTGGCTTTCAGTTCAAAATTACACAACGCAAACTGAGATCCCTTATTCAACGGTTATGCACTGACTTAGATATCAAACTTGTTTTTTCCTCGTATAAAATTAAGAACCTCTTTAGTTTCAAAGACCCAATTCCCAGTGAACTCAAATCCTCTGTGGTGTATCAATTCACTTGCGCGGGATGTAATTCACGTTATATTGGCGAAACCACTCGCCACCTTACCACTAGGATGAAGGAACACACTCATACCGACAAAAATTCACACATATTTAAACATCTCGAACAATCATCTTCTTGCAAAAATCAGTATAACTCCTCTTGCTTTAAAATCTTAGACTCTGCTAACTCTATTATATCTCTTAAACTTAAAGAAGCTCTACACATTAAGAAACTCAAACCTGAACTTAATATTCAAGTCCATCATTTGAACACGATTTTTAGTTTATAATTCACAGTCTATTATCTTTTCGCTTTTTTTTTTTTTTTTTTTATCTGTAAGATTATTTGTCACACTGTAATTAGCATCTCTATATACCTTGTTTGTGAATATTGTCTGGATTTATCAACTCTGTAATTAGCATCTCTATACCTGGCGTAACACCTAACAAATCCATTAGATGAGTCATACCTCTGTATTTTTAATTAGTCTTAGTTAGCATATAAATATCACTTGTAAATATTCTATAATTACTCGTACTGAAGATGGCATAAGCTTTGCCGAAACATGTATACCATTAAAAATTTTGTCGTTTATTTGAAGTTTATTTTAACATTAGTGCTTATACGATCATATTTAATGCTACAGGTATGTTATAAAAGAAATGGCTCATGGTTTAGTGTGCTCCATCGAGTTATGGATGCACTTGGGAAATTGGGAGAGCACTCAAAAATCTAGAGTTGGTCTCGGTTACGCCTCGTCCAACTCTTACGCTTTTTTCGTGCTCTCCCAATTTCCCGCGTGCATCCATAACTCGATGGAGCACGCTAAACCATGAGCCATTTCTTAAATATATGTTCTGTGTTCAGCTATACTTACCAAGTTTCACTCGCTTGCTCTAACGGAATTACTGGCGGACAAGGAGGACGTGGAAGACAAAGACAATTCTAATTAGTCAAAGTAAAAATCCAGTGTGAGACCCGTATTTGAGATAGGGCAATGTGGCAATTACTGTATACCAAAAAATTGCTAAGAAATAGCAGTATGACAAGAAATCACGAGGAAGCAAAATGTTTTCTGAAAAAGTTTATTGACACTTAGGGTCCACTCCGAAATAGGATTAGCCAGAATAAAGTACGTGAACGATATTTTAGAAGCTCTTCTTAATCTGCAATACTCCTGATATCATCCGTTAAGCTCTCTGTGTAGATTAACAAGCACTAACCTATCTTTTGGAAGAGATCACGCTATTCGGGAGTATTTCAAAAAATAAGCTGTGTTCCATTGCGACTGTGTACCACCCAACACTAGAGTTATGTTCAGGGTTGCTGTTACTGTTACTGTTACTGTTACTGTTACTGTTACTGTTACTGTTACTGTTACTGTTACTGTTACTGTTACTGTTACTGTTACTGTTACTGTTACTGTTACTGTTACTGTTACTATAACGTCGATTGCATCTAAGTATGCCGATGAACGGGCGCCGCGTTGATAAAAACATTACGTCAAACTTCAACGTTTCCCAGGAGCACTCGACAGGTTTCTATTTAGCTCAACCAATTACGTTTAACCAGTCTTACAGCGGTAATTGGTCGAGCTAAAAGAAACCTGTCAAATGCTCCTCGGAACGTTTAAGTTTGACGCTGGCGTAGGTAATGGTTTTTTATCAACGGTGTCCATCCTTAGATGCAATCGACGGTATTTGACTGTTATCATATTACCACAATTATTATTATTATAATTTTTTATTATAATAATTATATCCTTCTTATTACGTGCTGCAGATAAAATCAAAAACAAACCTTTAAAAAATTTGATACAAAAAACCCAATTCCCATCAGAATGCAGAGCAAACGACCAAGTCTTGCGTCAACAATCCTATCAGAATTAAAAAGAAAGTTAACCAAGATTCCACGATACTTTGTTGCAGCATGTTTATCAAATTGCAACGAGATCCTGTTTCCTCCCTAGCTGATTACTAGCCATGTTTAACTACTTAATCAAATTAAACAAAATAATTGCCCTATGTCTTTCACTAACTAAAAAAAAGACAAATTAACAATCTTGTAGGAAATTGTATATGTGTATTCCTACTGTTACTTACCAAGTAATAAAACACGTCAATATTATGTAGAATTCCTCTGTCCCAAAAAAGCTCATGTTCTTCATGATCTTAGTACGTAGTGGTGTACGGTGTCGCTAAAGAAATAAACATTGGTGATATAAAGCAAATGTATTTAACCCCTTGACTCCCAAACGCGCATGTAGACAGGGCAGGACTCAAAATAACGGCCGGTCAATGACCGGCCAAATTTTTAATGTGACCGGTCAAATTTGTATAATACCAGTCATTTTGACCGGTCATATTACTTGCAATTAATTTTATTACTTCCATTTGAAGGAACTTAAAATGATTGTTGTTGTGCTGTTGTAGACCCGTTTCTGATATATACTGAAGTTAACTATGCATGCATTTCCTTTTTATGACAAACGTTCATATCAGTTCTATCCTTATATATATATATATAGCGTAGAATATACTTTACATGTACACGTTTGTGTTGTGTTGTGTTGTATCGTGTTGTGTTGTGTTGTGTTGTGTTGTGTTGTGTTGTGTTGTGTTGTGTTGTGTTGTGTTGTGTTGTGTTGTGTTGTGTTGTGTTGTGTTGTGTTGTGTTGTGTTGTGTTGCGTTGTGTTGTGGTTTTTGTTGGGTTTTTTTGTTGTTTTTGGTTGGTTTTTGTTGGGGTTTTTTTTGTTTTGTTTTGTTTTGTTTTGTTTTGTTTTGTTTTGTTGGTTGTTTTTTTGGGGTTTTTTTGGGGGTGTTTTTTTTTTTGGGGGGGAGGGCATCGTGAAATTTGACCGGTCAAAAATCACCTTTGAGCGGTCACAATTGGAACTGACCAGTCACCATGACCGGCGTAATATGAAACGTTATTTTGAGCCCTGCGGGGCCCGGGGCAAACGTGTCTACTTGTTCTCAATTGGTCCCCTGGGTTGCCTAAAAATGAAGTTTGCGTTACTGATCTTTACGCTTTCTGGGCAATCTCAAAAATTTTAGGGGGCCCTTCTCAGAGGGTTGACCAATACTGTCGCATAGATTCCAGTAGACCGATTCGTCATAATTGTGAAGTGCATAGAGTTAGAGTCTATAGATAAGGTAAATAGGTGGAAGAGGTACCCAAAAAAATCCGTCGAATGGATCGATTCGGCGGATTCGCCGAGTCGTGTCGATTCATCATATTCGTGAAGTGCATATGCTTAGAGTAGATAAGGTGTATACACTGTAGGTGGAAGAGGTACCTTAAAAAATCCGTCGAATGGATCAATTCGGCGAATTTGCCGAGTCGTGCCGATTGGGGTTTCTAAGTAGAAGGAACTATGCGATATTCATTTTATACTGTGAGGTTTGTGAGTAAAAGAAGGAAGAATCTATATGATATTGATTTGCTACGATGTTTCAAAGTAGGAGGTTTTAAGTAGAACGAAGGAAGAATATATGATATTGCTTGATTGCGCAGTTTGGAAGTAGAACGAAAGAAGAATATATGACATTCATTTACTGCGTGGTTTCTATGTACCTGTAGAAGGAAGGAAGAATATTTAAAATCTCATTAATAATTCACGACGAAAACACAAAAGAAATCATGACCGTGAAGGCGGTTGTATATCTGATACAAACCACATGTGGTTGTATCAGATATACAACCACTAGTGGGTGTACATCAGGTCTATCTCATGAGGTTTGAGGTATGCAATAATAGAATATCATGTTACGAGTGGCACGATTTGTAACGATTCCACGAACTGGCCCAATCGATCCATTCGACAAATGTATAGGCCTAACTGCCGATACTGGCAACTTGGCCACACGTCGTATCAAGTAACAAATTTTACGATTGGCGCAACTCGTATCGATTTGACAGTACTGTATTAAACATGTATGCCTCCTCAAGTTGGGGGCCCGGGGCAACTTTCCCCCTAGCCCCCCACGGCATGTAGACGCACCATTAGTATTTTACTCTCACTGGCTAACCCACAGGGAGCCCATCTACCAACAAACCAACATAAACAACAAACTAATAATGATTAGAACTGTTAAAACTTGATAGGCTCAGATCAGAGGGCTAAAATATATTTTAATTTTCTGAATTCTCCATTTTAGCCCACAAAATACACCACAATGCCCGATAAAATTATTATAATACACTGTAGAATATATAGAATAGAATCCAATGCAGGACAGGACAGTGCAATGCAATGCAATGCAATGCAATGGATGCAATTCAACACAACAGAATAGAGCAAGACCCAGCAGACGCATGTGCGCAAATGTAAATCTATCTTTTTACATAACGCGTCCCAAAACGTTTTCAAATAATCATTTTCACAGATGTACAGTGCTTATCACATGAATTATATCCAATCAGTTCTTCCAATATTACAGTACAGACACATGCACACATTGTGCACCTATTTCTATTAGGTCTATAAATGTACACAAATTTTACCTGGATAGCACAGAGCAATGGAGTTCCATACAGAGAGCTAAAAAGAAGACGGTGTCTTATCCATCGTCCAACTGGACCAAGCTTATCTGAAAGAAATGGTTATATACCTATTATAATAGTGAGCAAATGACTGCTACCTCGCTGTTACATAATAAAAGTAATATTGGGCATTTCACTCGATTACATAGCATGTTCTAGGGATTTATGGTGAAGGAAAATTCGAGTGTAGAATATATACATTATAAGACCAAACCGGGACCAGTTGCGAAAAATGGTTTGGTCTTATAATGTGTATATTCTACACTCAAATTTTCCTTCACCATAAATCCCTAGAACATGTTACATAATAAGCCAGTTCTTGGTCTCGAATGCGCATCAAAATAATGCGTTCTGCGTCGGGAAGAAAGTTATTTCAATTCATAACATCAGGCTAAGGAGTTCAGTAAACGAATTCTGAGAAATATATTAAATAAAAATGCAAATGAATCCCGCGGCTTTAGGCTTTAGGGTGTTGGTGGCACCGTGGTTAGCGCACGTGCCTTTCACCTCTGCGACCCAGCTTCAATTCCTGCTCTCAGCAGTTAGAAGAGTGCTTCCAGTTTGACTCCACCAAACATCGCAGGTTTCCTCCGGGTACTCCAGTTTTCTCCTGTAGAAACACTGGACCAATGAGGGATGGCCCTTACTGGACCTCTAGGGAGAACAGTTAGCTATTAACTGATAGAGCTATCCAGAGGTTTGTCTGATCTTATGGATTGGAACATAGTTAATAATGTTTTATCCCGATGCAAAACGCGTCTTTTTGATGCTCAGTCGTCAAGGTTACGAACTGACATATTACGAGGTGGTAAGGCGAAACGTAGTTGTTTTGAATTGACTCGTTCCTGAGTCCCAGGCCCCCAAGGTGTTAAAATGAACGACGGCAATTTTTGAGAATTGGCACGTTCAGAAGCCAATATGTCAGGAACTATTTGACTAAATCAAAAACGGCAAAATAACTTATTAACTAACTTTTTTCCTCTATTCAAATACATTAAAACCCCACAAGTGATATAAGCACTTTAAGAAATAGTTCATGGTTTGGCGTAGTTGGTTTTTTTTTGGCGTAGTTTGTTTTTTTTGGCGTAGTTTTTTTTTTTTTGGCGTAGTTTGTTTTTTTTGGCGTAGTTTGTTTTTTTTGGCGTAGTTTGTTTTTTTTGGCGTAGTTTGTTTTTTTTGGCGTAGTTTGTTTTTTTTGGCGTAGTTTGTTTTTTTTGGCGTAGTTTGTTTTTTTTGGCGTAGTTTGTTTTTTTTGGCGTAGTTTGTTTTTTTTGGCGTAGTTTGTTTTTTTTGGCGTAGTTTGTTTTTTTTGGCGTAGTTTTTTTTTTTTGGCGTAGTTTGTTTTTTTTGGCGTAGTTTGTTTTTTTTGGCGTAGTTTGTTTTTTTTGGCGTAGTTTTTTTTTTTTGGCGTAGTTTGTTTTTTTTGGCGTAGTTTTTTTTTTTTGGCGTAGTTTGTTTTTTTTGGCGTAGTTTGTTTTTTTTGGCGTAGTTTGTTTTTTTTGGCGTAGTTTGTTTTTTTTGGCGTAGTTTGTTTTTTTTGGCGTAGTTTGTTTTCTGCGCAGTTTTTGGCGTAGTTTTTCTTTTTTTGGCGTAGTTCATGTTTTTTTTTCTTCTTCTGTTCATGTTATGGCGTTCAATAGTTCATCGAGTTATGGATGCAAGCGAGAAGTTCGGAGAGCGAAAAAAAGCGTAAGAGTTGGTTGAGGCGTAGCCGATAATTTTTGAGAGTTCTTCCAACTTCCCAAGTGCATCCATAACTCAATGGAGCAGGCCAAACCATGACTCATTTCTTTTATAACATAGAATCAGACACAAAACAACGGACAATTACATTTATTTCGCTGATTAAAAAATAAGTTTGAAATTGCTGTGCTCCATCGAGTTATGGAGCATGCACGGTAGCCAATCAGAAACGCCGTTACATTACATCCTTGTTATAATAAAAACAACTGTACCAATGTTGCTCTATATACCTACAGCCACATCAAATAGCTAAAAGCTGGAGCTAAAAGCAACGTTTGCTGATAAGGTGTCCCTGACGTACTTGTGACTGACAATGCATGGTTTCAATTCACATTTCGTGGAAATCTCTGTGTTTGCAAGAACAAGGGGATTCGATCATGTTACGTCGTCGCTACATTACCCACAGACTAGTGATAGAGTTGAGAATTCAGTGAAAACGGTGAAACAGCTTTTCAAAAAGTGCAAGGCGTCTGGCCCAATATGCTAACAGAAGAGATCGGTGTAGCGTTCCTAAATTGACGGTACCGAGAAAGATGGCAGGGGTACATTTAACACGAGACGGTAAATGCAGCACTTGATCCGGGCTCTGATTGGGTGATAATTGATGCGCCCATGGTAAAACTAAGCAAGGCAAAGTTACAACCACAGAATAGAGACCTATTCTGTTATTGCTCGTTCTCAAGATCATTAACCATCTTTATCTTAATCAATATCGACTCTTTTTGATGATCTATAGATCTTTACAATTATTTGGGTTGTTCATGATGAAATTTTCGAGTGTAATAGGATGTCATGTAATGTTCCATGCAATCAGCTAGCCGCTTCGGTGACTTGATCGCTGTGACTTAAGCCGGTTTTCCACTAGGTGACTTTTTTCGCGCGAAGCGACTTTCTTTTGTTCGAATTCAATAGATTTCTGATTAGTTCCAGCTGAGAGCTCATGAGACAAAAATGAAAAGAAAAAGTCGCTTCGCGCGAAAAAAGTCGCCTAGTGGAAAACCGGCTTAAAAACACTGAATTCAATACTCATAATTTCGCTGTGATCAAATCATGAGTAGCCTCAGTTGGGGAGTATTCAGTAGTTCATTTGAGCAATATAGTTTCTGAGAAGAAACGTCTGAAAAAGTTATGTTATAGACCTGTTTCTGACAATCGTTCGCCACTGGCCAAGCACTCTACTTATAATACTTATAAAGAAAGTGTATGCTTATTTGTATAAAAAGTGTGTGGTTATCTGCACATGATTATGCCGCAGTTTATCCACTTATGTTCTCAAAATAATACGAAAATTCAATTATATTTATAAGCGCAGAACTAGTGTATCGTGGGCATATGATGTGTTTCTGAGCAGCCAATCAGAGCCTGGAGCAAATACTGCATTTACCGTCTCGTCATTTAACCACAATGCTTGGCGACCTCAAATCAGCTCAAGTAGCAACTAAAGCTTGTTTATCATGCTAAGATGGGTTACGTCAACAAGAACTTCATTCCTATACCAAAGTTGATTGTTTTAAAAACATATCTTCCAATTTTGCAAAAAACAATTTTTACTGCTGCACACAAAGGATTGTGGTTAAATGTACAAGTTGCCATCTTTTTCAGTACGGTCAATTGCATGCTACATTGACGTAATGATAATTGGATTAGGAACGGACTGTTATTACAAAAGTGTAAATGATGTATACTTCCTTTTCCACACAATGTCATACAGTACTTACTGTATATACAAAATTCTACTTTGTTCTATTCAATTGTTCTCCACTCCAACTCTGTTGTGTGTGTGTGTGTGTGTGTGTGTGTGTGTGGATGTCAAAGCTTCACTCGCTACAAATTGGAAACCGCATCACTTACTTAATCCATCAGATCTTAGCATGAATGATAAACAATATTTAGTTGTTATCTGAGCTGATTTGAGGTCACAAAGCATTGAATAAATTCAATCGGGCCTTTTGTATTTCAACTTTCAATTGCTCAATTGCCAGGGCTCAAAATAACGGCCAGTCACCGGTCAATGACTGGGCAAATGTGACCGGTCAAATTTGTATAACGCCGGTCATTTTGACCGGTCATATTACTTGCAATTAATTTTATTACTTCCATTTGACTTTCAGGAACTTAAAATGATTGTTGTTGTGCTGTTGTAGACCCGTTTCATAATGTCTGATATATATATATATATATATATATATATATATATATTTATAATATAGCTACTAATGATATATGAGCTATCTTGCAATCTGATTGGCTGCATTACTAACTGTATATCAGCTCATATACAGCGAGTAGTGAAAAACAAAATGGCGGCGTAGTTTTCTTAAACTATTGCAGATGAAACTGGCCGTTTTTTTCAACGTATAGCTCAGAAAAACTTGAGCTAAGAAGGGGAAACTAACATTTAACACAAAATACACACCCAAAAGCACAATTCACAAAGTTAAGATGGTAAATCCACTTTAAAAATCGTCTTAAGACTTTAAAAATCCGTTTTGAATTGTCAGGTTGACAATAATGTTTTGTCAGACAAATTAAAATCCACAAGAATTGAACTAACAACACATATTTATGAGTACAACCATTATTATTACTCAGCAAAGTGGGTTTTTGAAGTAATAAGTCATTCAGATGGATAAAAACTGTGTTATTCTTTCAGGTTAGAAATATTGAAAAACAACGCGTAATTTTCGCTATTTATAATTATATTTTTAGCTTCTTTGTCCATTTAAAAAGCCAAAGATTCACAACCACGACAGATTAAGAAATAAACCACCCACCTTTTGACTTTTCAATGCTGTTTTTATTCTTCATTCAATCTTTTCAATGTATTTTTTGGCTCTGAGAGAAAATTCTGAAGCTGTTTTCAACTCAGCAAGAAACTTGAAAACATAAACTACAATACGCATGACGGAAGCTCATATGTGGCGGATATTCAATTAATATAATTTATTGCAATAAATCAACAATTTTGCATTAATTATCATAACATATTTTGCTATATTATAAAACAATTATACCATTCGCTCTTGTCGTATATGAACTCATAGCCAACTCGGCGAAGCGCCTCATTGGCTATGAGCTCATATACAGTACGACTCGAGCTCATGGTATAATTGTTAATTATATACATATAAATTATATATATATATATATATATATATATATATATATATATATATATATATATATATATATATATATATATATATATATATATATATATATATATTGAAGTGAACTATGCATGCATTTCCTTTTATGGCAAACGTTCATTGCACTAGTATATATATATATATATATAGCATAGAATATACTTTACATGTTTTTTGTTGTGTTGTGTTGTGTTGTGTTGTGTTGTGTTGTGTTGTGTTGTGTTGTGTTGTGTTGTGTTGTGTTGTGTTGTGCTGTGGGTTTTTGTTTGTTTGGGGTTGTTTTGTTTTGTTTTGTTTTGGGTTTGTTTTTGCCACAAACGTGGTGAGAAAAAACAGCTGATGCTTTTTGGTCTCGAAGACATTGGAATTTAATTCCCAACATCGAAAAACATGGGGCATGCATGTTTTGCACAATGTCATGAACAGGAAGAACATGAAGTGAATGAAAAATAGCTTTTCCTGGAAGAACATGAGCACTGATTTACCATTTCCACTTCAACAATTGAAAAGTCATCTCAAAAAACCTATTGACAATTTGGCATTCTGGTTAAATGTACCACCAACATCTTTTTCAGTACCTGGACCCAACTGGACCCCCTAAATTTGAGTTGTTACATAATGTGCTAAAAATGACACCCATTCAAAAATCCTAGTTGAGCCCTTAAACACCCCATTGCACCACTGTCACCATGCTGAACTTGAAAGAGGTACATCTTGTACAAAAATTGATAAGTTTTTATACTGTTATGTACCAAGTCTGTTCACTGTAACAGATACTTTTTTATACCAGCACAAAAACTGTACACTATAGTGTGAATGAGGTCTAAGGGTATAAACAGCATGTGATCACCTCTTTTCTCTAAACATACTTACACACTCCCAACATAAATATGATAGGTGTCACAGGAAATCCCCCCCCCCCCCCAAAAAAAAAAAAACCCAAAAAAACCCCACCACCCCCACCACCCCCGCAGGCAAAATTTCCTAAGAAACTTGTCCCCCCACAAGAACACACTTTACTTAATTATCTTATAACATATCCTGTACACTCAGTAACCAAGAAGCTACCATACTTCCAAAACTTCCTCTCAGTATTTACAACTTGAAATTGAATAGAAAGTTCAGGTTAACTTTGGAAAGGAAGCATAATAAAGAAGATCAATTTTGCTTTGTTAGCACTTTGGTATGCCCTTAATATTTGCATACCATATTACATATTATATTAAAAATAATTAACAATTATTAGACGAGGGTGAACAAAATACTGTGATTTGTCAGTGGTGAGCAGATCAATCTGAACTGCAAGACACTGACAAATCACAATATTTTGTGAAAACCAACAAGGTTCGAGTTAATGGTTCATGATTCATGAACCAAATTACGAACTTAACATCAAATGCAAAAGCAAAAATTTTAATAAATATCACGAATCAAAAATAACAAGTGACTTTTGAAACTGTATACGTAATTGCAAATTCAGTACTAATGCTGAACTGGTCTCACACAGTGACACAGCATACATGAAGTAGTTTACATTAAATGGTCAGTGGTACTGTGGAAGCATTTTTCGAGTGCCCACTTGCACCCACACAAACTTTCCACTATGGCACAGAATAAATGTGAACACAGCAAAGACCTAGCACACTACAATAAGCTGTGGGAGTTTCAAAGATGAGAAAAGACTGTGAAAAAAACTAAAATAAGGCATGTCACACATGGATATCAAGATCTCTACAAAAAATAAACCTTTTTGTTTCTACTTTAAATTGGGAGTAAAAAAATCAGGCATTATGCTGATGGAACTTTCTTAAAATTCACGAACCAGTTTTCAATAGTTAATTTGAACCTTGACCGAGTTGAATAATTGTTTTATTATTTGATTTATTTTTTATTTGACAGTGTTTACCTGTAATTACATTATGTCCATTCATTTCTTTTTTGGTGAAATTGAGCGACTAACACGCATCATGAGCAAAATATTAATCGCTGCAAAACAACATCTCCAGCTAATGCACATAACAGTCTCTTATTCGTAGGCAGTCATTTACAGGTGATATAGTGGTCCCTCAACCAATTAAAAGGAAGTTAGATCAAAATAAGTTGAATAATAATACAGTTTGGTTTCTCAGGTTTCCAAGTGCATTGGCATACGTTATAAGATGAAGTGATTTTCTTAATTAGTAAGGTGTGCATTATTAAAGGCTTAACAGAGTGTTAAAAAAGAAAAATCAATCTTTATCATGCTTCCCTCCCAAAGATAACCTGAACCTGAAGTTTCTATTCTATTCCATTATAAATATACATGTACCCTGCAAGTCAGAGCCCCTTTCCAACCTACGCAGGCTTCGGGGGAAAGTGGGCTCTGCCAACAAACTCGATATTTCTTTTTGAGCATGCATGAATGGTTGCCATGATACTATTTTGGGCCCAGGCTCTAACGCATCACTTCCTATTTTCCTGCTTATGCGTGTTTGTAAACTAGAACTTGTTTGACCAGTTTAAAACCTGACTTGCAGGGTATTATAAATACTGACAGTCTGGCAAAAAATTTTAAATTGGAAACTTTCTGAAGTATTACTTATCAGTTTCTGAGTGAGTGGTGTACATTTATAAAATAAAGTGTGTTCTTGAAGGGGGACAAATTTCCAAAGAGGGGGACATACTTCCTAGGAAATTTGGGGGGGGGGGGGATATTGGGTAGATAAATATGGGGATTTCCTGTGGCACAGTTCGCAAAAAAATCAAAAACAAAGCTTTATTGCTTTGACTGATAGACGAGGTCTCGGCGCAGTAAGCCAGCCCTCGTGCCGAACAAGTTTAGCCTTACTTCTTTACAATTTCCTAACTTAAAAAATCAAAGCTTGAAAAATTTTAAATCGATTCGCCGGTCTACTGAGGGCGAGCCAGCGAAAACTGATTTAGCTTAAATTTTAAAAATAAATTTATTAATAAATAAATATATAAATCCGTAAAGACAACGGTCACGGTATACCAAACACCATTGTCTTTTCATATATTTGGTTATTTCATTTACACGTAAATAAAGCGGAAAAATAACACGAGAAAAAATATTGCAATCGAAATCGCATACAGCTGTTTTGCGAATATATTATTCGATGTCAAATTAAATATTCATCTTCAGATTTTACACTGTAACAGAAAGAAAAAAACAACAACATGCGCTTCACTTACCAATAGGGGCTTCAATATATTCTCCAGCGTCTTGTTCTTCGTCGTTTGATTGCTTTTCATCGTTCAATATTGTCCTCGAAGTTTTGACATTGTCCTTTCGGTCGTCCATTGTTGTGGCACAAAGCGAGAAAGACACGCCCCGCGCGATTGATAACACGCGGCGAGCGAAACGCGCGTGATGCGCTATCCACGCGTGTATTGGAAGTCCTTATAAAGGATGGCTCAAAAGGATTTATATTTTATTTTTATTTTTTTTCTTTTCTTTTATTTTATTAGCTTTGCCAGATAAAAAATGTTTATGTACAGATAACAACATAGAAAAGTTACTTAGTTAATACAAACTAAATGCTAGTAACGATGGCGGGGGATCCGCAACAGCAATTAATTAGCCAATTACAGCGGGCCCGAGATATAAGTTAATCAGTGTTGCCAACCTTGGGATTTTATCCCAAAATCTTGGGATTTGGGGGGGATTTTTTTCTCAGGGATTCAACTTGGGATTTTTCTTGGGATTTTTCCAGAGCAAACGGTTTCGATTTTAAAAAGCTGATTTCAATATTAATTATTATTCTTTAAATTTAATTTACTTGATCATTAGATCATAGCCCCTACTTTCTTTATGAATTCGTTTGATTTAGCCTGTAACGTTTCACTCTCCTACGGTATAGTACATCACTACTATAAGCAACACAACGAAGAGTACTTTAATATTGTCTACTGCCATAAGGCGCCATTTTAACAACAATTCTAGCGTGGTCTCTGCTGGGGGCAAATCGAAAGTACATGACGTCACATCTTTCCTTCCCGCAGTGATTTCTAAACTTGAAGATTATGTGATTTCTTATAAAGTTGATAAACATGCGAAAGTAACTAAACTTATTTTGTTATTCAATTGACTATTAAAATAAATACTATGTGTCTCCTTAATAGTTTAGGTTATTACTTATCTATAACGTAGTCCTTTAGATGTTCTGGAAGTCGAATGGAACGACCTCCCCTGGTTCTCATCTGGCTTTGCTCCTGTTGTTCCGAAGAGGTCTGCTGTTGGTCGTCAGGCTGATGTGATGCCCGCGTATGTGATTCCGCTTCCAAGGAAGTGTGGTTACTGGTACTGTTTGTGTCACAGAGACTGGTGATATTGGTTCTTCATCTTCCATTTCTAAGTATTCGTTGGTCTGCTTCAGGTGTCTTCTGTTTCGCCGTAAGTGTGTACCATTTTCAGTAATGACATCGTATGAGCGGATACCAACTTTTCCTTTCACTTTCGCTTTTGTTCATGCTTTCTCGATGTAGACAACGGTTGGATCCGCACCACGTCACCTGCTTTTAGTTCTCCGAGTTCGTGCGCACCATTGTTGAAATCTTTTCTTTTTCTTCTGTTTTGCCAGTTCAGTGTGAGTTTCTGTAGATATCTCAGGCTGTAAGAGGTTGCTGGAAGTTGGTAGAAGGGTTTTAGTGCGGCGATTGAACAGTCTCTGTGCTGGAGAGCTACCGAGGACTTCGTTGGGTGTATTTCTCCAGTCCAGGAGAGCTAGGTATGGATCATGTTTCGACTGTACTGCTTTGAGCATGAGATTCTTGGCGATCTTCACAGCATTCTCCACTTTTCCATTGGATTGAGGGTACCCTGGTGAGCTCGTTGAATGTGTGAATCCATAACTCTTGGAGAAGTCTGCAAATTGAGTGGAATTAAATGGAGGACCATTGTCAGAAAACAGCTGGTCTGGAACACCGTGTCTGGCGAGATGGGCTTTTAGCTTGAGGATTATCTCAGGAGCAGTCTTGTTGCTAAGACGATCCACCTCAAAAAAACTTGAGTAGTAATTCAACAGTTATTAGATAGTTAATCCCTTTTAGCTCAAATAGGTCGGAGGCAATGGTCTGCCAGGGTCTAGATGGAACCGCATGAGAGTGCAAAGGTTGTTTCGGCTACTGTGTTGGGTAGGCATTGCATGTGGAGCATTTGGAAATGTAGGTGAGTATATCCTTATTCACACCAGGCCAGTAAATGATTTCTCGTGCTCGACGGAGACAGCCTTGGATACCGATATGACTTGAATGGATGCGGGCTTGCATATCATTTCGTAGGCTCTGGGGAATTACCAAACGTTCACCCTTCTGGAAGGTCAATTCATCGCGGAAGGGAAAATATGTTTGTAAATTCTCTGGAAAGCCATCTTTAGTTTCAGGCCAGCCATCTTGGAGTGGTTCCTCTTAGCTTCTCCAAATCGTTGTCCAAGGCAGTTGCTCGTTGGATCGATGCAAGGATGTCTGGAGAGACAGACAGGGAACTGGCCATATTGATGCTCTCGGTGTCCTTGGCTGTTTCACTGCGGGTATCCTCAGTTTGCAGGACATCTTCTTGGTCATTTACAGTTGGGTGATGAGCTGGAGGGAATGCTCGGCTTAGGGTGTCTGCCAAATACATCTGTGTTCCCTTCTTGTACTGCACTATCAGATCAAAGAGTTAAAGCGCAGGAGCATCCTCTGTAGTCGTTTTGGCGCAGATAAAAGGCTCTTCTTGAAAATTGACTCAAGGGGTTTGTGGTCAGTCTCAACTCTAACTTTCCTCCCATAGGCATATTGCTCGAAACGCTCAAGTCCAAAGACAATCGACAACATTTCTTTCTCAATCTGAGCATATTGAGTTTCTGTTTCAGTTAGGGCTCGTGATGCATATGCAATGGGTTGCCCTGCCTACATTAGACATGCGCCAAGACCTCGTTGAGAAGCATCACTCTGTAGCTCGAGCTGTAATGTGGGGTCAAAGTATCTCAGGACAGGAGCTTGGGATAAGAGAGCTTTGACGTTGGTAAAGGACTCACCCTGAATATCTTCATCCCACTGGAATAGATTATTGTCCTTGAGCATGTCTCGCATGGGTGCAGTAACTTCTGACAGGTTTGGTGCAAACTTTTGCCGATAATTAATTGTACCAAGTAATCTACGAACATCTTGTTTGCAGGTGGGGATAGGCATCTTCTTGATGGCCTCAATTTTGGTAGGATCAGGCTTCAATCCCTTGGCTGTCATGATATGTCCCATAAATGTAACTTCTTGGAGATGGAGCTTTAGCTTTTCCTCATTGAGTGTAATTCCTTGTTCACGCGGCAGCGGTCCAGAAGGGCAACAAGCTTTGCGTCATGATCTCTGGTGGCTTGCTCTAGTGTATCTCCATACACTAAGATGTCATCAATGATGGGCTTTACTCCAGGTAAGCCTTGCAGTGCATTCTCCATTCTCCTCTGGAACTCTTCCGGGGCCGGGGAGATACCAAATGGCATGCGCGTCCAACGATAACGTCCCCAAGGTGTGGAAAAGGTTGTGAGGTAACTGCTGTCTTCATTCAGTGGGACATGCCAAAAACCATTCTTGGCGTCAACAACACTGAACACTTTGGCTGTAGAAAGGTCTGGGAGAAGATCATCAATTGTCGGAAGTGGGTAGAGATTGCGCTGCAAAGCCAGGTTCAGGGGTTTTGGATCCAGGCATAACCGGATTGTTCCATTGCGTTTGGTGGCTGCAACCATCGAGGAGACCCAGCGGGTGGGGACAGAAACTGGTTTGATGATCCCAAGATCTTCCAGGCGATCCAGTTCTTTCTTGATTGGATCTTTCATTGCAAGGGGAACTTTCCTAGCTGGAATTTGCACTGGGGTAACAGTGTCGTCGACTTGTAAACAAAGCTCCTCTGTGAATTTTCCTTGACCTGTAAAGACATCTTTGTACTGCGAAAGGATGTCAGCTCTCGTTAAGGTAGATGCAACCGAGTGAGATGACGATTTCAGAGACAGAACATTGTCAGTGTTGACCGTCATGAGTTGGAGGTGTTGAATAGTGCAGGCACCAAGTAGGGGTGTAAATCCAGGTCCAACGATCAGATATTCCACCTTGTAGCTTTCTTCGTTCTTTGGGTTCATAGTGTCCAAAGTTAGTTTCCCAAGTGGAGTCATCACTGAATTATTGAACATGAACAACTGTGTGTTGCATTTCTTTAGTCGTTTGTGCTGAGGGTCTTGAAAGATGATCTGGTAGATATCATCTGGAATTATATTAACTGTTGCTCCACAGTCTAACTGGAATGTTACAGGGATATCTTGAATGACCAGTGTCGTGAAGATTTTCTTTGGGTATTTCTTACCGTCTGCGTGTACTGCTCCAACAGTTTCTGTAGAGGTGACTGTCAACAAATAGTCATCGTCATCGCTCTCACACTTCTTTGAGTTTTGCATTGTGTGCACTTGTTGTTTTGACTTGTTGGCTTGTCGGCAAACAACAGCGAAATGATTCCTTCCAGCACACGACATACATGTATTTCCCCAGGCTGGGCAGTCCTCTTTTTTCATAGCATGGACTTTGCCACAGAACTTGCATTGACTTCGGGGTACTCGTCGACTCTGAGTATCTTTGGCATCGTTGTTTTGATCTTCCATTGTTTTGTGCGAGTGTAGTTGACCGTCTCATCGTGTCTCATTTCGTTCATCTTCCTTGCAGTTGATTCACCAGCCCGACAAATGTCTATACAAGACTTGAGAGTGAGCTTGCTATCTTGAAGAAGTCTTTTCCTTACGCTGTTGTTGCGAATTCCTATGACCAGGCGGTCGCGAATGAGGCTATCTTTGAGGTCACCATAGTTACAGGTTTTGGCAAGAGATCGCAAAAAAGCAACGTAAGAGTCAATAGATTCATCCGTTTCTTGGTCGCGCTTGTTAAATTTGTACCGTTCGTACGTCTCATTGGTTTCACCAATACAAAATGCTTCTAACTTCTGAAGGACGATATCAATGTTGGTTCTGTCGGTATCGTTTGCGAAGTCTAGCCTGTCTAGGCCATCAAACACTTCGAGGGCATCTGGTCCAATGCAGGTCAGCAAAGTAGCCGTACGTAACTCAGCGTCTTCGCTTTGAAGTCGCGCTGCTATTTCATAGTTGTGCCAAATTCTCTTAAATCGTTTCCAATTGGTTACTAAGTTTCCTTGCATGTCTAGCGGAGAAGGCAGAGGAATGTTGAGAGGAACCAGTCTGGAGATAACTGCTGGTTGTGCAGCTGAACTGGTCGAAGGATCGTCGTCAGACATATTTATCGATTAAGCATTCGATATCAAATTCGAGATAAAGCATATAATGTGTTCAATAGACAATTACACTGAGTACTCACAGTTTCCTACGTTTTTACTCCTGACACCATGTAACGTTTCACTCTCCTACGGTATAGTACATCACTACTATAAGCAACACAACGAAGAGTACTTTAATATTGTCCACTGCCATAAGGCGCCATTTTAACAACAACTCTTGCGTGGTCTCTGCTGGGGGCAAATCGAAAGTACATGACGTCACATAGACAAGATGAAGTACTCTATCCAAATGAAGTATCACTGATATAGTGGGCTTAGATTGCTATATGACAAACGGCGATAGAGACCTGGGAACTAGTCAGTAAATGAAACCGTTGAACCTTTGGATTTTTTGGTAAAAAATAGGGAATCTTGGGATATTTTAAGACCTTTATTGGGATTTTTACGAAACTTGACTTGGCAACACTGAAGTTAATGTATAAAGCCATATAAATATACTAAGTATGTACAACTAACTATATACAGATACAGATACTAACAACAGCAGGAAATTGGACGGCTAACTACGGACAGAATTACATTTTAGACCAAGGGAGCACGTTAGAATGTGATAGTTCTTGCAAATAAACTACACTTTACTTACCTAAAGTTGTTGTCGTTTTCACAAAACGACAACAACTTTAGGTAAGTAAAGTTTAGTTTATTTACAAGAACTATCGCATTCTAACGTGCTCCCTTGTTTAGACCTCTCAGAATTACTATGGATCCTCTTAAGGTGGCTTGATACATGTACAGTTTTGTTGTGTTTTTTAATTTACATGTATATCAGTTCGACACAGTCAGATTTCGAAAGTTTATGCTTCATTTGATCGGTCGCGAACGACAGCTCGTATAAACGGTCATGTAATCAATAAGCAACGGTTAATTCAAGAATTGACCGTTTATACGATCGAGCTGCTCGCGATTTATTTAAGCTGCGGCTTATTTTGCCCGGTATAAAAGGCCGTATAGTTTTATATAGATTTAATTGATCTATATCTAATTTTGAATCTCATTATTTTTAGTACTGATGGAGTCAGTTGCCATGGCAACACAGATATACCAAATTCCCTTCAAATTTTTTTCAAAATGGCCTATCATACTTCGCGTATTTAAACAATAAGCACGGTGATTCCAATTTATTTATTTTTTTCAGACTTTTCTTTCAAGCATGAACAATCAATAGAAAGATTTAAAAATAACAAGTTGTGATGCAAATATTTTTTAAAAGCAAAAAATAACGTTTTCTGGCATTACAGAATTTTCTCCTTTTTACAAAATTTTAGTTACGCGCAGCTTGCATACGTCATGTAAGTGGATCATCTGGGATTTGTGTGAGCGGGGTTGGTAGCAAAAGAGGGGGGGGGGGGGGGGGGGAGGGGGGAACGCTAGCTTTGCAACTGCGGCAAAACATTTTGCGCGGCATTCCGGTTTTTGCAGGAGGATTGGCAAACATTCTTGCGCACACGAATTGTTACGCGAGTTTCTTTATTTCTCGTAGGGTTTTTTCCCACTCGCACATGCACGGAATTTGATGAAAATTAGTATGTCGAGCTATACTAGCCAAGCAAAATATTGAGACTCAATGGAGTCAAGAGAGCATGAAGGTAGCAGAGAGAATCAGGGAATGTAAAGGCAAGTTTAAACAGGCGATTTTGAATGCGATTTTTCTCGCCTAGACGCATGCGATTGAATGGATGACTCGCGAAAGTATTGAACCTCGTACTGTAGCTCTCAATAAATGGTCCAATATATTCGTAAGTCAATCCATTCGATCGCATGTGTCAGAAGGAGAAAAATCGCAGCAAGAATTGCCTGTGTCAACCGTAAATGGGCCTTATAGTAATGGATCTAGTTATATACATTCTCTCTCTTACATTTATGCTGATAACATAATTGAAGATCCAGGTAGTTTTTATGTTTAATGTAATTTTATGTCTTCTTGTGTCATATTTGTTCTGAAGGCCACAAGTTTCATCAGTGTTGTTTAGTGCCAATGTATGGGGAAAGCCGTATTAAGACCAACCAACCTTGTTCCAGGGTTTTTCCTCCTCTTCTGCCATTAATCTAATTAATGCCACTAGCACCCCCGCTTATAGGCCGCGGAACCGGGGGGCACTGGGGGCAGATCCCCCCCCCCCCACACACACACACACACACACACACACACACACTATTTTCAAAATTGTAAAATGTGCCCTTTTTTTCTGAAATAAAAATGCCCTTTTTGTAAATGTAGCATGTGGCGGTTAAGGTATACTGCGGCATATTGCATATACAGCTGGGAATAATTAATGTACCCTTTTCGTAGAAGTATGACATTGCTTTTTGCTGTAGAAAAGTGTGACTGTGCCGTTGCCCGAGGGGTGATGTAAAAGAGTAATTATAATTTATAAAATATGATATAATGTAAGTTTCCAGCACATTGGCGCTACTGGAAGTATTCTATTTCTAAAAGAAATGCCGATGACCAAGAAATCATGTTAAAAACAAAATGGTGGTGATCAAATTGAAGTTACAACCGTACAACGTTTTAAATTATACAATTATTTTGAAAATAACCAAGGTGCCCCTTTTTGGCGGTGAAAAAATATCTTGTTCAACAGAATTCGGAGATTTAAGTGATTCACACGCCACATTCCTGAGGCTGACGTCATATAAACATTAACGTTTAGCCGCTTTCCAAACACCTTTTTCTTTTGGACAAGAATGCACTATAGTGATCGGATCTCGGTAGTATTTTTGGATGGAAGTTCCCCTTTAAGGCCTTCATTTTAAAACGAAGCCAGAAATGCTGATCATGCAAGATGCACTTAAAAGAATATTCCAATTGATCGCCATTTCGAAAGTGGTGTATAGTGTCCACGTGTGCGTATGCACATGGAAATGACAGAATGCGGAAATGTGGAAAGCGGAATATGCACGTCTGCGGAAAACGTAGAATGCGGTACGCGTGAAGCTAGCAGTGATCTGTGACCAAGTAGAACGCACAATCGAAGTATGAAACAAGTAAATAAAGTTGACATTAAATTTTTATTATCTCCTAATGAAATGTCACCTTACAACATACGAATAATTACAACTGATTCCGTAATGACGTCTTACAAGTTTTAATTATGTTCTCTATTCTTCTACATGCCGTGAAATGTCACCTTGTTCTACAACATACAAATAATCACAACTGATGGCTTAATGACGTCTTACGTTACACACACTCACTGGTTACATATATAACCTCCCATACTATCTTCTAATGCCGACAAAAAATGAACAAAAATGAGAAATCGGCAAGACGTATTGACTATATACTCACACGTTTTCCCTAGCGCACGTGGGAGAACAACAACGCCCTGATCTTGCTGAATTGTTCGATTGGACATACGCACTCTCGAACATTTCTAACATGTAATACAAAACTCCGAACAAAACCCTCATTACACCTTTGTATTTTGCTCGTTACGTTCGCATATTGCTCATCTACGTTCGCATTTTGCTCATCTACGTTCGCATATTGCTCATCTACGTTCGCATTTTGCTCATCTACGTACGCATTTTTCTCATCTACGCACGCATTTTGCTCATCTACGTTCGCATTTTGCTCATCTACGTTCGCATATTGCTCATCTACGTTCGCATATTGCTCATCTACGTTCGCATTTTGCTCATCTACGTACGCATATTGCTCATATACGTTCGCATATTGCTCATCTACGTTCGCATTTTGCTCATCTACGTTCGCATTTTGCTCATCTACGTTCGCATTTTGCTCATCTACGTACGCATTTTGCTCATCTACGTATGCATTTTGCTCATCTACGTACGCATTTTGCTCATCTACGTACGCAGTTTGCTCATCTACGAACGGCGCATTTTGCTCCTCTTTGTTAGCTTTCGCTCATTGCGTGCGCATTCTGCAGATGGCGCGAGCTACTATACGCTCGTGCAAAATGCGATCGTGAGAAACATTTACGAATATACAAGTTTACATGAAAAACCCCCAATACGTATTAAAAAGGAAAAGTATTACATCACTGATAAACTGAGGATCATTGCGTATATACTTAAAAATTAACGTTAAATCTTGGCGTATTCCACGGTGTTGCAAATTTAACACATTGGCGATACTTAAAGGTCTTCGTTAAAGTTTGCAGGGTCATTTCGATAAAGCGCTCTCAATTCGTCAGAATTTATGCCACAAAAATAAAATATAGATATTATTAGAAAGCTATTAATTTGTATAATACAATGCTGTCGTTAATCAGTTTGCGATAAACACAAACCAATAATATTTAATTTGTGAATTTTTTAAGTTGAACCAGAGGGCTCTAGAAATACAAAGCGTTTTATTTGTTCAACATGTTTAGTTTGTATAGTTCGATTACAAGATAAATTTCCAGCAAAACGGTGTCAGCGTGTTTTGATATGTCGTGTGCGCATTTTATTGACGACCAAAGTTGAAAATGCTGGTTTCGACCAACATTCGGACAAAATAAGTCATAAAATCGAAACCAGGCAATAAATAAAAAAATTTATCTCGGAATCGAACTGCGAAAATTTTTTTGAATAAAATTAAACGCTTTGTTCTTAATTTGCCATGGTCCGTCAGGAAGTCTTGTCATCTTAATTAAGTCGCCCCGAGTAAAGCCCACTGATCTCAAATAATATACTCATTATACTGGATAAAGCATCTATTGTTTCGCGCCTGGCAAAAATTGAAGTCGGAAGTGAGGCTAAAAATCTCGCGGCCACCATATCCGGTGGGACTCACAATATTGCTGAATCATAGTTTTCGCCTCTGGTTTTCGCTTTAAATGATTGGGTTTTTAACGAAAACCAGCTAAATTTTTGTAACATGTATCTGTCGCTATGGGAGAACTTAAAAGTGGCTGTATGAAAACCAAGTGGGTCCCACTTGAAATGGCCGCCGCTAATTTATTCCGACTTCACAGCGAGCACCGGATGCTCTCTATCCATTATAATGAGTCTATTATTTGAGATCAGTGGTAAAGCCCTCTGCTTTTACTTAATTAAAAAAAAAATTACAACTATTATTGGTTTGTGTTTATCGCAAAATGAAAGACATTGAATTCTACAAATTAACACAGCTTTCCAACGATATCTATATTTTATTTTTCTGGCATAAATTTTGACGAATTGAGAGTACTTTAAAGAATGGCCCTGCACACCTTGACGAAGACCTTAAGGCGTCCTCTACACTTACTCTTGTCTAGACTTGCTCTCCCGTCCTTGATCATTTTCAAGAGTGGTACAGTACTAGCTTGCGCCGTAGACATCCAAACCCCGGCTTGGATCATGTCTGCGGCGCAAGCTAGTACAGCACTAAAGGTTCTTCAAAAATCCTGACGATGGAAAGCTCCAATACTTACTCTTTTCTATTGATATATCAGGCGAAAAGTGTAGTCTTGTCAAAAAGATAATTGCTTAGCAAATAATTTTCAAAAAATTCTTAACAAAAATAAGGTTTGCAAAAAGATATCTTTAATTTACAAATTCACGTACCAACGCCGCAACGCGCTGTGTATCTATAGCGAAACCTGCCAACATGAATTAATACTGACCATCCTATGTCTTTTTCTTATTTTACTGATAAAACATGTTGTATTTCAGCTTCGGGAAATTCTCTACTTAATGTTCTCTCAATAACAATATTCGATCTTTTCCTTTAACACTATCTTAATTTCTGTCACCGTTTCTTTGCCTGTCCTCTCAGTTCCACAGTCCCTTTTCTTTTCTCATTTCATATATATCTATTTTTGTATAAGTTTAATATATTTAATACACCTAATTGATTCGGCGCATGAGAAGAGCGACGTTTGCCCTAAGTCTTCAAGAGTCGAAATCGTGTAAATTAATATTTATCACTCTGAAAATGTCACTTGAATAGTGACGAAACGTTAGTACATTAAATTATGTTTTTCCAAACCTTATCTTTGTCATAGTTTTTTTCGAAAAGTATTTGATGGGCAATTATATAAATATACAAACGCACTTGTTGGACCTAGGTCTAGCATCAACCATAGTCCCTATAAATGAATTGTCTGGAAACGTGGCCAAAGTCTTTGTTCTAGGTTTTTGTTCACGTTTGTGAACCTTATTTCACCTTAACGCTTGCTGAACACATTGTATTTTTGGTATAATGAAGCAATCAACCAATCGCAGCGTTGCTTTATAAATATTAATGAACGCAAAACAAAAGATTGTGCACCTTATTTGCCACCCTCAACCTAAATTGTAGCTCATTGTTAACCGCTTTGTTGTTCGCTGCGTCTCCAGACAATATAATTCTAGGGACTATGGTGAAAACAATGCTTCTCTGATATTGATTTCACAACTCTCGGAATGCACGTAATTAAAACATTATAATGTTAAATATCCAGTAAAAACTATAATAAAGATCACATCGATAAGAATTACATAAAAAATATTACCTCAATAAAGGCGCTCAGACGGAATCGGAGGAGAGCTCGCAAAAAGCGTACATCTTAGCAAAATCAGAACCAATAGGCAAACCGCCGCTTTTACCCCGATCGAGTTTGGGATAATATTTTTGACAAGACTGAGTTCTTTATTTTTGTTCAAGGTTGTCCTTCTTGACCTACAGCAACATTGGTTTCTTCAGGTGCGGCATTCTGGAGAAAAAGCAAAATTGAGGATTAAGCTAAAGCCTATACATTTATTTATTAGTCTGTAATTAAATTGCCAGTCAAAGGTATACATTTGCAAGACATACTGTCATAGTATGTCCTTTGAAACCATTTGAAAGTAATAATTTTCTGTTAGGTATAAACATTATTAACACAAAATTATCCTATCAGTATTGCCATTTTTTTTTAAATTCTGTTATCGATAATTAAGTCAATACTAGAAATACAGCATTACAATTTAGATTAAAAATATAAAATATATAATAATATTGCTAGGAATTGTACATGGATTTTGAAAAAGCTAATTTATAGTGCGGAAATATAACTTAATCTATATAAGCGCAGTTATTCAAAATGGCCGCCGAATTAGAATTCTTTTATATGCACATATATTAGACCTTAAAACGAGGTTATAAGGGCTAATTTACATGCACATAAAAGAATTATAATTCGGTGGCCATTTTTGAACAAGACGCTTGGGTCAGGAATTTCACGGTCGGAAATCGCATAGAAAATCGGCCACTTTCATGGGGCAGTTCGCAGTCCACGTGCGTGCTGGCTCAAGTGAGTTCTGGTAATGGGTTCGTACATCGCGAAAATTCCACGAGTTGTCAACAAACCGTATTCTATGGCAAGTCCAACCTTCGTGCTATGCGCTCGTGGAAGAACTATGGTCGAGCGACGATTTTGAGCGGAGATGTTTGACTTTGAGCTCGGGGTGTCATCGCTCCTGTCAGCCGTGTATTGATGACGTTTACACGCAAGATATTCATTCTACGCATGCGCAGCTAATACGGGTCAGCCCGTATTTCGCGAGCCTCGACAGCCGCCATTTCCGATCGTGACTGGGGCTACTGGCAATGTGCGGATCTAATATACCGCGCGAGCAAATGTAGGAGTGGGCCGAGGAAGATCAGATCGAAGGCTGAATGTAGTGCATACATCACACTGGTGAACATATTTACGATCAAGACAGTTGTCAGCCACATCTGATCACTGTTACACTACAAAGTCAGTCAGTCTATTTCGAAATCTAACCAACAATGTGGAAGAATACCTTGATCAGAAGGCAAAGCTGTCCAACCCCAAAAGCGAAAGGAGCAAAGGACTTACAACATGCCTCACGGCCTCACTCCATCATGAATAATAGCGAAAGTAAAACGTCCTAAAATGCAAAATCGTGACACCCAAAAAAAAAGGAAAAGAAACCTAGACTCGGCCTACGACAGATAGCCCGAGTAATAAGGTTTATTCATAGGCAGCCAAAATCTTGTTGTGGTTTCTTATATTTGTTAATTAAAGATTTGTTAATTTACCGACCGAAGAGAGACGACAAGCAGCCGATCAAAATCTCGCCCCGTTCCCCTATATCACGCCAGCTTCACGCGACATGCTATCACTGTAGATATGGCAAGTAAATTCCAACATTCACCCTAAACACTTCAAGAAATTATCAAAATACTCACAAACTACGTGGAGAACCGCCAAAATAATAACAACATTTGGAACAATGATAATTTCACTACAATATGACAAGATAATATATTTCTAAACAATTCCGACAGACAAGGAAGGAGAAAAAGTCTTCAGGTTTTTGGCCGAAATTTTTCCTGTCCAGATGCGGGATCCCTTAACCAGTTATGACGATTTTAAATAGCCAATCTTATTGGCTACGAAAAGTAAACAAACATTTGCATTTTACATTTTTTTACATTTTACATTTTATTAAGTCGGTAAAAATCGATTATCACACCAACTATGACAATACAAAATACAAATTCTAAACCTAACTATAACTATAAAAGAAAAAATTACTTAATGTAAAAAATAGTATAAAAAATTTACTTAATGTAATTCTCAAGTTTACTCTTAAAAACATCCAAAGTCTCTAATAAAACTATTTCCTTAGGAAGACTGTTCCACTCAGTTAATGTTCTAGGATAAAAAGAATATTTAAAAATGTCCTTCGTAACTCGAGGTACTCTATACTTAAATATATGACTGTTTCGTGTTCTTGTTTCTTGACTCGGAATCAGCAAGTTCTCCGTGTTCAAGTTAAGTAAACCACGACTTAACTTATACATCATACTTAGGCGTATACATTTCCTTCTTGTTTCCAGTGTATCCCAGGCCAACTCTTTTGTAAACTGCTAACAACAGGGGGGAGGTAATGAATAAGTTTTGAATTGCATCTATACGACTGCACGAACACTTCTTTGTTTGCTGTTGCCGTATTGATTAATTGTTTTTATTATATAAAATAGAGTGTTTTATTGATTTTTCCGCCACTAATAAAAGTGATAATCTCACATGTGCGATTATTTATGATAATCGCACATGTGACGATTATCGCTGAATCAGCATTATAGTTTAATCCAATTTTTGCAAGGCAATAGGACAATTTTTTTTATATAATGAACGGAACAATACATGGATGCTTGGATGCATGGATGCTTCGCTTCGCACACTCATGAGATATCCTGGTCAACGCCCGAACTAAATTTCATATTTCCACACGTCCATGTATTATTCTCTATATCTTCTTTCAATACAATTTGTCAGTTGTGCCTTGTGATTTAACTTTTGTTTCTAGGTTTTGATTCCTTGGGACTCTAAAACAAAACTCAGTCTGAACCAGAATGTTTTGGTCGAGATTTGTTGGCTTGGACATTTATTTATCTCTTTTTGTTTCGTTCCCCGCAGGAACGAAACTGTTACTGTGTTAATATTACCAGGGTTAAGTCACGTTGGCCTGAAAAACAGAGAAAAATCTTCTCGACGTTTCGAGCGAAGGCCCTTCGTCAGGAGAAATTAGTAAACAACTCACATGTGGTCACGCATATTTATAGCAGAGCTACAATGGGAATCACGTGAATACATGTAAGCCAATAAAAACAAAGTAAACAAATAAATTAATATGTAATTTTAGCCTGTGTGCATGTGCTGACCCAATTTGTGGGTCAGCTACCTGCAAATAGGCAAAGAAACAGGTTATAAATTACTATTTAAATCATCAGAAAAAGGTTAAGGAAAAGGTGTGGAATATGGTGGTGGAGTGAGCTAAATGAAAGAGAATCGCTCATTGAGGCCGTGAGGGTGAATGGTACCAAGTTTGTAAATGAGACGCATTTCTTGTTTACGACGAGTATCGTTACAACCTGTAATGGGCTGAATGGCGCAGATTTTCATGTTAGAAAAGGAGTGGTTGGTACTGTGTTAGCTTTCCATTGACGTCACAAAAGAAACTGTCATCACAGATGACAATAGTCCAATCGCAGTGCAGTGTTGTTGGCAGCATAAGCCAAAACTTCGATCTTATCCAATGAGATCAAAATTCCGCATAAACTTAGTTGCAGGCGTGGTTAAACGCCAAAACGAAGTGAAATAATATTGCTGATCTAGCATAATTAGCTGAACGACGTAAACAATCCCGTGTGAAGTGAATCATACAATACTATGAACAAGCGAATGCCGAGTACTGTAGGAACTTTCCCCTCTTTGAATTCTCCGAAATTGCATTCTAACTGCTCGTTGCCGCTTTAGATTTAATAATAAAGATTGAGATTGGGCGAATAGCATTCCGAAAGGTCGGGTCGAGTCAGTGGTCGAGTTGACCCTTGGCCTTGGGAAAGCTACTCAATCACTCGCCAGCATTTATTCCGATCAAATACAAACTTTGAAAGAATTACACACAGATTGAAGATTATTTAACAAATTTTAACTTAAATATCGTACTGACGCCACATGTACATTTCTCCTATTCACCTCTGACCGTATATAGGAGGCAAATAAAACGTTGCCAAAATAATTGCGTTCTCAAGAAAATTGCGAGACGCTAGCAGGTAAGGCCTGGTTTATATATCGCACAATCGTCGCATTTAATTAAGACCAAATTTATAATTACTCGGGCTACTGTGGTAGCCGAGTCTAGGTTTCGGTCGTGTTATTGTTAGTGTTAGTGTTAGTGTTTTTTGGGGTCTCGGTTATTAGTCCTCCGCGCGGCCGCTGGCGATATTGACCAATAAGCTTTGCGAAACTGAGGCATGTGACTATATCTATGCATGTGACCAGTGCATGCCATGCCTTCTTCGAGTCTTTCTTTTCGACTGAGTCAAGTGAGTGCCCTTTCTCGTCTTGGATGTGTTTTGTGTGCTCACAGACATGGTTATTGGGCAGTAATGTCGCTGGCAAGTATCTTGATATTATTATATACACTTACAATCGCACACGCCGTTTATTAAGTGAACTTGCAGGTGACACTTTCTAGGTAAACATGAAGCTGTGTAATGAGGCGAGACTTGACATATTGAACGCTGTACTGCCTGTACATGCGTGGAAATAATACTTTCTTTCTTTGCTTTCCTGATGTCTGATCACTCGTCTCGGATGTGTTCTGTGTGTTCACAGTCATAGTTATTGGTCAGTAATGTCGCTGGCAAGTATCTTGATATTATATATAAATTTACAATCGCTGAATCGCACACGCCTTTAATAATAATTGTGTTGATATTTAATACCTAAAAAGACTCGACATATGAACGCTGTGTAGCTACATGTGTGGAAATACGTTAATAAATACAGGCAATCGTGTTTTGTTATTGCAAATTGTGTTTTCTGTCGGAGAATTGGATTGTGTTTTGACTTTTGTCTGTGACCAATGTGTTTAATAGACTTTAGATTTCAGTAGCCCGAGTGAACGCCTGACCAGGCGTCTTGTTAATATTAACTTCGTCGTTTAGACGACGTCAATGCGACTTCGTTTTATACGACGAAATTAATTCAGGCAAATTTAATGTTTTGCACCTTAAAACCCAAAAAATTAAATTAAAAGCAGGAAATTTATACATTTAATTCCTTGCGCCGTGACGTCGCATTTTAGTCTGATCACGACGGATGTCACGGATACAACGTCTTAGACGAATTTACTCCCCATTTAATTGATTAAATTACTGTAAATTCGTATGATTATCAAGAAAACGACTACATTGAATGACATCAAGTTCAAATTCAATCTGTTCAAATTCAGTTCCCCCGAAGGGCAACAACCGATTGTACTTATACGCAGAATGTTACCTCTTCGCGACAGCGTAACCATAAAAAAAATTTGCTTCCAAAATTGTAGGACTTGTCGCGTCAGACCACTGGCAGGAATTGGCTGAGCTAAAATTCGTCATTGCCCCCAATCGGCATGCAACAGCCTCTTATAAGAGGCTGACGGGAACGAAACAGCTATTTCTTTTTAGAAATAGTTTCTTGTTGTTCCATGTTCTATCTAGTTTATATACTATATATTTATATGTTGATTGTCCAGGTAAGTTTGAGATAATAGCGTGTTGACTGTAATTTTTGCGGCTTATTTGTGTACATCCAGGCTTGTACATGTCTGTATGTAGAACAATAGTTCTTTTTACGTTTTTGATTATAACGTTCAAATAGACGTTCTAGCTCTGATCGGAAAAATAGTAATTTAGATTAATCCTGACAGTCGAAAAAGTTCAAATAGAAATCATTTTCTTGTCATAGAACATCCACTTTCTTTTTGGATTATGAGGTACAAGCCTAACCGTTTTTATTTTATTTGTGGTATTATATAGTTTCGAGTTAGCAAAAACAACAACACCGTGACTGTGTTCGCTGAAAAACGATTTACTGATGCATGGAAGCATGCAACAACCTGTTTGATTTCAGCAGACTGATATAAACTTAAACAAATATTTTCAAGCCCGAAGCCAGTTCTCCAGCTATATATTCCGCGGGGCTAATGGTTTCAAACAAGAGCCAAAACAAAACTGATTAAACGTGTACAGATCCCGGCATAATGCATTTTGTCGCATTGAAATCAAACAGGCTGTTGCACGCTTCCATCAGTAAATCTTTTTTCAGCGAACACAGTCACGGTGTTGTTGTTTCGGCTAACTCGAAACTAATACCACAACAAATAAAATAAAAACGGGGTCAGGCTTGTACCTCTATAATCAAAATAGAAAGTGGATGTTCTATGACAAGAAAATTATTTCTATTTGAACTTTTTCGACTGTCAGGCTTGAATAAACTAAATACTACTTTTCCGATCAGAGCTGAACGTCTAATTGAACATTATGATCAAAAAAGTAAAAAGAAATATTGCTCTACCGACATGCACAAGCCTGGATGTACACAAATAACCCGCATAAATTACAGTCAACATGCTATTATCTCAAACTTACCTGGACAATCAACATATAGTAACCTAGATAGAACATGGAACAAAAAGTCCATAAATATCCAGCCAAAACATCTCGACCAAGACATTCTGGTTCAGACAGAGTTTTTGTTTTGGAGTCCCAAGGAATCAAAACCACAGAACTAGAAACAAAAGTTAAGGCACAAGGCACAACTGACACATCGAATTGAAAGAAGATAAACAATTAATCTGGCAAATGGCAACAGCAAACAAAGAAGTGCTCAGTCGTATAGATGCAATTCAGAACTTATTCATTACCCACCCTGTTGCTAGCATTTTACACTCACGTACACACGTAAAAATCTCACAGCTTGTCAACAGGATGTGTTCGCAACAGGCTTGTAGCAAGGCTGGGAACAAGTTGTAACAATGCTGTTCATTCAAAAAGCTGCTACAACCTTGTTAGCGTCAATCTGTTAACAACTTGTTGACTGCAGAGCGGTAACAGGTTGTTGGAACAACTTGTCATCAGTCTGTTGGAGTCATCAGCCTTGTTACAAGTTGTCAACAACCTGTTACAGACATGTTAACAGACTGGGACAGCCAGTGCGAACACATGACGGTGACAGCCTGTTGAACAGCCTTGTAACAACTTGCTTGCAGGTCTGTAACAGCCTGTGCGTTTTTACGTGTGTACGTCAAAGTTTATTTTTCGCAGCCAATAAGATTGGCTATTTAAAATCGTCATAACTGGTAGAGGGATCCCGCATCTGGACAAGAAAAATTTCGGCAAAAAATCTGAAGACTTTTGCTCCTTTCTTGTCTGTCGGAATTATTTAGAAACATATTAGCTTGTAATATTGTAGTGAAATTATCATTGTTCCAAATGTTGTTATTATTTTGACGGTTCTCCACGTAGTTTGTGAGTATTTTGATAATTTCTTGAATTATGGTGAATGTTGGAATTTACTTGCCAACCTTATTTGAATTTGAATTTATTAAATTTGCCACTTAACGTGTGGCATGAGAGAGGAACAGAACTTTCATCCCAATTGACACCAAACTCCTATGTGTAGACAACTAAGACCTAGGTGTTGATTTTACGGAGGGTGGAAAACCGGAGAACCCGGCGACAGGAGAGACCAACTAAACTCTACTCACATAAGTCCCAAGCTGGCGGAGTACGGGGTTATTCCCAAACTGTCACCCATCCAAGTACTAACCCCGTCCGACCGGGCTAATAATAACTATTAATGAGAGGCAGCGCTCTAACAGCACACGCCACCCGTGCTCCTCATATTATATGTACATTGATAGCATGTAACGTGAAGCTGGTGTGATAAAGGGGAATGGGCGAGATTTTGATCGGCTGCTTGTGAGCTTGCCGTCTCTTCCATTGGTAAACGTTCTTTAATTAACAAATATAAGAAACCACAACAGGATTTGGGCTGCCTGTGGTTTATTGTTGCCCAGTAACTCAGTAATTTGACGTTTTCAAATCAGCTTGACAGCATTATTTAAGGGGAGTTGTCTGGGGGGGGGGGGGGGGTGTTCTCCCCAAGGAAATTTTGGATTTCCGAGACCTCTGAAATGGCATTTCCTGTAATTTAGAGGAGAATTTAACAAAATTTAAAGATCTAAATAGGGGAGTGTTTAGTGATGATTATTCTCGAAGCTTGACTTTTTTTAAAAATTTCAGTGAAACACAACATATATAGGAATACTTTTCAAAGTATACCTTAATTATTTAAAGTAAGAGACAATTGTGGGGGGAAAAGTAGGGAAATGGGGAATGTTTCAAAGTACTGCAAAGTACCTCAAAGTAAGTGCATCATATGAACATTGTCAAATACATTCGGACGGTGAATAAATACGTAATTAATGTGTTAGTATGAAAACTTACATTGAATACATCGCTGTATGCACCGAGAGGTGCATGGTGTCTTTGCGCCAACCAATTCCATATTTCTTCCTCCGTTGGCATTGGCACTGGTTCTGTTCCCTGAACTGTAAATTTGTGGTGTACTTCATTTGCATTTTTCCCGTAAACTCCAGAGAACGTTCCACCATAACGCATCCTGTCATTATCTGTTTGGTCTGGATCCGGGTGCTTTTTATTTACTTCTAACTGTAAAGATGGGTATCGGTAGGAGGTGTACTTGCTATCATCGTTCCACTTAAGCTTTTCAAAATAACTGTAAAATTCTTTAAATGATTGTTTCATAAATGTCTTGCACTTCTCCTTTATTTCATTTCTTGTACTTTCTGGGATTTTTTTATTGCTATCCACTTTCTGAAGCTTCTTTACACTCTTTACAAACTTTCCTTCTGCATCCGTAAATTTTGCTTTAGAACTTTCTTTGATGACTGCTTCAAGTACTTCGAAACGAGGTGGATGGCACCAGATTGTTGTATCTTCAATTTGAACACGAACACACCCGTCATCAACATTCAAATCTCTACCTTCCATCTGGACAACCAACTCATACACCATAAATGGACATGTTTTCTGATGCATAGGATGCCCTGCCAATATTCTATCCCAGTTGTTTTGAATGTCATGTTTCAACTTCGAGTTCGATAGTACACCACTTGTGATCAACCATGGGTTATTTTCATCGGCAGAGTATGAGTTACGAGTAAATGCTGATTCCACACCAACCGATAACATCAAAATATCTGAATTTTTTGTAGACGACACTGCCCAACAGCACATGTCCTCTATTACAGAATCGCTGTTGTTGGGGAATGTTCGCTCAAGGCTAGGTTGAACCAAATCCCACGCCATATGATGATGTTTCTTAAGTACATACTGTTGAACTTGTGTAGGAACTGTCATCTTTTGTTTCTAAAAAACAGCACATCATCTTAGTCCCAAATTTTAAAAAAAACAACAAATATTCGAGAGAGACCCATGGAATTTGTGTATATTTTGTTAAAAATATCGAAGCCCAGACAATTACTTTGAATTGAAGAATTGGAAAAATGAAAATATTAATATTGAACTAGCGTTTCGTCTCTAGATGCAACATTTGGATTTCTAGGTTCTCTGAAACACTATTTCCTGCATTTTGAATGACACACATCAGAATATCTTTCCGTTTAAGTCAGAATATCTAGGTTTATTACTCTTTAAGTCGTAAATGTAAAAACAAGTCAGAGGCATTTTGTATAGATCCTTTAGTATTGTAATTTATAGCATATATATATATATATATGCTAATTTTCATTATGTAAAGAAGATGCAGTACAAAAACGGATGGGGCATTTTTTTGGGGACACCCTGTATAATATAATACATTCCTTCCTTCCTTCCTTCCTTCCTTCCTTCCTTCCTCCCTCCCTCCCTCCCTCCCACCCTCCCTTTCTTTCTTTCTTTCTTTCTTTCTTTCTTTCTTCCTTCCTTCCTTCCTTCCTTCCTTCCTTCCTTCCTTCCTTCCTTCCTTCCTTCCTTCCTTCCTTCCTTCCTTCTTTCCTTCCTTCCTTCTTCCCTCCCTTCTTCCATTTCTTTCTTTCTTTCCTTGCTTCCTTCCTTCTTTCCTTGCTTCCTTCCTTCCTTCCTTCCTTCCTTCCTTCCTTCCTTCCTTCCTTCCTTCCTTCCTTCCTTCCTTCCTTCCTTCCTTCCTTCCTTCCTTCCTTCCTTCCTCCCTCCCTCCCTCCCTCCCTCCCTCCCTCCCTCCCTCCACAAAGAATATAATTATACAGGGTGTCCCAAAAAAATGCCCCCCATCCATTTATGAGGTGCACCTTAGAAGTAAATTTTTATATCACGCCGAAAGCCCGTCCCTTCTTCTTTGTTGTCTGAAATTTTCAGAGCTAAGTAGTTATCTACTCGCTTCCTGTAGTCATTTAAAGAGGTAACATCAAAATTTGAACTTGTCCAAATTATGTATGCTACGTCAAGATTTGGAAATCTTCTCCCAAAGGCTTCCCTTATCCTTGTTGGGCTTCTTGTTGCATGATACGAAAGTACCAAGAATGCTCTCTCCTTGGGAGTGAATTGTTGTCCAACCATCTTAAGACGAATGAAGTAAAGTGCACTTCTGCCTACATGGCAAACATGTGCATAGAACTCTCCTGAGCATTGTTATTACCAAGGAACCCCACATGATTTAATGCCGCATTGCGTCATTTGGAATCAAATTTTATTCCCCTGTGGTCAGTTTTCACATGCATATGTATTCAAACTTGTATTCCGCACTCAAACAAAGCCGTGGTAAAAAACGGGATGGGCGACATTCCTTTGGTAGCATAGATAATTTGCATAATTTGGACAAGTTCAAATTTTGATGTTGCCTCTTTAAATGACTCAAGGAAGCGAGTAAATAACTATTTCGCTCTGAAAATTTCAGACAACAAAGCAGTGATGGACTTTCGGCGTGATATAAAAATTTACTTCTTGTACCCAAATTAAAGAAGATGCAGTGCAAAAACGGATGGGGGCATTTTTTTTGGGACACCCTGTAAAACAAGAAGGCGCTTACACCTGTGCCAGCAGAGAGCTAGCTCACAAGACCAACACATGAATGAAATGCTTGATTGCACTCGTACCAAAAATATGCAAAAATGTTTGCAAAAAATAAGCATAAGGCGTGCCATCAAGCACTTCCCCTATACAAGGAGAATCTTGTGGTGAGATTTTTATTAATTTCTCAACGAAATTTCAACCAAATCCAACCAAAATTGAATGGGATGGTCCTTGGTCTAAAATCTGTGCAGTATTTTGTGAGATATCTGGCAACAGACAGACAGACAGACAGACAGACAGACAGACAGACAGACAGACAGACAGACAGACAGACAGACAGACAGACAGACAGACAGACAGACAGACAGACAGACAGACAGACAGACAGACAGACAGACAGACAGACAGACAGACAGACAGACAGACAACTTTATTAATTAAATTCGGAGTCTTATCAATTGTACAAATTGCTTTTCATAAGAGCCGAATATAAGTTAATTAAATTAGAGAAAATATACTTCTATACAGTATTTACAATGTTATATTTAACAAATAGATTCCATTTTGCCGTTGTCTGTTCAGTTATAGATGCACAGATGACATCACAACGTGGTAAGAACAAAAAAGTGGCTCACGAGACGCAGTCGAGTGGGTCACTGATGTTCTTACCACGTTGTGACGTCTTCTGTGCATCTATAACTGAACAGACAACAAAAAAATGGAATCTATTTGTTTTGTACAATATAAAAATTACACAATACTTCTTGACGGATTTTGGGGCACGAAGAAAGAAAAAAGCAAGTCAGCTGACGTGATCTGACGTGATCTGACGTGATCCATGTGTCTGTCCTCTAATAGATCATGGGCAACAACCAATGAAAATACGCATAGCGACCAGGGTATTGTATAAATACAAATAGTTATTTTTGTTAGGTTAGTAGTTAGAGGAACTGAGGGATGTCAATTCTCGCTTGAAAGACGACAAAGTAACTTGATTTTTCAAATGGATTGGAAGACTGTTCCATAATTTAGCGTCAGAAAATGTGAAGCTTTTTCTTAAATATTCGGTTTTAGGTTTTGGCAAAATAAGATTTTCAGTATCTCTAAGGTTGTATTCCCTTCCATGATTAGCATAGAGAAAATATTGCTTCAAGTATGCCGGAGCATTGCCATGAAGAATTTTATGCATAGTAATACATTTGTGTTTACTCCGTCTTTCCTCGAGAGTTGACCATCCAAGTTGTCTTCGTATTAAACTAGATCTGACTTCGTAACCTAATTGGCATATTGTTCGACCAGCCCGATTATTTAACTTTTGCAACCTTCTGGCCTGTAACGCTCCAAGAGAATCCCACACAATGTCACAATAGTCAAACAGCGGCTGGATAAGTGAATTGTAAATGGTTATCGCAGTTGTTTTGTTAATAAAGGATCTAACAGACACACACACACACACACACACACACACACACACACATACATAGACATAGACAGACACACACACATATACACACAGGCAAATCGAAAAATACACAAAGTAGAGTGGCAAAGTACCTGTTGAGAAAGAGACGAGCTACTTGAGGTTAACTCTCGACGATACCTCTCTTTTAAGCCATTCAGTTCTACCTGGGTTATTAAAAAAGAAAGTTTATTAAACAGTTAAGTAAAGGTTAATTAATAGTCACAAGTGTGATGAGTGTTATCACGTGAACATAGACTAACTCTTTTATATCTCATGACACATCCACATATTATTATTTAAGCAGACGCGTTAAATCCTTTATTCAACGATTAGTATGTATACAGTGTGGTAAATGGTGTGATAAGTAGAACCACACTCCTTTCTAGTCAAAAGAGCGTGATAACCATTTCTCACACTGTATAATCCACTCCCTGCATGCTTTTTCTTATTACCTCATGATTGGACTTCATTTCTTCCATTTCTTCATCCATTCTTTTCTTCACTTCCTGCTCTTTCTTTTTGAGCTCCAACACATACTGTAGAAAAAAAATATTCTTGAGTGGAGTGGAATAAAATGGTACTGCCCTGCCCTGCACTGCACTGCACTGCACTGCACTGCACTGCACTGCACTGCACTGCACTGCACTGCACTGCACTGCACTGCACTGCACTGCACTGCACTGCACTGCACTGCACTGCACTGCACTGCACTGCACTGCACCGCACTGTACTGTACTGTACCGCACTGCACTGCACGCGGTACTGTACTGTACTGTACTGTACTGTACTGTACTGTACTGTACTGTACTGTACTGTACTGTACTGTACTGTACTGTACTGTACTGTACTGTACTGTACTGTACTGTACTGTACTGTACTGTACTGTACTGTACTGTACTGTACTGTACTGTACTGTACTGTACTGTACTGTACTGTACTGTACTGTACTGTACTGTACTGTACTGTACTGTACTGTACTGTACTGTACTGTACTGTACTGTACTGCACTGCACTGCACTGCACTGCACTGCACTGAACTGCACCGCACCGCACCGCACTGTACCGCACTTCACTGCACTGCACTGCACGGTACTGCACTGTACTGTACTGTACTGTACTGTACTGTACTGTACTGTACTGTACTGTACTGTACTGTACTGTACTGTACTGTACTGTACTGTACTGTACTGTACTGTACTGTACTGTAATGTACTGTACTGTACTTTATTGTATAAATTGATATATGTATTCATTTATAAACGGGAATATGAATACCATACCTTCTCCAACGTTTCTTTTTCTTGTCTTAAATCACTAACTACCTCCTCCAGGTTTGAAAGTTTCTCTTCCAACTTTTTGCATTCTTGTTTCGCATTTTTCACAGTTGAAGAAAGTTTCTGAAGCTCTTCTTCTTTTTCTACATTAAGATAAAATTACAGTCAAGGCCAACTTGTTTTAAAATGTATAGAAAGTGGATAATACCGGACGGGTTGTTATAATTCTAGTCTGACTAACGGGCAGAGCGACGGACGGACGGACCGGCGGACAGACGGACCAACGGCCGGCCGACCGACCGATGGACGAACCTACAGACAAACCGACGGACGTAATAACGGACAGACGGACGAACCGACGGACGGACTGACGGACGGAATAACGGACGTACTGACCGATGGACGGACGGACGGACGGACTGACGGACCGACCGACGGACAGACGGACGAACCTACCGACGGACTGACGGACCAACGGCCGGCCGAAGGACGACCGACGGACGGACCAACCAACCGATCGACTGACCCTATTGTCTGACCATGGTCTGACTGCCTGATTCAAATTAGCTTGAGTTACCCAGAATAAATATATACCATGACGTTATAACCGTGTTTTCGTATAGTTAACAAATCACAGCAGACAAACACTTTATCAAAAATTGAAACATCAATGGAGGAAACATCAATTCAGCGATGGAGGCACCTGGCGGAAAACGTAGTTGGGTGGTAAATATTATTGCCCAGAATCTTGCCTTAAATAACCTGGGCAATTACAATAATAGAAATGAGAGAGAGGAAAGATGATAGGAGGCGTGGGTGTCAGGAGATCAAAACAACGCTAACGGAAAGGAACTGATGTTGGCATTAAGGGAAGGATTTATTTTCGCTATTAAAGTGTCTATGAAATGAAAAATTCGTTGGCATTTTTGTTGTTTTATTGTACAGAGGAGCATGGCAGGAGCACTCACTGAAAATTTCAAGAGAATCTAATGCGTAGTTTTCGCGCTATTAACTCTCAAAGTTTGCCATGGCTAGTTCGTTCTTGGAGAAAAATTGGGCTTTAGATAACAAGCTTATGACGTACGCAGATGGACAACTATGCATAAGAACAATAGATTTCACTATTAATGATCCATCTGCACAAGTCATAAGGCATTGTTACCAAGAAGCCCAAATTTCCCACAAACAAACTATCCACGGCAAATTTTGAGAGTTGATAGCGCGAAAACTACGCATCAGATTCTCTTGAAAGTTTCAGTGAGTGCTCCTGTCATGCTCCTCTGTACAATAAAACAACAAAAATGCCAACGAATTTTTCACTTCATAGACACTTTAATAAACTTTCTTTAAGAAGTACCTCGAACTGCGAATGGCCGGTGGAGAGAATAGCGAAAATAAATCCTTAGCGTTGTTTTGATCTCCTGACACCCACGCCTCCTATCATCTTTCCTTTCTCTCCTCATTTCTATTTTTGTAATTGCCTAGGTTATTTAAGCCGAGATTTTATGTAAATCTTTATCACTCTGATGATGTTACTCGTGAAGTGACTAAACGTTACCTTTTATTTAAATATTTAGCCTTCTCTCAATGTATTCGTGTTTGATATGGTCTATAAAAGTTATTTGCTGGGCAGTAGTTTGACTAATATGCCACAAACTTGGTGAGAGGAAACAGCTGATGCTTTTTGGTTTCGAAGACGTTGGAAGTTAATTCCCAACATTGAAAATCTAGAAGAAAAACATGGGGCATGCATGTTTTGCACAACGTCATGAACAGGAAGAACGTGAAGTGAATGAAAAACAGCTTTTCCTAGAAGAACATGAGCACTGATTTACCATTTCCACTTCAACAATTGAAAAGTCATCTCAAAAAACTATTGATGATTTGGCATTCTGGGTAAATGTACCACCACCCCATCTTTTTGTGTACCACCAATACATGTGATTGCTCCTGGACCCAATTGGACCCCCTAAATTTGAGTTGTTAGAAAGCGCCTACGAAATAAAAATTTTTATTGCAGAATGAAACACAGTTGATAATATCACCAATTTTGTTGTCAAGGTAACACTGTTGTACCCAGGCCCCTTGCATGGATTTTATATATAAACCACCTTCTCTGTCCCGATAAGGATAAAATAATATCAGACATGTGCTTGTCATACCTATGCATGCCTAAAAGACGTTAACTTCATACTATAATAATTTGAAAATTATGCCCACAGAGATAAATACATAGTGTTTTATAAAATCCATGCAAGGGGCCTGGGTACAACAGTGTTACCTTAACAATAAAATTGGTGATATTATCAACTGTGCTTCATCTTGCACTATATGTGTGCAAAGGTTCATTTGATTCTGACACATAGTAACTGAGCTATATAGTTCATTTAAACATTCACCAATTGCAAACCACATGACATCACAATTTGTGTTGAATCAGCATCCTACTTTTTGATGCTCTTTCAAATGAAGCAATAAAAAATTCAATTTCATAGGCACTTTAATGTGCTAAAAATGACACCCATTCAAAAATCCTAGTTGAGCCCTTGAACACCCCATTGCACCACTGTCGCCACGCCGAACTTGAAAGAGGTACATCTTGTACAAATTGTATCTTGATACAGTAGGTTTTTATACTGTTTCGTGCCAAGTATGTTCACTATAACAGATACTTTTTTATACCAGCACAAAAACTGTACAGTATAGTGTGAATGAGGTAAGGGTAGAAACAACATGTGATCACTCCTTTTCTTTAAACATATTTACGCACCCCCAACATAAATATGATGGGTGTCACAGGAAATTTGTCCCCCCCCCCAAAAAAAAAAAATTGTCCCTCCCCCAGCCAAATTTCCTAAGAAATTTGTCCCCCAACAAGAACACACTTTACTTTATCTTATAACATAGTCTGTACACTCAGAAACCAAGAAGCTACCATACTTCCAAAACCTCCTCTCAGTAATTGAATAGAATTAGTTCAGGTTAACTTTGGAAAGGAAGCATAATAAAGAAGATCAATTTTGCTTTGTTAGCACTTTTCTTTAATATTTGCATACCATATTACATATTTATATATTTATAAATAAGTAACAATTACGAGGTTGAACAAAATATTGTGATTTGTCAGTGGCGTGCAGATCAATCTGAACTGCGAGACACTGACAAATCACGATATTTTGTGAAACAGACAAGGCTCGAATTAACGGTTCGTGATTGGTGATTCACGAACCAAATTACAAACTTAACGAATGCAAAAGCAAAAATTTTAATAAATATCACGAATTGAAAAAAAACGAGTGACTTTTGAAACTGTATATTTAGATCTTATTAGATGTTTTGGTGTGTAGTATCGCTGTATATTTTTACGAGTTGTGCCGTATTTTGACGAGCCCGCAGGGCGAGTCAAAATACAAACAACGAGTAAAAATATACAGCGATACTACACACCAAAACATCTTATAAGAGATTTATTATACAACAGCTCTGATCAACAAATTTTTATGGAAAAAGAAAACTCTAAAAAGGCCAGAGAAGTAGCGCGACTTGAACCAGGACAAAACCAGGACAAAATAATAAGCATACATGAAGTAGTTCCCAAGTGATAAATTTGATTGGCTAACAAAATCTGTCAAACCGGTTTTTTCTGGTTTTCTACTATCCAAATAACTAACTATCCAAATATCGCTGTATATTTGTACTCATTTTTAGCGTTATTTGGACAGTTTTTAATGCAGTTGTATAATAAAATCGTAAATTCAGTACTAATGCTGAACTGGTCTCACACAGTGACACAGCATTGTCCTTTCGGTCGTCCATTGTTGTGGCACAAAGCGAGAAAGACACGCCCCGCGCGATTGATAACACGCGGCGAGCGAAACGCGCGTGATGCGCTATCCACGCGTGTATTGGAAGTCCTTATAAAGGATGGCTCAAAAGGATTTATATTTTATTTTTATTTCTTTTCTTTTCTTTTCTTTTATTTTATTAGCTTTGCCAGATAAAAAATGTTTATGTACAGATAACAACATAGAAAAGTTACTTAGTTAATACAAACTAAATGCTAGTAACGATGGCGGGGGATCCGCAACAGCAATTAATTAGCCAATTACAGCGGGCCCGAGATATAAGTTAATCAGTGTTGCCAACCTTGGGATTTTATCCCAAAATCTTGGGATTTGGGGGGGATTTTTTTCTCAGGGATTCAACTTGGGATTTTTCTTGGGATTTTTCCAGAGCAAACGGTTTCGATTTTAAAAAGCTGATTTCAATATTAATTATTATTCTTTAAATTTAATTTACTTGATCATTAGATCATAGCCCCTACTTTCTTTATGAATTCGTTTGATTTAGACTGTAACGTTTCACTCTCCTACGGTATAGTACATCACTACTATAAGCAACACAACGAAGAGTACTTTAAGATTGTCTACTGCCATAAGGCGCCATTTTAACAACAACTCTAGCGTGGTCTCTGCTGGGGGCAAATCGAAAGTACATGACGTCACATCTTTCCTTCCCGCAGTGATTTCTAAACTTGAAGATTATGTGATTTCTTATAAAGTTGATAAACATGCGAAAGTAACTAAACTTATTTTGTTATTCAATTGACTATTAAAATCAATACTAGTGTCTCCTTAATAGTTTAGGTTATTACTTATCTATAACGTAGTCTTTTAGATGTTCTGGAAGTCGAACGGAACGACCTCCCCTGGTTCTCATCTGGCTTTGCTCCTGTTGTTCCGAAGAGGTCTGCTGTTGGTCGTCAGGCTGATGCAGGGGCGTCGGTGGGTGGGCCAGAATATGTTTAGGCCCCCCACTTTTTAACAAGGCCAGTAATAAACAAGGCCAGTAATACAGTTATGATTAACAAAATCACTAACCCTAGCTAACCCACGACTTTGAATAAAGATATAATAAAGAAATTTGAATGCAGATATTCAATGTCCGGAAAAGTGTTGTCTTTTGAGTATTTTGTGACGTTTTTGGACCTTTAGAATTCTGTAAATCCTTGTCCTAAAATGCAGGATAAGGCATTTGAGAAACTCTAGATTTCAAAATTCCCCGGAGGAGCATGCCCCCGGACCCCCCTGAAAGTTTTGGGGCCCCCCACTTTTAGTGTCGCTCCGACGCCACTGGCTCGTATATATAAATGGTCATGTAATCAATAAACCGTGGTTAATTCAACCCGACTGAAGAAGACAAAAGTTATGTTACTCTCAACTGCTCAGCTGTCACGAGTACATGGACTCGACGCACACTAATTAATCTCAGCGTAAATGAAAAAGAACTTCAGCGGGTTTCGACCTTTCGCCTGTTGGGTACTCAGGTTCACCAAAATCTGAGTTGGACTGATGTGAAATAAGCATCAAGACATCAAGTTATTATGGACAGTGGCGTAGCCAGGGTTGACCAATTGGGTGGGTACGTATTGACATTTCTAATGAAGGGGGTAGCATGCCCCGGAAAATGTTTGAAATTTAGGGGTTTTGAAATGCCATTTCCTGCATTTCAGGGAAAGAATTTGTAGATTCTGAAGATTATAAAATACGAAAATTAAATATTTACATTATTTTTTTTTGAGGATTGCGGCAAACATTTTAGTCAGTTTGATTATGTATTTATTGTGCTTACAATTATGTTAGTGAAAATAGTAGAATAATGAATGACATCACTGACGCGGGGATTGGCCGGGCTTGAGCCCGGTGAGTGTCTCATTATGTCAAAGTAATTAGACTACAATGATATTGTTTGTCATCCTATCCCAGAATATCTCCAAAACGCCTACAGCGTGTGCAGTTAGCTGCTGCTGGTTTCATTCTTGGGCGCTCTACGAACAAGCTCGATGTACCCATAAATTAACGCAGAGAAAATCACTTACTACATGCTGTTTTTAAAGCTATGCATTTTAATAACTAACCATCATACCAATTAAACTTAAGAAATGGCTCATGGTTTAGCGTGCTCCATCGAGTTATGGATGCACGCGGGAAATTGGGAGAGCACGAAAAAATCGTAAGAGTTGGTCGAGGCGTAGCCGAGACCAACTCTAGATTTTTGAGTGCTCTCCAAATTTACCAAGTGCATCGCTAACTCGATGGAGCACACTAAACCATGAGCCATTTCTTTTATAACATAGCATTAAATCCTTTCACAAGCCGGCGAATCGTTTTAGTTGTTGTGTTTTTCTACTTTCGTAGCCAAGTCTTTTGTTCACTAAAATCCAACCAAAAGGACAGTTTAAACTCGGTTACCCAGACCCAGTTTATGTCTTCTGGGTCGTTGTTCTTTTAAAACTCAGTTTTTGTTCTGATTTTTTCCCCCCGCGCTTTTTTGCCGTGATCCATCGAGTTATGGAGCACGCACGACAGCCAATCAAAAACGTTGCTATATCAAAGCTATGTTATAATTGACATTCATAATCCGACGTTAAGGTCATCAACCGAAACAACGTTAAACGGTACCCCAGAGGCGGATTAAGGGTACCTGAGGCCCCTGGCTGTATTTCTGATTGGGCCCCCCAGGCCCCTTCTTGCACTGCACGTAGGGGCCTGGGACAGTCCCCCCCCCCCCCCTCCCCCTTAATGCGCCACTGCGGTACCCTTTGACTCAGGCACCTTCCAGGACAGTGCATGCATCGATCTAAAGTATTTAACATCAATTTACCTTCTACTGCAAAGAATTCTGTTATATGTAATGATTTTAAGATCTAGACTCAAGTTAAAATGTATTTCGGAAGAATAAGGCCATGCACTGTAAGATTGAATGTTTAATAGTTATAATTTCTCTATTTCAAATAATTTTATATAGTAATCTTTAGCTATATTATATTATCCTATTATTTAGTGTAACTTTAGGCAAAAAAGAAGGAAGCCTTCTGTTTCTGGTCAGGGCACATGCCCAAAATCGACGCGGTGACGCTTTTTTTTGTTTTTTCCCCCCTTTTTTTCCCCAGAGGCAAACCTTGATTGAATAGACATCTGAAACATTTTGAGTATTCTTATAATATATATATATATATACTTGTCACATGGTATACTGAACATGTAACATCGTATAGTGTATCAACATGCATGCTTCCTTCAATCAGTACTACCTGCAAACATACCAACGGTTTTCATAGGAAACATTGGTTGAAAATAGACCACTGATCTCAAAAGAAGACTGGATAGTGCAACTTAGTGTCCACTGGTTCATATAAAATGAAGCCAGCTAAACAAAAGAAATCCGCCATTACTAAGGGAATGGTGAAACATGCTGAAAAATGTCTTTATGTCTTCTTAAAACGTCTTCTGTTCCCAAAAAGGATATTGAACTATACTTTCTTTTAAAAATTCATCATCTCATTCAACAAACTATGTTTATATCGGTGCCAGAATACGCTAGAAAGACCATCACTTGGTCCCTTAGTAATGGCTGACTTCCGGCTTCATTTTTGTATCTGCGCAGCAGATATATTGCTATCGTGTTGTGTGTGTGTATGTATGTATGTATGTATGTATGTATGTATGTATGTATGTATGTATGTATGTATGTATGTATGTATGTATGTATGTATGTATGTATGTATGTATGTATGTATGTATGTATGTATGTATGTATGTATGTATGTATGTATGTATGTATGTATGTATGTATGTATGTATGTATGTATGTATGTATGTTAGCTTTTTTGGGTAACCACTGACCTGTAGTGTGTGCTGTGCTGTAACAATATTTCGTCCATATCACGAAGTCCTTCGAAGCGACAAAGTTTTGGATTAAAATACTACGATTTTCAGGGTTCTATGCTATACGATTTTTTCAAATTCACATATCTTGTACATAATTTAACGTTCTATCTAACTGTACGAATTTCGTGAATGGTACAAACCTACAGACGATTCGGCAATACTTTAAAATGATTGCGTCTGACCGTACGACCGTACGTGTACTTTCTCTGATCTTTAATTATCTTATAAGATCTCGATAAAATCTTATAAGATCTACGTGTAAAAATCTTATAAGATTTTTCTTAAGATCTTACAAGATTTTCCAAGATCGCACAAGATCTTGACAAGTGATTCTCACAGTGGTGGGTATGGCGCAGATACATGTACGCATAGCGGACCTTTTGTTTTATTTCGAGATCATGATCAGTGGAATAGACCGATCAAATATTTAATATCCACTGGTGTCATTTGTAGTCAATTAATATTAAAAGTGTTAAAAAAAAGTATCGACGCGCAAGAAAAAAGATGACGCGCGCTCTGATCAGAAACAGAAGACTTTTTTTTTGCCTTACAGATGAAGAGCCACTTTTCTGTGAAAATGCTGTAATAAAGTCATTATTATTATTATTATTATTATTATTATTATTATTATTATTACAATAAAAAATCGTCAATAAATATACATATTCTAATCCCATCAACACGCAAAATCCACAATCCGAAATAGGATCTGAATAACATCCAAATTCCGCGATCAATTATTATTGAGAAAATCCGCAAGCCATGTACTTTCACAGAATCTACAAATCCGGCAGTAATTTCAGTGCTCGGAACCGAAATCCCCACTGGGTTTTTTAGTTCCAAATCCGCCTATCCGTAAACCTAACCCCTTTACTCAGAGCCCTTTACTTGAGAATTCTGTAAAACCCTTGCAATTCAGAGCCCGCGTTCATTCTGGTCACCGCCAAGCGAAAGTGGCTCCTGTGCTGTGTGCATCATGGCGGACAACGAACCTGAAGATGATGAGCAATTTCTCTATGGCGATAAAGGTAAGATCATTCATACGGTGATAAAAAGATGTTCTAAAGAACCTTTACTAATGTCTATGTTGAGTAAATGAAGCGGATTTACAGTCCAATGGGATGGAAGAACGCGAGTGAAGTCAATCTGCCTGGGCACATGTTTACATGGAGAATCCTAATCCTATCTGCTTGGAATTTTGGAACACTATTTTCTGTGCTTCCCTTATTAATGTCTGCCATTTTATTAACTTCACTTATGCGTATCAAGTCATTTTCAAGTCAAACCGTGTTTAGATGAATCAGATTGGACACATTCAAGTCGATCCTTGCGATCCACTCCGTGGATTGACTTCACGATCAGATCGAAAATTTTTAATCTTCTTCATGTAAACACAACATGGAGAAACACCATGGGAGATCCGACTTGAACACTCAATCCGTTTCATGTAAACAGGCTCTGAGACGGTTTAGTAAACAATTGAGCTTTAATGAGCTATTGCTTGTTTCATTGTTGGGACTCTGAGTCCCAACTGACTGAGGGAAACATCGAGTTTTACAGACCCAAAGGCTTCAATGTCTTTCTGACATGGCGTTATTAGCAGGAATCCCTCCAGCTTCTTATTGGCCGATAAACTTAGCACTTCTGTATGACGTTGTATCTGGTGCGGTATGGTGTATTTATATAATTACATATGTGGTAGCACAAATATATCGCTCTTTGAGTACGGATTGATTCTAGAATGTAGTTCTGTTGCAAATACTGTGACTCAGCTTTGGAAACAATTCCAAAGTTAGTAGGGATGAGCCGATCAAGAAAAATCAAATTTACCGATCCAATAAATTCCAATACGATTTATGATCTGATCGGCCGATTTATCGGCGGTTACCGATATTTGTCAACAGGAATTCCTGACACTTGATTTGCGGCAAAACAATAGCAAAACATAACGTATATTGTTTGGCAAATATAATGTGATCATTAACCATCAGTCATCAGCAAGACGGAGTTTAAGTTGAAATATGAAAAATGAAATACGATTGACGAAAGTCGAAAACAAAAAATGTTTCACCAAACTAGAAATATGACGTGTTAAACATAATGCACCTTATCAAATTAATTAAATTTGATAGTTTGTTTGTGGAATCACTATAACTTGGCATTTTTCTTGAAAAAGAAAATGAAATCCACAAGTATAAAATCCAGAATAGTATTTATCGGACCGCCAATATATGTTGATGTAATTGGCCGATAACCGATCAGCCTGAAAGTTGCCGATTATCTGCTTCTACCGATTAATTTCCGATTATCGGCTCATCCCTAAAAGTTAGCAAAGATGTCAGTGCACACGAACACACCATGTCAATAACGTTGAAAGAGCAGTCTCGGATTTGAAATCTGTATTAAAATATCAAAAAGAAAGCTTTGCACCATTATACAACAACATGTTTGCAACTTTTAGTTTATACCCGCTCTTAAGCTTTGCATGTTCCAAGAGTGGCTTGGAGAATTTGTATGTGACTGGGCATAATTATAACTTAAACAGTTTAATGAAATTATGATATCTCGCGCTTCGAGTATTTGCTCATTCTATCGCCAAATGTGCACAGCAATCTCTTTGCAGAATTAATCTTTAACTTTCATTCACAACAATGTGATACTTTGATTAGATATACTTTGATGTGTGAATACTGTAGCATTAACATCATTGTATTAAAATTTGTTATTCTTCGGTTAAACTTCAGTCAAATACATTTCAATTACTTTTGAATCCCAATAATTAGATATTCATGTAGATAACAAATCACCTTGACAACAGAAGTGCTAAATTTATCGGCCAATCAGAAGCTGGAGGGATTCCTGCTAATAACGCCATGTTCTTTCCAGCTTTAGCTCGAGGGTGACATTGAAGCCTGAGGGACTGTAAAACTCAATTTTTCCGAGGCAAAAGTCAATAAGTGTTTTGTCATATACCAAAGACTTTTAAAATGCAAAACTGACTTGAAACTTGTAAAAGGAAAAAACAAAACCAACTTACTAAAACACTCTGACTTTGTCTTTGTAATTTCAGTTCAACTAAACAAATACACCAGACTCAATAAGTGCAAAGAACAGCTTTAAATTTCTCCAGGTTTTCTTCAGACCTTCTTTGAAGATATGTATACCGATATTCTTTCTTTTGGAAAATTGGCTAATTCGTACCAAACAGGCTCAAAACTCAAAACACGCTCTTGTTTTCAAAATGCTCTGAACAGTCGAAAGTTCTTGATCTGATGTAATAATCAAATGTGTATTCAGTGAACAATGCATGATTAAAGCTGATGTCAGAGGGAAACATTGCACTAATGCACTTAGAGGTCACATGTGCAAACTCCGGTTTTTCAACTCTGGCTCTGGCCCCTGCTGATTTACAGCACTGATATCCAGCTCTGGCTCCAGCCTCATTGGTTAACAACTTGTGCTTTGCCCCCAGGGCCTTCTCCCAGTCACCCGGTGAAAGCTGTAAAACTGTTAAGTGACTCAAGCAAGCACAATGCAACAACTAGCAATGCCAGGAATGAAGAAAACATTATAGAAGTGAACCGAACAAAGGTTTAATTTGTTTTAAAATTAACTTATTAAAATAAGTTAAATCAACTATGCTACTTAGCTAAGTGTAAACTGCCAAGGGTTTTTAAAACTTTTTATAATTAAATTTAATAAAATGCAATGTTGCCTGGAAGGAGCACACAATGTTTCTTTGAGATGATGTTCCCTGTCAATGAAAAGACTCGTTCAGAAGTGACAGAGGATAATGGACAAGAAAGATATGATAGAGCTACAATCATGGAATAATTACATTGGGACACAGCATATGTCAAGAGATTTCTGTGCGCGCTTGATTTAGCTTTAAAATGTGCCCCCCCCCCCCCTTCCCCCTCCGATCAAGGTTGTGACTGAATTTTTGTTCCTTAGGACTCAGAAGTGTCACCTGAAATCAACATTGATTGGTGGGGGATGGGGGAGGGGTAAAGCAACGTTATTTATCCCACGATAGTGCAATAAGCAAGAAGGAAGTTAATTGATGCTTTAGTGTCCCAATGAATTATTCTCGGATTGTAGATGCATCAAAGCAATTACAACATGACATAGCAACTTACAGTATCTTGTGACAAGATACTGTAAATTGCAGACATACTGTTAATTAGTAATGACTTATTGTAATTTGTCAGTTTGCAGTAGCTGAAGTGGTTTGACTCAACAAATAAGACTTCAGATTATAATGCACATTTACCAAATTCAATGTTGCCGTTATTTGTGACCAAAGCTTTGTCGATACTTGGACTTAAGTGTCATATTTTTTGTCATTCTGACTTTCCAGCCAGAGCAGGAAGAAAACACCCCAACTCTGGCTCCAGCTCTGCCTGACCAAAAAAACACTGGAGCTCAAGCAGATCTCCGGCCTCCAGCACTCCGGCACACTGCCACAGCACTAATTGCACTGTTTCCTTCTTCATTGTTGATGGCAGAGGGAAACAGTGCAATATTTCCCAATGCAGAAAGAAACACTGAGTTTGTTGAACAACATGTGACCTTGATTTGACCAATAGGATTTCATCTTTGGCAAACGAAAATCTTTGGTATATATAACAAATATATATAATCCCCGAGCCCGGGCGTAGGGCTGAAGGCCCGGAGCCCGGGTGAGGGTGCTAATCTCGACACGCGTGGAGTACTGTACACGCGAAATTACATGCAAGTGGGAAAGAAATTCTGCGAGATGTTTATATATATATATCTATCTATATATATGTTATCAAATCCACAACTTGCGCAGTTCGAATAGCAGGGTACTGGCAACTAACCTGTTAAATTATTCAAATTATTTAAATTTACGTCAGCAAATTATAATTTATAAGTTCGGTTGGATTACAAAATAGTTTTTCAACGATCATGACGAAAGAAATCTTTGCCAGAAAAAATGGTTTCAGCGAAAATGTACATTAATATTATTATGAAAAAAGACCAAAGAAAGAAGGCTAACAAGGGATGTAGCAGCGAGAAAAAGACAACAATAAATACAACTTAAAACCACTGGAAAAAGCCTAAAAATTAATACGATGCTGACCGAAATGTAACTGAAAGAAGAAGGATGTGTCCTGAAAATGTTCAAAGCCGGTAAAGAATTTTGCCCTGGTGTATTCTACATAGCTCGAGAGGGAACGATGAAGAAATTTTAAAACAAACGGCTTTTTAGATCATGAAGATAACTCAATGATGACTTGTCATATTTATGTGTCAACAACGAAAAAAGTAAGAAACCGCGAACGAGAAAAACAATCCAAAAAACTAGACTGAATTGGCAGTGTTTGTGGTCACAAAAGCAGAAGAAAGTTTAACGGTGGAGATTCGTATTTAACAGTTTAGCTGAGTTAAAACGGAAGAAATCTTGAAAATAAAAATTGTCTTTCAACGCTAACACGTTGACATTTTGTGATTTGTGTCTTTTCTTGGCCACTGTTTATATTTTTTGAATGAAAATTTGTCATTTGGTTCATCTCGTTGTGTTTTTTTTTAATATTTGATAATATTTTCATTAATACAACAAAAAACAGAAATTAGGGGAGGGGGGTAAAAACTGCATATAAAGCCGGCGAGGGGTTGTTGCGTTTATGTATTTCTAGTTATTATTATATAGGGGGTCCTGGGGGCATCCACTCTCCCCGTTTTTTTTTGAATTTTGGGTCTCTAAAACAGTAAAAAAATAAGAACTACCAAATGGCACTGATGGGAATGAAAGGGTTAAGACATCTTGATAGTGTATCTCATTCTCAGTTGCTGTTTGGACTGAGAAGGTGAGGGGTCTGGAACAAGTGAGCATGTCAAACTTATTGAAGAGTGGTTTTATTAAATAACATGGTTGTGACTTCATGTTAGAGCCACATACTGGTAATGGTTTACATATTATATACATGGTTGAATTGCAATCAATCATCACATCTGCATGTTTTTGACAAAAATATTTAGAAACAAAACCTTCACAATGACTGAAGTAAACAGCAGCTAACAGAAATCTAGAAATATGAGAAAGGGGAAACCTGTAAGTTGTTGTTTTAGGAAAATATTTTGCTTAGGTCGTCCATGGCTGGCCATACAAAAAGTGGATGTCCAAAAACCTGATTTTTCAAAAGTGGTTGACCGGACGGCCTGCCTAAGAGCCTGACGTTGTGTTCACCATCTTGGTTCACTGATTTTGGGTTAGCACTAAACGCTATTTAAATCACTGTCAGCCATTGTTTTGGCGCGGGTAATATTAGAAATTTACTAAAAATCAACCAAAATGACATCCAATGCTACGAGATTGCAAACAATCTATTTTAATTTATATTTTACAAATAGAAAATTGCGCTTGTGTGTCTCTGTACTGTGATACAAACACTAATGAGTCATGTAATTTCAACTGGAAGAAATGTCACACAATCATGTATTTATAGTTTAGCAAAACTGTGAAATGAAACAAAAAATTGCAAATTAAAGATGTTACTTCAAATGTCACTAAAGGGCAACTATACGTTTCCAGGTTATTCTATTTTCCGTTAAAGTTGGAAAAGTTCAATCTAAAACTGAAGAAATAATTGAAACCAGTCACTCGGTTCCACTTTTATGAACTGTCTAAGTTTGGGGTTTTGCTTCTTGTGCTGAACTTGTGGGAACGACGACTGCGTCAAAATAAAGACTGACCAGTACTAGTACCTTGTGATGTCATACCAGTTACAAACAACAAGGTGATTGGTTGGTTTTACCGGTATGACGTCAAAGACAATGGAGTACCCATTGTAAGTTTATCTCATTTGAAAGAACTCGTCAAATGGTATAAGAAGACCTTTTACAATTTTTCCGTATCTGTTTTGGTTTTGGAAACATTTTGACTAAAGACAGCGTGCTGTCCACCATCTTGGAATTATTTTGGATATGCAAAATTTTGCATGTGACGACATAACCAAGGTAAAGTGAAATTTTTATCTTGCCAACCTTATGACATTATGAGCTAGAAACTCGATCTTTTGTTGCACTATTTCCATTTTAAATTGACCCACAACATTTAAAAAGCCTTCCGTGGAAATCTGGTCACCCACGGAGTAGTTTCGTCAGGTTTACCCTGGTTGTGACGTCACCAATTTCCCAGTTAATTAGACCCAATATTACAACAAGATGGCGGACAGCACGCTGTCTTTGGTCGAAATATTTCCAAAGCCAAAACAAATACGGAAAAATTGTAAAAGGTCTTCTTATACCATTTGACGAGTTCTTTCAAATGAGAGAAACTTATTTTTTATTGCCAATGTCCTTTAAATGACACAGACAGACTTATTTTTTGGAGCATACATGTATGCATCTTAAAAATCTATATTTTCATTGAATTTTTTTAGAGAATGAAGATGCCAATGCTGAAGGAGATGAGAAGTAAGTCAACAATAAGATTATTATTCTAATAAGTATTTCTTTTTTATAACGAAAGTTGTAGAAAAGAAATGTGTGCACTATTGCAGGGCTTGAAAGTTAAAATTTGCGGTATCCCGATAGCAGAATAATATTTTGGGCTCGTTTTTTTTTTTAATTTTCAAGTAACAAGGTCTTATTCAAGATGGTGAAATAAAAGTAGCGTGCTGCGTAGGCAGTGTTGAAACAACAATCGAACTATAATCCCCGAGCCGGGCGACGGGCCGAAGGCCCGGAGCCCGGTGAGGGTGCTAATCTCGACACGCGTGGAGTACACGCGAAATTACACGCAAGTGGGAAAGAAATTCTGCGAGATGTTTATATATATATATATATATATATATATATATATGTCAACAAATCCGCAACTTTCGCAGTTCGGAATTCGAATAGCAGGGTTACTGGTAGACCGAAAACGACACTGTGTCCTGAAACTGGCCGAAGCCTGTAAATAAATCTGCTCTGGTGTATTCTACTTAACTCGAGGGAGAACGATGAAGAAATCAGTTTGAAACAAACGGCTTTTTAGATATTGAAGAGAACTGAGTCATGCCTGGTCACGGAGAAACCGAAAGAAACCGAACGAGAAAAACAATATGAATTCTGAAAAGAGTATAGACCGAATTGGCAGTGTTTGTGGTGACAAAAGCAGAAGAAAGTTTAACGGTAGGAGATTCATATTTACCAGTTTAGCTGAGTCTTGAAAAACAAAATCATGCAATATATAAAATAATAATATTCTTGTCTACAGTTGTCTTTGGACCACTATTATCTATTTTGAATGAAAATTTGTTATTTGGTTCATCTCGTTGTTAGGACTATAGTCTTAGGACTATAATCTTAGTCTTAGGACTATAGTCTTAGGACTATAATCTTAGTATTAGGACTATAGTCTTAGGACTATAGTCTTAGTCTTAGGACTATAGTCTTAGTCTTAGGACTATAGCCTTTGGACTATAGTCTTATAAATTTAGTCTTAGGACTATAGTCTCATAAATTTTATAGTTTTAGGACTATAGTCTTATAAATTTAGCCTTAGGACTATAGTCTTATAAATTTAGTCTTAGGACTATAGTCTTATAAATTTAGTCTTAGGACTATAGTCTTATAAATTTAGTCTTAGGACTATAGTCTTATAAATTTAGTCTTAGGACTATAGTCTTATAAATTTAGTCTTAGGACTATAGTCTTATAAATTTAGTCTTAGGACTATAGTCTTATAAATTTAGTCTCAGGACTATAGTCTTATAAATTTAGTCTTAGGACTATAGTCTTATAAATTTAGTCTTACGACTACAGTCTTAGACTTAGGACTATAGTCTTAGTTTAGGGCTATATAGTTTCTTTTTTAATATTGACATTGTATGCTCTTTCGGTGTGTCAATACTTAATACTACAGTACATGACTACAGCTGGGTGAACTTTGCCAATGAATTTTCTTTGAAGTTATACGGGTTTGTTTCTCTCTTTCTATTCAAAATTTTTCAGGCTGTTAATTTTATTATTACATAGACTAAATATAAAAACTATAATACAGGTAGACTTAAATACAAAAAAACCCCAACCAAAACCAGAAAGTGTGTGTGTGGTGGTGGGGGTGGTTTACAAAAATGTATATATTAAAAGTGGGCGAGGGGTTGTTGCGATCATGTATTTCTAGTAGTAAGGTTAGATATATTGCCGAAACGGAGAACGAGTAGTCTAACGTTTCGAGCAATGACCCAAGGTTCAACAGAGAAACTTAATTAAAGCGTGGAAACCATCGTTTCCACTCTTTACGTTTCTCTCGAGCGAAGGCCCAAAACGTTCGACTACTACGTTCTCTGTTTCGGCAATATATCTAACCTTACTATATTTCGATTGTTGTCTTATTCAAGATGGTTGCCTGGGAGATTACATGATTGTACAGTATATTATGATGTCACTCGTTATCTAAGCAAAAACCCTAACCCTAGTCAGAAACCAAGTTTACCCCGTAGTTGCCGCCCCACTAGTGAGTTTGCAATTGGCTAATCATAGAAATGGCTTTGAATGACTTCACATTAGTCAATTTTCAATAGCTAGATCTTTTCGGGTGTTTTCCAAGGTAGCGTGACGTCTTAGAATGTACAGTACTGTAGCGTGACGTCTTGGAATGTACAGTAGTGTAGCCACAGAATAAGGATCAATCAGAAGTCCAACTCGCGGAAAAAAGTGTCCCATTATTTTTATGCGCATGCGCCAGTCGGCCATTTTGAAAGTAAGTGCCCGGGAAATTATCCCTCTCGTCCTTACGACCCTCGGGCTCCGGTGGTCAATTACTCTTGGCCTTCTTGTGACCTTTTACTTAACTTTATATTGCTATCTATACATATATAAATAATATTTAGTTAAGTAATAAGTAATTTACTTTAGAAAACGTTTCGTTGGAGATGAAATTCTTTGACCACGATGTTATTAAAACTTCAGTACGCGGATACTACGGGTAAAAGTCCGTGGCAAAAAAGTCCTGTACTCACGAAGCTGAGTTTTACATTTCTCGATGATGCCGACACACTTGTTTACAGAGAAAGATGGCTAAAAATTTCGGAACTACGCATTATTGAAATACATCGAGTACGTATGTTGTTAGAAATTTTATAAGCTTTCATTCGGTGTATAGTTCAAACTTTAGTGTTACCTGTAACTTTTTAAAATGTTCAAGTTTTATTATCTTTTCATATGTTCAAAAGGTATGAATCCGTATGACTACTAATTTGCACCAAAAACGTTTTTCTACTTCAACTAGAAATCTGCAAACGTTTCCACTCCTTTCATATTTCAATTAGCTTCTGTTTAAGAAATATCCGAGGTTCATACCAGAAGTCTTTCTGAACTGCAAACACGAAAAGTAAACAGCAAAAAGGCAAAACAAACTTAAGAAATTCTATCTCCAAAGAATCGTTTTCTAAAGTAAATTAGTTGTTTACTTAACTAAATATTATTTATACAGATAGATAACAATATAAAGTTAATTTAAAGATCACACCGAGGCCAAGAGTAATTGAATACAGGAGCCCGAGGGTCGCAAGGACGAGAGGGCTAATTTCCCGGGGGCACTTACTTTCAAAATGGCGCCGGGATCGCGAGGCCGACATTTCCCGAGTTGGACTTCTGGTTGATCCTTATTCTGTGCTGTAGCGTGACGTCTTACTGCACAACGTGTAGCGTCACGTCTTAGAATGTAGCGCGATGTCTCAAAACGTAGCGTAACGTCTTACAACGTAGTGTAACGTCTCATACAATGTAGTGTGAAGTCCCGCCCAGCAACGTCTGACATTTTACCTGGAAACGTCTTAATTAACTGTTGCAACCAACGCGACAATTGTTGTCGTTAAACGCTCAACCCGAATCCGCTGTAAAACACGAGGCGATGCTGCTGCTCATGTTTTAAATATTAAACTAGAAATACATAAATGCAATATCCCCTCGCTCGCTTTTACAGCAACCCCCCCCCCTCTTGCGCTCTTTTTTATTGGAGGCCTGGAAATAGCTACTCCTGTCGGAACCATTCTCGTCCCCATGTCGGAACGCATTCTCGTACCCAGATCCTCGCGAATGGTCGGAACGATGAAAATATAGTTTTAATTATGGTAGAATATTTGAAATAAAAAAAAAACACTCTATTTTTTGGAAGAAAAATGCCACAAAGAACAAAGAAAAATTTAAGGATGATATTTCGTAAAATATATTGAGATGAAAAAAATTTCACGTTGCCTCCAGGATTTGAACTCAATCTCGTTCGCGTGCAAACCGACGACGTTACCACCACACTACTGAAGCAGGCATCAAAATTTTATTAAAATATTAGGGTTATATTGTACAGTTCTTTCTTCCCATGTTTACAAAGAACATCGCTTGGTATCTAAAAATATTTGCATTTTGAAAACTACTCAAAGTATATTCATTTATGGCATTTTAAATTTATTTAAACTAATATAACAAAAACAATTCTTCATTTCGAAATCTGAATTGCTGAAAATGTTTTCACATACATGTTAATAAATATTTCAGCAGCATTTGCAGTCTTTGTACGTTTTACAAAAGAAGAAATGTTCCTTCTCCATTTTTATGCTAAATTATAAACAACCGCTAAGTCATATGTAGTTTTACAATAAGAAAGCCATTTAAAAGGAGATAAGACGGCAGCCACAGGTCAAAAATACAACGTAAGGGGCATGGCAAGAAAAAACATGCAATGGATATGATACGTACTTCAAGGACACACAAAATATAAAACAAAATTAACAGTGATACTGATAGATGTAAACAGGGAAACTCAACAGTTTTGCTACTAAGTGTTCGTGATTACTGAGAGCGACTGCTCTATATTTTTACCGTAGCTTTATAAACTTTTCGGCCTTTGTCTTCGTTTCTTTCGAGTTTTGGTTTGACGGGTTTCCTTTTAGTCAAGTCTGAAGACTTTATATACGTAAACGTTGATTTGTTTCTGTTCTTTTGAAAAGGATACGTATCCCAAAAACTCCTTTCTCAAGTCTTTTTGTCAAGAATAATATCAAATCTTTTTCAAATCTTTTTTGTCAAGAACTATATTGTTTCCAGTGCCCCACAATCTTCACCGCGCGTGGTCCGTCCACACATATATATATATATATACAAATATTCAGATCGCTCAAACTGATTCGCATTTCAACACGCGTGTAAAGTGGACTCCACGCATGTCGAGATTAGCACCCTCACCGGGCTCCGGGCCTTCGGCCCTACGCCCGGCTCGGGGACTAAACTCTATTAGTTTATTAAATATTAGTTTATTAACTATTAGTAACTAAATTATAAACGAAACAAATAATTATTTGTTTTGAATTTTCCTTATGAATTATGTACTGTATGAGTTTGAGAAGTTACGTTCTCAAATCATTAATAATTCAAGATTAATTAGGCAATCAAAGAAAAATATTTAGTCATGTGCCTGAGTTTTGAAACCCCGGTAAAGATCGCACAAACTGAATTCATAATTAAGAAATCGTATAATAAACGGCACAAACATAGAACCGTTTATTACCACATTTCTTAATTATAAATTCAACATGAGACCATTGGGTACTAAATATACATCATTGTCTAACAGTACAATATGACCAGGTCCCCACATTCGATTAATAGACGATTGAGAAAGCTATGTCATAAACTCGTGTGTCGTGTTTCATCAAGGATTACAAACACTCGAGAACAACAAAAATGACTTGGCCTATTACCTCGTAATTTTCAATGTTCTCTTGTCTTTGTGAAAAAACCCAACTCGGCCTTCAGCCTCGTGATTTTCATTAGAGTGAAGTAATATAATATGAGCAACAAATTGCTGCAACATACATTGTTGCGTTGCAAGTTGAATAGCGTTGTTGCACTTATTAGAGACCTTAAGATACTCCGGGTTCGGTTTACGGGTACGGGTACCGCCATTTTTGTTTACTCGTAATAGAGACGTTAAGACACCCCGGGTTCGTTTACTGGTACAGGTAATCTACCCGTACCCGTCGTCGTATGTACGGGTAGACTATGATCTACCACGGGAAAACGGGTAGATATTACGAGTAAACAAAAAATGGCGGTACCCATACCCGTAAACCGAACCCGGGGTATCTTAAGGTCTCTATTACCACCCAACTTAAACATTGTCTCGCAACAGTGATGTTGTTGCACGTTGAATCAACATGTTGCAGCAAGTAGAACTGGAGTCTACTTTTTTCCACAACGTTTTTCAACTTGCAACAAATCATTGTTGCGTGACAATGTTTGAGGTTGGTGGTAATACGTGCAGCATTGCTTTTGAACTTGGAACGCAACAAAGTTGCGTTGCAAATTGAAGAAACAATGTTGCCCGTATTACCTTACCTTTATTCTCTCATATTTCACAAACACTTGAGAACAATGAAAATTTCTCGGTTAACGGCTTCGTGATTTTCATTGCCGTCTCGTGTTTGTAACCCCTGGTAAAACACTCCCACTCGTTCATGAAATATTACTTCAAAAACGTTCAAGCAAAAGTACTAGTGTTTAACTACAGCGGCTGATTATTCACCTGGTTGTGTTGCGAATTGATTTGTTGATATGTGTGGATGTTTATTTGATTCAGGGAGAGCAAACTCTCAGCTGATGCTCCAGAGTTTAAACCAGATGCTAATAAAGATAAAGAAGATGGAAAACCTAAAGGTGTTAAGGAAGTTGGTGAACTGGTATGTTTCTAAACACAATATCAGTGATGGAGACAAAAAGTATAATAAGTCATTTGCACGACGACGTTCGATAGTGCAGAATGCTTTGCCGGTATCCTCTATTTATTAGGGACTTTACGTTCTAGCTACGACGTCAACGTCAATGACGACGTCCTTTAACTCATTCTTGTCCGGTTCGAAAACCAGTCAATTTGGTGGCCGTGGCAATTTGTGAACTAACATGGCATAATAACACAAAAATAATACCGCAATATATCATTTGAATCGTTTTTACCTCTACTATTCAAATTTTGGGTTTTCGGGTCTAGTCCTCTCATTCAACGTCGTCAAGAAATCACCGAAAAACTTTTCCAGCAAATCCTGAACGATGATACTCACAAATTACATAAGTTATTACCTACTGTAAATAATACTTCCCTAAATTTAAGAAAAAAGAGTACATTCATACTGCCTAGGGTCAAAACGGACCGTTTGAAAAAAAGTTTTATTATTTTTAATTCGTTGATAGCATAACCTGATTAACGTTTTCTAATATTGTACATATACATTTTGTGATTTTAAATTTTCTACTTATTTTATCCTTGTAAACTTAACTTAATTCAGCGTTTTTGGCTGCAATGTTATTGTTAATAAACTATCTATCTTGTCAGACAACCCATTTTGCAAATTATTTTGCAAAACAAGGAGAATGAATAATTTTCAGTCCCCAGGGTAATCTCAACACCGTATTCGTTTTTATACAACAACACTTCATACAACGAGAGCATTTTCACGTCTTCAGGAGAACGGCCAAAAGAGAACTGTTGCTTGAGATAGACTTTGAACAATCCAGACACTACAATCATTTTAGCAATACTGGGTTTTGGAAATCATTAAACTAACTTCAACTATCAAATATAATTGGAAAATTAACGAGACTTCTTTAAATTGTAAAATTTATCTTGCTTTTATCTTCTTAATGGTAATGGAATTTGCCCGCTTGAGCCGCCATTTTGGAGCTCGAAAGTGATCACATTATCGAAACTGATCCTGTTGTGACTCCGCGATATATACATGTACCTCCTCTATCTATGGACTACAATGGTGTTATATGGGGGGGGGGGGGGGGGGGGGTAGACTGGTGGTTATACTTGAATTGATCTGGGTTCTGTTTAAGAGTTGTTTCACTGTAGTTTGTTTGTGATATAATTCTTAAAACAGAGCAACGACGAAGATGAAGAAGAGGACGAAGACGAGGATGAGGAAGATGATGACGACGATGATGACGACGACGATGACGTCAAAATTATAATCGGTGACGTAAACGCTGAAGGCAGTGCTTACAGGTGAGATGAACTTTAATATGAAGCTAACCGTAGCTTATCAACGATATTCAGACCTGAAGCAAAGTACAGTGTGATAGAAGCAAGAATTTATGATAACATTTATTGCTTAGCTCTCAACCTGTTAACTCAGGCCTTCGTCAGAACAAAATGAAACTCTTGAGTCGACAGGTCGAAAGCTAAGCAATAAATTATAAACGTGGCGTCACCACAAATTATCGTTTCTGTTACAATTTATCACCGTGCAAATATTTAAAGGAAAAAATAGAGTACGGTATACTCACCAACAGATATCTTTGAAGCAATTTTTTACTGAGCAGGACTACTAAGGTGTTTAAAGTCGTTGCAAAACAGCTGACCAACAGCGCTTACTTGCCTGCTTGCTTAAGCAATAAATGCTCGCTTGCTCGCTTGCTCGCTTGCTCGCTTGCTCGCTTGCTCGCTTGCTCGCTCGCTCGCTCGCTCGCTCGCTCGCTTGCTTCCTCGCTCGCTTGCTCGCTTGCTCGCTTGCTCGCTTGCTCGCTTGCTCGCTCGCTCGCTCGCTCGCTCGCTCGCTCGCTCGCTCGCTTGCCTGCTCGCTTGCTCGCTTGCCTGCTCGCTTGCTCGCTTGCCTGCTCGCTTGCTCGCTTGCCTGCTCGCTTGCTCGCTTGCCTGCTCGCTTGCTCGCTTGCCTGCTCGCTTGCTCGCTTGCCTGCTCGCTTGCTCGCTTGCCTGCTCGCTTGCTTGCTTGCCTGTCTGCTTGTTTGCTGGCTTGGTCGCTCGCTCGCTTGCCTGCTCGCTTGCTCGTTTGCTCGTTTGCTCGCTTGCTCGCTTGCTCGCTTGCCTACTCGTTTGCTTGCTTGCTTGCTTGCTTACTTATTTGCTCGATTGCTTGCTCGCTTGCTTACTTACTTGCTTGCTCGCTCGCTCGCTTGCTTACTTACTTGCTCGCTCGCTTGCTCGTTTGCTTGCTCTCTTGCTTGCTTGCTCGCTCGCTCGCTCGTTTTCTCGCTTGCTCGCTTGCCTACTCGTTTGCTTGCTTGCTTGCTTGCTTGCTTGCTTGCTTGCTTGCTTGCTTGCTGGCTGGCTGGCTGGCTGGCTGGCTGGCTGGCTGGCTGGCTGGCTGGCTGGCTGGCTGGCTGGCTGGCTGGCTGGCTGGCTGGCTGGCTGGCTGGCTGGCTGGCTGGCTGGCTGGCTGGCTGGCTGGCTGGCTGGCTGGCTTGCTTGCTTGCTGGCTGGCTGGCTTGCTTGCTTGCTTGCTTGCTTGCTTGCTTGCTCGCTTGCTCGCTTACTTGCTCGCTCGATTGCTTGCTCGCTTACTTACTTACTTGCTCGCTCTCTTGCTTGCGCGCTTGCTCGCTCTCTTGCTTGCGCGCTTGCTCGCTTGCTGGCTTGCGCGCTTGCTTGCGCGCTCGCTCGCTTGCTTGCTGGCGCGCTCGCTCGCTCGCTTGCTCGCTCGCTCGCTGGCTTGCTCGCTCGCTCGCTGGCTTGCTCGCTCGCTTGCTCCCTTGCTCGCTCGCTCGCTTGCTCGCTCGCTCGCTCGCTCGCTTGCTCGCTTGCTCGCTCGCTCGCTTGCTTGATTGCTCAACGCTTCGGCGCTCTGGCCACTGAGCTTTTTAGTTACTGTCAAGAAGGTCGGAGATTTTCATAATTTAATTCCATTCACCAACAAACATATTTTTTTATTCTTTTAGTACACCATATGGCCATCCAGTCAACTGGAATTTCAAGTCAAGTGCTGGCGGCACGCCCGCTAAATCTGCTGTTTCCGGAGGTGAGATGTATTGAATTTTTTGTTTGTCTCCTTTGTAAGCAGGTGAAGATTATTTCGGCCGCAGTGAAGAACCTAGTCCAGCTATATTAGGTCATGGTGATTCTATCGTACTTTTGTTTTGATAGCACCAACAAAAGGAGTGAATGTGGACGCAGAAGGAAAGGCGAATGGAGTTCCTATATATGAATACGACCTCGACACAGGCTCGGAAGATAAACCGTGGAGAAAACCAGGTATTTGTTTTAAAGCTGTTTTTACTGTTTGCATGCTCACTGAGAACTGTTTTTACTGTTAGGCATGCGCACGTTTTCTCTTTTGTTTATCTTGAATTTTCCAACTTTTTTTTTTTTAATTTACCCATCTTTTCTTCCTTCTTGTTTTTCTCCTTCTCACTTTATTTTTCTTCAGTATTCTATTTTCTTATACTTCTACTATTTTCCTTGTCATCGTCCTTCTCATCTTCTTCCTCTTCCTCTTCTTTCTCTTCCCTTCCCTCCTCTTTCTTCTCTTCTTCCTCCTCTTCCTTTTCCTCCTCCTCGTTCTCTTCCTCTCTTTCTCCTCTTCCTCCTCCTTCCCCCCGTCTTTTTTCTTGTTGTCCTCTTCTTTCTCCTTTTCCGTTTCCTCCTCTTTCCCCCCTCCTCGTCCTTCTCCTCCTCTTCCCCTTTTGTTCCTCCTCTTCTTTCTCTTCCTCCTTTTTCTCCTCCTCCTCCTTCTATTTCCGCTTCTTCTCCCTTCTCCTCCTCTTTCTCCTCCTCCACCTTTTCTTCTTTCCCCTTCTTTTGTCCTTTTCTCTCTTTTTTGACTTTTGAATTACACACGTCTGCAATCTTTAATTGATAATCCAAGAATCAACACTATTTCTATGATAATGATTTTGTCGTTGTAAAAAAATGCCTTGAAAAACGTTAAGAGGAACTGAACTGTTGTAAACCTAGCAGATTCAGAGTATGGATTAAAAATGTTAAAAAGAAAGTACAATGTATTTCGACAGCCAACAATCAAGTGCTACTGTATGTGTGGACCAGTTTCCAATTATTTATTATGGTTTTTTATGTCGCTTTTGTGTTTCTCAGGTGCCGACATTACGGATTATTTCAACTATGGCTTCACAGAAGATACATGGAAGCAGTACTGCGAAAAACAAAGACGACTCCGCATGGAGCTGAGTATGCCAAAGAAGAACTTTGTAAGAACCCGTTTATATATACTTTGACGTTGGGAGGTCGGCGAAAATGGCCCTGGCATCGGCTGGTCACGTGACACCCAGAATTTTGGGGTGTTTTGGCAAGAAAATTTATGCGGTCTTTGTGTTTTGTTTTTGTATAATACGTATACATGAATAATAAATAAGAAATATTTAACGCTCTGCCGAATCACTCATGTGAACCTTCATCATAAATGCAACTGGCTAGCATTATTCATCATGATACTCCCCACGATTATCCAGGATACATTTAAATGTTGGGAAGAAACATATATCTAATGTTGTTCTTGACTTTAACCAAAGCTATCGTTACAATTCTTTGGATGAACTTCGCAGAGTGGATTTATTGCAATTCATATTTGATGAATAAATTACACTGTATCTGAATTAATCAAGTTTTTAAACCGGCCAATCCGATTATGGAATCGTCCAGCCGATGCCAGGGCCATTTTAGCCGACCTCCCAACGTGGAGGCAAAATGCCCTGGGGACGAGGTTGTACTTTGACCTAGGGGTGGAAATAGGGCAAACAAATTTACCTGGTGATTTTATTCCTGTCACAGGTGGGTGTGAGCACTATCAGTGAAAGTATTTGGAGGACTCTGAGGGCATTCAACAACCCAGAAATTTTGAAAAACTTAGACTCAACAAGAGGGCACTCAGAGACTGCTTACGCCTCCGCCAGCGGGTTATTATTACAGACCTTTAAAGAGAAAACGAGCGCTAGTCTCCCGCTAACTAAGCTAGCTCACGAGACCTATACACATGTATAGTGAAGGCACTTTCAATCATAGTCAATCGAAATATGGTCTGGAAACTCAGCTAAAGTCTTTGGTCTATCTTTTTGTTCGCCTTTATGCGTTTTTGTGCACGGTGCACGGTCACTGAACACATTGTGTTTTAGTATAATGAACGAATTGTCCAATAGCAACGTTTCAGTTCAATCACTCAACCGTGCTATTTAAATATTAATAAACCTAAAACAAAGGATGTGCACGGTGTAAGGTACGGTTCAACATAAAATCACAGCTCATTATAGGCGCTTTGAAGTTTGCCGAGTTTCCAGACCATATCTCGATTGACTATGTTTCAATAGCGCTCCGTCGTGGTGACGTCACTATTTAAGTTTGTCCGCCTTTCCCCATAATTCTTGCAGTCCGAACAATAGATCATTGCTCATTTGCAATCATTTGAAAGTCAATTTTCGTTTGTTTGTCCGCATTTTGTGCTATAAATAGCTGCTCGACGGTACGCTATTTTGGAAAGGTGATGCCATTGTGTAATATTAGCTGTCATTCGGTGAACATAAAAGATAACCTAACGAGCTATTTATACCGTTTTAAATCTCGTGTTATGCCCTATGTAAATATATCCGTCTCATTTCATGTATTCTTGGTTTGCACTTGACGTCATGGCGGCTATGTTGGAGGAACTTTAACAAAAGAATCACTAGCACATGGCCGCCATTTCTTTGTCTTCTAAATCGCAAGGGATTGATTGCAAAGCACCAATTGCAAAAGTAAATTAATAAACAATCTTGATGTTTCCAGATGATTGTGATATCTATCCCACAACCACCCAATCTTTACACCGCGGGCAATATGATCGAAAGAGTAGATACATTCAAGTTACTTGGTGTTGGCTGTCAAAGTAACATGAAATGGAATTCTCACATTAAAGAAATTACCCGTAAAGGAAATAGGAGATTACACCATCTAAGGCAGTGTAAGAAGGCCCACCTTCCTACGGAAGTCGGTCTTGCAACTTACTGCACCAAAATTCGACCCCTGCTTGAATATGCTGCACCAGTTTGGGATGCCTACCTCTCTACTTAGTGAACGACCTTGAACGTATTCAAAGGAGAAGTTTACGCATTATTGGTTTACAGGTCGACGAACTTCCTTCGCTTAGCGAAAGAAGAGAGAAACTAACTCTTCGAGAAATAGAGGCAATTATTCGTGACACAAACCATCCCTGTCATCATCTTGTCCCTGTAGCACATAAACATGACTATTCTACCAGAATTAAAGAAAATAGTGCTAATATAGGTAACATTATATCTAGAACTGAAAGACATAAAACGTCGTTTATACCTCGGGCAATTGAACTTTTTAACAACAAACTTTAATTTTTTATTGTAATATATGTAATTCATAATTTTTTAGATCGATATTGTAAGTTCACTGTACTTTTTTTTTTTACTTAAGGTGGATTCTTATTAAAGCTTTATATTATTATTATTATATCAATGCAATCAAGTCCAAAATGATATACGTAATTAGTTTATTACCAACCATGCAAAACAAGACAATTATTTTGTAATATTAACCATACACACAAACTCTTGGGCCAGGCGTTCACTCAGGCTACTTGCAAAGTACGGAGAGGCTCTATACCGCGCGAGGAAAAGTGGGAGGGGGTCGAGAAAGATCAGATGGAAGGCTGAATGCGGTGCATACTTGACATTAGTGAACATATTTACGATTAAAACATTAATAAGACAGTTGTCGGCCACATCGGATGACTGTTAAACTACACCTTGATCAAAAGGCAAAGCTTTTCAACTTTTTGTCTAACTCCAAAATTTAAGGAGCAAAGAGCTTACAACATGCCGCACGGACTCGCTCTTAGTAAAAAGTGCAAAAATGCAAAATTGTGCGTAAAAAATAAACAAGCCGAAACCTAGACTGGGCTTACTACAGGTAGCAGAATAATAATCATGTTCTGGACTTGACTGTAAACTACTTTTCTGAGAAAAAGCATAAACTAACAAGAGTGAACATGAGTGAACATCATGTTTGCTCTCGGAGTGTGTGGGTAGGTCCAATTTTTCGTGTAGTGTTATTTATTTATTTGTTATTATTATTATTATTATTATTATTATTATTATTATTATTATTATTATTATTATTATTATTTCTCGATATATCTGTTGTTGCAGCCAAGAAAGCTTTACTTAAACTCATAAGTATTGTAAGAAATATTTATTTAGCTTTCTACACATGTACAATTAAAAAGGTAAGGCGATTAAAAGTACTAGTTTCGTCCTTCGGACCTCTTCAACAAATCGCCATATTGTTAATTAAATAAAATATGGTAAAAACTTCATGTAGTATCAAATGAAGATTTTACCCTATTTTATTTAATTAACAATATGGCGATTTGTTGAAGAGGTCCGAAGGACGAAACTAGTACTTTTAATCGCCTTAACTTTTTTAATTGTACATGTGTAGAAAGCTAAATAAATATTTCTTACAATACTTATGAGTTTATTATTATTATTATTATTATTATTATTATTATTATTATTATTATTATTATTATTAATTATATTTATATGTATTATCTTATTATTATACGTATACAGTAGTCTAAAATATTCAATATTGAATGTAGACTAAATTGGTAAAGAAAGAAGGCATTCAGAGATTGCATACTTCCGCCAGCGGGTTATTAGAGATGTTTAAAAAGAAAACGAGTCATCCGGCTGACCAGGCTATGGATCGTTTTCACTCACGTGATCGGTGGACCCATGGGGTGGTAAAACAATACGAAATATTTAAATAAGAATAGCGCTGTACACTAATGGTACACCAATATGGCCGCTATTTCATTGTTTCGGTACACCAATATGGCCGCCGTGACGTCAGGTGAAAACGATATAAAGCTTACGGGACCTATACATGTATGAATGAATTAACTGCTTGATTGCATTCGTACCGGAATTATGGAAAATGTTTGCATCAAATAAGACAATGCTCGCAATCAAGCAATTCTTTTCCACGGACAATCTTGTGGTCAATCTTGTGAAATTTTCATCCAAATCGCAAGCAAATTAAACCAAAATGTACTCATTACGGACGAAAACGGAAATTAGACCAACACGCACACGTTTTTAGAAGCACAGAAATTTCTAAATGGTGCTCAGGAAAATCAAAATGCAATATTGTAAATCCGATTTGGAAGTCAGTAATTTGAATATCTTGGAAACTTGGAAGGATTTGAAAAAGATTTTTTTTTGTTAAAATGAGAAACATATGTTAAAAAGTATGGGAACCTGAAAATCCATTATCTAACGCTATTTTCACATGTTAAGTTATTAGCTAATTTCCATTGAGTAACATAAGTCATATTGGAGTTGAACCATGATTGGAGCTTTCTCTGTTGTTCAACTCCGCTTATTAAGTTATTGTATACGAGAGCTTATTAAAACTAAATTAAAATTAAAACTAATTTCTTTGATTTAGTGGCTTATATTTGGCAGGCCACTGCAAGAATTCCTGGTGTTTAATTGCCCGTCAAATTAAAAGTAATATATCAAATACGAGTTGGGATAACCAGTGTGTTAAAAAACCAAGGCGAAGCCGAGGTTTCTTAAACACGGAGCGAGCGCATAAGTACCGGCTGAGTACCTCAGCCAATCCTGCCCAAACGCATCTGATTGGTCCACACAGCTAAAATTACTTCCGGCCTTACCGAGGAATTTTGGCTAAGACTGAAGAGTGGAGCTTTTGTGAGACTTGTTTACTGTTTTTAAATTAAACTTGCCACTTCCCAAACGTCGAATTTGTCATTTTCAAGTGTAACACATCATTTTGAGTAGAAAGACGGAAAAATTACGCTTCCAATACGTCGAAACAAAACTAAGGTGAGGAAAAACCGTACGAAAAAGACCAAGCGTCTCACCATTTTTCTTGTTGAATGTAGATGATGTCTGTATTCTTTGCTTATTCATTCATATCTTCCGTCCTTGTAATTATAAGACCCTTTTATATACACCAAGAATGTTGATAATGAATATTTCTATGTAGATGTCTGAACATCATCTCACTTTTCAACGACGACAACTTTGTTTTTGCGCGACCGACAGTACATGTTGTCTGAAAAGCCAGACAAATGACTACTAAAAAGTTCTCAATTTGTGATATATTGACTTGCAAAGTTAATATAATAAACTATTTATTGTCTTCGTTTAGATGGTCTGTTTTAGTTAAATATCAAAGTATTGTCTTTTATGTGGAACTCTATTTTAAAAAACGGCAAAAGACAAAGCAGGTATACGTGACCTTCAAACATCGTTTGAAAGCAAGGTCATAATATAAGCTTATATATTTTACAAATTCATTGACCAAACAAATTTAGTCACTTCAGAATTGTTTTTATCTAAGACTCTTATATGCTTCTCTTTACAATTTACATGGGTAATTGAAAGGTAAAAAGGTTATAAATAAAAGATAATTCTCAAAACTTCACCAGCTCACTGACTCGTTGTTGACTTGACTGTCGACATTTCAAACTGTCAGTGCGTAGCCGGGGGGAGGGGGGGGGGCTCCCTTTTATGCGCTCGCTCCGTGTTTAACCATGCAACTTTGAAGTGTTTTGATGTTAAATCAAACACAACTTTCGAGTGTTTGATATAGCTTCTCAAATGAATCAGTATTTTAAGAGAAATTTGAGGTGAAATTTGACCGAATTTATGCAAGTGTTTGTCACATATCCAAACTCCATCTCGGTACTTATTTCCTTTGTTTTTATCTTAGGAATTATTATTGAGTTTGAAAACGGAAATTCCCGATTACCTACAGTTATTTCCATTCCTGAGACCATATTGTACAATCAGATTGGCTACAATCTCGTGCCCACAGTCTCCCCGCTATTTGTCATCGGTATAGCGCTAGGGCGACTCTGTGGAAATTGAATTGAATTTCACCCGAAATCAGAGGGTTTCGGTTGTCAGTGCGTTTGCTCGTTGCCTGAGCTGCTGTGCAGTGTGTTTATCAGTTCGTTTGTAATCGTTTCGAGCGTAGAGATCATAAATAAAACTAGAGGGGGTATTAGATGGAAACTCCAGGTGGTGGTGGTGGTGGTGGTGATGTATTAAGCAAATCATATGTTGTTAAAAGTTTAACCATGTATTTTTAAATATTTTTCTTTTTGAGTTTGTTCATTTTCTTGCCTTTATAGATTCATTCTGGCATACAGAACTTTCCGCCGCCTTCTGATACAATCGTTATGCCAGATGGTACAGGTATGAACTCACCGATACGTTTATTTTACAGAATGTTGTTTCTAAAAGCGGTTTTGTATTAACTTTTGTATTGCGGCTTTTTTATTTGCGGATTTTAAATTTTGTATTGCGGCTTTTTTCGCGCGAATCGACTTTCTATTTTTCTATGTTAGTAGTATTTTCAGCTTGAAATTGGTAAAAAAACTTTACCAACTTTTTATAGTTGGAATTGAATATATTTCTAAGTAGTTGTTCCAGTCCAAAGCTTATAAGACAAAAATCGTTTTGCGCGAAAAAAGTCGCTTAGTGGGAAACCGCCTTGTAATTTTTGGTTCTAGCTGAGTTAGCATTTCAGTTGTGGGGAATGAAGTTTGCTTCTCCACACTACATTATTATTATTATTACGAACGAGTACTAAAATGTTCTTTTCAGGAGTATAACTTTGTGGGCAATTCTTTGTAAAAGGTCGAAATGCTTGTTTTTCTTTTAGTTAAAAAGAGAGCTGGTCCTCCGCCTGAAAGGAAACATGAAGGAAGTATTGATGTTATTGGTGGTGAGAATTCCAGAGGTAACTGAATATTCCGTAAAGTAAATGGTTTGAGCTTATGAATGTCGGTACATGTCTGAAAAAGTTTCTCGTCTTGATTAGTGCAGTCTTGGGAAAGAGTGGTGAGGTGGTAGTTGTGATAGCAGTTGTGGTAGTAGTTGCGGTAGTGGCAATGGTGTTAGTGGCAATGGTGATAGTGGTGATGACAATGATTGCAGTAGTGGTGGTAGTTGCGGCAGTGGCAACGGTGTTAGTAGCAATAGTGGTAGTGACAATGGTGGTATTGATGGCCATGGTGGTAGTGATGGAAGTGGTAGTAGTGATAGCAATGGTGCCATGGTGGTAGTGGTGGCAATTGTGGTACTGATGGCAATGGTGGTAGTGATGGCCATGGTGGTAGTGATGGCAGTGGTAGTAGTGATAGCAATGGTGCCATGGTGGTAGTAGTGGCAATTGTGGTAGTGATGGCAATTGTGGTAGTGATAACAAGGTGCCATGGTGGTAGTGGTGGCAACTGTAGTAGTGACGGTAATAGCGGTAGTGACGATACCACCAATTTCCATCACTGCCACTACCACCAGTTGTGACGGCAGTGGTGGTGGTAATTGCCGTACTGGTATTGGCAATGGTAGCAGTGATGGTGACGGTAGTAGTGATGGCAGTGATAGCGTTTGGTGTCATGGTGGTAGTCATGGAAATAGTGGTTGTAGCGGTATTAGAGGTAGTGGCGATAGAAGCACTGGTGGTAGTGGTAGCAATGGTGGTAGTTGTGACAGCAGTGGTGGTGGTAATTACCGTGCTGGTAGTGGCAATGGTGATAGTGATGACGGTGGTGGTGGAAGTGATAGTAGTGATAACGATGGTACCATGGTGGTAGTCGTGGCAATAGTAGTGGTAGTGGCGGTAATAGTGGTAGTGGCGGTAATAGTAGTAGTGGCGATTGCAGTAGATAGCAATGGTGGTAGTTGTGGCAGCAGTGGTGGTGCTAATTACCATACTGGTAGTGGGAATGGTGGTATTGATGGCAATGTGGTGGTAGTGGCTATGGCAATGATGGTAATCATGGTGGTAGTTGCGGTAGTGGAAATAGTAGCAGTGGCAATGGTGGTAGTGATAGTCGTAATGGTAACGGCAGTAGTGGTAATCGTAACGGCAGTGGTGGTGGTGGCAATGGTGGTGGTGGTAATGGTGGTGGTAATGGTAGTGGCAATATTGGTAATGCTAGTTGTAGTGGTGGCAACTGTTTAGGAAGTAACTTTTTCACGGGCAGAGTGAGGCTGAACGCGGTTTCAGACAAAGTAAGTTGATCGAAATATGGAACACATACGCCAGTAAGCATATTATACTTTTACAAGACTCACTAGAATTTACACAATTCTTACACGGGTTTTGGTGATAATATAATCAAAGTATACTCTCCTCCTTGGGTATATGTTTCTATTTCGATCGACTCTTGTGTGGTGTGTGAAACCGCTGATCTATCGCAGACTCAACCTCCTCTCTCCATGGAAGACGTTACTCTCGACCACTGATCTCAATAAAACTGGATGGGACATGAGACCGGATTTTGCGTGCCAGTTGTATGATGACGTCACCGCTACCTAAGATGGCTGCCACTATACAGTTCATAAGCTTTCGTAGATTGAAAACAGACAAAGAGTTATTTTAAGAAAATTTAAACGAATGTAAGGACACAAGAAGTACTTAATAAGGTTTAAGACGCTAATTTCTTGTATTTGTTTCTGTTACTGAGCTGTAAAACCTTTAAATTTCGTTGTTTTTCTTCAGTGTGACAACGAAGAAACTTCGCGATAATATAAACTGAAAAACAGACTATAAAATCTACGAAGAATTCAATTCCAAGTCTTAAATTGTACCTTTTATAGTAATCTTAATGTCTTAACAATATCTCGCGTTGTGTACTTGCCATCTTTTGACTGTATTTGTTGTTAAACAGTGAAAACTAAACGAACCGGCATCTGTTGTTTACTTTACGGCTTTTCCGACTCCGCCTGCACAGAGTACTTAATATTCCTTCCCCCGGATAATCTAACCGTGCTGACGTCAAGATTGCTTGTGCTAGTCAACTTTGGGTTTGGGAACACGTTCTAAGGCCGCAATGCGTCATATGTTCCACTACGTAAGATGGTAGCGACTACCATGAAATGTTTGACTGCTGGCCATAGGGAATGGCCTATCCAGTTTACATAGAGTTCAGTGCTCCCGACCGTTTAACCTTTGAGTTACTAAGGCTAGATTGGAAAGCTATATGGTTGCACGGGTGTCATGTGCTGTTAGCGCGCTGCCTCTCACCAAGAAGTTAAGCCCGGTTAGACGGGGTTAGTACTTGGATTAGTGACCGCTTGGGAATGACCCCGTTGTCGGGCTTGAAACTCATGTGAATAGAGTTGTAGTCGATCTCTCCTATGCTTCGAGGGTTTTTCTCCGGGTTCTCCTACATCTTAGCTGTGAGCCGTGGTCTGAACTGTGTCGTATGGCGGCTGCCTGGAGCGCCTTTCCTATGCCTCGACACGGCCACGTTGATCTGCGTCCTTCGTAATTCAGCCGCTGGCTGCAAGTAAGGATGATTAGCCCTCAGTCCTTTATCCTTTAAATTCGTAGTTCGTGTTGGTAAGATGATCTATATGCTTAGTACAAATTACTTATTTTTATTCAAGTTGAAAGTCGCCGTCGACCTATTGAAGATGAAATGGTTCACCCGATGCAGGATGGGATACCCCCACAACATCGTCTTCCTCCAGGTGACTAAATATATAATTAATAGTTATACCATGAGCTCGAGTTGTGTATGAGCTCATAGCCAACGAGGCGCTTCGCCGAGTTGGCTATTAGTTCTTATACAACGAGAGCGAATGGTATAGCTGTTTTATTATATAGCCAAGCACTGTACTAGCTAGAGGCAAAATTACAGAAAAATATTTGAAACAACAAACTTCCGGCATAGACAACTAATACTTCCGCCATGCGTAATGATACATTCACATAGAGTTTCTCGCAGAGCTGTTCGGTAAACAGTTTCGAAATGTTGCATAAATGTTGCTCGAGAGGCAAAAAATGTGTAAGCAGATCAACAAAAAAGATTAAAAGGTACCTTTATGAAGTCAAAAGGTGGGTCAGTTGTTTGTATTAACGTTTCTGTCGTGAAAAAGGTTTTGATTTCATGCAAAAATGAAACTGAAACACCTTCGGCAGTGAAACTAAATTACTTAGTTGGCTGTTTTTGAAAAAGAACATGGTTTTTACTTCTCCAAATGCTTATCTAAATCAAAAGTCTCTTTACTGGTGATCTCCTACGAAATGTGTGTTGTAAACTTGATTTTAACCGTGAGTTTCTTTGTTTGGCAACAAATTAATATCAACCCGTTAATTTAGTCGGGTTTTTGAAGTAAAAAGACGTAATTTTTAGGTGAATTTTACCATTTAACATGCTAAATTGTGTATTTGTTAATGCATTTTTAGACAATGTTGTTTTTTTATACATTGGTTTGAAGGTGTTGATGTTTTTCTGTATAAAAATCTATCAATTTCAACTCTTTTCGGCAGTTTAAAAAAAAACATGCCGCCATCTTGTTTTTCCTCTACTAGTAGGATATGAGCTGACAGCCTGGTAGTAGGTGATGTACTGTTGTATATATTGTATATAAATAACATATGTTGCTGTTATGGATAATACGGAACATGAGGGACATTTGAGGATAATGGAAAAAAGAGCGGAAAGAGGGAGAAGGAAACAAACACGAGAGAGAGAGTTTATATTCATTCTGGCATAGACATTCTGATAGTGTAAATAAAAACACAATTTATATTTGGCGACGAGGATTAAAGAATCACTTACTAAAGTCATTGACTCGATCAACAAGCAAATATCCAGAACTACAAAGAAACGAGGACGGAGAAATACCAGGCCATGACGAGCACATCAACACTGTACTTTGACCCTGATTTACATCCAGACGCCACTTTGGGAGCTTTTAACGAATTTACCCAATGCTTCGAGCTCCGATATGACGCACAATATCCGGATCCTCCAAAAGTCTCTCTTGATGCTGCCATTGAGCGGTGGAAGCTCGCAAACGACGATGCAAAACCTTCCCTTGAAAACTACGACACTATCCGAGACGAGTGGCGATCAAGAGATCGAGTGGCTAAACTCCTCGGAATATTCTCATCAAAACGGTTGTTCACTGATTGGAAGGTCGCCGAGCCCGACGACACAAAAAGAACGAAAGCCACATGGGAATATTTCGTCACAAAGATGCAAAGCTATTACAAGCCAACAGAGAATCTCACTCTCAAAAACCACCAGTTCCGGTCTTTAACACAGGGCACCCATGAAGCATTCCCGTCATTCTGTAATCGCGTATATAAAGACGCAAAACACTGCAATTTCAAATGTCACAACGAAAACTGCACTGCAGAAGATACAGCTATTCGAGACCAGATTATTATCGGGACAACACATGATAAAATACGAGAAGAAGCCCTCAAGAATTCATGGGACCTCCAGAAACTACGAATGGAAGGAATGCAGATCGAAAGCGCCACGAAAGGAATGCAAGCGCTCAACAATGAAAATCCAGTAAACAAAATGGGCAAATACTCCTACAAAAACATGAAGACGAAACCTGAATATGGAAAGCCCCGATCGTGCTACTACTGTGGACAAGACATCAAGACATCCGTTATGGCCCACATCAAAAACTGCAAAGCAAGAACCGCCAAATGCAACTTCTGTGATGCAATTGGCCACTACGAAACAGTATGCAGGAAAAAGAAAGCAATTAATGAACTGCAACCTGACGATAGAGCATCACAACAGCCCCATAACGAAGATCAGGACCAAGGCGACATCTACCACATCAACATTTTCAGAATCACGGAAACAACTCAGCAGCAACCAATCCAGACGGGAAGAATGAAAACACGAGATTTCAAAGCCCAAATCGTCATCAACAACAGTCTCGCGACGGTTTTAGCTGACACAGGTGCAAGTATCAGCGTCTGCGGAAAAGAGCAAGCACAAAGATGGAATCTCCTACCACGAATGATCAACACCAAAACCAAGATCAAGCCATATAACAGCCCCACGATACCAGTGGTTGGAATCGCCAAATGCGCGGTCACATTTGGAGCTACATCCATTCCAGTCAACTGGCACATTATCGACAGCCCATGTGAACCTGTCCTGGCTGGACAAAGTGCAGAACAGCTTGGGATAATCAAATTCGACGCTCAACCCGGCGTCTTCCAGCCAGTACGGATGATCCACTCAGGCAACAAGGAAGCTCTTCAAGATATCCTGAAGAACTTTCCACAAAATTTCGAAGGCCTCGGAAAGTTGAAAAACCACCAAGTCAAGCTGCATGTCGACGCCAGCGTTAAACCCGTCGTTACACCAGCACGACCAGTACCATATCACTTGAAGGAACGTGTTGCCAAAGAAATTGAAAAGATGATAGAGCAAGACGTAATTGAAGAACATCCGCCTACAGAACCAGCACCTTGGATCTCCAACGCGGTAATTGCCCCCAAAGCCGACGGTGCCATCCGTATGACCCTCGACGCCCGCAACGTTAATAAAGCCATCCAAGCGTCAAACCTGCCCATTCCAAGACAAGAAGACATTAAAGCCAAGCTCAGCGGCGCCAAGGTGTTCTCAAAGATGGACTTTAAGTCGGCATTTTGGCAAATCGAACTGCACCCAGATTCCAGATACCTCACGACGTTTCATGCCAACGATAAACTGTACCGGTACAAACGCCTCACAATGGGAGTAAAGCCAGCACAAGGGGAACTTAACACGGCTCTTCAACCACTGTTCACACGTATCCCTCACGCACACCTTATTCATGACGACCTCATTGTGGCAACGGAGACCGATGCGGAACACAACACTGCCATCACCGCCGTTATGCAAGCGATCGCCACCGCTGGTATAACCCTCAATCCAACCAAGTGCTCATTTGGATCCTCCGAGATTGAATTCTGGGGCTTGCGTATTGGTTCTACCGGCGTACGACCCGATCCCGCCAAAGTAGAAGCACTCAGCCACATCACACCACCTCGATCTAAGGAAGAGTTGATCAGTTTCCTATGTATGATGCAGTCCAACGCCGATTTCATTCCAAACTTCGCACAACACGCAGCAAAACTGAGGGAACTGACTAAGAAAAACAGCCGATTCACATGGACGAAAGAACACAATGCAGCGTACGAAGCGTTGATACAGAGGTTCAAAGAAAATACATTACTCGAATACTTCGATATGGCAAAGCAGACTTTCATAATTACCGACGCACACAATACCGGACTGGGAGCTATGCTAGCACAAGGAGAGACAATAGAGAACGCCAGACCAATCGCCATAGCATCTAGAACAACAAACAAGGCAGAGCAGAGGTATCCACAACTTGACCTTGAAGCCCTCAGCATTGACTTTGCTTTAAGAAGATTTCGCAACTACATTGTGGGTTCCCCGACCGAAATACAAGTGGTAACTGACCATCAACCATTATGCTCCATCTTTAACGGCCACCGAAAAGGCTCCATTCGAACCGAAAGAATAAAACTCCGCCACCAGGACATACGATTTACTGTGACATACCAGCGTGGAAAAATTAACCAATCAGATTACTTATCACGACACGCCAAACCAATCGAGAAACTACCACGGGAAGAGCAAAGAGAAGCGGATGACCTCAACAATCTGCTGTACCTACTTCACACCACCCCAGCCATCGACTGCATGGGTATCGCAACCATCGCAAAAGCCACTAAAGACGACCAAACTCTACGAAAGATAGCTGCACTCATTAACAAGGGACAGACTTGGATTCCTAAGACAGAACCGGCTGAAGTTCAGCGTTTTAGAACCATCCTGCCACAGCTCACACTTACAGGAAATGGCATTATCCTCAAAGATGAAAGGATCGTCCTTCCAACTAAACTCCACGAGACAGCCATCCAACTTGCACACAAGGGAGCGCATCCAGGACAAGAAGGTTTGAAACGGCGACTCAGATATCACTTCTTTTTTCACGGCATGGATAAGGAGGTGGAGGAGTTTGTAAAATCATGCAACGACTGCAGCGTGTTCGTGGATAAGAAGATGAAAGAGCCGATCAAACCACACCAAGTACCAGAGAAGTGCTGGGAAACAGTAGCAGTGGACTTATTCGGACCGATGCCATCATCCAAGCATGTTGTTGTAGTACAAGACCTAGCATCAAGATTCCCCGCAGCGAAGTTGGTTACATCGACAAAGGCGGACAAAGTCATACCAGCTCTCGAAGAGATTTACGACACATACGGTAATCCGGATATACAAATATCAGACAACGGTCCACCATTCAACAGTACCCAGATGCAGAAATTCGCCACCACCAAAGACATCAAATTACAGACAACGCCACCACATCACCCATCTTCAAACCCAGTCGAAACCTTTATGCGACCTTTGGGCAAGGCCATGAAAATTGGACATTACAATGGTACCCCAGAAAGAGAAAGTCTAAGAAATGTTCTGAAGAACTACAAACAAACACCTCATCCAGCAACCGGTATTGCACCATCAACCATGCTCTTTCGACATGGACAACGTCTGGATTTCCCAAGAAGACACTCAACAGAAGATGACGTAAGGAAGGCAAGAGAAACAGACCAAAAGCAGAAAACGGAAAACGAGAATCAAGTGAACTCCTCTAAATACAGAAAGAAATCTCATTTCCAAATCGGCGACAACGTACTCATCAGAAATTACAACAAATGCAGAAAGTTCGATACACTCTTCCTCCAAGAAGCATTCAAGATCGTCGATATAAACAAAGAAGGAAATAAAGTCACTGTGCAACAAGAAGGAAGTGGCCTCACACTGTGCCGTCACCCGGATGACATCAAACCGTTTAAAAGTCGACAGGACGAACCTCAAGACGAACGCAAACGTATCGAAGATCCAGAAATCCGATGGCCAGAAGACGCGGAGGATGAAGACGATGACAGGAGCTACTGTGTAGGAAATAAAGATGCAACACCCCCGCTGAGACGTAGCCAGCGAAACAAGACACGCATCCCAATATACACATAGACACTGAACGTTTACAGACAGTATTTCACTGTATCTAGTTAAGAATAGGGGATGATGTACTGTTGTATATATTGTATATAAATAACATATGTTGCTGTTATGGATAATACGGAACATGAGGGACATTTGAGGATAATGGAAAAAAGAGCGGAAAGAGGGAGAAGGAAACAAACACGAGAGAGAGAGTTTATATTCATTCTGGCATAGACATTCTGATAGTGTAAATAAAAACACAATTTATATTTGTAGGGGACCAATCAGATTACGCAAAAGCTCATATCCGATAGCATGCTATATAATAATTAACAATTATTCACCGAAGTGGAGGTGAATAATGCTGGATATTCACCGAGCCGCTTCGGCGACACTGAGGTGAATAATTGTTTTAGCATATACCTCAGATGAAATAACAAGTTTAACATTCTTACATTTTTCGGTATTTTATACAAGACACGGTAGCTATCAATTTGGGCACTAACGGCACTTGGCGTACTCGATATTTGTCGACAAAACAGTTTTTACAACTTTTGAATACATTAATGGCTAGAAAATTGTAAAGAAACATACCTGTGGACACTCTTCCACTTAATTTTGTTGACTTTTCTCGTTATTCTACAACATCAGCCTTGTTTTTCCACAAAATCTCCTGCTTCGGTAAACAAAGCAAAACTGTCCGCCATTTTGTTTTGCCCGCAGGTGAATAGTGCAGGATATCCCGAGCTAGAGGAACCAATCAGATTGCTTGAAAGGCACTATTCACCTGCGAGGTATATGCTAAACACTACTATTATCAACCAACTACTGGACTATTACAAATTCGGTATTCTGATTGGCTGAGCTAGCGTTATCCAATGGGTAAACCTTCTTATAACTGAAATATTCCTATTCTGACCAATCAGATCACCACGACATATTCACGCCGCAAGCAAAATCGGGAAACTAAGCTAAAACATAAAAAAAAACCCAACTAAAAAACCGCATGGCATCCGCTAAAATTTCTATGCGAGTGAGGAAAACATTTGCACGAAAGTAATGGAATATTATCCGGTTTGACATTTTCGAATACGAAAATGAATTTGCTTATGCCTATGGAGTATATCTACAGTGTACACCAGATTTGAAGCAAGATAATTACAATCTCGTGTTTTGTGAGCGATTGTTTACCATTTGCCATCGAACTACTCTACATTCGCCGAGTTGACTGTCTGCTCGTAGAAAACGAGGACGAGTGGTCTAATTGTTAATTAGCCTAGTTTCCAGGTCTTTCCTGTTAACGTGTTTCGAAAGTGATCCGAGCGGACTCGCGGGAGAAGGCCTAGAAAAATGTGAACGCTTTCACTTTACAGCTTGGTTGTTTTTGTGACGAAGAATTATGATATTACCGTATCTTGAGTGTTTTCACATTTACTGTTTCTTTCTGCGTAAAATAAGACAACAAGTTGAAAGTTGCCTAGTTAATATTTCCATTTCGAGCTCCAATTGGAATACATTTCTCAACCAGACACAGTGCTAAAAAGCGGTGCCATGTGGCATTCAAAACATCGCGTTAAAAATGTCACGCCAAAAATGTCACTTGCTATTGATTCCTCACGAACAAACTCACAGGCAGAATATTACAATCGAAGTATAGTAAGGTTAGATATACTGCCGAAACAGAGAACGTAGGAATCTAACCTATCGAGCGAAGGCCCTTCGTAAGAGAGAAACGTTTCTCTCTGACGAAGGGCCTTCGCTCGAAACGTTAGACTCCTACGTTCTCTGTTTCGGCAGTATATTTATAAGTAATAACATGACTTGAGGGAAATTAGCGATTAAATTGCCCACCGCCGAGGGAAGATTTGTGAAAGTCGGAGGGCGAAGCCCGAGGACTTTTACAAATCTTCCCGAGGCGAAGGGCAATTTAATCGCTAATTTCCCAACAAGTCATGTTATCAGTTTGTAATATTATGATCGCCGAGGAAAACTCAGAGAAGTATGCTGAGATAAGTTTAGGTGTTTGTTTTTGTATGGTTCAGTGAAGTTGTTTACGAGTTTTACTATTGATTGAAGTAATTATACCTTTGGGACATGCTTTGTGTTTGTAGAATAGAGATGTCTGTTAATAAAAATTTGTGAGTGTTCTAGGACCGCCTGTTTGCATAATAGATATGCAAGCGGGAAATTTAGTAAAAGACAATGGATTTCTTTGTCTACTAATTTTCCCCTGCATGGTTGATGAGGGAAAATTAGTAGCCAAAGAAATCTTTTGTTTTCTACTAAATTTCCCGGGGAAATTTAGAAGACAAAGGCGTATGCATGGGTAATGAGGAAAATACGGGATTTACATTCCCTTTGAGAACAATGAAAACCGAGGTGATCATAATATTACTAACCTTACTATATTTCGATTGTTGTTTCAACACTGCCTACGCAGCACGCTACTTTTATTTCGTTTATGAATATGGTCTATAAAGCTGTCGAAAGTTGGCTGCGTAGCTAATTTCCAGGGCCCCGCAATTTCCTTTTTTCAATCGTCCAGGTCTTCAGTAAAATCTTTGTAGTCGTACTTATGGCTCGTTCTCTACAGCAATATCCCAGAAACGCTTGAAGGGACAAAATCGATTGTCGACAGGACCTTCTTTCGCATTTTGCTAGGCCTACTCGCTTGCAGCCTTTCTAAGATCCTAAATCGACTAGGGTTAAGCTCAACACCGCTGCCAAACGTTTGCACGTGCGTGAATTCGCTGAGTAAACATTACAAGAGAAGTGGGAACTAGTCGCGGCGACAACAACCAGACAGTGATGACTAAGTAAGACTCGACTATTCGTTTGTGTTTTAAAAAAAGGGTAAAGAAAACTACGAAGGGGTAAATTCAGAATATGTTACAATATTGACAAGGAAGCCATGCTCAAATTACCTACCTTATCTTTTTGGTGGTATGCTTATAATTTTAACTTTTGTGTCGGACTCTCGGACCGGTCCAAATATTTCAGTGTTTTCCCGCTCTTTTTCCGAGGACGAGCTCGGACGTCGCACGTGCGCAAAACGGACTCTCGGACCAGTCCAAATATTTCAGTGTTTTCCCGCTCTTTCTCCGAGGACGAGCTCGGACGTCGCACATGCGTAAAACGTTTGGCAGCGGTGTTGTTAAGCTCAGGTTGGAAGCGAAAGGCCTAGAAACTTGACTATAATACATTAAATATTTGACACTTAATGTTTGACCCGGTGTTTGTTCTCCCGAGAGTCTCGATATTTCTCTTGACTTCGACTCGGGAAACGTCGAGAGTCGAAGGAAAACAAACTACTATCGCACAGGGCTGCAAGGATTTATCGAAAATCCGACTATTCGCGATTATTATATTGTCATTTCTTTTCTATAGGTCATCCTGCTCGGCCACCTAACATGCTTCCTCCGATGAACGACTCATCTGGGCACTTTATTCGTCCTCCCGAGGGACCTCCTACGTCACGCCCACCCAACGTCAACCCCATGCCACCCGGTATGAACCGACTTCCTGCAATGCGACCTCCATTCGTTCACGACAGTAAGTGACCAGCTCTAGTGGCATTAAAGTGCCTATCACCTCAACAGGGATTTAATATATTTATGATATTTGGAACATTCTGAGAAGAAATGTAATATATCTTCTCAGACAAACACTTCATCTTCATGGACTTTTTCACTGTCAGAGTTACCGGATATGACGTCAACCCAGGTATTGCAAACCGGTTTTCTTTTGTTTCAATTTCACAAGAATTCCTGGTAGACGTCACATCCGGTAACTTTGACAGTGAAAAAGTCCATGAAGATGAAGTTTTTGTCTGAAAAGGTATATTACATTTCTTCTCAGAATGTTCCAAATATCATAAATATATTAAATCCCTGTAGAGGGGAGAGGCACTTTAAGGATTGCAGTTGGGCTTCGGCTTAAGCACTATGGTCGACTATAGCATAGTGGATTTTTCCAATGGGAGAATCTTCGGAGACAGTTGTAAATGGGTCATATGATGAAAACACTCTCTGCATGGCCGTATAGGCAGGATTTTTTAGTCAGGGGGCAGTAAGACTGCCCAATTTCTAGGGGGGGCGGGGGTATGCTCCCCGGAAAAAATTTGAAATTTGAGTCTCTGAAATGGCATTTCCCGCGATCAGACATCATATTTGAGCAAAATTTTGAACATTTTAAAACATAGTTTTTAAGACACGTTCTCCCATTTTTACAAAATATTTTGTCTAAAACTACAGTACTACATATTTACAAAGACAACTACAGTCATTTGCAACTCACTTGTCACTTTTCACCAAAATGTTCGCAAGTTCGTTGGGAAGTTCAAAGTTCGTTTTGAATTACGCAATTGATTGCCGGCTAGCTTAAAAGGAGCTTTGGACTTCCCAACGAACTTGCGAACTTTGGAACGAACTTCCGAACGTTCTGGTGAAAAGTGAGTAGAAAATGATTGCAAAATAATAGTTACTCTAACGGGATAAAGCGCGAACGCAACGCGAAAACTCATTGTCAGAGTTGTGATATTAAACGACTAGTTAGCTCTTTATTCTGTGACTCTGGGAACAAATGTGATGTTGTTGCGCAATTATTAACTATATAATTGTCTGAATACCAATACAAAATAATAATCAGCATTTTAAAAATCATTTTGGATTTTCTCTGGGGGACAGTTGCCCCTGCTGCCTCCCCCCCCCCCCCCCCCCGGCTATCTACGGCCCTGATTTTCTGTGTGTGATCACGGTTAACAACCAGTGAAAATGCACACGGTAGTCACATTGCTGTATGATTAACAATTATTATTATACAATACTGATACAATCTCGATTGTGATTGGCTAACAACCTACAGATAATTCTTGATATCTTGCCACCTACAAAATATCAAAAATTATCTGTAGCTATGACGCGCTGACCAGCGGTTTGAACAAAACAAACATGGCGTCCGTCCTTTGGAGTGAAGATCAGAAGCGGATTAATCCGGCGGATTTAGCACGTTTTGTTGACGATAAAACCACCAAGAAAAAACAAGCGAGCTACATATACAGCTGTTAGAGTTTAAATATTACCAGGGTTAAGTCACGTTGGCCTGAAAAACAGAGAAAAATCTTCTCGACGTTTCGAGCGAAGGCCCTTCGTCAGGAGAAATTGCTCGAAACGTCGAGAAGATTTTTCTCTGTTTTTCAGGCCAACGTGACTTAACCCTGGTAATATTTGGATTTCAACCGTGGCCGACGCTGTCCTAGAAGCTTTTAACTGTTAGAGTTTAAAGCGGTGTTTGAAAGAGAAAATTGTATTTGAAAGCGAAAACAGTTAGCGAACCTCGAATTGAAGACGGTATGAATATTTACTATTTTTACCTAACTTTGTGAAAGACTTTCTAAAGGCTTCTACATTTATAATTGTATAATAAAACAATTATTGAATTCGGTTATCGCATGATATCAAGAATTATCAAGGCCTCTGTTTGTGTTATCCGCCTCAGCCTTCGGCCTTGATAATTCTTGATATCATGCTCAACCTCATCCAATAATTGTATATTAACCGAAGTGGAGGTGAATAGTGCTAGATACTCACCGAGCCGCGAAGCGGCGAGGGTAAATATCTACACTATTCGCCGACACTGAGGTGAATAATTGTTTTAGCATATACCTCATAAACGAAATAACAAATTCAGCATTCTTATATTTTTCGTTACTTTCATGCAAGACAGGGCCGCAACTTGACGTACTCGATAATCGTCGACAAAATAGTTTATACAAATTTTGAATATATTAATGGCTAGAAAATTTTAAAGAAACATACCTGTTGACACTCTTCTACTTTTCTAACTTTTCTCGTTTTTCTATTACATCAGCCTTGTTTATCAACAAAATCTCCTGCTTCTGTAAACAAAGGAAAACTGGCCGCCATTTTGTTTTTCCCGCAGGTGAATAGTGCGGGATATCCCGAGCTAGAGGAAGCAATCAGATTGCGTGAAAAGCACTATTCACCTGCGAGGTATATCCTAAGGGCAATTATTGCTTGTGATATACCCAATTATATACCACCATTTGATATATGCACAACTGTTACTAAGCTCTCAGCAATGGCCTCCCCCAATATCAGTAGACGGTTCGATTCCTAGCCGAAAGGCCTTGATATTGCATTTTTGCAAGTAGTCCTTAAGATGTATATATTCTTTTAGTATCAACCAACTAGTGGTCTATTACAAATTCGGTATTCTGATTGGCTGAGCTACTAGTGGTCTATTGGTGATAGACCACTATAGTAGCGTTATCCAATGACAAACCTTAAAAGTTGTTTTTGGTTGATACTAAAACAATTAGACAACTCGCCCTCGTTTTCTACGAGCAGATCAGTTCGTAGAAAACTCGGCCTCCTTGTCTAATTGTTAAACACTCGAGATTTTCCTTCATCAAAAATCCTTAGAACATGTGAGCAAAATGCCAAATATTATTACCTATAATGTACCCAATTTTTCACCAGCATTACCACTATAATTACATATATTAAACAATTATTGGATGATCCTTTTTTGATATCAAGAATTATCAAGGTCGAAGTCTGATAATGCGCTCTGAGACCTTGATAATTCTTGATATAAAAAAAATCGAATTCAATAATTGTTTTATTATACATTTTAGTTGAAAATATAAAGAGAATCACTCCCTCAGAACCAAAAAATGCAGTTCAAAGACAGTTGCTTTTCCCCCCGCGTTTTTCTTCGGTTTGTTAGCTCGTCAGTCGCGTCACGTCACGTCAGCACATGCATGATAAGTCTCTTTTCCTACAGATAATACCTCCAGAAACTACAGATAATAGCATTGTGGACTCAGAATCAAACAATTACAGCGGCAGGTACAACTAAAAGTGCAGATATCAGGAATTCTTACCAACTTTCTGACCAATAGACGAGTTCAAGGTTACGGGCGCCATATTGAAAAGGGGGCAAAGAGTCTGGGGCGAGCTCGGTCAAAGAGGGCAAACGCCATATATTTTCATATGTAAACTTCACGATTTTAGATCAGTGGGTGAATGGTTTACGCTTGTTTTGAACGATTTCGGGTTCGTATCGTTTTGTAATTTCTGTAATACTTCAAGGAAACATGGGAAAAGCTTTGTATGTTATTTTGGAAAGCTTGGTGGATTCTAAAAGAAATCGCGATGGTTTGTTGAGGAATTGCATGTACACATGTACACGCGCCTATTGATACCGAGCGAGGAGCGATAAACAAGCCAATTTTTTAAATTTTTTTTTATTTAAACAATATTTTAATAATACATTAACCCCAAGAGCTTAAAGCTCATCGTGGGGGCTCATGTTAAAAAATTATATAAATACATAAATTACCACCACAAAAAAACGAACGAAAAAGGAGCACTTGATATTACATAAAATAACTTGTGAGAAACGTGCAGAATGGGCTATATATCTTACTTCAGAAAAAATAGCCGCATTGGCTTCAAAGTTTAAATTTTTTGAGCCGTGTAATAAGATATCAACTTGTTGTGAAATATTCAAAGAATTCCACGTATTTCCGGCATGATGCATGACAGAAGCAAGCATTGAAGCACGTAGAGCAGCAAAACGAGGGCAAAATAATAAATAATGGGTCACATCCTCTTTAGACGCACCACAGGCGCAGGATGGAGATGGAACACAGTTCATTAACGAGCAGGTATTCTAAATGTTAGTGATATAGACTGCACTTTTAAGGACGTGAACTGAACCTAGAGAGTCAAGAATAATATTTTCATGACCCAATCAATGAAACGCACGCATACAATTCCTCAACAAACCATCGCGATTTCTTTTAGAATCCTCCAAGCCTCCCAAAATAACATACAAAGCCTTTCCCATGTTTCCTTGAAGTATTCCAGAAATTACAAAACGATACGGACCCGAAATCGTTGAAAACAAGCGTAAACTATTCACCCACTGATCAAAAATCGTGAAGTTTACATATGAAAATATATGGCGTTTGCCCCCTTTGACCGCGCTCGCCCAAGACTCTTTGCCCCCTTTTCAATATGGCGCCCGTAACCTTGAACTCGTCTATTATAATCAAAGATTCTAAAAAATGTATAATAAAGAGAATTCGTTGACATAGCATTCAGCAACACTAGTGTCGCCTGTTCGATTCCTCGCTGGAAGGCCTTGATGTTGCATTTTCACAACTGTTACAAACATCTTTGTTCCTTGTTTCTAGATAGTCGACCACCCCCCGGTTTTCTACATAGCATGCCTCCGCGGGGAATGCCTCCTCCTGGATTTCCTCCTGACATGATGTTACCTCCAGATGGAATGATGCCGCCATTTGACATGAGTGAGTTGTCTGTCCACTTTGGATTTGTGTCTTTTATTAAAGCGCCTATATGGACCTGGGGGATTTTTTCAAGCTTCTTTGAAGGGGGGCTTAATAGAGAGTGGGGTTACTAGAGGCGGGGGGGGGGGGGGGAGCTTATTTCAAATAAGTACAAAAAGTCTGATTCTCCTTTATTTATCAACTGATTTAAGTAAAAAAATCAGATTCAACCTCGTACCCAGGGCATTTTTCCTCCACATTCGGAGGTCGGCGAAAATAGCCCTGATATCGGCTGGTCGATTCTATATTCTGTTTGGCCCGTTTAAAAACTTGGTTTATTCAGATAGAGTATAATTTATTTAACAAAATCTGAATTACAATAGATTCACTATTCAAAAATTTACCCAAGAAATAGAAATGCTAGCTCTGCTTACAGTCAAGAACAATTAGCATTTATAGACCTGGAGCGAGGGGAATTCGATGAAATATTACGCCGTGGTATGATATATCATCCCGAGGGGTAATATTTCATCGAATTCCCCGAGCGGAAGGTCTATAAATTATACCGAAACATATTAGTCTTTCCAAAAAAAGCTTAAATAATGTTAATAAAGTTCGCTTAGCTTAACTTTTGTCCGCTCCTCATTGTCTGTTTCCATTCTGTTGTCGTCTCAAGGCTTCTGGATGCATTGTTTGTCGCTTTCTTTGTATTCCCTGAATCCTTATTTTCTTGTAACGTAACAATCTTCTTGTCAACATCTGAATGTTCAGGCGAAGCGTTTTTTTGTCTCGCCAAACTCCGCCATTGTTGACAGCTTCGTTGAATCGTGCGTTCGTGGCGTTCACGCGTGGTACACGAAGCATATTCCCCGCTGCAGCGGGGAATATTACTATGATTCCCCGCTGCAGTGTTGAATATTACTTTTGAGGGGGTAATTCGATGATTAATTGACTGGTCACATGGTACAAATCAAGCTTTCTGACTGGACAATTTACAGTTGAGGTATAATATCATTAGTTATTATATAGATAGGAGTATTTTACTAAGAAATATGCAGTGACATATTTTCCATATCCTCACTAGTGAAGATATCGATCACGTGATTAAACATTTTCCCACCTTTTGCATTGAATCTATATAATAAAAAGAAAATTACACGTTGGCTTGAAGATATGAATTTTATCTTCTCGTGGTAAAACGATATTTTACTCATTCGCTACGCTCATTCGTAAAATATTGTTTTCACCACTCGAAGATAAACTCCATATCTTCGCACCACTGTGTAATATCCTCTATATATATGCTTGTTCATGACATTTACATGTATCCTGGATAATCGTGAGAGTATCATGATGAATAATGCTAGCCAGTTGCTTTTATGATAAACGGAGTTCGCATGAGTGTATCGACAGAGCGTTAAATATTTCTCATTCATTATTCATGTTACGTATTATTCGAAGACAAAACACAAAGACCGCATAAATTTTCTTGTCAAAACCCCCCAAAATTCTACTTTTATTTCACTGGTTAGACCCAGTATTGTTTTTTCTCGCCGTCAACCTTCATAATCGGCTGCCTCGCCGGCCAAAAAAGTCCATGAAGATGAAATTCTTGCAAAAGAAGATTATTACAATTTTCAAGAAGAGCCTAAATATTCTTAATATGTTAACTCTTCCAGATCTATATAGACACTTTAATAAAGGATTGTACTGGCTACTGGATTTGTAGCTAGACCGTATGAAAAGATTTTAATATATGCCGTCGTATAAACTTGACATTCGGAGGTTTCATACGCAATAGCCTATTTTTTCGAAAATGTTTGTTTTTAAACTTCTAAGTTTATACGAAGTAGAAGTCTGTCTAATTTGAAAGCACACTTGAAATGACAAAGTAACATCTTTTGCAGTTTTTTTTTTGCTCTTTGCTTCGTTGTTGAGATATTTCGGGTTTGATATGTAAATTAAACATCTTGACGTCACATGTACATAATGCGTTATCGGATATATATATATATATATATATATATATATATATATATATATATATATATATATATATATATATATCTTATTAGATGTTTTGGTGTGTAGTATCGCTGTATATTTTTACGTGTTGTGCCGTATTTTGACGAGCCCGCAGGGCGAGTCAAAATACAAACAACGAGTAAAAATATACAGCGATACTACACACCAAAACATCTTATAAGAGATTTATTATACAACTGCTCTGATCAACAAATTTGTATGGAAAAAGAAAACTCTGAAAAGTCCAGAGAAGTAGCGTGACTTGCACCAGGACAAAACCAAGACAAAATAATAAGCATACATGAAGTAGTCTACCGTGTGTAAATTTGATTGTCTAACAAAATTTGTCAAACCGGTTTTCTACTATCCAAATAACTAACTATCCAAATATCGCTCTATATTTGTACTCATTTTTAGCGTTATTTGGACAGTTTTTAATGCAGTTGTATACTAAATATATATATATAATTAAGAAATAGAAAATGGCCGCCCGTGGTTATATAACCTGATGTATAACCGAAAGTTTATGTTAACCCGAGCGGTAGGCGAGTGCATAAGTACTTTCCAATTCTCCAAAACTCAATCGAGTGTTTGCATCAGGTTATATAAACACAGAGCATCCATTTTCTATTTCTTCTATGAAATAAAGGATAATAAATGTGCCGTGACGTCACAATCGTGTTTGCATAGCCTGATACAAACACGGTAATTGACCAATCACGGCGTGCAACTTATTATTATTATATATTTATATATATAGTAAGACAAAAATACAAACTTGGGTTACTTCATTTGAACTTTAATCACTACAAATTTGTTTCGTATGGCAAGCGTTGCTCACCACACTCATGAGGTGATTATCGCGTCTGATGTTAATGCCTAGGAAACTTGAATATATTACACGGGTGACGTCATTGCAATAAAATGCGGTTTAAATTTACAGAGTTATGAATAATTAAATTAAAAATGTTGAAATCTGATCGGTTATTTGTTACATAGCAAGTGCTTTTTTCTGTGTCTACATGTCGATATAAGTTCGTTTCTAGTGTTCAGTGAGCATAGTTCTGGATGGCAAATTATGATAAACTTTTCATGAAGGCATAGGTTGCATCTTTTTGTTTTGTTGGAATAGGGCCTGCATCGCTTGATTATTTTCCATTTGACTGAGTATCGGACATCTGCAGAATCCTTTAAGGTCCAAATGTATTTACTCAGTTCAGTAGCATGCTTGCGTTGCTGATTTCTGAAGGAGCTGGTGTGGTTGTTAAAGCTGGTCTTGAATGTACCCTCTGTGAGTCCAACGTAGGTTTTTTCTTCTCCGTTGTCCTCTCTTTTTACTGTAGCTTGATACACGATTCCTACAGTTTGGCATTTCCCAGAGAGTGGGCAGTTTTCATTTTGGCGGCAGTTACAATCTTTAGTTGAAGCTGGGTCGGTTTGGGATGATTCTTCACTAAGTAAGGACTTATTGTGTGTTGATATGATGTTTTTCATGTTAGGCATGCAACTGTAACTTAACTTCAGGGTGTTCTTGTTGAATATTTTGCGAAGAGGGTGGTTCTGTGGGAAGCATTCGTCTACCGTCCGTAGAAATTTGTGACGATGTTGGTGGCTACGTTGGTGTTGTAGGGCGGGTTAAACCATATTATGTTTCTACTTCTCGGGCGCTTTGGATTTGGTGGTTGTGGGTTGAAATTAAGGTTGTAGTCGTATCCGCTTCTTTTGAGGGCTTCTTGGTACGGGGGAATTGCTGAATCAAATGACTGCTTGTCAGAAGAGATGTTAGATAGCCTTCTGTTTATGGCTGCAGGTATGCTTCGGAGCACGGATGGCGGATGGTTGCTGTGGCTGTTGACGTATTGTGGGATGTTTTCGGGTTTGGTGAATGGCTTGTAGGTTCCGGATTTTAAATCTAGGGTTATGTCTAGATAGTTGACACATTTCTTGTTTGCTTCAATGGTGATCTTCAGGTTGTGGTCGCTGAAGGTTCTGCAAATATGTTTCTTGATGGTCTCGATTTCTCTGGGCGTTTTGTTAAAGGCAGCTGCATGCCTAACATGAAAAACATCATATCAACACACAATAAGTCCTTACTTAGTGAAGAATCATCCCAAACCGACCCAGCTTCAACTAAAGATTGTAACTGCCGCCAAAATGAAAACTGCCCACTCTCTGGGAAATGCCAAACTGTAGGAATCGTGTATCAAGGTACAGTAAAAAGAGAGGACAACGGAGAAGAAAAAACCTACGTTGGACTCACAGAGGGTACATTCAAGAGCAGATTTAACAACCACACCAGCTCCTTCAGAAATCAGCAACGCAAGCATGCTACTGAACTGAGTAAATACATTTGGACCTTAAAGGATTCAGATGTCCGATACTCAGTCAAATGGAAAATAATCAAGCGATGCAGGCCCTATTCCAACAAAACAAAAAGATGCAACCTATGCCTTCATGAAAAGTTTATCATAATTTGCCATCCAGAACTATGCTCACTGAACACTAGAAACGAACTTATATCGACATGTAGACACAGAAAAAAGCACTTGCTATGTAACAAATAACCGATCAGATTTCAACATTTTTAATTTAATTATTCATAACTCTGTAAATTTAAACCGCATTTTATTGCAATGACGTCACCCGTATAATATATTCAAGTTTCCTAGGCATTAACATCAGACACGATAATCACCTGATGAGTGTGGTGAGCAACGCTTGCCATACGAAACAAATTTGTAGTGATTAAAGTTCAAATGAAGTAACCCAAGTTTGTATTTTTGTCTTACTATTCCGCTCTACCTCGGTATTGAGCACTCTACTCATATGTTTTCGAACTTGCTACTTATCTATCTATATATATATATATATATATATATATATATATATATATATATATATATATATATATATATATATATTATTTATTGTTTGCTATTATCAAAAATAATCACTTGAAAGTCTACATGTTTGGTGTTATGGAAAAACACCCCCACATGCATGCTTCCTTCAAATTAATTTGGTTTGATAATAGCAACAATATATAACCTTATCCGATAAGTCAGTATGCACATGTGACGTCAAAATGTTTGATTTGCATAAGAAACAAACTGAAATATCTCTACAACGAAGCAAGGAAAGGAAAAACTACAAAAGATGTTACTCTGTCATTTTGAGTTTGCTTTTAAGCAAGAGTAGTGTGGTGTGATGATGCGGGTTTACGTCACGCTATTGTTATGCGTGGCGCGGTGTTGTGTGGCGTGGCGTGTCATGTTTAAATGACGTGGAACTGTGTACTGGTGTGGAGAATAGGGTAAACTAGAAATACATCAATGCAATAATCCCTCACCCGCTTTAACTTTTATATGTATTTTTGAAACACACACACCCTGATTAAAATATTAAAGCCCTCCTGATTTACAGCAAAAACAAACAATAATCCTCTGGATAATTACACAACACTCAACTATATGCATTTATAGGGTGACTAACTGTTTACTTTCAGATTTCTGATTTGAAAATTGAACATATGAAAGCAAAACTTAGATTTCATGTTAAACTCTAGCTGTAAAAAATATATTGTTTATAGGAGGTTTCCAAGGGAATTATTTTTAGCAAGTCTTTAAATGGCTTCCCTCTGCTGTTCTGCATACATGTTTTGCAAAGGCAGAATTAAAAGTTAACAGCTCCCAAACTACATTTTATAATATAAAGTCTGAGATAAAAACAGTTCAGTATAATCGGATTCCAGACAGAAGTATTAAACAGACAACGTTTCTGGCGAAAATTTGGAAATACAGCCTAGAAAATCGCCAAAGTCGGCCCATGAGCATTAATAATAAGAAGTACATATACATAGTCAATGAAAAACCCCACGTCCAGATAAGTTTTAACAGTTAGTGTAAAATTAATACTGAGTTGATTTAAGGGGTAAGCACGAATAAGTGGAGCTGTATATCATTTAGGTTTAAGCGAAAACATGAAAACAACACAATGTATTAAACTTTTTAAAATAGTTGCTAAATTAGGTTTAACAGACGAGTGACTATAAAAGGGTTTTTATTAAACGTATTGCAGCAAAATAAATATACAAACCCCCTACCTGAGTGACCACAAACACTGCCAATTCAGATCGACTTTTTGTTTACCATATGGCGTTTAGTTTCTTCAGGTTTTCTGGTTTCTCTTCAAGATATATTAAACCGGCTGTTTCTTCTTTTAGTAGAGCGGGCTCCATTTCGTTTCTTTAAACGAAACCATGCATTTCGTTTCGCAAAATATAGCCATAGATTTTTTTTAGTTTAAAATTTAGTGGTTGCTTCATTGTTAGTCACCATTGCCCAAAAATTCTTACCGCGTGACACCCTACAACGTATATATATATATATATATATATATATATATATATATATATATATATATATATATATATATATATATATATTATATATATATATATATATATATATATATATATATATATATATATATAAACGACTTCCAGATTTTCGTCTCCCTCGCTTTTTCTACACGCGTGTAAAATGAACTCCACGCGTGTCGAGATTAGCACCCTCACCGGGCTCCGGGCCCTACGCTCCGGCTTGGGGATAATTTAGATAATTATTTTTGGGCTTGTTCTCATTGTTTACCAGTGGGCCGTGGACGTGGTCGTGGTTTTCCGATGCTTCCTGGCAAGCTCCAAATGATGCCGCATGATTTCCCAATGGACGAAAGGTAGGTTCCTTTCTCTTAAATAAATTGTGCAACAGATTTTTCCATGGTAACAAATTTAAAAGTCGCTTTAAGTACGGTATATAAATACCATGGTGAATGACATAACTATAATATAGTTTAAAGATGAAATAGGGGGGGGGGGGACTAGTTGAACTATAGAGGTATATGCATCTTTACCAAATTCGTAATGCTGAACGGTACTTAGGAGAAAGGAAAGGAAAGGACTGGGGACTAATCATTCTTGCTTGCTGCCGCCGTTGACTGAATTGTGAAGGACGCAGATCAAGGTGGCCGAGTGGAAGGCATACATGTATCAAAGGCGCTCCAGGTAGCCGCCATACGACACATGTCAGACGACGGATCACAACTAAGATCTAGGAATAGGTTTTCATTTTCCGAAGGGAGGAAAACCGGAGAACCCGACGAAAAACTCTCGAAGTACAGTGTAATTTTGAAGGAGTTCATTTAACTCCAAAAAAGGAGTCACAAAAAAAGGTTCAAAATAACACCCTTTTCGGAGTTAAATATAACTCCTTTTTTGGAGTTAAATTAACTCCTATGCTTTGGAGTTAAAATAACCCATCTTAGGGAGTAAAAAAAAAAAGAAAGAAAAAAACGTTGCATCTCGCTAGAAGGTTGATTACTTACCTTAACCACTGCGCCATCCGAGATTGCTTAAAATAAGACTAAAATTTATTGTTTATAACCTAATTTTCGGCAAGAGCCAATTCTTGTCTAGCTCTGATAGGTCAGTAGTCTAATATGTTCTCAAACTCCTGAATAATTCATGAGCCAAAAACAAAGGAAATCAGTACCAATTCGGTGGTTTGGATTCGCCTCGAAGGATATCCATTTCCACCCTGCGAGCAGAGCCTTATAAGTACTCGCCGCTGGCCACTCATAAAACAAGGCTCTGCCGAAATCGAGTAGAATCTTTTAAGTCGCCGCAGTCCAAACTTCTGGACTAGTCAATCTCGTTTTCTCTCGCCAAACCGGTTTTTAGATCGCACGCATTGAGTTTAGCGGAAAAGCGCTTGCCAAATCTGAGCCCCTTGGTTCGCCGTTGCTATGGAACGCATACTCTATGTTGATTCATCAACACTGAGAAAGATATAACCATTGAACTCTAAGTAAACTGGAACGATAACTCGATGGCGTATCATGAAGCCAAAAATGGCGGACATGGGGGCCGCCATGCACGTCAATCCCAGTCCCTTTTACTTTATAGCCGAGAAAAAATGAAGCTAAATTTGGAATTATTTAGTGAAATGGGTTGAAAAAAAACTGAACTTGTTGGCCACTTTCAGGCTTAGATTAAATTCCAATATACTATAGAGTAGGTGAACACTGACACGACGAGTAAACACAAGAAAAACAGTAAAAATATAAGGTCTCAAATGAAAGTCAAACAATACGCAATCAAAATTGGCATGGTTTGGACAAATATAAAGAAAATACATAAGCATCCCATGTGTAAAATGAAGGGTTTGTTTATAAAGACAGTTGGCTTTTAAATTTCTCAATTTTCAGTAGAAAACCCCCCAACAAGTCACTTTACCGGGTGTTATTACAGCTCTGGAGTTACTCTTTGTATCGAAAAACGTTAGATTTAGCATTTCCACAACTGAAACTTGAGTTAAAGCTATACTTTAACCTCAATCTTTTACTAATTCTTGGCACGCCAACCTTCACACTTTGAGATAACAAAGAAAAATAAGAAAAAGCTGCATTTTCCGTGGAGTTTCGGACTCGAATTTTGCTTTTGTTCGGCAGATATTTCGTCGTTCAATCCATTTTCGTGGCCAGAAATAGTTCAGGTACAAGGCCGATAAGCCCAATACGCACTAGCTTCTTCGGTATCATCTCTAAAAACCTTTAGGCATAAAAAATTATGAGTTTTCTGGTTGATTTTTGCAGCAGGTTTTCAGTTTTTCATTGTGCCACTTCATACGTTCTGGTGACGTGTGACGTGCATGGCTGCCCCCAGCGGCCGGAAGTTTGACTTCACCCAATCATAGGGCCAGTCTTATGGAGTTATCGTTCCAGTTTACTTAGAGTTCAATGGATATAACCAATGAATGCCCGACTTTAATTACTACACGCCCACTACCCACCCACTCCTTAGCAACGTCTGTCACGCATGTTCGACAAAGATTTGACTGATTTCGGCAGAGCCTTATTTTACGAGTTGCCAGCGGTGAGTATCTATAAGGCTAGCTCCGCTCGCAGGGTGATCCATTTCGCCTCGAAGGATAAATATTTGGTTGTATGGAGGAAGCCATTAAATGAGAATGGATTGTTAAACCTTTTGTTTGTTCAAAACAAAAAAACTCGACTTCGCCTTGGTTTTCAACAAGCGTCTCGGTGTTTGGATATCCTGATGAAACACTCCTCCTCGTGTATGATATATTACATAATAAACAGGCTTCTGTTTTGGACAAAATATTTTAATTATGAACTTCAGCAAGAAAACGCGAACCCCACGCGGATGGGGATCCTAGGGGACTAGGTCGAATTTAACTGATTAACCCCAAATACGGAGTTATATTAACTCCCTGCAATTTGACCCCCCCCCCCCCCCCCCCCAAAAAAAAAAAGGGAGTCAAAATGGCATTACTAATCAATTCCCATCCTGTTAACTCCACTAAAGAGTTAATTTAACTCTAAAAATGGAGTTAAAATAACTCCACAATTTTAGCTCTTCTACTCCATTTTTGGACAGGAGAGATCAACTACAACTCTACTCATATGAGTCCCAGGCTCGACAACGGGGTCATTCCTAAGCGGTCACCCATCCCGTCCAGTACTAACCCCGTTCAACTAGCTTGCTTAACTTTGCACTACAGCAGAGAGAGGCAGCGCGCTAACAGCGCATGTCACCCGTGCTCCCCCAAAGAATCGTTTGCCGTGTTTCCAGACCATGCATGTATACTTCTATGGACTACGGTTGTACGTCCCAGACATTTATGGCAAAGCTTGTAAATAAGAATAACAAACAATGAAGTTTGCAGCTCAGAATTTGAAATATAAGACAGTTTGGACTAAAATCAACAATATACAATTATTGGATGAGGTTGAGCATGATAGCTTTTGTTATCAACGCCGAGGTAAGTGTTATCTGCCGAAGCCGAAGGCTAAGGCGGATGATACCAACCGAGGCTTGATAACACAAGCTATCGTGCGACAACCGAATTCAATAATTGTTTTATTATACAATTATAAATGTAGAAGCCTTTAAGGAGTTTTATACAAAGTTGAAAGTAAGATAACAGAGTGAATCATATCATACCGTCTTCAGTTTGAGGTTCGCTTACTTTTTCTCTTTCAAATATAATTTTCTCTTTCAAATACTGCTTTAAACTCTAACAGCTGTATGTGTAGCTCGCTTGATTTTACGTACGAACGAACGAACGAACGAACGAACGAACGAACGAACGAACGAACGAACGAACGAACGAACGAACGAACGAACGAACGAACGAACGAACGAACGAACGAACGAACGAACGAACGAACGAACGAACGAACGAACGAACGAACGAACGAACGAACGAACGAACGAACGAACGAACGAACGAACGAACGAACGAACGTACGAAAGGGTTAAGTTCTTCATAGTATTCTTTTTTATTTATAGTTTTTTTGTTTTATTTTGTTTCTCTTAGACTACAAGGTCCCATGATGGATGAAAGTGGAATGTTTCCAGGTTTGTATGTAACTTTGCTTATTCGAAATATATCAGTGTTTAATCAGGTGTTGTAAATCGTATATAAATTCGTCCTGATTTACAGCTTAAACGCGTGTCTCTTAAAGATTGTTGATAAATCTAAACAATTAGGTGTGAGAATTGGATAACTGGTAAACAACTCGTGTATAGAGAAGGGATAACATACAACAAGACGCCTGGGTGAGGCGTTCACTTGGGCTACTGGCAAGTGCGGGCGGAGGTCTCCTCCGCTGAGGCTCTATACCGCGCGAACAAAGGTGGGAGTGCGCCGAGGAAGATCAGGTCGAAGGCTGAATGTGGTGCAT
>OZ035997.1:58246900-58426900 GCA_964035015.1 Corallium rubrum | reverse complement strand
TTATGCAAAGTGTGACGTAAAGTTGTGTTATAAGCTGAATTAATTTACATATGGTAATGGTAATGGTAATGGTAATGGTAATGGTAATGGTAATGGTAATGGTAATGGTTTATTGAACACATTTCAATAGCAGAATACAGCTAAATTATTATGTGCTTAGGGGTGGACCATTAGAAATCAAGGGAGGGGGGTGTGAAAAATATGTGTGCATGAATTTTTTTTTCAGCTCAAATTCCCTGCAGGATTTTTTTTTTCAGTGTGCAAGCTCTGCAGGAATTTTTTTGTTATAGGGTTATTTAAGCGATACGCGAAAGGATGCCAGTCCAAAACTGACCACGTGGCACTTTATAAAAACAGCGAGATGTGGCCTACAAATACAAGTATAACTAGCGATCATATTAAAGTGGTGAATAGCGGCTTGCACGCTATTAAAAAGACGATGATGATAAATATCAGTGTTCAAAAGTGTTTCTCTGGAGGGTTTGGAGGGTTTATAAAATTGAACCACTCAATAAAAAGTTGCACACATGGTCATAAGAAGCTTGATAAACTTAGGGGGGGCAACTCCCACGAGGCGCCACCATGGTTGGCGCCGAGCGTAAAAATTTTGAAAATTTGGAGTCTCTAGATCGTCGGAAATGGCATTTTCAGAGTCTTCTCTACCTCTTTCGTTAGGCCCTTTCATTAATTCTTTCATTATGATTTGTGAGTATGCTATCCGTCAGTCAGGATGGATTATTATTAATAATTGGCCGAAATTAATAATAAATCAATTTTTTTTTGGGGGGGGACTGAAAGCTATTCCGGGCCACCCTATAAAATATTGGGGGGGGGCAGCCCCCCGGCCCCCCTGCTTCCTACGCTCCTGGTTGCACAAACTCTGAATTCAAGTTTCGCTATTTCGAATTTATTTTGCATCCTCCTTAATTTTTATTTCACAATTTTTATTTTTTATTTGAGATAATTAATATAAATGAAATAAGGAAATTTTATATAACAATGAATAATAGATAGTTCGTAGTGTTTGAAACTACCTGAAGTTTCTAAATAGTATATTTGACTGTTTAATCAGTGAGCTTTTCCTTTTTATCATATGATAAATTACATAGTGCACTTTGCTTGCACGAATTTTTTTTTTGTTGTTGATCGTTTGCACGATTTTTTTTTCTTTATCGTTTTCCTTGCGCGAATTTTTTTTTGGTAATTGTCACCCCCCCTCTCTTGATTTCTAATGGTCCACCCCTTACATGTTCATATGTAGCATAAATAAAATCTAAAACTACTAATTCTAAAAAAGCTATAGTAAAACTTATATTAAAACTATGAATCTATACTTTCGTTATATCTATCAATTGAATAAACTAAGGGACTACATTTAAAACGTTCTGTTCTAAAAGTTATTAAATTTTATTATTGTTCGCTCTAGTTTCCCTCATTTTTATGTTCGAATGTTTGTCTGGTAGTAGACCATGTAATTTATGTGTGGGCTGTAACATATTCTTGATGAGGTCAATGCATAGGTTATTCCTTCGCTCTTTTAGTGGTTTCAGCTTACTTTCTTTTAGGGCTTCATTGTACTCATATTCCGGGTGGATAATCTTAGCGCTCGTTTTTGGATTCTTTCAATATTGTTATCAAACAATATTTTATCAAACAATATTTATCAAACAATATTGTTATCAAACAAAACTAAAATATCTCAAAAATAAAGCAAGGAAACCCAAAACTGCAAAATATGTTACTTTGTCATTTTAAGTGTTTTTTTAGATAAGACAAACTTAGTTTTCGTTTCATCGACACTTTAAACTGCAATGCAATTTCAATCGAGATCACGATCTGAATGAATCGCGATCGAAAGACTGATTAGAGGCTGCGCGCTAACAGCACACAGCACAAGCACATGCAGTAATGAAGAATTCCGATGGATTGACAATTATAATTACCTTGTTTTAGGATCGAGAAAGATCAAGTCGCAAAGAGCGGGATAGGTCAAGGGATCGCCGTGAAAAGGACAAGTAAGTCAGAAAAATGCAACTACACAGGCTTTCCAGCAGGAATTGAAAACACGACCTTGCGATTCTAGTGCAATTATCTGACCACTGAGCCACGGAGGGCGTTGCCGAGAGCTTGATCGCGAGTTCTGTATACATTAAGGTGGTAATGCCAGGAGAGAATTGGGTTTATTAGAAGTAATATTGGGCATTTCACTCGATTACATAGCATGTTCATGGGATTTTTGGTGAAGGAAAATTCCTTCACCAAAAATCCCATGAACATGCTATGTAATCGAGTGAAATGCCCAATATTACTTCTAATAAGTCAGAAAAGCCGTGTTCAGTGCTAGAATTTAAATTTCGCACACGTGGGTTCATCGACCGTGCTCCCCGCTTGCTATTACGCTATTAAAAACGAGAAATATACTGTTTCTTAAAAAGTAGAAAAAACTGTAACTTTCATTTTCAAAAAATGCTTATGGATATTTTGAGAAAAAATAAAACTAAAGTTGTAATAAAGTTCAGACCATCAAATGTGTTTCAAAATGGCCCCAAATTCACATTTAATCCAATTTATTTCAAAAACAAATTCGGTGACCCTTTTTAAACGAAAAGATTTCTTCAAGTTTAAGTAATCATTACAGAGAGAGTTTTTAAAGAATCTGGGCTTCAGCTGAACTGAACTAACTGGCCTTTGGAGTGGACTTTAGATTGGTTGGATTGGGCTTTGGATTAGACTTTCGACTGGAGTTTGGACTTGATTTAAAATATCTGAAAACTAAATTCTGGCCCGTAACCCTAATAAGAACCCTAATCCTAAGTAAGCGAATTTACTGTGTTGTTTGTACAGTAACGTGACCAACTACTGCGAATCAGAAAGATCAGCTTAGCATATCAGCTTGGCGGGAAACCCACTGCTGGGCCTTGTTAGAGTACAAATAAGAGGTAAATCCGCTTACTGATTAGGATTAGGGTTTATATTGGGTGACAGAAAATTTTGGTTTGGGTTATTTTACATCAAGTTGAAAGTCCTTTCCAGAGTCCAGTCGAAAGTGCTGTCTATAGGCCAAAGTGCTGTCGAAATTTCAGTCCAAAGTCTAGTCTAGTCTAAAGCCCAGTCCAAAGCCCAGTCCAAACTCCATTCTAGTCCAAAGTCCAGTCCACTGTTTACAATATGTCAATGTACTACTTTGTACAATGTACTTGTTATTTCATTATTGTGGTATGTATAGTATATGCTAAGACAATTATTTACTTCAGTATTGTCGATGAATATACACTTGTTGATTGGCGCCGAGGGAAACATCGAGTTTTACGGACCCGAAGGCTTCAATGTCACCCAAGGGCTTTAGCCCGAAGGTGACACTGAAGCCTGAGGGACCGTAAAACTCGATGTTTCTCGAGGCAAAAGTCAACAAGCGTTTTGTTATATACCAAAGACTTTTAAAATACAAAATAAAAAACTGCCTTGAAACTTGCAAACGGCGAAAAGACTTACCAAAACACTTTGACTTTGTCTTCGTAATTTCAGTTCAAGTCATTCAACTAAACAAATACACCAGACTCAGCACTAAGAACAGCTGTAAATTTCTCCAAGTGTTTTTCAGACATTCTTTGAAGATATGTATAGAAATTCTTTCTTTCGGAAAAGGGACTATTTCGTACCAAACAAGCTCGAAACAAACTCTTGTTTTCAAAATGCCCGAAGAGTCCAAAGTTCTTGATCTAATGCAATAATCGTGTATTCACGTGAACAACGCATGATTAAAGCGACGTCAGAGGGAAACAGTGCAATGTTTCCCTCTTCATTGTTGACGTCAGAGGGAAATAGTGCAATATTTCCCGCGGTAGAAAGAAACATTGAGTTTGTTGAACAACGCGTGACCATGATTTGGCCAATAGGATTTCATTATTGGCAAACGAAACTACGAAAGTCTTTGGTGTATAACAATAATTGTTAAATATCATCGTCAACTAATGGCCGAGTCTTGCCAATTCTCACAATTGTTTATCTTTAAACAACAGGAAACGCCACAGCCGAACAGAAGGGGGACAAGAAGAACCGGCCGAAGAGATTGAAAGCCAACCGAAGAAGAAAAAGAGCCGCCGTGCTCGTGACGAGAAACCCGAATCCGATGAACAAAAAGAAACAGTCAATGACGAACGCGAAAGTGCCGAGGAGTAGACAAAAGAAATTGTTTTCACGTTTCACCATCCGACATGACCTTCGTACATGCATAGAGAATTACGCCGCTTGTTGAGCGTTTGACGAATAATATACTCCGTCTTCTTCATTGTTTCCAAAAGTGATTTTTAGTGGAGAAAAACAAAGTGTCACTTGGTTTATTTTCGGCCCCAGTTACACTACACCAGATTGCTTGCGTATCGGATTGCTTTTCGTATCGGATAGGGGTTCCATTTACACTACTATACGCACTACTGCGATACAACACGTCGGAGATGATATGAAAAGTAATTCGATATGTGCCATGCCACAATTTGCTGTGCGTGAAGTCCAGTTTCCATATCATCACCGTCGATCGCCAGCGATCCAAAGCGATTCTGAGCGATCGGCGGGTAATAAACGATCGCGATCGCTAAGATAGAAAATGTTCTATCGTTCGGTTATAAATATTCTACTACCAATTCTTTATTTCCCGTTTCAACACAACTTTCGGCAGTTTTTCGAATACACTGAAAATTGAAAGGCGAATGGGATAATATATTTGTTTCTTGTAATCAGTTCTGATAGTCGTCCAAGGCATCTATCTGTGGATTTTGTTGTGTTTCATCTGTAGACTTTGGTCAATGTTCGTCAAATACGGATCTAATTTTTCATAGTTCGCTTTCACGCTGTCTCAGTCTGTGTGAAAAAGCAACTCGATACACAGACTTTAGAAAGTTCCACTTCGCGGTCATTATTTTAAGAGAAACAAGTCTTTTTCGGAAAACCTACGCGAGTGGGTACCTCACCTCATCTCACCTTACCTCACCTTCCCTATCTCACGTTACCTCACCTCACCTCACCTCACCTCACCTCACCTCCCTTACCTCACCTCACCTCACCTTATCTTACCTTACCTTACCTTACCTTTACCTTTACCTTTACCTTTACCTTTACCTTTACCTTTACCTTTACCTTTACCTTTACCTTAATTTACCTTACTTTAAATTACCTTATCTTTACCTTACCTCACCTCACCGCACCTCACCGCACCGCACCTCACCTTACCTTACCTTACCTTTGTAATTTGTTAATCCGGTATAGTGTAACCAGGAATGGTTTTGAGCTTAATCGATTAGTAATGTTATCAAAAATCAATTTGTTCAGTCTAGTTACTTGGTTTACCTTAGCTTAGCTTAGCGTACGTTTGTTTAATATAAGAAAACTAATACTTTGAAACGAGGTGTATTAGCTATGGAACCTCTCGCTCAACAAGGGTCATTTTGTAAAATTCCGCCGTCCTTTGTATTATCATGTTTACCAAAATTTCTGCCAAGGTATCCTCATGTTCAGCCTTTGAGACGATTTGAATTATAAGGAACGTTTTAGTACTTTACAAATTTTTCTCATTAAAATTTTTATTTTCTAATCTTACCTCAATTGACGTCAAACCATGTCGTATTGCGCTCTTGCAGGGGACGTCAAAGTCGCCATGTTGGGTGACAACTTCAAAGTACCGACGTTTAGTTAACCAACTAATGGTGGTAATGCTTCGGTTAAATGCGAGCTGGTTTGACGTCAGTTTAGGTAGTATTAGAAGAAATAAATTTTAATGAGGTATATTTATCATTTATAGACGTTTCGCTCGGGGAATTCGATGAAATATTACACACACCCCCCCCCCCCCCCCCCCTCGGTATGATATATTATACCTCGGGGTAATGTTTCATCGAATTCCCCGAGCGAAAGGTCTATAAATGATATATTATACCGAAACATATTAATCTTTCCAAAAAAAGCTTAAATAATGTTAATAAAGTTCGCTTAGCTTAACTTTTGTCCGCTTTTCATCGTCTGTTTCCATTCTGTTGTCGTCTCAAGGCTTCTGGGTGGATTGTTTGTTGCTTTCTCTGTATTCCCTGAATCCTTATTTTCTTGTAACCTAACAATCTTCAACCGCCACAGCGGGGTATTCGACTCGAATAAACTGCGATACGATAAATTAACTGGTCACGTGGTACAAATCAAGCTCTCTGACTGGACAATTTACAATTGAGATACAATATTAGTATATAAGAACAAAATAAATTTCGGTAAACATGATATTGTTAATCACAACGTCATATTGAAAATTTTAATATTTGTTGGCATTCCAATTTAACCATAGCACAGACTAGTGTCCATGGAATGGAACATCCCAAATTTGCTTCAATGTCTATGAAACAACAGCACGAACTCGAGGATGGCAATCAAATCGTAATGCATTCACTATTATCCTTCATATTCAACTTCGATTTCAAGCCATTGTTCGCGCCCATTGAAGCAAATTCGGGAAATGTCTAGAAACTCGGCAAACTTCAAAGCGCCTGTAATGAGCTGTGATTTTATGTTTAACCTACCTTGCAAGTCAGAGCTCGTTTCCGACTTAACGCAGGCTTCGGGGGGAAAGTGGGCTCTGTCAACAAACTCGATCTTCGCCCCAACTTTGGGGCGAGTCAGTCAGGTTTTAAACTGGTCAAACAAGTTCTAGTTTATGAGCACAAGCAAGCAGGAAAATAGAAAGCTGACGCGTTAGAGCCTGGGCCCAAAATAGTATTTTGGCAGCCGTTCACGGATGCTGAAAAAGAAATATCGAGTTTGTTGGCAGAGCCCATTTTCCCCCGAAGCCGGGTTGGAAAGGGGCTTTGACTCGCAGGGTATGTTGAACCGTACCTTACACCGTGCACATCCTTTGTGTTAGGTTATTTTAATAGCACGGTTGGGTGATCGAACTGAAACGTTGCTATTGGATAATTCGCTCATTAAATCAAAATACAATGTGTTTTCAGTGACCGTGCATAAAGGCGATCAAAAATATAGAACAAAGACTTAAGCTGAGTTTCCAGACCATATTTTGAATGACTATGCAAATACTAATGTAATATTCGTTGTTTTTTCTTTCTTTTTTTCTTCTTTTTATTGTTTTTACGGATATATAATCTCCGTGTTTGAAAAATAGAAAAACCGTTTTTGCCAAACCGCGAAAGACCCCTGGCACGTGTCCTGTTTTTCTTTTTAATCGTGTTTTATGATGGTGAAGAGCACATAAATACTTGTATAGTTGCGGAATCAATTGGCAAACATGCAAGCGCGGTTTTTGACGCGACATTTTTAACGCCAAACAGGGTACCGCTCTTTAGCACTGTGTCTGGTCCTGCTTGTGAGTGAATTCGTTTGTTTGTTTGTTGGTACGGGAATCAATAAGCCAGGGTTTTAATTCGACGCGACGTTTTTAACGCCAAACAGGGCACCGTTCTTTCGCGTATATCATGAACCTAGACTTTTTCAAGTTAACCTAAAAAGGTTTTAACTTTTAATATATTTGGTATCAACTGAGAATTTAGGTTATTTAAAATCTAAAATGGGTTCTTATTTTCTTAAAAGAAAACACTTGTCAGTCAACACTGCATGAAATCATATCGCGTTTCAAGAATGAGAAAACCAAAACTTTCCCAGGGGGCATGCCCCCGGACCCCTCTAGAGAGTAAGGGTTCTCGCGCCTTCAGCGCTCGACACACTGATTTAAAATAGGCATGTCTAGACATGTATGTATCTACTGCATTCAATCATGCCTATAGCTACTATGGTAAAAACAATGCTGTAATTACTGTATGTACTTGTAGTGACCTTGTATTCAGAGCTGAACAAGATTTTTGTCAAGATTGTCAATGCTAGCCATGCTGTGTTTTTAAGAAAGGAACTCAGAGTAAATCCATTGAAGCACAGGAGGCTGAGCACTAACAGCTCTACTCATATCATGTGCATGGTCACCCATTCAAATACTAACTCAATTAAATTGGGCTTTACTTCGGTCTTCGTCGTGAGAGGCAGTGTGATCATAGCTTGACTATTAAAGCTATGGTACTATTTAAAACCTATGGTAATAAAGTATGGTTGTTGTAAAGTTTAGTAGGCCAATCAAATTTTAATACAGTACATCAACAACAGCTCACAAAATTTGACTAATATAGTATTTAAATAACTTTGTTACAACAATTTGTCAAATAATTATAATGCAATCCAGTTGGTATCTGAAGTAGGACTGCTGTAAAGTTTAGAAATAATGAAGTTGTGAACGAAGATCTCCAGCAATTGTCATCAAAATTATGAAAGCAACTATACATTAATTGTTCTTCAAGATCGAGTAGACATACTGTATATGCATGCATGCAGTAAAAGCCTAAAAGGTAGAATAAAGGTTTGGCATAAATTTTTTTTTTTAATTTTTTTTTTTTTTTCATGACATAAATTTTTGCATGACATTGACATTACTGCAGCATACAATTTAATTACCCCATTATTATTCATTATAAATATAAAGGCTTGCCGTTCCGCACTCTCTACATAGCCTGTCACTGACATTTGACTATTGCACAATATGTTATTTGATAGCATAATAATTTCGCTCATGAACCACCACAGGTTTTGCACATTGTTGCTTGATCATGAAGCTAGTTTTGTTTTCTTAGAAGAAAATTCCATTTCTGTCCAGCAATGCACAGCCTTGTCAGTTTACAAAGCCCGATCTGACTGCTGAATACATGTAAACATGTTGGTCATATAAATTGCCTCGTCTGAATATGAAATTGTCCAAAGCAAAAACGTATCATTCCAACGTCTATAGTACATCACATTTAATTGACAACGATTCATACTTAAAATACTAGTAAGTAAATACTAGCTTAGTAAAGCTTGTAAAACTTCTATTCTTGAAATAAACATCTCGCTCCCTGAATATCTTACTCAATAAACTCCACGCTACCATAGCATTGACTTACATGAAGTACTACATTTACAATTTTGGCTTCGGTGGTTTGTCGTGAGTCAATCGTTGAATTCTATGTTTTGATTGGCTCCGAGGGCATTCTATTATTAACTTAACTTAACTTAACTTAACTTACGCAGACGATAGCATACTATCTACTCGCTCATGCGCAGTAGATACAAAAATAGATCATTACTGAGGCCAGCGGCATTATTGAATATTATATTGCAGCTCATTAAAGGCGCTGCCGGAAGCTGGCTGCAATATATTCAATAATGAACAATTATTGGATGAGGTTTTTGTGATATCCGGAATAATCAAGGTCGAGGTAAGTGTTATCAGCCGAAGACTGAGGCTGATAACACTTACCGAGACCTTGATCATCCAGATATCACAAAAACCGAATCCAATAATTGTTTTATTATATATTGTATTCAATCTCAATGTTTTTAGGCTTCCCACGGAGTAAGGCGAGCCATCTTTTTTTCGTGCTTTCACATCAAAAGACTTCAAAATTTTTGCAAGTTGTTCTTTTTCGTTCGGCTCCTGGATTTCTTTTTCTCTAAGATACTCATAGAAGAGTTCCTTCGCAACTTTGGTCCATCTTTTTGTGTTTTCAGAGTCTTTGTCTTCACGTAATTTTTCGATTTCTTCTACAGTCGAAGACGAAAATCGAGCAGTCATGTTGTTTTTGCTTGTGTGGAAAGCTACCGCTCGTTAGGAAATCTCGCATTGCGGGCGCAACCTACAGATTAGTGTAGGTTGCGTTGATTCCCATAATTAACTGTATGCGCTTAGCCAATGAGAAGACAGGAAGTGACTACAATGTATCATAATGCTGTTTGGCCAAAGTGATTATCTACTACTAATTACTAACCCCTATCATAGTTTCTGTTTGGTAAAATCAATTGATGACTCAAATGTCATCAATAAAATATTAAAGAAACGCTGATTTCAAACCCTAGTAAACGAGAAACGAAAGGCTTGTAAACGAACTGGCTGCAATACTATAATGCATTCTCATTAGCTGCTTATTTATATTCAACCGCACGCGGATAAATGAGTTATGCGAGGGGACTAAAATCCGCGAACGGCTGATTGGGAGCGGAGCGACCACGGTGGAGCACGGCAATGTTGGCCTACAGGGGAGGTGCATGGATGGGGCGCTAAAAACCACCGGATTTCGTCTTCTACGACGTTCTAACCAAACAAGAAGGGCCTACTTTTTAGTGTTTTTTTTACCACTAAACGTGCGATTTCAAAAATCATTAGCTAATGAGAATAGTGCAGAGAGAGAACAATGGAATTTGATAAGGGCCAGTAATTATACAAATCGATAATCAGTCAATTATTTGTGTATTGTATATCAAAATTACAAAAGATTATATGCACTGTCAGTTTGATTGCTATAACAGTACTACTTTTTTTCTGATTTTCAAAATAAGAACCTGGTTTAAATTTTTAGGCTCAGCAGGTTCTTATATAATGATGGTTGAGACACCAAAATTTTAGCCTATATACTAAGGACTTATTAACCGAGTGCGAGGTCTGTACGGAAAGTATTTGCCTGAGGTTTTCGTACAGACCGAGCGACAAAGGAGCGAGGTTTGTACGATAAAATCGAGGGCAAATACTTTCCAGTACAGACCGAGCAAACGAGGTTAATAAGGAATTTATTATATGGCTATTGGTTCATTTTACTTTCAAGTTTCGAGCGTTGTTTTCGCCTTCGGAGCATGCTGTTTACCTTTATAATACCTGTTAACTTTTGTACGTGTCGCTTCTTGGCCTTCTTGTTTACACCAGTTCGGCTTTTATTTGTCTTATTTTTAGATAAACAGCTTTAAAGAAAACCAGCAGTAATGTTCCAACACATTTTATTGTTCAGAATATTTGAATAAAGATACCCAGTACTCTTTTATTTGTATTCAAATCAACTCAGAAATCTTCTCGCCAAAACTTACAGGGCCGAGAAAAAAGCGTATTGACCCAAGGTCAATATCGTAAAATCCCGACCTCTTGGGAACCAATCAGCGTGCGTCGTTTTCGTACGGACCGGAAATCAAACCCAGCCATATAATAAAAGTTCTTATTTTATATTCAAACTTTATTCTCGTCCGTGATTGGCCAAACGCCCCCCGCTAATTCTCCGTATCTGGAAGCTGACGCGTTATTTCGGCTGCTGACGTGATCAGCGTGCAATTATACCTTGTTTTGGATCGAACTTCTGTCCAAAACCAGGTATTATTGCATGCTGTCGAACCCAAGCCCCCAGCGCGGTCGGCAGCTTGCTAAAAATTCCCGCCAAAACTAAATATTTTTGAAGAGTAAACAAAATGGCTTTCACCGGTTTCCATCGTTAAACGAAGAAGAAATTTTGACGTTGCTCTCAGAGAAAGATAGTAAAAGCACAAAGAGTATAGTTTTTGAATATATAATAAAACAATTATTGGATTCTGTTTTCGCATGATATCGAGAATTATCAAGGCCTCGGTTTGTGTTATCCACCTCAGCCTTCGGCTTCGGTGGATAACACAAACCTCGTCCTTGATAATTCTCGATATCATGCTCAACCTCATTCAATAATTGTTTATTAATCACTAGGTTCTTATGCGCGGGTTTTTACTGTAGTACTACCTGTAAGTTAGTTCGTTCCTTCATTTCGTTCGTCAGTCCGGAATCAATGGCAAGCGACATTTTTTACGCCACGTTTCTGACGTCAAACAGAGCACCACCGCCTTTTAAAACTGTCTGGTTATACGTTGCATATTTTTGTTTACGTTTATGTTTATGTTTATGTATATAAACATCTACAAATATTTGCATTCAACTAGATTATATGGACTGTTTTTGGGTTTTCCTTTGTTTTCTAATATACCCAATAATTTCCCAGTATTATCGCTATTTATATTACAATTACGCGTTTCCGATGTGCATTTCCAGTGGTCAATAAAGGACACATGCAGCGATGGAGTCAAATCCTCGTCAGATCACATCACCATACTTGTTTTTCTTTTTTCATGCATGCCCCAAAAATCCATTGGTAAACAATTTAACTTTTTGTTGTATAAAACAAATAGATTACATATTTTCCCGTGTGTGTGTATTAATTGTAATCAAAGATCTCAGAAGACGTCAAAGCGCTAGCGTGTAAAGAACAACAGTCACGATACTCGAATTCGTCTCGTCTCGTACGTTTTCGTTCTATACATGCCGGATGCCATTTGCGATCTATTACAGTACTCCTTAGTCGGTTGTTAGAGCCATTCATAGATATTTATAAAATAACATGTATACTACGCGAGCCCTGATTGGTCAATTGGCGTGTTTGGATCAGAGTATCCAAACACGGAAAATTCCCGACAAAACGATTTTTTGAAAATGTCGGACAGTATATCATATTCACTTGTGATTATTTTATAAAAGAAATACCAAATGGTTTTGCTCGACTTTCGAAAATCTAAAAACCCTCGCCTGCGGCTCGTGTTTTGTTACGCTTTTCTCCAGTCTCGCAATTTCCCGCGTGTTTGGATCAGAGTATCCAAACACGGAAAACCATTTGGTATTTCTTTAATGACTGAGGTATAGATTGCAGACTCGGTTCTGCAGACGGGACAACTATGGCGGCTAATTCAAGATGGCGGCTCAAGCTGGAAAAACACGGGGCAAGTCACTTTGAGTGACTCTCACAACATGGTCCCTCGTTCCGTATGATGATATATAACATACAACCCAACACGCGTGTATGATGTATTTCGTCATACATTTGCATGATGCGCCAATTAACGGATTAAAACTCACTGCGCATCCCACAATCTTTGTCAAGAACTGTTGACCATAAATTACAAACACTATTAGGGGGGTTGGACCGGGAGGAGCTGGCTAGAAACCCCCCCCCCCCCCCGACACTTTTCAAGTTAGGGTTAGGGTTCCCCCTGGGAAGTTCACATTTTTGAGATTAGGGTTCGGGGGTTCATTAATAAACCTCTTTATTAAAAACATGTACATGAATGATGAAATGCATCATACACGCGTGTTGGGTTGTATGTTATATATCATCATACGGAACGAGAGACTGTATTGACTCTCAAGAAAAACTAAATGTAAAGAATTGTTTTAAAACTGTCGTGAAGCTCAACATCAGTCATCAGTATGTTAGGGAAAAAATACGAATTCCTATTTGCAAAGCCGAAATTTGTGGTCGGTTTATAAACCGAAATGATTTAAGCGATAGGGCTTGTTGCTTTTGTTTTACTCGTCTTTTGGCTTTAACTCCCATAAGATAACCTAAAAGTTTTGTAGAATTATAGTCCCGGTACCGGACGAAGTCGAGACCGGTCGCGAATTCGTCCGGCTCCGCCTGTTTACACGGCAAAATAGGACGAATTCAAGACCGGTCTCGAATTCGTCCGGTTCCGCCTGTTTACACGGCAAAATAGGACGAATTCAAGACTGGTCTCGAATTCGTCCGGTTCCGCCTGTTTACACGGCAAAATAGGACGAATTCAAGACCGGTCTCGAATTAGTACGGTACCGTGTAACGTAGCCATATATTTAGGATACTTTTGTTTATCGTTGTCGTAGATTGCGAAAGTAAACAAAACACTGGCCTACAACCGGTCTTTAACTCTGGTGAATGACTGTAATTGTCAACCAGAATTATCAACCAGAATTATCTGTCTTGAATATGTATTTTCTTTTCTGTTAATCTGAAGCAGTAATTTTTCAGAAGAAGCTCTCTTGGTTTTCGCTAATTTGGTCACTTCCGTCGCCATCTTTAATTTTTCTGCTCGAGCCGCCATTTTGGAGCTCAAGTTGAAGTGGTCACACTGTAAGCGCCCTGATCGAAACAACGATCATGTTGTGAGTCCGCGATTTATACCTCCTATATACATGCCTTTAGCTCTCTTGTAACAAGGAAATGGCTAAATTGTTCCTAAAATAGTCATTGTTTTATGTTTTTGTTCAGGTTTATGGAAATTTTTGCACTTTTACGGGTACTGATCATATTGTGTTTTCTGTATTATGAAGCAATCATCCAATAGCAACGTTTTGGTTCAATCACTCAACCGTACTGTTTAAATATTAATAAACCTAAAAAACAAAGGATTTGACACCTTCATGTACCTTTCAACATGAATCGTAGCTTGATTGTTAACCGCTTTGAAGTTTGCCGGGCTTCCAAACCATGTATATTTTCTATTATCTATGTCCTGGTCAAGCACAGATTGTGTAAGACGCAACTTATTTTATAAATATATCAGTATATATATATATATATATATATATATATATATATATATATATATATATATATATATATATATATATCTTGCGTACATCTGCCTAATATTCTAATATTATTCATATAAAGTTGCAATGGCTTCCAGCTGTTTTGTTTTCTACGGTTCTAACTTTGGTTGCACAAAACCTAAATAAACGAGATAAAAAGAAATAAACATTCTCCTTTCTTGGGAAGTAATGGCGGTGTCAAAAAAGCAATGACGAACCACCCAAATTCAGAGTGCTTTCTATTTCCATGTCCAGTTAACCCTTTATTGTCAACTTTTCCGGGAGCTCTCCCCTTGACGAGTAAAATCCTCTGGCGTTAATCAGAGTAAAATCACGGATTGTAAAAGGACTGGATAGGAAATGTGACAGTCATGCTGTGAGGTGTTTCGAGCTTTCCGATTGGTTAAATCGCATTTACTGAGTTTGCAAAATGGTTGAAAATTGTGATGTCACGAATGGCGTGAATATGCTTGTTTTACTGAGGTTTTTAAGTGAACGTTTCTTCAAATGTTCTAGGGATTATTGGGGAAGGAAAATTCGAGTGTAGAATATATACATTTTAAGACCAAACCGGGACCAGTTGCGAAAAATGCAACTACACAGGCCTTCCGTCAGGAATTGAACCCACGACCTTGCGATTCTAGTGCAATGCTCTGACCACTGAGCCACGGAGGCCGTTGCCGAGAGCTTGATCGCGAGTTCTGTATGGAGAGAATTGGGTTTATTAGAAGTAATATTGGGCATTTCACTCGATTACATAGCATGTTCTTGGGATTATTGGTGAAGGAAAATTCGAGTGTAGAATATATACATTTTAAGACCAAACCGGGACCAGTTGCGAAAAATGCAACTACACAGGTCTTCCGGCAGGAATTGAACCCACGAGTTTCAGGGTGTTACGCGCGCATCATGTTTCAAAAAAACTGGCAATCTCCCCTCAAAGTAAACGTACTATTTAAAATAAACAAAGTATAGGTACAGTTTCTGGATATTTACCACTGTTATTATGCTGTTGTTGGCTCACTAGCAAGTCTGTTTGCCATTGCTTATTTGGTGGAGAGCCCACCAAGAGCCCGCCAATTCCTTTCCAAAACGATACGCGCGCAACACCCTGAAACTCGCCTATTCTTCATGTTCCCACATTCAGATGACTATGTTGACGTTTCAAATGATTTTATCGCCTATCGCATAACCTGCCTAAGCGGCTAAGCCACAATCGAGTGTTCGAGGTAAACGTTATTGATCTTTGTTTTGATGTTTGCTGTGTTGTTTCAAAGAAACTGGCGTCGCAAAATAGTACTTTGTTTTGCTTGGAATTTGCGATGCATATTACAACTAGTAAGCCTTGTTATGATATGGATCGAAGCAGCACTGGAGAGGTCCGAATACGGAAATCCTGTAATTTAATTGGTTCATAAGCGGTCGGATATTTCCCGTATCCGCCCGCTCAGAGCGGAATCTGCCGTTCGGGACCGTAAGTTTTATAAACAAAATGGCAGTCATGTCAGTATATGGAACAAGATGGATTTTAATTTCAGAACTACTCATTGTTGAAATATATCGTGCATGCAGGTATGTTGTTAGAAATTTTATAAGCTTCCATTTGATGTATAGTTCGAGTTTCTACGTTTTGTGAAAGTTTTTAAAATGTCAAAACGTTCATAACATATTAGAATTTCAGATGATTTTTTATTCAACTACTTACGTACGATCTGCAATATGTCCGAGCAATTGAAAAATACTATTTTGGGATAGAAATTTCAGTATTCTAGCTCAACGGAAAGTACTTTAAAAATGGGAAAATGTCTGCCATTTTCGTTTAGTTCGCAAGAAAGATGGGTCGAGTTTTCACAGAACATTCACAACATTTATGGCCATATAATAAACTAGCTACTTATTGACCTCGCTTAGTAGTTAATATTTTCTTTTAAACTGATGCGTAATAATAGACAGGCATTCTATCGTATTGTGGCTTTGTTGTATTTACAGGAAGTTCAATTATTACTTTAAGCTGTATTAATCCTAAACTTTGAATATATATGTACTAGGGGAATTTTCAAGCTTGTCAATTTCAACCAGGTTGTCATGCTCACGCCGGCATCAAGTTTCCTATCCAGTCTTTTTACTATCCATGGTAAAATCAATAAGTTGCCAAGAGGTAACTGCATGGCCAGTAAAGAGTTAAAAGATATATAGCTAGTTTTTAACCCTTTATTAATTGGCCAGGTTTCCAGGAGCTCTTCTCCCCTTGAGGAGTAAAATCGTCTGGCGTTAGCCAGAGTAAAAAATAACTGACGTTAGGGCAAAAAAAAAGTCTTCTGTTTCTGGTCAGCGCGCGTGTCATCGTTTTTCGTGCGCGTCGATACTTCTTTTCAACATTTTTAATATTAATCGACTACAAATGACACCAGCGGATATTAAATATTTGATCGGTCTATTTTCAACCAATGTTTCCTATGAAAACCGCTGGTATGTTTGCGGGCACTGATTGAAGGCTTCATATTTCAATCATGTGTTCATGCTACATGTTCAGTATACCATGTGACAAGTATATTATAAGCATATACTCAACATGTTTCAGATGCCTGTTCAATCAAGGTTTGCCTTGGGAGGAGGGGGGGGGGGGGGGGGGATAAAAAAACAAAACAAAACCGCGTCACCGCGTCGATTTGGGGCATGTACCCTGACCAGAAACAGAATACTTTTTTTTTTTTGGCCTTAGCCAGAGTAAATTAACAATACGCCTGGGTCAGGCGTTCACTCGGACTACTGGCAAAAGTGCAGAAAGGCTCTATGCCGCTCGAGCAAATGGGACGAAGAAGATCAGATCGAAGGCGGAATGTCATTACCAGAAATTTGGGACAAGATGGTGGCGCGCGTGCTTATTAAGGACCATAATAATGGAGATTCTCGACAGTAAATAGTAAGGAGAGCACATAATAATTGCTTAAACGGTGACATATTTGTTCTTTGCCCAACTCCATTTGACTTCAGCATGGACTAAGGAACAGTTATAACTAAAAAACATTTGCTTACTTCGACGACAAAGTACTTCAATCCCTAGCTCGTCTTATTTTTGCACTGAAAGCACTAGAATACAGTAGAATCACACTCATTAGAAATTCTACAATACATAATTATTTTATTAGGCGAATATAGCCGCTGACCGAGAATGGTAGTGCATACTTCACATTGGAGAACATATTTATGATCAAGACAGTTGTCGGCCACATCTGATCACTGTTAAACTACAAAGTCAGTCAGTCTGTTTCGAAATCTACCAACAATGTGCAAGAACACCTTGATCAAAAGGCAAAGCTGTTCAACTTTTTGTCCAACTCCAAAAGCGAAAGGCGGAAAGAGCTTACGACATGCCTCAAGGCCTCACTCCATCACATAGCCTATCCATCACACGGCTAACAAACTCACCGGAAGTATAAATAGTAGCGGAAGTAAAAAGTGCAAAAAAGTAAAATGGCGAGACCCAAAAAACCCCACTAAAAATCCCAACAAACTGCCCGAGTAATAAGTTGCCGTAAAGGGTTAGACTGTCTGTGAAGTGGAAAAAACTCGTTAACATTTTTGTTGTGTTAATAAATATTATAAAATAAGGTGTCCTTTACGCACGCTCTGATTGGCTGGGCCCCGTGGGTTTATAAGAGTATGAAGATCATGAATGACATAAAGTGGCGTGGAGTGGCGTATAGGACGGCGTGACCTGGCGGGAAAATACGAAAACTTTCAAATCCCACTATAGTTTGGGTTTTTCTTCATATTAAAACAAACAAAACATACCGCTCCTGTGCATATGTACTTTTATAAAGTTACAATTGACGTCATTTGAACACGAAAGAAGTGTAAATGTACGAGGCGATACTCAACAGCTTTCAGGTTCAAATGACGTCGAACGTGCCTTTATAAGAGTACATATGCACAAGAGAAACTAATGTAACGTACATATTCTTCTTCGAAACGTTAGACTCCTACGTTCTCTGTTTATATCTAACCTTACTATATTTCCATTATATATTTAACAATTAGACAATGAGACCGAGTTTTCTATGTAGAAAACGAGGGCGAGTTGTCTAATTGTTTTAGTATCAACCATAAAAAACTTTTCTTAAACGTAAATAAGTTTTATCAAACATTGTTCCAAATTTTCAGATTGCTTTACCTTTTTGTTTGCAGAAGTCCCCTCATACAAAATGTAGAGTAGCCCGATGGCATGCGCACACGATAAACAATCGCTTACGAGATTATAATTACTTTGCTTCAAATTTGGTGTAGATATAATCCGTAAGCGCATAAGCGATTTCATTTTCTTATTCGAAAATGTCAAACTGAACAATTTTCCATTACATTCGGGCCAATGTTTTCATGATTTCATCACTCGTATAGCTCGTAATAAAAATTTCCTTACATAAATCCTTCTACTCTTCATTCTTCTCCCCAACTGACATACATCAAACCGCAGGCATATGTTACGAACTAAATATAACTGCTGTGGGCAAGCGTAAAGTATTAGGCTTAAAAATGAGCCGGAAAAAACTGGTAAATTTATGAAACATACCACTAACAACAGTGCATTGTTGCCACCGTGGTAGAACACAATTTATTATGCTCCAAATTAGTCCTCACACAACGCCAGTGAAGGTCTCACTACCCACATATTATATAAATAATAGACCACTAGTTGGTTGATACTAAATATATATATATATATATATATATATATATATGTATATATATATATATATATATATATATATATACAAGTGCCACCCTGGGGCAGTGGCGGATTACCTATGGGGCAAAGGGGGCATTTGTCTCCGGCCCCAGGTTCTGACCGGCCCAAAAACAATGAGTGATAAGTCTCTCATTTTTACAAACGGAATGGCGAATACTTCAGTGTGCCAGATCCTGTAAACACAATGGTGACCGATCCCATTATGCACAGCGAGACTAGGCGCTAGAGGCGATAGTTTTGGGAAGATCAAGATCGTTCAGGCCGCTGTTCGACAAACGTACGTCCAAGTTCTTTTAACACGGTAACCACCAAAAACTTTCTTACAGATCATGACAATGAAGAAACCAGCATGTTTTAGAATTACCGACCTTCTGCCACTAATATTTCTAGCGACAAAAAGGAATCGAAGGAAAAAATATCTGCCGAGCAAAAGCAAATTCGACGGTCAGGAAAGTACAGGTTTTCTTATTGTTTCTTAGTTTATTTAGCTATCGAAGACTGTCAACTGAACCAAGAGTTAATGAGATTTAATTTTGTTAAATTGTAGGCTATAGTGTAGCGTTCAAGTTTCAGTTGCTGTGCAAACCGAAAAGGTATAAACCCAAGAGTCTCTAGTAGACTAAAGTGCATTTTCGTTGATTATTCCGGCCGAAAGTTGAGAAAGTTCAACCGTAATTGCTTTTTTCAACAATTCCTTCATTTTAAAGCTAGGATCCGTATGCGTCATAAGTCTTCAATGGCCTTCAAAATCTTTCGATATGGATACGTGCTCCTAAGTGGTAGCGTTTGCATCTGAGATGTAGTCAAAGTGATGTGTAAGTTGTGCGTATATATACATGTAGTGCATTTGGGAGCTTAGTGCAGTGTAACAGACGTTTAGTAGACTACACCAAGCTTGCAAACGTTACAGTTCCGTCGAAATAAATTTTGGGCACCTGGTCAGAAAATATTTATGGACCCATCCCCCCTTCATTTTTGTCTCATTTTATGAAACCATAAAAAGGAGTCAGGGTAGTGAATTAAAAAGGCTATAACGAGCCATATAACTGTAATACCAAAGTGTCCAACACCCAAAAGGATTTATAAAGTGATATGATAAGTTGTACGTATACATGTAGTGCATTTGGTACTTACCATAGCCAGAAGGAGCAGTGCTGTGATGCAAACAAATACAATCATATACACCCAGTTGTTTGTATCATCCTCATGATGATCATGACCACTTTCAGTTTCACACGGTTTATTTGTGTCGGTTATTTTACCTTTGAGGTATCCATTTGTACTATTGGCCACCTGCAACCTTGCTTCGATATCTTTCCGATCGTGAACTGACGTTGACTTCGTGAATACATTATGCTTGACAGCTACCTGGAAATGGTACAATTCTTGTGTGAGTGTGTGTTGGTTGATCGCAGTCGGAGGCAGCCAGAAGGCTCCTTTTACTTAGGCTACGACCTTAAGGCAGGGGTGGGCGCCACTCCTATATTCCTGATGGTGTTGATTTTGCGAAGGGAGCCGAAAACCGGAGAACCCGGTGAAAAACCCTCGAGGCACAGGAGAGAATCAACAACTCCACTCACATGATGTACGTGATTAAACAATTCGGAAAAAGACTAAAACTAAACGTTATGCATAGTTAAACATTCTGACAATCAAAAACTGTTGCCAAATAAATACCAACAGTTGTTGCTATGGCAACAATGACGTTTCAAAATGGCTGCCAATTACGCTCCAAACTAAATTAATTCGGAAAAAAACTTTGGTGACCCCCAATTTTTTTTTCATTAAAACTTTCCTTGAAGTATGAGTAATCTATTGGCCGATTTAAAAAAAATTCTGTAAAACGAAATTTTTAAAAAATTAACAAACATGATTTTCCAAAAAAGAATTAGTCGTTCTACAGAATTGCTTTAAAGTCGGCCTATTGATTACTCATACTTCAAGAAAAGTTTTAACAAAAAAAAAAATTGGGGGTCACCAAAGTCTTTTTCGAATTAAATTAGTTTGAAGGGTAATTGGCAGCCATTTTGAAACGTCATTGTTGCCATAGCAACAACTGTTGGTATTTATTTGGTAACAGTTTTTGATTATCCGACTGTTTAACTATGCATAACATTCAGTTTTATTCTTTTTCCGAATCGTTTATGTACGTGTTTTGGACTCTCAAACTTGCATTTTCCATTTTGCAAGAAACTGTATGGAGCCACCTTAAGTTCGGTGTTGGGTAACGCCTTTTGCCACCCATCCCTTCTTGTCTCTGATAATGTTTAGTCAGCAATATATTTTAACTCAATTCTGGAGGGAAAAAGATATTTTTATATATTCGATCACCAAATATTGGAATAATCTTCTTCTGTGCGTTCAGCAATCCGTACGCTTTGGTGAATTTAGAAGTAAGCTTAACAGCATTGTATTTTAGTCCGGTAGTCAGTAGCGAAGCTAACTATGGCAACTGCATGGTCATGCTATGCAAATTTAAAATAATCTACATATTCAGGCATTTAGCAAAGCATATCCACCAAGTCTTATTTTGTTGGAAATTTTTAATTCCACTTAGTAAGATTGCTTTAATGTTTAATTTGTTGCATTTTTATTTTGTGATAATTGCGTTGTTGACTGATAATATATATATATATATATATATATATATATATATATATATATATACATATATATATGTATATCTTGATTTCAAAATATGCTGATTTGTTTAAATTTGCATAGCATGACCAGTTGCTATGTTTGCAGTGGCGTCGGAGCGACACTAAAAGTGGGGGGGGGGGGGGCCCAAAATTTTTAGGGGGGTCCGGGGGCATGCTCCCCCGGGAAATTTTGAAATCTAGAGTCTCTGAAATGCCATTTCCTGCATTTTAGGACAAGGATTTACAGAATTCTAAAGGTCCAAAAACGTCACAAAATTTCCGGACATTGAATATCTGCATTCAAATTTCTTTATTATATCTTTATTCAAAGTCGTGGGTTAACTAGGGTTAGTGATTTTGTTAATCATAACTTTATTACTGGTCTTGTTTATAACTGGCCTTGTTAAAAAGTGGGGGGTCCAAACATATTCTGGCCCCCCCCCCACCAAAAAAAGTGGGGGGGCCCAAACATATTCTGCCCCCCCCCCCCACCAAAAAAAGTGGGGGGCCCAGGCCCCCCGCTTCCGACGCCCCTGTATGCTTGACTTTGCCACTGCCAGTAGTATTTATATTAATAAACTTTTAGATATTTAACGTCGAAGAGTTCCATGTAATGTGATGTGATGTAATACAGTCGCTTGCACTTAAGTGGAAACACCGCCCGTCAAAACATTTTCTATGTCAACGTCAAACATGAAAGTTTTACTTGGAAACATATTATGTTTCCCTTCGATACGTACATGTTTGTGCTCTGCCAATCACGTCTTTCCAATCCCACGGTGTCAAAGTTCAAAGCGGTTAACTTTGGAACATGTTTTAACGGGCGATGTTTCACTTAGGTTGTAATAGACCGATGCGATAGCATCTTTTTGGTGCTTACCGTTGCTAGGGCCCGATGCATGTTATTCGATGTCGCACACAGTCGCTGTGTCGCTGTAGTTGGAAAAAGTTCAGTGCGTGTTTTCCTGTTTTGTTTTTTTTAAATCTGTTGGTTGGATTATATATAACCACAAATTACATATGGGACATAAAGTGTGTAATTCACAACGCTGAAATGACTGCCGTCTGAACAAATGAAGTTGGAATTAGACGATGCATTTTCATGAAAATAAACCGCCTTCTTCACATTAAAACGCTCCAACGCCTTCTAACTACAGCAACAGTGTGTAAGATAGACATGCATCAAAACCACCGAAAAGCCTCGTTTTCATGCAATTGCCGTCATATTTGCATTTGGTCTACACCTGTCCTTTATTCATGTAATACCATGATTGACTCGTTTTCTTTTGTTCTCACAAATCTCCAATTTCCGGCCAACAGGGGGAATATAATTTTAATTTCCCCTCTACCAGGGCAAATTTCGAATCTTCCCTCATTAGCATGCATGACCAAACATCCAAACAGTACTCTTTTACACACAAAAAAAATCATTATGTATAGGTTAAGAACCTCACCCGAAGTTCCGGGCGACCGGAAAATAGACGGTCGAATTGAAGATGGAAAACTCGTCGTTAAGAACCTAAGAACTGACGAGTTTCTCGTCTGCTAATATAATTCGACTGTATTATTGCCGAGGAAAATTCATGTTTAGAAAAGACTGCCCTCATCAGTCCTGTTCTTAGGTATCGGTCAGCGACCTTCACCATTAGCAAAAGGACCCATAAATGCCGCCATTTTGAAAACGGTTTGGGGTTGGGGAACACTTTAACTAACTCAAAGGTAATAGGAGCACGTAGTGCAGTTAGACATAGGTCAGTGACTGTTATGATGAATGAATGAATATTTAATTGATCATCCCCCAGCTTAACAGAAGACTCCCTCTCCTATTGGCTGTGGTCTGAAGAACTCTGTCAAGATTGTCCATATGTTGCAAAGCTAAATTCATCCTCTATTTTAAATCTTGTTTTAGCCCCCAAAAGTTATGGGGTAATAATTTGTCTTTGCGCATGTGTCCATTTTATTTCCTCAGTGACCATGAATGTACAAAGCAAACGCATGACATTTCGGGTTATTAGTGATTAAATGCCCCTCAAGCCTCGAGAGGGTTTTTGGAAGTCCTTTGGGCCTACGTCCCTAGTTCACGACTTCCTCGGCTTTCGGGGAATTTAATTACTAATACCCTCAATGCCATGCATTTACTTATAATAAATTCCGTATTTGTACATGTTTCTTACGATCGCATTTTGAACGAGATTTAGTAGCTCACAGGCGAAACGTTGGTAAAAAGAGAATTATCGTTATTACTTTTATTACTACCTCGTTGCCACAAGTTAGCTCCAAAATTATCACCCTTTTGAACCCGTCCAGATTCCTATAAGCGATGTTTAAGGCTTGCGTCATCTTTTTGCTAAAGTTCGCGTAAGAAGGAGTAGATTTGTTTGCATAGTCTTTGTCATATTTGATATTCCCAAGTCGGACAGTCACCGTCGTGTTGACTCCCGTCATGTCGTACGCTGTGGTCGGCGTGGCTGTTGTCGACGTGGCTGTCGTCGACGTGGATCCTAGCAAACGGCAAACAAAATTATTGTGGCAATAGACCGCTTCTACTTACTCATTTGGAGGAAGACAAATGCTTATAAACAATGAAGTTTTCATTGAATATTTGCTTTGTTAAACATTGGAAGTCCTCCAAATTCACCGTTTTGACGTCATGCACTAGAGGTCTATAGACCACTTTCATAAAACGACTAATTTGAATATTCTTTTATGTACATTTTCAATAAGTTTTTCTAACTCCGTTTGTGTGTCTGCGATTCAAAATAATCTTTGTTTCATAACGAAGCCAGAAAGGCTCATTTAGATGCACATAAAAGAATACTTAAAGTGGTGGCCATTATGAAAGTGTAGCAATAGACGAACCAGGCGGAAAGCGTAATCTTGTCAGGAATATTAAAGCCCAGCATATAATTTTAAAAAGCCCCATATTGAAAGAGACATGAGTTATTTCAAATTTTTTATTAAAACTAACGTTTCGTTGCTAATCCTGCAACATCTTCAGAGTGAATAATTATTTACAAGGTTATCTCGACTTATATGCTAATATATTTACAATAACAGGAAATGAGTAACTGAGAGAGGGGTAGAAGTGACAGTTAATAAATTACAGTGTGAAGTAACAGGTATGATAGATTGTTTTCAGTAATCAAAATAAGTTTAAAGGAAGAGAACTGATTTTAGCGTTGAGTGAAGGATTTAACGTATTAATAAGCAGACTTTCTCTAAGAAGGAGTTCAAAATTGGAAGAAGAAGAGCTTAGAATAGAAAAATCTGTTAAAGAAACAGGGTGGCCAGTTTTTTTGTGGTGTGCTAAAACTCCAGACCAGGAACTCAAAGAAAGAGGCTTTCCCGTGTAAGCCGAAACTCCCATGTGTTCAGAAGCACGCGTGTGTAAATGGCGAATGGTTTCACCAACATACAATGACTCACAGTCATGACACTTAAATTTATAAACTACGCGTGATCTTAAAGCAAAAGGAATTTGATCTTTAAAACGGAAAAAACTTGAAAGGCGTCTAATAGGTTTAAAAACAACACGAAGTTGGATTTGTGGAAAAGCAGAAGCAAAGAGCTTAACGATTTGTTGGCGAATTTGAAGGGAGTGTTGACCGGTGAACGGAAGTGTAAATAAAATGATACGTTTGGGTGCTATGGTAATTTTAGACGCTGGACAAAAAATTTTTTCAAGAAATTTGCGAATACAACTATCTAAAAATTTGATAGGATAACCATTTTGAAGCATGATACTTTTAAATTTCTCTAGTTCTTCGTGAAAAATTGTGTAGGAGGAAGAAATGTTAAAATAACGAAAAAGTAAAGTCATTACTAAGCCCTTTTTATACACAAGTGGTATGAAACTTTCAAAATTTGTGAAAAGCCCAGTAAACGTTGGTTTACGATAAACGGAAGTTACAAATTTGCCATTCAAGCGTTGAATTTGGATGTCAAGAAAGGAAAGTGAGTTATTGTTTTCAATTTCATGTGTAAATTGGATACTGGGATGTTGAGAATTCAAGTAATTAAGGAAAGGTAAAATATGATCGCGAGACCGAAAAAGAATAAAGGAATCGTCAACATAGCGTCGATAGTACAGAGGTTTAAACTGAGGCGGACAATCATCAAGCCAATTAGTTTCATGAAAGGACAGAAAAATGTTAGCGAAAAGCGGGCCAAGCGGAGAACCCATCGCAACACCATCAATTTGCTCGTAAAAACTCCGCTAAATTCGCTCCTATCCACGAAGATCCCATCAAAACTACCTTAAAACGGGAAAACAAAGTCAGAACCTTCCTCCGCAGTCTAAAGAATTCCAACGTTATTGACGAAGAACTCTTTAAGTCATTAGCACCAACCGGTTCTCGACCCGGCGTGTTATATGGACTACCTAAGGTACATAAGTTAAATGTTCCTCTTAGACCTATACTCTCTTCCATTGGCACTCACTCTTATAATCTTGCTAAATTTCTTGTTCCTCTACTTCGCCCTATTTCTTCTACTTTTTATACGATTACTGATTCTTTTTTATTTTTACAAGATTTATTTCAGTTGAAATTTGATATTAATAATGTAGTCATTTTGATATTACTTCACTCTTTACAAATATTCCATTAGATGAAACCATTGAAATTATTATTAACCAACTTTTCTCGCAGAAAACTCATTTTCAAAACTTCACGCGCGAACAATTTAGACAGCTACTAAATTTAATTGTCAAAAATTGTCACTTTATATTTAACGGGAAATTTTACGAGCAAATTAATGGTGTTGCGATGGGTTCTCCGCTTGGCCCGCTTTTCGCTAACATTTTTCTGTCCTTTCATGAAACTAATTGGCTTGATGATTGTCCGCCTCAGTTTAAACCTCTGTACTATCGACGCTATGTTGACGATTCCTTTATTCTTTTTCGGTCTCGCGATCATATTTTACCTTTCCTTAATTACTTGAATTCTCAACATCCCAGTATCCAATTTACACATGAAATTGAAAACAATAACTCACTTTCCTTTCTTGACATCCAAATTCAACGCTTGAATGGCAAATTTGTAACTTCCGCATGGCCAGAAATCGAGGACAGTCAGCGGCAGTGGCCTGTGGGCTCAGATTTAGATGGAAATATTAATTTGAAGATTCTAAATATCGAATATGGCTAAATATCGATCATTTCGGCTATAAACAGAAGTCTATAACAACAAATTAAAGTAGAGTTATTCCCTAAAATGTCTTATTGAGCCATTTCTTACCCAAATATCAAATTACAAAAGGTTTAATCGTCTAGACAGGCCTGTACACTCACAATATTAAATTGCCGCATAAATTTCGGTTATTATTTCTGAATCCACAGTCTATAACAATGTAAATAATACAGCAGTAAAGACCATGGGAACCCCTAGCAACAGTGCTTTTATAATGGCGATCAAGAACCCGAATCGTCGAGCAATGTTTTGCTTCTTCACGCTTTCTTGGCGCTTGATGGATTAAATTGCAACGACTCTGCAGCATGAAAACCCTATATTTCAAGTCGTTTGGGAACAAGTTTAAATACGTTGCAATGCCTTTAGATGCTGGTCAAAACAAAGTATTGTCCACCTCGAATGCGTCTAGATGTGGGCCCGTGCGAAAAGTCGAATATATGTCGCCAAATTTGCGTCTAAGAAAACCTCACTTCGGCAAATCTTGTGGATTTAACAGGTGCGTATTACATGGTAAGAGGTAGGAATATAAGCTTCTCGGGAACAAATTCAACCTTCACGGATTGACGCCAGATTTTCAGGAGTTGAAGCTTGCCTAATTTGCTAATCTTTTAGATGTGGGCCCGTATGAATTCTTAACGGGATCTAATAGAAAATGCGTATTGTGAATTTTCCCCTATCAAATCTATTGAAAGCCGCCATCTTGAAATTATTTGGGAAGAGCCCAACGCGCATGCTTGTCAGCCATGTTGTCCTCGATTTCTGGCCATGGTTTATCGTAAACCAACGTTTACTGGGCTTTTCACAAATTTTGAAAGTTTCATACCACTTGTGTATAAAAAGGGCTTAGTAATGACTTTACTTTTTCGTTATTTTAACATTTCTTCCTCCTACACAATTTTTCACGAAGAACTAGAGAAATTTAAAAGTATCATGCTTCAAAATGGTTATCCTATCAAATTTTTAGATAGTTGTATTCGCAAATTTCTTGAAAAAATTTTTTGTCCAGCGTCTAAAATTACCATAGCACCCAAACGTATCATTTTATTTACACTTCCGTTCACCGGTCAACACTCCCTTCAAATTCGCCAACAAATCGTTAAGCTCTTTGCTTCTGCTTTTCCACAAATCCAACTTCGTGTTGTTTTTAAACCTATTAGACGCCTTTCAAGTTTTTTCCGTTTTAAAGATCAAATTCCTTTTGCTTTAAGATCACGCGTAGTTTATAAATTTAAGTGTCATGACTGTGAGTCATTGTATGTTGGTGAAACCATTCGCCATTTACACACGCGTGCTTCTGAACACATGGGAGTTTCGGCTTACACGGGAAAGCCTCTTTCTTTGAGTTCCTGGTCTGGAGTTTTAGCACACCACAAAAAAACTGGCCACCCTGTTTCTTTAACAGATTTTTCTATTCTAAGCTCTTCTTCTTCCAATTTTGAACTCCTTCTTAGAGAAAGTCTGCTTATTAATAAGTTAAATCCTTCACTCAACGCTAAAATCAGTTCTCTTCCTTTAAACTTATTTTGATTACTGAAAACAATCTATCATACCTGTTACTTCACACTGTAATTTATTAACTGTCACTTCTACCCCTCTCTCAGTTACTCATTTCCTGTTATTGTAAATATATTAGCATATAAGTCGAGATAACCTTGTAAATAATTATTCACTCTGAAGATGTTGCAGGATTAGCAACGAAACGTTAGTTTTAATAAAAAATTTAAAATAACTCATGTCTCTTTCAATATGGGGCTTTTTAAAATTATATGCTGGGCTTTAATATTCCTGACATCATTATGAAAGTGGTCTATAGAACTTTAATATGCATGTGCAGAGTACGTCATTTTTCGCATTTGACGTCATTTTCAGCTTTTTAAATTCTATTGAAAATATACAAAAGCTATGAAAAGACAATAGACGAAATTGAAAAGAATTCAAAAGAAAAAATTGAAAAGAAATTGACGTCATGAAAATTCGTGAAAATTACGAATAAAAGTATAGAATCCATAATTTTATATAAACTTATTAAAAGCGCTCTGATATTAACAGGGTCCATAGGCGAATTTCCAACCTCGTTCCCAGGGCATTTTTCAAATTGGGCGGGCGGGAAAAGGCCCCGGCATCGGCTGGTGGACTCTGCGTTTTCATTGGTCGATTTCTTTTCTTAAACATTCCTCAAGAAAGATAATTATGAGTAGTTTTAAACTAAAAACTAAACTAACTTTACTTATACTGGATAACTCTATCAGTTATATCTAAACTGTTATCCTCAGAGGTCTAGTAAGGGTCCACCCTTATTGGTCCAGTGTTACTACAGGAGGAAACCGGAGTACCTGGAGGAAACCTGTAGTGTTTGGTAGAGTCAAACTGGAAGCTCTCTCCTCACATGCAGCCAAGGTGAATTTTTTTTTAATCAGATAACTGCATCGTGCAGGAATCGAACCCGGCTCGCAGAGGTGAAAGGCAGGTGCACTAACCACTGTGCCACCAACACAGTTGGTGTCAGTTGGTGTTTGTGTCAGTTAAAGATCAAATAGCTTCAACAGGACCGGTACACGCAACCAATAGGACTGCCATTCCAATGAACTTCTCCCATAGGATTGCATTACTCGGAATAATTTTTCATACTAAACTAAAATGGTAATTTATTTCACCCTGTATTTCTGGGTGCTGTGACCCACCCTCACAATATCAAAAAGGCCCTGGGAACGAGGATGGTGAATTTCAGGGTATTGCGCGTCCATCAATTTGGAAAGGAATTGGCGGGCTCTTGCAAATTACACAAGTTGACGTCACATGGGCATTATAATTTATTGGAGAAGGTTATATAGTCTTCTGTTGTTCAACTATACTCAACAAAACCGCTACAAGTCTTTACCTTTTAGTCAAATATTTTCCACATGCCAACCTCATCGTGCCATATGTCTTTGAAAAAAGGTTACAAATGGCTTAGTACAAGTATTTTCGTCTTCAAACTCGAACAACACACTTTCAATTTCTATGGAGTCAGTCGAGTACTCAAAGCGACTTTCCAAGCGAACAGCCAAAAATGAACAAGCGACGGATAACAACGACGAAGAATCTTTATCAACTAAACTTTAAAAACACTTTGGACTGCATTCTGACTTGCCTTCGTAACTATATAGGTTTTCTTTGTAACGTAACTGGGGTTTTTTTTATCACAAAAAAGGATCCAAGCTTCCCTGTCAGACTGCATGTCGATTGTCGGCAGTTGTTTACTGTCGAACGGTAAACATTGGACTTTTGAATATCACGTGAACGTCATCTCGATTACGCAACCTAATTCAATTGTATTAATTTACCTATTATAAATTGTACGATTGTTGGGAATTGTGTGAACATTTAATTTTATTATGGATTATCGTTATGTTGTGTGTGATGAGTGAAGAGAGTCAGAGCGGATGTTAGAAGGAGTGGCTGAGTGTGAAATATGAATACATGGCTAGACAATAGAGAGTTTTGAGAGAGAAGAGGAGCTGTGATACTTGATAGGGGAGAGATATAGTCAGTGAGAGAATTGGAAATATATGTTATAAACCTTGCGTATATTGTGATTGGGTTGCGAAAGAGCCGCGGTACTTACTGCATTCGCAACACAGTGGCACCTCCGACGGGATCGTGAGAAGAACCCAGTAAAACCCAACAGTTATGGAAGATAAAGTGAAGGGAAAGCTGCAGTTATTGCGGCTGACTCTAAACAAAACGAAGGCTATAGTGGAAAAGGGAAATCTTGAAAAGATACAACGCCATACAGACGCATTACGCACGATCGTAAGTGCAGTGGAAGAACTTAAGATCGAAGCAGAACAAGAGAAACTAGACGGTGGTAAGGATATCGACGAAGTCGAGACATGGGGCAAAGAAATCGAAGAGAAAACCGATGAGGGAGACACGGAAATTCTGAATTTACAACGCTACCTAGACGACGCTGCTGCGAAGAAAGCGAGTGAAAAGAAGGCAGTTGAAGATGCTCTAGTTGCGCAACAACGTGAAGAACAGTTGAAATTTGAGAAATACCAGCTAGAGCAAAAGATATCACTAGAACCGAAAAGACAAGCCATAAACGAGCCTGAGGATAAACAGCGCGTTAAATTACCAAAGCTTGTGATCACCAAGTTTGACGGAACACTAGAAAAATGGCTTTCGTTTTGGAATAAGTTTGAAGCCGAGATTGACTCAACGAATATGGTGGCGGTAACGAAATTTGCGTATCTAAAAGAGCTGGTGGAACCCAAAGTAAGAGAAACCATTGATGGATTGCCATTCTCGACCGAAGGCTACGAACGTGCCAAGAATATTTTAAGGACGGAGTATGGCAACGTAAGTGAAATTATAAATGCTTACATTGATAATATTGTGGGCTTACCAGTTATTACGGGGACTAAATCCGAGATGGTACACCAGTTTTATCATACCCTTAGCTATAACGTACAGTCGTTAGAAAGTTTGGGAAAGCTTAAAGAGTGTTCGGGTATGGTCCGCGGCGTATTAAACAAATTGAAGGGAATTAAGGCTGATTTGGTTAGAGGACAAACGGGATGGCAGTCGTGGGACTTTCCCCAGTTAACCCAAGCTCTGCGAACCTGGAAGGAAATCCACCCCATCGAAGTTACCCGCGAAGAGAAACCTCGCGGAAAACCACCGCCATTCAACAAAGGGTTTCAATCGAAACAAGAGAGTGCTCCCCCCCGGAAGTGCGTGTATTGTGATGACGTGGCCCACAAGTCGTCGGTATGTCAAGTGGTTAAATCCCCCGCTGACCGCAGACAAAAGCTACAAGAAAAGGGGCTTTGCTTTAATTGCACGGGGAGCAGGCACCGAGCAGCGCAGTGTCGAAGCCGTACAGTTTGCCAACATTGTAAGAGAAAACATCATTCTTCGATATGCGAGCAAGAAGGCGCAAACCCAGCGTTGACAGCGACAGAAGAAGGTGAGAATGTATGCCACCCGGTGGTAGTCGTTGACGTAAATGGTGTTAAATGTCGAGCGTTGCTAGACACCGGGGCGACTGGTTCGTACGCTTCAGCTTATCTTTTAGATCTGTTGAATGTCAAGCCAATACGCAAGATTAGACGTCGCATACAAACGATAACAGGAACTGTGACCAAGAACATCGAAGTTTACAATGTGACGGTGAGCGACACAAAAGGAAACTGTGTCATTCCGGTATGCGTGACAAGAGTCGAAAGAGGAGAACTGTTGTCATTAAAGAATCCTAATTACGCCAAGATGATCGAAGAATATGAGCATTTAAAGGGAGTTCACATGGAAGATACGGACACGAAAAGAATGCTTCCTGTACACATGATACTCGGTGCGAATGAGTACACGAAGGTAAAGACGGCTGGAGATCAACGAATCGGAGCTATGGGTCAGCCTGTGGCCGAACTCACCAAGTTTGGGTGGACGATCATGTCCACGGGAAAGGAAGCCAACATGGAGAACGTATTCCTGACTCAGACTACGGTTTCTGATTATGAACAGTTGTGCAGAATGGATGTTCTTGGTTTGGAGGACAATCCTAGCGGTGACCAGAGTGTTGTACATGGCGAATTCCTCGAGCAACTCCAACGTAGTCCTGAAGGGTGGTACGAAACTGGACTCCCTTGGAAAGGGAACCACCCACCCTTGCCAACCAATAACGTGGGAAGTTTAAAGCGACTTGGATCCCTCGTACATCGGCTGGAAAAGACCGGGATGATGGATGACTACGACGCCATTATTCAAAGCCAATTGGAGGAAGGAATCGTTGAGAAGGCAGAAAAGGCTCCTACTGGTACGGAGTATTACATCCCTCACAAAGCGGTGGTGAGAGAAAACGCCGAGAGTACCAAATTACGAATTGTATACGACGCGTCAGCCAGAGCTAACGATTCAGCCCCTTCCTTAAATGACTGTCTTGAGGTTGGGCCACCACTCCAGAACCAGTTGTGGAAAGTCTTGGTGCGAGGAAGGTTCCACGCAGTCGCCTTGGCCGGAGATATAAAGAAAGCATTCCTTCAGGTGAGAATTCGAGATGAAGACCGCGATGCCTTAAGATTCCATTGGATGGATGGAAAGGACCTCCAACAAGTGCGGACCTTTCGCTTCACGAGAGCGCTTTTTGGATTGGGCCCGTCTCCATTCCTTCTTGGCGGTGTGATAAAGCACCACCTCGATACCTGTCGAGCCGATCAACCCAAGTGTGTGGAGGAAATTGAACGCAGCCTTTACGTGGACGACCTCATAACGGGAGGAAAAACTGTTCAAGAGGCGAAAGAGATGAAAGTTGCTGCGACCGACATATTTGGCAAAGCCTGTTTCCAGTTGCACAAGTGGAATTCCAACGAGAGCGAAGTGGAAACGTCCGAGACGACTCAATGTGAGAAAAGCATAAGTTACGCCAAACAGCAACTGGGTGTCCAAGCTGGAGAATGCAGTCTCCTGGGATTGAAATGGAACAAACAGAACGATACTGTCGGTGTCGGCTTTCCTAAGGAAGCAGCCCAATCTACCAAAAGAGGAATTCTTGGAAAGGTGGCAAGAATATACGACCCGCTGGGCTTCGTCTCGCCGATCACGCTTAGTGGAAAGCTACTATATCGCGACGCCTGCAACGAGAAGTGCACTTGGGATGCACCCTTGTCCAAAGAGTTGACGCGTAATTGGCAGAAGTGGGAAAGCCAGCTTCCTTCGCAAGTGGACGTCCCGAGAGCCTTAACCCGAGTTCAAGAGCCAATCAACAGCATCGCGCTCCACGCCTTCGGAGATGCCAGCGGAAAGGGAGTCGCTGCTACTGTATACGCCGTCGTAACTCAACCAACGCAAGTCAACCAAGGGCTAGTGGCAGCTAAATCACGGTTAGCCAAGCAAGGGCTGACTATCCCGCGCTTGGAGCTGGTATCAGCTCATATGGCTGTCAACTTGGTCAAAAACGTCCAGGAAGCGCTGCAGGGATTTCCGATAACAGATGTGTATTGCTGGCTGGACAGCACCGTGGCACTCTACTGGATCAGAGGGGCCGGCGAATACAAACAGTTCGTTGGCAATCGTGTTAGAAAGATTCGAGAAAGTGAACACGTGACGTGGAGACATGTACCGACTCTAGAGAATCCGGCAGATCTTGGCAGCAGAGGCGGACCCGTGAACCAAAACGACCTGTGGTGGAACGGCCCGAAGTGGTTACGCGATCAAGCGCAGTGGCCAGCAGATATTGTGACGGAAGCCAGTTCGGAGTCGCGGAAGGAGGCCAAAGCTGTCAAGCAACTCCTTGCCATGGAGATAGCCGACAACGACGAGTTGGATGAGCTTCTATCCAAACATACCCTCTGGCGAACCTTGAGGGTGTGTGCTTGGATCTCGAGATTTGCGCAGAACACCAGAAGACCTAAAGCAAGCCGAACCCGAGGACCTCTTACGACGAAACAAATCGAGAAGCAGAAGATGTTCTGGATACGACGAGTCCAAACAAGATCAACCGATAAGTTCGAAGAAGATCGACTTCGCTTGAACTTGCAACGAAATGAAGAAGGGATACTGGAGTGTAGGGGAAGGATACAAGGACACTACCCGGTTTATCTCCCTGACACTTCGGTTTATGCTGAGAAGTTGATCCAAGATGCACACGAGGCCACACTCCACGGAGGTGTGGGCCTTACCATGGCCAGAATCCGCGAGCACCACTGGATCCCGAGACTGAGACGTCTGGTAAGGCGCATTGTTAACCATTGTCCTGGCTGCAAGAGATTTCAGGCTACGGCAGTCGCAAGCCCTCCACCTGGATTGCTGCCAAGAGATCGTACAGAAGGTTCAACTCCATTTGAAGTAATCGGCGTCGACTACGCGGGTCCTCTGAGTTACAAGACGAAAAGAAAAAGCAACAAAGAAGGTAAAGCATACCTTTTACTCTACACTTGCAGCCTCAGCAGAGCAGTCCACCTCGAGCTTCTACCAACGTTGGAAACTCAGGATTTCCTTAGGAGTTTGAAAGAGTTCGTAGCGCGTCGGGGTCGCCCAAGAAAGATCTACTCCGACAACGGGAGAACCTTTGTGGGAGCAGCAAAGTGGTTGAAGATTACAATGCACGACGAAAAATTCAACGATTTCCTCGCTAGCAATGGAATCTTGTGGCAGTTTAATCTTAGTCGCGCACCTTGGTGGGGTGGCCAATTTGAAAGGCTGGTCGGTTTGGTCAAGGGAGCGTTGCATAAGACCATCGGTCGTGCATCCCTAACTTGGGACGAGCTACGAGAAGTAATCCTAGATGTCGAGGTCGCAGTCAACAGTAGGCCCCTGAGCTACGTCGAGGAAGACCTACAGATGCCAGTTCTAACACCCAACGCGTTGCTCTTTACACGATCCAACCAACTGCCCGAACAGAAAGCATATCATCTGGAAGGAGATCTGAGGAAAAGAGCCAAATTCCTAAAGAAATGCAAACAAGCTCTTTGGTCACGCTGGACGAAAGAATATGTACGAGGATTACGCGAGAGGCACAATATGAAAAAAGGATCGGGGTCTTCTAGCGTGTTGAAAGGAGATGTGGTTATCATACGGGGAGACGAGAAAGATCGAAACTACTGGAAACTTGGTATCGTCGTGGATTTGATAAAGGGAGTTGATGGTGTCGTGAGAGCGGCTAGGTTACGAGCAGGAAAGAGTTACTTGGAAAGGGCGATCCAACATCTGTATCCCCTGGAGTTATCGTGTGACCAGGAAGAAGAAAACCTACCTAAAGTCCAGCTCAATGTCGACGCCAAACCGTTTAGACCCAAGAGAGATGCGGCCGTCGCAGCAGGACTACGTTTGAAAGCCGTCGTTGAAGACAACCAATAACATTGAACATAACATTTGAACAAATTTAACTTTATATTAACCCTTTATAAACAGTGTCATGCACAATTCAATGTGTTTGGTTACTACGTAACCAAACAGGGGAGTGTGTTGGGAATTGTGTGAACATTTAATTTTATTATGGATTATCGTTATGTTGTGTGTGATGAGTGAAGAGAGTCAGAGCGGATGTTAGAAGGAGTGGCTGAGTGTGAAATATGAATACATGGCTAGACAATAGAGAGTTTTGAGAGAGAAGAGGAGCTGTGATACTTGATAGGGGAGAGATATAGTCAGTGAGAGAATTGGAAATATATGTTATAAACCTTGCGTATATTGTGATTGGGTTGCGAAAGAGCCGCGGTACTTACTGCATTCGCAACACGATTAGCAAAAAAATAAATAAGTTATTTACCGTTTTGGTCGATCCGTATAGAAAATTATTTGCCCTCGGCCTGCGGCCTCGGGCCTTTTATAGAACCTCGTGCAAATATTTTTCTATACGGACCTCCCAGCCGGTAAATAACATATATGTAACGCCAAAATGTTTAATTTACATATGAAAAAACTTGAAATATCTGAAAAACGAATCAAGGAAACGAAAAACTGCAAAAGAGAGTTTGTTCTTACTTCTTCGAGATAACTCGGTCTATTGTGAACATAGGCACCATGTCATGGAAATCCTATTGCGCACGTTTTAGATTGGTGAATAGTTCGCACAAAGCGACTTTTTGGGTAACATATGACAGCATTACACTAATATCCCAATGGCCCTCCCCCTTTGATGGAAATGGTTTGTAGAATTCGCATTAACTGGGGAAACGTTTGAGTTGATTTTGCACAGAAAAAGTAAACCGAAGCACCCGGTGAAAAAAACGCTCGAGGCACAAGAGAGAACCAACAACGCTACAAACATGAAGCTAATGTAGTCACCCATGCATCCAAGTACTAACTGTATTCAACTGGGCCTTTAAGAGAAGCGTGCTATATAACGGTGACCGTAATTATTGGCGAGTGGGCTGAGTGAGTGGGGTAGGGTGAGGGGTAGGGTGGAGGTGACTTGGGGGTGAGGGGACAAAACAATAACAGTGCATGCCTTCTGATATAAAAAATAACAATACATGCATGCATGTTAAAGTGTACCAGTTTAACAGTCTAGGTATTTGGTAGGATGCAAAGATATTTATCGATCGTGGAACAAAATGTTATTCAGTATTCGAGCCTGTGACTTACTTGGTTTTTCATTTGGGAATTCCAAACAAAGTTTTGTCTTGTTAAGAGTAGAATTAGATGTCAAACTAGAGGAGAATAGACAGCAATATGATTAAAATAAAAGGAAAGAAAACTGGACACCACAATTAAAGTGCTGATGCACCCTATTAACCTCCTGAGCAAGTTAGGGATGTTCGTCTGTAACTGGACTAGAATTGGATAGGACTTTGGATTGAACTTTGGACTGGACTGGACTTTGGACTGGAATTTGAACTGAACTGGACTTTGGACTGGACTGGACTGGACTGGACTGGACTGGACTGAACTGAACTGGACTTTGGACTGGACTGGACTGAACTGGACTTTGGACTGGACTTTGAACTGAAGTTTGGACAAAATTTTTGACTGGACTTTGAACTGAACTGAACTGAACTTTGGACTAAATCTTTTATTGAACTTTGGATTGAACTTTGAACTGAACTGAACTGGACTTTCGACTGGATTTTGGATTGGAGATTGGACATTGGGCATTCCAAAGTTCACTTTAAATTCTATTCCAATGCCCATCTCCAAAATCAAGTCCAAAGTTCACTCTAAACTCTACTCCAAAGTCCAGCTCCAAACTCGATTCCAAAGTCCACTCTAAATTCTACTCCAAAGTCCAGTTCCAAAGTCAAGTCCAAAGTCCACTCTAAATTCTACTCCAAAGTCCAGTTCCAAAGTCAAGTCCAAAGTCCACTCTAAATTCTGCTCTAAAGTCCAGTCGAAAGTCCAGTCCAAAACCCAGTCCAAATTCCAAAGCCCAGTCCGCACAGCCCATTTCAAAACCCAGTCCAAAGCTCAGTAAAAGTACAAAGTCCAGTAAAATATGCCAAGTTGATTCGTTTTTTAGAACATTTTTTAGGATACCGAGAACGGACGCTAATACGCCAGATAAATCTCGACAGACCGCAAAACATGATTGAAGACGCTTGTAGTTAAAATTCCCAAATTAAAGTAATAGGGTTGAAAGTTAAAAATTTTATAATTTATGAAAAGCAAATCGTGCGACGTTTTATAGGGCAGGTTTTTTAAAAATGTGCACGACTGAATATTTCATATAGATTGATAAAAAATGCGTATGCACTGCAGTGACGTTTAAGAGTCAGGGTACGAGAATTGAACAATGACGTTGAGTAATCTGGAGTCAAGAAAAGTATGGCAAATGTAACTAGTTATATTTCTATTTTTTTTATTCTTTGTAACTATACTTATAGTTAAAATTAGCTTAATTCTTAAAAAGTGACTAGTTACCTGGTCCGATTAAGTTACTCAAAAAGTTACAATTAGATGTAACAGCAAGAAAGCATATGCTCACAACATCGGCCGTTAGTTGGTCTTGTTACGGGCAAACTAAACGGATTTTGATTTAAACAACCCATAAAATCGCTTTTTTGGGTTTATTTTGTAATTCATTAGTGCGCAAGACGTGCCACATACCATATTGCAAAGTCATTTCGTCTTAAATTATGTTCGTTGTAATTAAATGGTCGCCTCGAAATCCTTGGTTTATTAAAGAGCGACGATTAATGTTTTATTTCCCTCATCAATATCGGATGAGAGACGTTTAGTTTTAAGCGACATTTATAATCGTCCTTTCTGAAACAAGAGATTTCGAAGTGACCATGCATGTATATTATACCTATAATAAATCAACCATCTATATCCATCTCATCTATACCTCTATACCACGTCTAGCTGAGGGGTGTTTACATGAGACTGGCCTGAACTCGGACCGGCTTGAATTTTGCATTTCGATTTTTGTTTACATTAATACATAAGGCCAGGTTTCGCTGTCACTTCAAGATTTGTGTCAATTACCTTACAGCTCGTGACCACCATACAGAGAATCATTATTTTATGTGGATTTGACACCAATCTCATTTAAAACAACGTATTAAGTTTGAGTGGTGAAAGTCTTTCAGTTCGGTCTAGCAGGCGACTTCAGATTAGGCCGGCGTGAACCGAAGTCCGTCCGGCCTGGGTTCGGGGCGGCCTCATGTAAACACCCTCTAACACACTAACACATACCATTGGAGATGCTGTTCACACATTTCTCTGGTGAATTGGCTGAAGTTTGAACAATTACTTGGCACGAAAGATCTACAATGGATTCTTTTGTATTCTTCTAAACAAGTGTTTGAAATCCCTAGTTGAGCAGACGTCGCGTTGAAGATTTTATTTTCCTCTCTTGCTCTGTCAAGAAATTTCTTCAAGTTGTTTGCTTGAATCTAAATTACAAAATAGTTTAAATTAATATGAATAAGAACCTGTACCGGCTATAATTTTGGCATCTAAACCTCAATTATATAAGAACCTAGAAACTGGAACAGTCGCCATGTTGGGTGGCAACTTCAAAGTACCGACGTTCAGTCACTTCAGTGGACTAAATAATGAATGGTAATCCTTATGTTTATATGGATTTTCCATCCAACTTGGGAACAATAGCTTTCTGAGTTAGGTTCAAAAATAATTTTTAAGCCAGAGTATACGTAGGAATAACAAATTTTGTCTGAACGTTTTCTGCTTTTTAAAGTAATAATATCAGTATAATGTAGTTATATTATTTCTAGCATAAAATTAGTAAAAAATAATCGCAGTATAAGTTGTCGTAATTTCTTTTATATTTGCACGAGTAGTCATTAAACCAAATTTAAAAAAATTCTGTCGATCCAAAATTTTTCAAATAAAAAAAACATGATTATTCTTAATAAATTTTTTTGGAGCTACAGAATTTTTTAAACTTGTCCTTCTTCATACTAGACGAAAACTTTTAATAAAATAAAAATTGGGAGTCACCAACATTGTTTTCGAATTAAACTAATTTAAACGCAAATTAGCAGCCATTTTGAAACGTCATTGTTTCCATAGCAACTAGAGTTACACACTTTTTCGTTACAATTTCTGATTCTCAAAATGCTGTTCTATGCAAGTCAGTTAGTTCCAATTTTTTTAACAAGATTTTGGATCTAGAACGTGTGTTTTTCACTTTTCAAGAAACTGTATGGAGCCACCTTAACAGAAACTCCTGAAGAATGGTATGAACTTTGGTATAACATGACGCCTTGGGTCAGGCATTCACTCGGGCTACAGGCTCGCAATTGCGCGGAGCCTGAATGTTGTCAGCCACATTCAGCCACATCACTGTTAAATTAGTTACAAAGTCAGTCAGTCAGTTTCGACAACGTGCAAGAACATCTTGATCAAAAGGCAAAGCTGTTCAACTTCAGTTTTGTGCAACTCGATCCAAAAGCGAAAAGAGCAAAGAACTTATAACATGTTTCACGTCCTCACTCTATCACACGGTAAACAACTCATCGGAAATATGAATAGTGAAGGGTAGCGGAAGTGAAATGTGCAAAAATGCAAAATCGTGACACCCCAAAAAAACAAGAAAAAGCCCCCGGCCGAAACCTAGACTCGGCCTACCGCAGGTCGCCCGGAGTAAAAAACAGTAATTAAGTATAACGTCAGCGTAAATAACAAACGTCAATAAGTAAAATGACAAAAACATGAAAGCATGAATTTATTGTTACACTGAGTTAAAAATGTCAAGACAACAAAGTGTCAGTTTAAATAACTACAATTATAGGTATTAATATAGAAAAGATGCAAAAAATACCTGTTTATATAACATAAGTAACATAAATTGTAGATTATGAATTTATCACAAAGTAGATCAGAGAAACAAGAAAGTACAGAAACAGATCAAGATACACCCGGTTTCTTTATTGTTTATTGTGGGAAAGTGTGATAACTAATTGGTAATAATCAGTTTAGTTAATTAAGTTTATGTATTCTTGATCTATTATTATCATTGACAATTAATGACTATGAATCAAAAGTATTAATGAGGACACGTTGATTGACCTATAATTAGATAGTATTAAGGTATTAAGCACATAAGAAGAGATACGAGATAGAATGAACAGAACTGATACAAAGCCTTGAGAGGTGAGTTAGGCAAGTGAGTGTAAACTGTGATTAAAACTAAAACGAACCAAAACCGTGAGTAATTTAGTGTTGGAAAAAAGCACTTTCCGATACAGTGGCACCTCCGACGGGATGTCCGAAATGGAGTCATCAGAAGATTTGTTAAAGTTGTTAAAGACAAAAGCAGAACTGCTTCGCCTTACGAATGACGGAAGAAACGCAGCTGACAATAAGCAAGGGAAAACTTACTACCATGGAAAGACAACAACAAACATTAGACAAGAAGCTATAAGAGATCCATGCCATTAAGTTGAGAGTTCAAGAGAAGAAGTTAGAAGAAGGTCTCACATCAGATGAGGTTCGTGAGTGGACCTCTGGAATGCAAAAAGACGACATAGCACCCATCGAAGACGCGATAAACGAACTGGAGAGGGCAATCACGCAAACAAAATTAACTGAATTGGAGAGAGAACAAGAACACAAGGACAGATTGGCCGCTCGAGCCAGAGAGGAACAGCACAAGGAACAATTATCGTTTGACAAAGCAAAACTTGAACAGCAATTACTTTACGAAAAGAAAATGGGAGAGGAGCGACAAAATGTACAAGCGAAAGATCGTGGACAAAAACCGAGCGTCAAATTACAAAAGCTACAAATCACCAAGTTCGATGGCACGCACGCCGACTGGCTACGCTTTTGGAATCAATTCGAAGCCGAAATTCATGTGGCGGACATCCCAGCTGTGACCAAGTTCTCATACCTTAAAGAACTAGTTGTCCCAAAAGTGCGAGTGGCTATAGATGGCCTGCCATTCACGATCCAAGGTTATGAGAGAGCAAGAAACATCCTGAAACACAGGTATGGCAAACCTAGCGAAATTATTAATGCTTATGTACAAAGTATAATGTCCTTGCCAACTATTCACGGTTGTCAGCCATCTAAAATTCATGAATTTTATGAGAAGCTGATGTCGAGCGTTCAGTCGTTAGAGACTCTGGGAAAAATGAAAGAAGTAAATGGGTATGTCAGAACCACTATTGATAAACTAGAGGGAATTCGGGGGGATCTCGTTCGAACAGATGACGATTGGCAAGAGTGGGATTTCCCTCAACTGGTCGAAGCCCTGAGAAAATGGACGGAGCGTAACCCCATTAAACCTCAAGGTGAAAGGGCTCAAGGAAAACCACCACAAACACAGTACCCATTTAAACGAGACAAGAGTTTTAATACGAGACAACAAGACCGGGAAGTTAGGGGCCCTAGAGCATGCGTGTATTGTGACCAAACGGATCATAGGTCCGTCGACTGTACGAAAGTGGCCCGAACTGTCGATAGAAAAGGGAAGTTAAGCCTTAAACAGCTATGTTTCAATTGCACCCGACCGAATCATAAAGCATCGGAATGTAAATCGCGCACGGCATGCCAAGAATGTCAACGACGACACCATACAAGCATTTGCGACGCAAAAGGAAACAACTCGAGACTATTGTTGGCAGCTTCGAGTGCTGGGAATGCTGTGGTTGCTTATCCTGTAGTTGTGGTAGAAGTTAATGGGATAAAATGCCGCGCATTGTTAGACACTGGGGCGGGTAGCTCTTAATTCAAGCGCATTGAAATGATGCTAGGAGCCGCCAACAAAGTGATAAGTGTTTATAATTTATCAATCAACAGCGTTGAAGGAGATTTTAGTTTAGAAACGGAAGTCACGAAAGTCGACCGCAAGGAACTGTTGAATTTAAAAAACCCTCGGTACAAGGAAACCGTAGCCAAATTTCAGCATTTGAATGGAGTGAAAATGAATGATATACGGACGAGAAACCAGAACTCCCCGTGCACCTAATACTTGGTATAAGCGAATACACTAAGATTAAGACCGAAACCAACCCAAGATAGGACGTCCAGGGGAGCCTGTGGCAGAGTTAACGAAATTCGGGTGGACAATACTGTCGCCTGGGAAAGAAGTTGATCTGTCTCAAATGTTGCTAACGCAAACCACCACCACAGACTACGAGGGTCTGTGCCGACTAGACGTACTGGGACTCAAGGACTCACCAACTGGCGACCAAGAGATCGTATACGAAGAGTTCAAGGAACAGCTAACAATAAATCCGGAGGGGTGGTACGAGACAAGCCTACCCTGGAAAGGAAATCACCCCCCTCTTCCCAACCACAAGACGGGGAGCCTAAAACGCCTTGACAGTCTAGTGCGAAAGCTCGAGAAACAAGACGCACTGCAGCGATATGACAAAATCATCCAAGACCAGCTTGGGCAAGGAATAGTGGAGCGCGTGGAAAAGGACGCAGAAGGAAAGGAATTCTACATCCCCCACAAGCCCGTCGTCCGAGAGTCGGCTGAGACGACAAAAATGCGAATTGTGTACGACGCTTCTGCACGCGCAAACGAGAAAGCTCCGTCACTCAATGATTGCTTGGAGACCGGGCCACCCCTGCAAAATCAGCTGTGGAACGTCTTAGTGCGAAATAGATTCTATCCAGTAGCAGTAGCAGGTGACCTGAAGCAAGCTTTCCTGCAAGTACGCATCCGTGAAAGTGAACGAGATTCTTTGCGGTTCCACTGGCTGAAGGACTTGAAAACCAAAGAAGTGGAAGTTTTAAGATTTACCCGAGCCCTCTTCGGACTGGCTGTCGCCGTTCTTACTCGCAGGTGTGATCAAGGAACATCTAAAGAACCTCAAAGCAAGTCATCCAGACATCGTGGACGAGATCGAGAGAAGTCTTTACGTGGACGACCTTATCAGCGGAGCAGAGAGTACAGAGAAAGCCCTCCAGTTGAAGCAAACCGCCATAACAGTTTTCCATGAAGCGAGTTTCGAACTGCACAAATGGCACTCAAACATGAAAGCGATTGAAGCCGAAGACCCAGTAGAAATAGAAGAGAGTCAAAGTTATGCTAAACAACAACTTGGAGTGAAAGAGGGGGAGACTAAACTGCTTGCATGGACTACCCTGGAACAAACAGCAAGACAACATCCAAGTGACCATTCCTGCACAAGCAGCAGAACGCACGAAAAGAGGTATTCTAGGAAAGATCGCAAGAGTCTACGACCCGCTTGGCTTAGTATCTCCAATGACCCTAATAGGAAAGACCCTTTACAGAGATGCTTGTGACCTTCGGATCGCCTGGGACGCACCCCTGCCTGGTAGCTTACAAAACAAGTGGTTGAAGTATGAGCAAAACCTCCCTCAGCAGATCACCGTACCGAGAAGCCTAGCCAAGCCAGGAGAACCAATCCAATCCATTGATCTGCATGCATTTGGGGATGCAAGTGAAAAGGGAGTTTCAGCTGCTGTCTACGCGATTGTACGACAACCGTCGAACATTAGCAAGGGTCTGGTAACGGCAAAATCACGGCTAGCGAAGAAGGGGCTCACGATTCCGCGGCTCGAACTGGTGTCTGCACACATGGTTACCAACCTAACACACAACGTCAAGGAAGCTCTGCAAGGATTTCCTGTCCAACGTGTCGTGGGATGGCTAGATAGCACAGTGGCTCTCTATTGGATTCGTGGAAACGGCGAGTACAAGCAGTTTGTTGGAAACCGAGTGAGGCGAATTCAGGAGAAGAAATACATCGAGTGGCGACACGTGATGACGACCGATAACCCAGCAGACATTGGGAGTCGAGGCGGCTACGTAGACCGACCATCCGATCTCTTGTGGCAGGGGCCAGACTGGTTGCTTAATCCGAATGACTGGCCACCTAACATTACGACAAGCGCGACCAACGAAACTCAAGCAGAAGCTAGGGCAATGAAAGAGTTATTCGCTGTTGCAGTACAGACAGCAGACGAGCTAGATGAGGTCCTAAAGAAATTCGACTACTGGAAAACAATACGAATTACAGCGTGGATGCATCGATTTGGGCACAACGCGAGAAGTAGTCGCAACAACCGTATCGTGGGTCCTTTGACGACAGAGGAGACCGGAAATCAAGTGAAATTCTGGGTGAAGAGAGTTCAAGCACGCAATGATGAAACAAGCAACTTCAAAGAAGACCAATTACAACTTAATTTGCAGCAGAACGACGAAGGTGTGTACCAATGTCGAGGTAGAATCCAAGGCCATTACCCAGTTTACCTACCAGACAACGAGTTACTAACAGAAAAGATGGTGATGCACGCGCACAGACTCAGCTGTCATAGGGGAGTGGGCTTGACCATGGCTAAATTTCGAGAGAAATACTGGGAACGCGTTCCAAAGTAAATTGGGGTTTTCCAAAGTATTTTTTTTCCCGCAAAAAATGAAATATTTGACGAAAAATTACACTCGCTGATTATTACAAGAAGAAATAACTAAATTCTGCGGAAAAATATTCAAGCATAATCATTGTCAGCAGAAAATGTAATATTTATTAAAATATGCGAAATTTTACAGAGGTTTCAATGCATAGACAGAAATTGCGAATGTCTAAGAAAACTGCTCCGAATTTCGGAATACTTTTTCCATTCCAGTCAACAGAATTTGGTAAAAATTCGAATTGCAAAGAAAAGTTGTTCCGAATTTCGGAATACTTTTTCCATTCGAGTTATCCCAATTGGGTAAATTCGGAATTCGAAACAGTTTTTAATTCGTAATTCGCAATTTTTACCAATTTTCGAAAAATTGATTGGTAAAAGTATTCCGAAATTCGGAACAACTTTTCTTCATAATTTAAAATTTTTACCAATTTCTGAAAAATTGATTGGTAAAAGTATTCCGAAATTCGGAACAGTTTTTCCTTCGTAATTCGCAATTTTTACCAATTTTCGTTAACTTGACTGGAAAAAGTATTCCGAAATTCGGAACAACTTTTCTTCATAATTCGCAATTTTTACCATTTTCTGAAAATTGATTGGTAAAAGTATTCCGAAATTCGGAACAACTTTTCTTTATAATTCGAAATTTTTACCTATTTCTGAAAAATTGATTGGTAAAAGTATTCCGAAATTCGGAACAGTTTTTCCTTCGTAATTCGCAATTTTTACCAATTTTCGTTAACTTGACTGGAAAAAGTATTCCGAAATTCGGAACAACTTTTCTTCATAATTCGCAATTTTTACCAATTTCTGAAAAAATTGATTGGTATAAGTATTCCGAAATTCGGAACAGTTTTCCCTTTCGTAAATCGCAATTTCTACAATGTTTTTCTTTCTTTAATGGTAAGACTTCAAATCAGGACAACTTGCTGGTTTTTTTCGATAATAATAAGACAATAACAATTTTTGGCCAAATTAATGAATTTAACCCAATATATGAGCTGCATGTCTCTGATCAAGGCAAATTATGTGTTTTATGCGTAACACAAAATGTACCTCGCAGAATTCAACAATTTATAACATATTTTTCCAATAAAATTCTGAATAATTTTTATTTTAGCCAGATTTGTTGTTTTGTGCGAACTAAGATTTCACAAATAATCGGCACAATGCGTCTTTTAACTGCATAAAATGCGTTGGCGTTTTGTAATGTGTAATTTTTTGGGATGAAAGCTTCATTTTTGCGACAAAAAACGTAAAATTCCGCATAATATCGGAAAAATCGCTGAAAAAAATTACTTTGGAAAAACCCAATTTACTTTGGAACGCGTTTGGGCTCCACGGTTACGGATCGAGCATCGTTAAGCGAGTTACTAAGGACTGTAACACATGCAAAAAGTTCCGGGTGACTGCGGTAGCCAACCCACCAACAGGAAACCTTCCGAAAGATAGAACCGAAGGCACCACAGCGTTCGAAGTAGTTGGGGTAGACTACGCCGGACCAATCAAATACCGAACGACAAAGGGAAAAAAAGATAAAGCATACATCATACTGTACGCTTGCAGCCTGTCCCGAGGGCTGTACCTGGAGCTGTTGCCCAACCAAGAAACGAAAGAGTTCCTGGGGAGCCTTAAGCGACTGATAGCAAGAAAGGGACGTCCGAAGAAAGTCTACTCGGACAATGGCAAAACATTTGTGGCAGCGGCAAAGTGGCTGAGAGCTATCATGAAAGACGAGCGACTGCACAACTGGCTTGCTGAACAAGAGATTAAGTGGCAGTTCAACACAAGCAGAGCACCCTGGTGGGGCGGACAGTTCGAGAGGATGGTTGGCCTCGTAAAGCAAGCACTATACAAAACCACTGGTAGGAGCTTACTTACCTGGAAGGACCTACAAGACGTGTTACTAGACGTAGAAGTGGCACTAAATAACCGACCCCTCAGTTATGTAGAAGACGACGTCCAATTGCCAGTGCTGACGCCCAACGCCTTAATGTTTGGTCGACCCAACCCAATACCGGCAGAAGACCACTGTGACATAGAAGAGCCTGATCTAAGGAAACGCGCCAAGTATCTTCAAAAGTGCAAAGACATGCTGTGGCAGAGATGGACAACCGAGTACCTAAAAGGTTTGCGAGAAAGGCATAACCTGAAACACAAGAGCAAGCAGTTTTCCTTAAAGATCGGAGACGTGGTCATCATAAAGTCGGACGAACGCAACCGAAACAAGTGGAAAATGGGATCGTGGAGGACCTAATAACAGGACGTGACGGGGTTGTGAGAGTAGCCAAATTGTGAGCGGGAAAGAGTACCTTGGAGCGAGTCGTTCAGCACCTCTACCCTCTGGAGCTATCTTGTGATATGACCAAGCCAGCCAAACCAAAGAAAGCCCTCAACGCAAGCGCTACAGAGTTTAGGCCGAAGCGAGATGCAGCAGCCGCAGCAACAATTCGTGTGAAAGACATTGCACAAGACGATGAAACTTTGAACTTTTAATAAGAACGAAACTTAATTTCTGTATAGTTACATTTGGAATTATTGTTAATGTTAAACAGAGAAAATTGAAATAAGGAAGTAATTCTTATATTTGCACTCTTACGGTAGCAAATAGGGGAGTGTGTGGGAAAGTGTGATAACTAATTGGTAATAATCAGTTTAGTTAATTAAGTTTATGTATTCTTGATCTATTATTATCATTGACATTTTGACAATTAATGACTATGAATCAAAAGTATTAATGAGGACACGTTGATTGACCTATAATTAGATAGTATTAAGGTATTAAGCACATAAGAAGAGATACGAGATAGAATGAACAGAACTGATACAAAGCCTTGAGAGGTGAGTTAGGCAAGTGAGTGTAAACTGTGATTAAAACTAAAACGAACCAAAACCGTGAGTAATTTAGTGTTGGAAAAAAGCACTTTCCGATATTATGAACATTTGCAGCATGTTGCATATTTGTTGCTGGACCATTATAAATTGTTGTTGCTTCATTTGTTGTGCAATCATTTGATAGTCAGAAACATTTGTGTTTGCAGCATTTGTTGCTCGTGTTGAATCTGCGTCATCTTCATCGTTTCGACATGCATGTTGGTTAGTTGCATGTTCCAAATCCTCTTTTCTTTCATTTTTTTTTTTCAATCCACTCTCTCCTTTAGCCAGTCAATAGTACCCGAACTTCTCCTTCTTTTCTTACTTGCTTTCATCCGTGTTTGCTTCCTAGTAAGATGTATCTAGTCAAGTCGCTCCTTTTAACAAATCCAACATTTTTAAGAAAACTGTCGTAGTCCTGCCAGTTACGATCAAATAGCTTCATCAACGGGACTTCCATCGGGACAAATAGGACCGCCATTACAATAAACTTCTCCCAAGGGGCTGCCATTACTCAGAATGATTTTGCATGCTAAACTAAATTGCTAATTTATTTTTCCCACCCTCTAAATTTCAAAAACTCCCTGAGAACGAGGTTGGACACAGATAACCCAAGGCAAAATTAATTTGCTGCCTCTGTGTGGTCTGCAGTAATAAGTTAGCTTGTGAGTCATTTGAGATTTTGAGGTATTAACACAAAAGTCATTAATACAATAATACAAATGGCAATTCCTGTAGAAAACATTCCTCTCACAAGAAAGGGCAATTCGTTGCCCCCGTGCTGCCCCCACGCTGCCCCCGTGCTGCCCCCGTGCTGCCCCCGTGCTGCCCCCGTGCTGTTAATGGAATAATTCTTGTGATAATCAGCCTTGACAATAGTTCACTAGCTCAATCACCTGATCGAAGTTGGATACTCCAGTAAAGTCCAAGATATTAGATGAAAACCGGTGTTCATCTAAGGCCTGTGACAAACGGCCTATTTTTCATGCGCCGTATAAAATATGAGAATTGAATTCATGAAAAATACGCCGTCTGTAACCATTAAATACGGCAATTTCATTAAGTTCGACAGAGTCATTATATTAGTGAACCTGCACAATCCAACGAGAACGAACGAATAACCTTATTAACTGAACGACTCAGTCGTCCAGACTCGCACGGACTCCCTTTCCTATTGGTTGAGACGACAAATTATTATGATATTCGTCAGTACGGAGACGGGTGATAATAACTTGTTCCAATCGGCTGGCTGAATCAGTCTTCTGGGACTGATTCAGACTTTAGTATTTTACTCTGACTAACGCCAGACGATTTTTTATACTTGTCAAGGTGGTCAAGGGGAGAGCTACCAATGGGTTAATGACAATTTGGAGTTGACATAAATTGTGAAGCGCTGGCTGTGGCAGTAAGAGAACATTTTCATGCATTTCATAACACTATACCTCAGGTGATATCTGTGCCGGTATGATTCAAATGGTCTTACGAATAGTATGATATGTATAGTTTCTCCATTGGGTTCCAGCGTGAAGGTATAGTACGGCTATACGTGTTTTGGTCGTTCTTATATACGGAATGTTGACGACAGTCAGTCAATGAACATCTAAGATTTTGCTTGCCACATAATTAGCATAACTGGATATTCGTCATTCTCGTTGGATTGTGCAGGTTCACTGGTAGTGAACCTGCACAATCCAACGAGAATGACGAATAACCTTATTAACTGAACGACTCAGTCGTCCAGACTCGTACGGACTCGCTTTCCTATTGGTTGAGACGACAAATTATTATGATATTCGTCAGTACTGAGGCGGGTGATAATAACTTGTCGTTCCAACCGGCTGGTTGAATCAGTCTTCTGGGACTGATTTCTGATTCAGACTTTAGTATTTTACTCTGGCTAACGCCAGACGATTTTATATATACTTGTCAAGGTGGTCAAGGGGAGAGCTACCAATGGGTTAATGACAATTTGGAGTTGACATAAATTGTGAAGCGGTGGCTGTGGCAAGTAAGAGAACATTTTCATAACACTATATCTCCGGTGATTTCTGTGCAGGTATGATTCAAATGCATCGTTTATGGTTTCTTGATCGGGTTCCAGCGTGTAGGTATACGGCTATACGCGTTTTGGTCGTTCTTATATACTGAATGTTGACGACTACTGATTACATTCCGGCAACAGTCAGTCAATGAACATCTAAGATGTTGCTTGCCATATAATTAGATAACTGCATATTCGTTCATTCTCGTTGGATTGTGCAGGTTCACTATTACGACTCAAGTACGGCGTTGGTGCAGACGGCGTACTATTCATGCGCCGAAAATGCATACATTAATTTAATTCAAAATTTCGATTACATGGCAACTGAACTGGCCTGCCTTGCCGAGTTGGCTTGGCAAGCAGGATCCCGGTTAAGCGAGTTTAAAATTTCACCTTTTGCTCATGTAATCGGCTTTTTGCCGAGTTGGCTCGGCAAAGCGGGCTGAAAAACTGTTTGACTCGTTCTGCCGTGCGTTTGTTTACTTGACTGTATGAATAAATATAGCTGAAATTAACTCAGATAGAGCATCAAAACAATGTTTGTGCGTTTCGAGACAGCGAAGACTTAATAAATTAATTAGTCTTCGCTTTCGATGAGTTAGCCAAGACAATAACAATCTTTTTATTAACGATATAGTTACAAAAAAAAATTGCATCGACATAAATAACAGTGTAAAACTAACGTAACTTTGCCCAAATGAAGCAACATTTGCTTGGTAATTGCGAATTTCGGGTTGAAATCATGGACGTTAACTCAAAACTCATCCTGGCTTACCAAGCCAGCCGTAATTGGCCCCTAATTCTTAAGATGTAATTATCTATGCAAAACAAACAAGTTGCTGTATGAATAAATTTTACACACACTCATGAATAAAATCTCATGAGGGTTTATTTTAATTGTATTTTTCAATTGTAATGATATGAGGGCAAAATTTCTCGAATATGATTGGCTAATGAAGAGGGCATTTTTTTGTAATTCAGGGCAAAATTACTTGCACTTGATTGGTTCCTTGATCAGCAGTACTTGCATGTGATTGGTCGCTTGGTTACTTAGCAACAGTGAACCTCAGAGGACCGACAATGTTTTCACAAATCTGCAAGGTTTTTCGGTCTGAAAATGCTTTTTTGTTTACTTTGAACTAATTTGAACTATTGAAGGAGTGTAAACTATTAGTGAAAATGAATACAGTAGAAAATTTACGAACTTTTGCTTGTGTTTACAAGAAGAAAGCTACATGCACAGCGATAGAGCGAGGGAAATTTTGAATGTTGCTGAGCACCGACCGTGATAAAGCCCGGCGCACACTAGTGCAAGTTGCACGCACAGATGTCATTCGTGACCATTTACGTACGACGAAAATCCTAGTGTGCGGGGAAAATATACAGGATTTTTGTCACTCGTGTCGTGAACAACAAATATCAAACATGTTTGATATTTTCTGTCATTCGTGACAAAAATTCCTAGTGTGCGGCAAAAACCTAACTCGCAACTCTTCGCAGCAAAGAAGTGAGCATGCGTGTAATTCCCCCAAACAACATGGCGGATAGTGAACAAGATGATTTGTCAGACGACGAAGATATCTTGCTATTTATTTTGCTGATACGGAGACGTCGAAGACGTCTGAGGGCGGCTAATCGCCAGTTATGGACGAAACGATGGATTTTGAGAAGACAAAGGCAAGGAGTCTATGATAATCTTATTCAAGAACTGAACGCAGAGGATCCTGAAAAATTCCGTCAATATCACCGGCCGGGCTTGATAGGCAATCCTTTGAGGATATCTTACGTATGGTCTCGCCGTATATTTCTAAACAGCGTTATCTCGTAAATCTCTGTTTTTGAAGTCAGATGACCGAACATCATACAAACAGGGACATTCGGGCCAGATATCTACCAATTTATCCTCCAAAATTGCTTCGGTGACCAGTTCACTACGAACATGGCGGATAGTGAACATACTGGTGAACCTGTTTTGGGAATAACACGCATGCGCACTTCTTTGCTGCGAAGAGTTGCGAGTTAGGTTTTTGCCGCACACTAGGAATTTTTGTCACGAATGACAGAAAATATCAAACATGTTTGATATTTGTTGTTCACGACACGAGTGACAAAAATCCTGTATATTTTCCCCGCACACTAGGATTTTCGTCGCACGCAATTGGTCACGAATGACATCTGTGCGTGCAACTTGCACTAGTGTGCGCCGGGCTTAAAGTACATTGTACTTCGACATTTTCTGGACATAATATAGCTCTTAAATAATTTTGCCCGCTATGTTATTAACACCTAATCGCACGAGTTCTCGTAAAATTAAGGTTTAATTTCACTCGTGTTTTCAAAACCTTACAAATTACCCTCGTCACTTCGCGACTCGGGCAATTTTGTAAAATTTTGAAAACACTCGTGAAATTAAACCTTAATTTTCCTCGGCCCCATGCGATTACCTATACAAATTGCTCGATTTGAGATGCAACAACAACCCGTTTATCGTGTTTCATCAGGGGAATTCAAACCCTCGAAAACAATAAAACCACTCGGTCTTCGGCCTAGTACTTCATCATGTTTTCTCGTGTTTGGATCCCCTGATGAAACACTGTCTCTGTATAACATATAGAACCGCACTGCATGAGATTCCTAAAGCTATTTTGATTGCACTTTAATTTATGGGTACTTTTAACCAGAGCTGCGCATTAAGCCTTTGAATCACATGTAAACGTCCGTTTTTCCAAATAACGGATTTTAATACTTTTCGTTGGTTAACCTACAGTGCTAGATTCGGTAAGTTCAAGCGACCATTAGACAACCTCGTGAAGTTAGCTGCCAGTTCAACCGTTTGGTGATAAAGCTGGATTGAACCAGCAAAACTCTAGTGCATGCAGCCGGCGAACTGGTGAGTTCGTCGGCTTCGCCTCGTGTCTGTATACCCCGACATAGAACGGTCACTCATTCTGTAAATAATAATCTAACTAATACTATAGCCTATGGCTAAAAGATTGCTAGATGTTTCTTTTAAATTTACTTATGTCACAATTTAAATACATATGTCAAAACCTACAATGGCTTCATCAAGATAATGTCAAACATCCATATGTCCGGCGCCTGTACCATTGTTCTGTAACTGGTTACGGGCATGCTTCTTTGTCACATACGTATATTTACTAGCTTTTCTAAGAGGTTTTTTTTCAATTGTGTATGTAAGCTAAGGCTGAATTTAGCATCGCCGAACGTCGGCGATTTGTGATTTAGATGCATGTTAAAACGAGAAGTGCAGCAGCATGTTAAGTAATAAAGAACAGTGCAGAAAAGCAGTGCTTTTATTCTTTTACTTAACATGCATCTAAATCATGGGTCGGCGACGATCGGCGACCATTGGCGACATATGAGAACCAGGCTTTAAGCCTGGTTCTCACTTGTCGTAAGAATCGCGGCAATGTTATGCTGGCCAATGTCATTGAGTGCTGCCAGTCTAGACTGCGTGATTTGCATATATACAGCAGTCAAAACACAATACAATATTATTCTATTATTCTGTTGTTCTATTGTGTCTTGACTGCTGTATATATGCAAATCACACAGTCTAGACTGATAGCACTCTATGCCATCGGCCACGATAACATTGCTGCGATTCTTACGACAAGTGTGAACTAGGCTTTCGGCTTTGCTGTCTTTACATAAAGCAATTAAACGACAACTTTATACGTAATGGGTCATTCCAGAAAAGATCCATACCCCTCCCATGGAGATTATAAGTTAAATTATAGGATTGTTATAAGTTGAACTGCATTACAAGTATTGAATAAAACTACAAAATAATATTCGAGAGTGTACAAAAGTAGAGTGCTGTGTTTGCAGTGTTTTAGATAGAGCAACGTAAAAAGTTGCCGAGAATAGTTTTTATAAGGAAATACTGACGCCACTGACGTTTCGAGAGAATCCCTTCATCAGGAATCTCCAATATATTCAACACGTCACCATTTTTGATTTTTGGAAATATAAGCTCTGTTCCATTCTATTTCATCACACTTAACTCTGATAAAGGGCTCCTCGAAAAACTATTCTCGGTATTTTACCAATAATGATGGATCATAGGTCGACGATTGTTAGACTATAACAGGGGCGTAGGAACCGGGGGGAAAAGGGCAGAGACGTAGCCAGGGGGGAGCCGGGGAACCGCGGAGTTATTATGTTAACTAAAACAGACCATTTAAACGAAGACAATAAATAGTTTATTATATTAACTTTGCAAGTCAATATATCACAAATTGAGAACTTTTTGGTAGTCATTTGTCTGGCTTTCCAGACAACATGTACTGTCGGTCGTGCAAAAACAAAGTTCTCGTCGTTGAAAAGTGAGATGATGTTCAGACATCTACATGGAGATATTCATTATCAACATTCTTGGTGTATATAAAAGGGTCTTATAATTACAAGGACGGAAGATATGAATGAATAAGCAAAGAATACAGACATCATCTGCATTCAACAAGAAAAATGGTGAGACGCTTGATTTTTTCGTACGGTTTTTCCTCACCTTAGTTTTGTTTCGACGTATTGGAAGCGTAATTTTTCCGGCTTTCTACTCAAAATAATGTGTTACACTTGAAAAAGATAAATTCGACGTTTGGGAAGTGGCAAGTTTAATTTAAGAACAGTAAACAAGGCTCACAAAAGCTCCACTCTTCAGTCTTAGCCAAAGTTCCTCGGTAAGGCCGTGCGTTTGGGCAGGATTGGCTGAGGTACTCGATCAGCCGGTACTTATGCGCTCGCTCCGTGTTTAAAGGCGGTGTTTACGTACATGAGGTCAGGCTGGACTGAATTTTGCATTTTGGGTTTTGTTTACATGAGGCCAGTCTTGAAATTATATATTTATATATATATATATATATATATATATATATATATATATATATATATATATAGTCAAAAAGGTGACGAAATAAAGAACGACTGACAAATTATGGCTATAAGTAATATGACTCGAAAAACAAGTATTGGATAAAATAAGATCAAACAAAAGTAGCGCATGGTTACTGATCGCCGACGGTAAAAATGGAAGCAAATAACTTACTATTTCGTGACGGAAGCATGACTAATTTTCTTAAGATTAGTGGTATTTGCTGAGTTTTCATAAACATGAGCAAGATACATCTGACATAAAGCCCTGAGTCAACAAACCGAAAGCTCAGAAAATATCACTGAATATAATAACCTGAATATATAATAAACATATATGTGTAATTATATTTAGTTCAACTGTCAGAAGTTACCCACTAGCACTGACCTGTTTTAGATTTACTTATATGACATATAATACGTCTGTTACATTAATTACATCAAATAAAACTCGCATGCAGCGAACGTGCTACATGCACCACATATATACACGAGGGGCGAATCACTCCTTAAAAAATCAAAAAATCGTGATCAAAAAATCATGTGATTTTTTTCATGATTTCTGGATTATTCTCGTGATTTTTTTACTTTTTCACGATTTATTGTGATTTTTCTGAAGGTGTACGTGATTTAAATCAGTGATTTCCCCCTGGTATATACATACCTACAACACATGATATAATTTTATATAATACAACATGTAATATATATGCAAACGCTACCGCTTAGAATCACATATATACTATGAATTTGCCGACTTTTGCTCTCCACTCACGCCTCAGTAGCACAACGGTTAAAGAGTCTACCCGGTTATTGCAAAATTGTCGTTGCAGATTCGATCCCTGTCAAGGGCTTAAAAATATTTTTTGAGTTGTTACATTACACCACAAACGTACCACATGTAGTATAATGTATATGTAATTATACGTATAAAACTCATGAATAACAGATCATGTCAGATAACTTCGTCTATATGTATACAATATATATATATATGGATACAATATATACCTACCTTGTATGTTTCGTTGTAAAGACAGTATCCACTGCTTACGTTGACCTCCACGCATTCATAACTGTTGTAGGGAGAAATAGACGAACATTGTGTACTGGCGTAAGTTTTAGCCACTGTGTCAGTACAATTCTCTTCAACTGCTTGGCATTCCTGTTCAATCGAGCTCATCATCGTAACACTGCAATTCGGAAACGCCGATACACAAAGAATAGGTTGAATTGCTGTGACACACTCTGTTTTTACATCAGCCACCGTCGTTATTGAAGCCAGAGTAGAATTGATTTGTTGAAGTTTTTCGTGTTGTTGGGACAGTGTAACGTTGCTCACATTCCACGTCAGGTGACAGATCCCTAGTTGACGTGGTGCCGGACGAACACACGAAGAACCAGCTACAAACATATCTATCATTGTTGAATAAAACCCCAGGCAGACGAGGGTTATTCCGAAGACTAAACTTCTCATCGTTAGAGATCGGAACAGGCTGTAAAAAGAACTACTGACTTGACTTGTCTTGACCTGCTTAACGCCTAACTGATAATACTGATCGACGTACGTGTTGTCTAATCATTTCAAGTGAACGTTTACCATAATTAATGAGTGATCTTATACCGTTACGCACGATTGACTAGCGTAAATAGAATTTGAAAGCTGCTCGTCGCAATGTCGCACGCGATACTGTGAATTTTCCAAAGTCAGCGACCCCCGGGTTCGGTTTACGGCTACGGGTACCGCCATTTTTTTTTACTCGTAATATCTAACCGTTTTCCCGTGGTAGATCATGGTCATACGACTACGGGTACGGGTATCTTAAGGTCTCTATTACGAGTAAACCGCAAAAATGACGGTACCCGTACCCGTAAAGTGACCACGGGGTATCTTAAAAGGTCTCTTATAGCGCCCATCGGGTCCGCTACATTCTGGTAGCCGTTAGGCCTGCGCTAAACGTCACACAATCGACGAATTTAATTTAGACGAATTTAATTGTTTGAATTTTAATATTTTATTCGACGAAACTGCGACGTATAACTCTATTAAATTTAACTCACGAATTAATTTCGTCTGGGCAATCAAATTCGTGTGGGTCAGACGGATAATGCGACGATAATGCGTGTTAAATGTTTTTTCCGAATTAAATGTTTCTCAAGTTTTCTCAAGAAATAATCTCTGTGGATTATTTCTTGAGAAAACGTTCGGAGTAGACGGACTAGGCAAACTTTGTCGAATTTTCTGTCAGAATTTTTGCCAAGTCAGCATAATATCGTCCTGGTCTCGAGTTTGTGTAAACACAATATTTCGGTGGTTTTTCATGTATATTTAATATTTATGTTTGTTGCTGAGCGGCCCGGGATGTTTTCATGATAAGAGTCTTAATGTGGTTCCGAACTACAATAATATATAATATTCCTAGACAATTACTGTTGTAGCTTTCTAGCAGTCTGAATTAAAGATGTGCCGGCCGGCGGTAATCGCACGAACACACATTGTCATGGGAATCTACAAACATTTCGTTTTATGAAATCGCCAGCTCTATAAAGAACCGCTGAAGATCACGAGAAAATCGTATAGGAGCGAGGCGTACCGAGTTCTTCTAATTAGCCTAGGAGCTGTTTACATGGGAGGCGATATTCCTATTCAGACAAATAATCCAACGGGCCTCTTGAGTCGTTCCACAAGAAATTGACAGTGACCAACCGTGCATGCATTAACTCTTTCCTGTCCGAATTTATTGCAGCCGTTCTTCATGTTGTAACCAATAAATTATTGTAATTGTAAGAGCATTGTAATGCTGAAAGAGGTTATTAATGAACCCCCTAACCCCAATCTCAAAAATGTGAAGTTCCCGGGGGAACCCTAACCTGAAAAGTGTCGGGGGTTTCACTCTCCCTGTCCTGGTACGACCACCCCTAATATTGTTGGTAATTTATGGTCAACAGTTATTGGAAAAGATTGTGGGACGCGCAGTGAATTTCAATCCGTCAATTGGCGCATCTTACAATGCAATAATTTATTGCTTACAATGCTCTTACAATTACAATAATTTATTGGTTACAACGTGAGGAATGGGTGATAAATGCCACCATTTTGAAAGTGAAAATGGGGACACATTTTTGGCCAGCACCCGCAGTCCGGTTATATATATAGGTCAGTGGTACTGAGCGTAATCATCTATTTTGGCGCCAAAACAGCACGGTTGGAGCTCTGGGAACGAGAATGGCGCTGATTATCTGAAATTCTGAGTTCGCATCGATGCAACCGACTTTTTAACCAAAACAGTTAACTTTTAATTTCAAAATGTTTTGGACATCACTTTGAATGTACATATGTTGGTCTGTACGTGTGACCAGCGGTTAGGCGAGGCAGGGAGAGCTGTTATGGCGTCCATCTTGAAGGGATAGTTAGTGTATTAAAAGACTAGTGTTTTACTGTTTGTGTGAGTGTGTGTGTTACCGGTGGATCAACTTGGTGTCAAGATGTCAAACCTCAAACGCCGGGAGCTCAAATTGACAGGTAACTTATCAGAAAATTTCAAGAACTTCGAGCTTCGTTTCAACGATTTCGCTATCCAAGCAAGAGACTTGGAGAAGAACCCAGTCACAGAAAGAACAGAATACTACAAGAAACCGCTTCTAGAAATATCAGCATTGCGATCATCTATGCCGACGAAGCCCTGTCAGTAATACGCTACACAATTGAGCCGCAAATCGCGGAAATGGACAAAGACAAACCATGGATCTGGATGGAAAAGCTACGAACACATTACACAGGGTCGACTGGGACTGCTGGGAGTTCACTATTAACAGACAGATTTAAGTTTTGGAACATGCATCAAACCCCTACTGAGTCAGTGCAAGATTGGGAGGTTAAGGTGAGACAGGCTGGTAGTCTTGTGCATATGCTGAACCATAGTCAATGGAGATATGGTCTAGAAACTCAGCTAAAGTCTTTGGTCTATCTTTTTGTTCGCCTTTATGCATTTTTGTGCACGGTGCACGGTCACTGAACACATTGTCTTTTAGTATAATGAACGAATTGTCCAATAGCAACGTTTCAGTTCAATCACTCAACCGTGCTATTTAAATATTAATAAACCTAAAACAAAGGATGTGCACGGTGTAAGGTACGGTTCAACATAAAATCACAGCTCATTATAAACGCTTTGAAGTTTGCCGAGTCTCCAGACCATATCTCGATTGACTATGGCTGAACTAAATGATGAACTGTGTCGAGACAAATTTGTCTTTGGTTTATAAGTTTATATAAGGAAACTATGAGAACTGAATTGTTAAAGACACACCTGAAACCAGATAAATCACAAAAACAACTCCAAGATGTTGTAGCCGAAGCGAAAGCCATAGAGTCTGCATAGAGAGCGAACAAGTTAATCGGTGCCAGTGCCAGAAGCATAGCATGGCGAGAAATAATGGTCACGCATGCGCGTAATGCATGCCCACTTACAAAAATTTTGACTAGAAAAGTTCTGCAAGATTAATAGGACTTACATAGAAGATGAGTGAAACAATCGTCGTAGCAGTGTCAATTTTTAAATTATTTCAAATGTTTCCATCTGAATCGTATAGTGCAACACATCTGCGATATAAATATCATGAGCGATATGCCACAGATATTAAATCCGTTGCGGTTTTTGATATACTATTTTGAGCACAAGTCTAACATAAGCCAATATGGCGAATACGCAAATTGTACCAACCTTGCTGCTCACGTTATCGAAAATCAAACAGAGGTATACTATTTCCGTACAAGTTTCGATCTGATTCGGCTACTATAAAGATCCGTCTTTTCGATGATATTCTTCATCTCTAGCCTGTATTTGTCGTTGTTGCGGTTTTCAATCTCAAAGCTTCAGTATTTTCTGATCATCGAATAAAGATTTCATCCAACATTGCATAAATTAGTTGTTCTCTTTTCTTCTGAACCGCGGAACTGTGACGACCGCACGACATAGGTACTAGTTTACTAGGGCTTTAACTCCGCCTCTCTATGTCCACCATTTCTCGCCATGAAGAAGATGTCAACTGGACCAAACATCGAGAGACTGACTCTAAAAAACAGCCTGGTATTTGTCACTGGTGTGGTGATCGTCGTGGTCCACACAGGAGGCAATTATGCCCTGCAAATGGAAAGAAGTGTTTAAAATGTGGAAGAATTGGCCATTTTGCAAGGGTATGCTCTGCAGGTGAATTCAAGCCCCAACAACAACCAAAACAGGAAACTTTTCGAGACCAGAAGAATGGTAGAAGAAATAGAAACATGCAAGGAAGAGGTGAATTCACCAACCGAAGCAACCTCAAAGGCGACCACCCAGGTCTAACAGATAGAACATGAGAAATACACTATACCGAAGGGTCATCTGAACAGTATGCTGATGATCTCGAGTATGAGCAGTGTTACATGTTGGAAACACAAGTACACAGCATCGCCTCAGGAGAATCTGGGAAAAGGTACTTTGTTAATTTGTCTATTTCCAATATTGGTGCACGATTTGCACCCATTAAGTTCCAGATTGATACAGCTGCATCATGTAACACCCTATCAGAGAGTGAACTACATTCACTTGGACCAGATGTAAAGTTGACAGTCACTATCTCTGCTGTTCCCATATGGAAACTCTAAACCAATACAGCCACTGGGCCAAGTTCATCTACTCTGTGAAAGAAACAACAATTATGATACACTCACCTTTCAAGTACTGGCAGACTCTTGCATAGAGAACAAGCCGTGCCTCCTATCCGGTAGTGATAGTGAACGACTGGGACTACTGATTAAAGTTAAAACAGATGAAGTAAGTGCTCTCTCCTCTGTCCTAGGTCAGAAAACCACCAACACATATGAAGACCAGCCACATGAGCTAGCTCCATCAGAGCAAGCCCGTGTCACCAATCCGAAAACAGCAATGCATTGCAACCACCTGAAACAAATACATGAGAACACACCGAGCCAATGCAACCGAATCCCAACACCCTCAAATGTAATCAGGATTCCTGGAAACCGACAACTACCACCAGCAGGAAAACTCAAGAAAGAGGACATCTTGAACCAGTATGGAGACGGCTTCAAAGGCATTGGTCGTCTGGATGCACCAGTCCATTTCAAAGTAGATGGAAAGAACCGATACAAATGCCAGTACACCGGATACCAGTGGCTAAGAGAGATAAAGAGAATGAAGTTCTGGACCGCTATGTAGAAGCTGGAGTCCTGGCCAAAGTTAGTGAACCAACGCAATGGTGTTCAAACGAGCTCATCAGAGAAACACCAAAGAAATTTAGGATATGCATTGATCCCAGCCAGACTGTAAATAAAGCAATTCTACGCCCAAAACATCAAATGCCTGCATTGAACGAACAGTTACATAGACTAACTACAGCTAAATGTTTTTCTCTTGTGGATGTCAAAGAAGGGTTTCTGCATATCACTCTTGATGAAGAATCGTCATGGAAGAGCACAACACACATCCTACGGGATATATCGATGGTGTCGGTTACCCTTTGGCACTACCAGTGCCCCGGAGGAGTTTCAGATGAGGCTGACAACCGCTTTAGAAGGGCTCGAAGGAATAATATGTGTGGCAGACGACATTCTCGTATTTGGCGAAGGCACAAGTTATGAAGATGCGGAACGAGATCATGATAGGCGATTCATTGCGTTGATGGAGCGTTGTGTCCAGAAAAACAAAATTCAAGCTCAAAGAACTAAAGTTTATGGGTAACATTATCACAGACAAAGGAATGCACGCTGATCCAGATAAATTCACAGCTATAACACAGATGCCAGCACCACGAAATAAGGCAGCTCTTCTAAGATTCATTGGTATGATCAATTATTTATCACCGTTCTGTGAGAACTTAAACTCCGTGATACAGCCACTCAGAATGCTCACCCGAGAAGGCGTACCATTTATATGGTCAGACTCGAAGAGGAAAGCGTTTGACAAGGCAAAGAAGCTCATTTCCACCGCTCCGGTGCTTATGTACTATGATCTTCATAAACCCGTAGTCCTCCAGACCGACGCGAGCGACGAGGCCCTTGGCGGCGCTCTATTATAACCTAATGAACATGGGAAACTTCAACCAGTAGCATTTACTTCGTGGAGCATGAATACCACCGAACAGCGTTATTCCGAAATCGAGAAAGAATGCCTCGCCATATGTAGCTGTTTCGAGAATTTTGAACAATGGATCTACGGAAAGTCAGACATCGAAATCCACTCAGACCATCAACCACTTGAGACCATAATGAAGAAACCATTAAATAGAGCCCCAGCCCGATTGCAGAGGATGTTAATGAGATTGCAACGTTACCGGTTCATTTTAACATACAAGAGAGGAACATCACTTTACTTAGCCGACACACTCTCAAGAGCAGCCCTGCCGGTGCCGGTGCAAGCTGAAGTTACTGGTTTTGAAGTGTTTAGACTCCAAACGGAAAACGAATATTACGAGAGCAACCCAAAACTAAATGAAGACACCGCAAAGTTCATAAGACGAGCAAAGATCAGGCACTGCACAAGTTAAACACGACAATAACACAAGGATGGCCCACAGACAAGACAGAGGTCGAAAGTGCCTTACACCACTACTGGAATTACCGGGACGAACTTACAGTGCAAAATGGAGTCATCTACAAAGGAAATCAAGTGATGGTCCCACATACGATGCACAAGGAAATGCTCAGCAAAATTCACTCCAACCATCTCGGGGCAGAGTCCAACATACGCATGGCTCGCGATGTACTCTTCTGGCCTGGTATGAGGAAATCCATACAAGATATGTGTGATGTATGCAGCACGCGTGCACACTATGGGCAAACGGCGCCACGGGAGACAATGAAATCATTACAAGTACCCACGCTGCCGTGGCAGACAATTAGCCAAGACCTCTTCACTCTGAAAGAACAGAACTGTCTTGTGACTGTGTGTCATTTTTCAGACTGGATTGAGGTAGACAAGTTAAAAAACACTCTTTCATCGACAATAATTGGGAAAACCAAAGCACATTTTGCACGATATGGAGTCCCAAAGATATGCCACACAGATAATGGACCATAGTTCATAAGTCAAGACTACAAAGGGTTTGCGACAAGATACAGCTTTAAACATACAACGTCTTCTCCATATCACCCTCAAGGAAATGAGAGAGCTGAGGCCGCAGTCAAGGTCAGCAAAGCCATGTTAAAGAAGTCGGAGGACTTCCACAGTGCAATACTCAATTACAGAAATGCTCCGCAAAAAGGTAACAATTATTCGCCTGCACAACGCACGTTCCTGCGACGTACACGAACCACACTACCGACAGCAGATTAACTGCCAAGACCCACAATGATCAATTTCAGCATAGTTAAACGAAGCGATAGCAAGAAGCAATATGACAGGTCCACCAGTAAAGGACACAAACCAGTAGACATTGGTCAATATGTGTATGCTAAACCACCCCCACGGCAACGTGGTAAACCTTGGGCATACGGTCAAGTGACCCATAAAGATAACGCCAGGTCATACACAATCCACACTGGACACGGGCAAATAAGAAGAAACAGAGTACACATCACACCTGCAAAGCCACTGTTCAACTGTCAAAACCTGAAAGCTGGATTCAGCCAGATCATTCTGTTATACAGCCTACCTGCATGCATTCCCTGATTCCCCAAGGCTTGGACTATGGTGAAACAACGCATATAACAGACCAGCCAGATTTGTCCCCACCGCCTATACAAGATCAAGAAAGAGAAGGAAATCCAATCTCTGTTGACATACCAGTACCAGCAGCAGCAGAAATCCCGATGCGGAGAACAAGAACAAGAACAAGGATCATAAGACTTCCCGATAAACTTAAGGACTATATCGTAGGATAAACAATCAGGATATTGTTTATGTGCATGCATGCCATGCAAACCTGTTAAAGCACCAGATCTACAGTACTTATATTGTCAGTAACTGCAAACACTATCAGTGTTCAAACATTACAATTGTAGTTTCAGTTCTGTTAAACATTTTTTTAGCCCAAAAGGGGGGAGATGTTGGTCTGTACGTATGACAAGCGGTTAGGCAAGGCAGGGAGAGCTGTTATGGCGTCCATCTCGAAGGGGTAGTTTGAGTATTCAGGGGCGGATCTAGGGAAATATTTGACTGTTGCACGTGTGGCGTGGTTCACTCCATCTAGGAGGGTACGGGGGCATGCCCCCCCGGAAAATTTTGAAAATTAGGACCTCTAAAAACGAATTTCCCACATTCTGAGAGTAAGTTAAAGCCATCTTGGAAGATCTTATATATTTAAGATAACGTATTGTAATTAGATACACAATTAAACATAAATACAACCGAGAAGCGCTTAGTAATACTATACTGTACAAAGCATAAACGAGAGAATGAGACTAGTCTAAACTCAAAATGTATTTAATATGGAAAGTGACTGTCAGACTTGACTCACTGACTGCAGTATATATTGAAATCGAACAGCGGAGAGCTGACTCCCATGAAACACTGTGTGAGGACTCATTAGCACACAGTATACTATAATATTAATTTATAGAATATTATTCATAAGCTAAGCTGCTATTAAGGCTTACTTCACTGGGTAGTGATTCGAGGCGCGCGATTCCTGCACAAAGTACAGCGTAAATCTTCACCAAGATTCTTTCCGCATCCTTTTGAAATATTACGCTCGCACTCGCGATTGAGAGCGATAAGTTTACAGTCTGTTTCCTCTCGAGAATAACTTCCATCAATATATTCAACAGCGGTTGTAACACGTACATCGTTAGAAGCCATTTATTCTTGAAAGAAGCCGAGTAGGTCGAATGAAGCGTACTCAATAACATCATCTGAGAAGCGAAACAGATTTCGCGATCAGTTGCAACTGTTGCACAGTCTAGTGTTTTGATTGGACAGCTACCCCTAGCTGTTGCACAAGTGCTAAATATAGCCTGTTTCACGGACTATATTTAGCTCAACTGTTGCACAAACGACTTTAGACTGATCTGATGCAACAGCGGACCAGGCCTGTTGCACAAGGATGTTGCACAAGGAGATGGGGGGGGGGGGGGGGGTCGGCCAGAAATATTGTATGTTGCGGGTTTTCTGGGTGATGACAATCTCACCCAATTGCGGGCTAGAACTTTCCCGGATTTTGCTCGAAGCGAAGACTGGAGGGTCGAGGCTGAGCTTTCGAGTTATAAACCATTAGGTAATTTTGCAAATTGAATTATTCTTATTATCTTTTAATGTCGTCTTCGTTTTTCCCGACATTTTGACTGTTGCATTTGCAACAGTTGCAACAGTCTAGATCCGCCCCTGGTATTAAAAGACTAGTGTTTTACTGTTTGTGTGTGTTACCGGTGGATCAACTCATATAGTAATTATCAAAGTTTCAAAAACACTGTCAGTAACTAAAGAATGATTTGTATCGGTTTCCGACAATTTCGGCAGCATTTAAGGCAACATTTAAATTGCTCATTTAAGGCTTTTTCCCATTACGCCCGCTTTGCCCGCGTGGACGGAGCGAGCTTTGAAAGTTGGAAATATTTCAACTTCCGAGGCGAACTAAACAATGCACGCTAAGCCCGCGCGGACAAAGCGGACGTAATGAAAACAGGCTTTAAAAACCTGTAAAAAGAGACAGCTTTGTGTATTTTATAATTTTGATGATGTCACATAAAAACACTCTACAGTATATAGGCCCTGTTGTCTCTTACAGCTCCAGGCCCAACAGACCGTTAATCCGGCCCTGGTACGTCAACGTGCAAATGGTCTATTTCACCTTGACTCATGTGAGAAAAGCGCTTCCACCAGTTTGACTCTATCTTTGTGTCAAAGAGAAATCTACCATTACCTCCAATAGACGGATGGTTTCAAGGAGGGATTCCCGACCTAGTAGGAAGAATGAACTTGGGAGATACCTGAGTTCGATAGACTGGTCTATCGTTGAGTCGACTGCGGCTTGTTGCGATATCAAACTTCGGTTATTGGTCAACTTAATTACAATTGGTTTTGACACGATCTGCATGAAACTTAAGGAAGTTAAATTCAACGATAACGATCCTCCGTGGATTACTGCAGAATTTAAAAATCTTATCAAACTATGTAGCTCTCCGTCATTATCGTAACTCATGCTAACTGTGAAAGAAAACTTTGTCGGAGCAAATTCTTTTTCTCGAAAGTTAAGCAACTCAAAGAAACAAAGCTGAAACAGTGGTGGAAAGAGATCAAACGTATTTCTGGTATGGTACATACACCGGTGCGGACGGTTTGTGGTCCCATCTCCATATTGATGGAGTCTGCAGTAGCCAACCATCTGTAGGCATTGCAAACATCATTAACGATGCCTTTTTGGAACCCATGCAGTCGTACCATGCAGTTTCACCGATGTAAAGCATGCAACATTTATTGCAAGAAATACAGTAAATGATGTTGGAAGAAATGCAAGTAAAATTATGCTGAACAACAAAATTACATTTAGGTCGCAAAACACATGCAGCGGAATTAAATAACAACGGGTACGGGAGCAAGAAAAAGTACCCGCTAGTGCCAGTAGATTTTTTCTAAGGGCACTACGCACTAAACCATCATGAATACTTTTACTAGAAATACATGAATGCAACAACCCCTCGCCCGCTTTTATTAGATGCTTTTTTGAAACCCCCAAAACCCACCCACCCAACCACCCACCCACCTGCCATGATTAAAATAAGCACATCTGATATACAGCCAATATAAAAACAAACAGATATTAAAAACAAATAATCCTCAAGATAATTCTATAATTTATGAATAAGATGACTAAACTGATTTAACATTTCAAAGCATACAAAATATGTCTTTAGGAGGTTTCAAAAGGGATTATTTTTAATAAGCTTTAAATGGCTTCCCTATGAATACATGTTTTGCAAAGGCAGAATTAAATGTCAACAGCTCAAAAATTACATTTATAAAAGAGTCCAGGATAAAAACAATTCGGTAGAATTGGATTCTAGAAAGTAGTATTAAACAGACAACGTTTCAGTCGAAAATTTGGAAATACAGCCAAAAAATCGCCAAAGACCATGAGTATTTAATAACAAAAGGTGATTGCAAAGCCAATAAAATCATCACGTCTGCATAAGCTTATAAAGGTAGTGTTTTAAGTTAGCTTTAGTTAAGCTGATTTATGGTTTGGACGAGCAAAGGGAAAGCACGAAAACGTGAAGCAGTATATTGTTTAGGTTAAGCGAAAACTTGAAAACAAGAATCCTACCGTTAACTTTTGACCACGGAATCACTGTAATTCAGATCGAGTTTTTGTTTACCATACGTCGTTTGGTTTCTTCAAGTTCTCTGGTTTCTCTTCAAGATATATTAAACGGGTTGTTTGTGTCCTTTTCTTCGTGCTCCATTTCGTTTCGTTTAATAAACGAAAGCAAAATACTATTTCATTTGCTTGAGAGTTTATAGTTTTCTTCGTCGCTAGTCACCAGTGCCCAACAATTCTTACCGCGTGACACCGTACCAAACATATATATAAATATATATATATATATATATAAACTATTTCTCAGATTTCGTCTCCCTCGCTTTTTCTACACGCGTGTAAAATGGACTCCACGCGCGTCGAGATTCGCAACCTCACCGGGCTCTGGGCCTTCGGCCCTCCGCCCGGCTCGGGGATTACGCCGAAAAGAGATTAAAGGGTTGTCGGTGAAAATAGCTGACGTTTCAGAATCATTCTTTAGGATATGGAAATTGTGGCTAATGATATCCTTAACTTTGTAGTTGAAAGGATAAAATGTGAGAACTAATGGTATTTTAGTATCAGAAACTCTTTCTAAAGGTTGTTTTAAAGTGTCAGGACGAGGAATACTATATGCTTTGTTAATAGCAGTGTCTAACAGGTGGGTGGGGTAGCCACGCTGAACAAAAAAGGATCTACTTTCCAAACATTTGGTCTCAAAGTCTTTGTCATCACTGCATAGGCGGCGAAATCGCAGAAATTGAGAGAATGGAATAGATTGTTTAGTGTGTTTGGGATGAGGGGATGAAAATAAAAGGCAACTATGTGAATCGGTGGGCTTATAAGAGAAAGAAGTCATGAGCGCATTATCACTAATCGATACCAAAACATCCAGGAATGACACACATATTTCACTGATTTCCCATGTGAATTTGACTGCTGGATGCAAATCATTAACATAATTAATAAATCTCTCTAATTGCACACGTGAGCACGATGCTGTTCCGAAACAATCATCCATGTATCTCTTAAAGAGATCAGGAAAGTTCCAGTGCATCCTTCAAAGAGTTGTTTTTCAACATAACCAACAAATAAATTTGCGTAGCTAGGGCTCATTTTGGTACCCATTTCTACTCCACTAATCTGTTGGTAATTTTCACCATCAAATGAAAATTGTTGAGGGTGAGTACAAGTTCTGCCAAGCAAAGTAATGTAGTGGTGGATGGTTCCAAAACGGTGCGTTGATTAAAGAAAAACTTCAAAGCTTCCAGACCATCGTGGTGAGAAATGACGGTGTAGGGAGACTTAACATCCATAGTGAAAATGAATTTACTGGAACCGCAGAAATGTATTTGGTCGAAAATCTGTAGAGCATGTTTTGTATCTTTGATATAAGAAGGCAACTTCTTTACCAAAGGTGACATAACATTGTCTAAAAAGCTGGAAATTAGTTCAGTAGGACAGCTGCAAGCAGAGACGATCGGCCTGCCAGGATTGTTAGGTTTATGAATTTTAGGTAAAAAATATCTAACTGGTGTTCTAGGAGTGGTGATTATCAGGCTGGAAGCAGAGGCAGGCAATTCACCGGCTTGAATAAGATTGTTAATGGTAGTTTTGACAGTTTTTTGGTGAGTAGGGGTGGAATCGGAATTTAACTTAGTGTAAAAAGAGGCATCGCTGAGTTGACGAAGAGCTACTTGTCGATACAAGTCAGATCTCCAGACAACAACTTCACCACCTTTGTCCTCAGGTTTTATGACAACGTTACGTCATTACGAGTACGCAATGATTGAAAAGCTAGAAGTCCTCTTTGTTGAGGTTAGAAGCCCTTTTCGGCGAGAATGGTTTAATCTGTCAATTTCATGGATAATTTTACAATGAGAAATATTGTCATAGTTTGCTGTATGTAGATGGACATCGATTGAATGATCATACGCATCAAACGACGAGAGTGATTCGAACAAGCCGCCGAGATGGAGTCAGAGAAATGGCGGTGAATGGTCGGTAAATTAAAAGGCAAGAGGTTGAAGGAAGATTTAAAGCCATAGGGAATGACCCTGCGGTATAAACAACGACGAATAAAAGTAATATGACTATCTAAAGTAAAATGAGATCCTTTTTTGTCCAATGTGGCTATCCCACCCACCTGTTAGACACTGCTATTAACAAAGCATCTAGTATTCCTCGTCCTGACACTTTAAAACAGCCTTTAGAAAGAATTTCTGATATTAAAATACCATTAGTTCTCACATTTTATCCTTTCAACTACAAAGTTAAGGATATCATTAGCCACAATTTTCATATCCTAAAGAATGATCCTGGAACGTCAATTGTTTTCACCGACAACCCTTTACTGATCTGTTTTCGGCGTAATAAGAATATTCGTGATGGTTTAGTGCGTAGTGCCCTTAGAAATAATGTACTGGCACCAGCGGGTGCTTTTTCTTGCTCCCGTACCCGTTGTTACACGTGTTCCTTTCTTAACTCCGCTACATGTATTTTGGGACCTAAATCTAATTTTCTTATTCATCATAATTTTACTTGCATCTCTTCCAACATCATTTACTGTATTTCCTGCAATAAATGTTGCATGCTTTACATCGGTGAAACTGGCAGACGTTTATCTGACAGGTTTGCTGAACATCTTCGTTCCGTGAGGAACAATGATGCTGACAAGCCTGTTGCCCGACATTTTAATAGTCCGGCTCCCCCCTGGCTACGCCCCTGAATACTTCTGAAGACGTTGTTTCTGTTTACCAAGGGCGGACATAAACGGCGTTTTCACTTTATTAATTTATCTGTTTTTACTCTCGATCATCCTTTTTACACCCCTTCGTTTTTGCTCATCGACTATATGAATAGCAAATGTATTTCGCATCTAATTATCGATTTGTTATTGTTATTTTGATTTGATTGGCTAATTTTTCGCATCTCATTATGAATTTGTTATTGTTATTTTTATCTGATTGGCTTATTTTTGGTCGCATGAACTCCTTTCATATATAAGCTCATCATATGTTGTTTTTACTCTTACTCAAACGCGCTAATGTTCCTGTGTCAGAAGTAGATTACCCCGGACGATTGACGGCGGAAGTGACGTCATGCTTTCATACCGGAAGTGAAGTGTGCGCACAGGTGTGCGCACAGGCTGACGTCACAGGTGTGCGCACAGGCTGTGACGTCACAGGGGTGTGCGCACGTTTTAAATAATGTTTTTTCTCGGAATAAAGAACACAATGCTTATAGTTTTCATAGAGATACCATTACTACTGCATAAATATGGATACGAAGATTACGGAATGCCGAACTATAGCCGAACTAACGAGTTTGGAAAACATGAGATGAGAAGATGAGCACATGCTCATAACTGCTCTGAGCACTTGCTCATTTGCTCATAACTGCTCTGAGCACTTGCTCATTTGCTGATAACTGCTCATGAGCACTTGCTCATTTGCACATATGGCCCGATCAGGCCCGTTTTGGCCCTATAAGGCACTATACGACCCGATGGCCCGATTGCTGACTGGACGTCTAAATGTCATTTTATGAGTTATATTACACGCGCTTGCGAATCAGAGAACTTCATTTCGAAACATGCCACGAAGACGTAAAGATTGTCCCTTATGTGGGAAACAAAGTTTGGTAAAGCTATCCAACCATTTGGATGATGTTCATCAACTTTCTCGCGAGAAAAGGCAGCCATATCTTACTCAAGCAAGATTAAATGCGTTAGAGAATGATCGACAAAAACCGGTTGCTAAAGTTGAAATAACTATAGAAACGAAAACGATGATTGTCCATCAAGGGAGTACACTGACACTGAGGAGCCTGATATGGAATCTGATGAAGAAATGTCAAGCTCGTCGTATGATGAAAACAGTCAGAGTTCCGAAGATGATGGTGAAATAAAGGAAGTAATTGATCCTTGGGCAACCATGATTGACGATGCAAAAGTGACGGTTCGGCCAGAATATGATGAACTATTAAAAACGTTGCAAATGGAAGGGCAAGAAGAAAGTGTAGCTAAGCAGAAAGCCTTTGAAAAAATTCTCCCTGAACTTCAGAAAGAATTCGCTGACGTTTACGTGGATAATTTACGTTGGATGAAAGCACTTAAAAAGGATGCTGTGCATGGAAAGATCATGGAAATGAAGCAGACACTTTTGAACGAAGACTCGTTTGATCCTGATGAAGCTTTATCTGCAGCGGTTGACAAAAGAAAGTTTCTTTTGAAACAGCTTTTAGAAGATCAAGGACGTTTTTCAGATAGTGATGATGATCAGTGAATCGATGTAATGCTTATGTGAAATAAAAATTTATCAAAATTGTATTGTGTCTTGTTTCATTTTTTAAGCAATAATAAGTCCTTGAAGAAAAAAAATGTACACCAGAATTAAGCCGTACCTTCTATCGGGCCATCGGGCCTGATCGGGCCATATGAGCAAATGAGCAAGTGCTCATGAGCAGTTATGAGCAAATGAGCAAGTGCTCAGAGCAGTTATGAGCAAATGAGCAAGTGCTCAGAGCAGTTATGAGCAAATGAGCAAGTGCTCAGAGCAGTTATGAGCATGTGCTCATCTTCTCATCTCATGTTTTCCAAACTCGTTAGTTCGGCTATAGTTCGGCATTCCGTAATCTTCGTATCCATATTTATGCAGTAGTAATGGTATCTCTATGAAAACTATAAGCATTGTGTTCTTTATCCCATTATTTATAACGTGCGCACACCCCTGTGACGTCACAGCCTGTGCGCACACCCCTGTGACGTCAGCCTGTGCGCACGCCTGTGCGCACTCCTGTGACGTCAGCCTGTGCGCACACCTGTGCGCACACCCCTGTGACGTCAGCCTGTGCGCACACCTGTGACCTCAGCCTGTGCGCACACCTGTGCGCACACCTCACTTCCGGTATGAAAGCATGACGTCACTTCCGCCGTCAATCGTCCGGGGTAATCTACTGTCAGATATCGTGAACTTTTGTTGCACCTGTGTAAGATCAACTCTAGAGTACTGTTCGCCGGTCTTCCATTATTCCCTCCCCGCCTATCTGAGCGACGACTTGGAACGTGCAGAAAAGGGCTCTATCCATTGTATCGGTATGGCCTGGAGTGTCTTATGAGCAGAACTTAGATCTGTGTAACCTCAGTTCTCTGTATGACAGACGCGAGGAACAATGCAGCAAGTTATTCGACACAATTGTATCTGACCCCTTACACAAATCACACAAATTACTTCCCCATTTTATGAGACCAAGTATAATATATTAAAACGTACTTTTGATATTTCGCGCATACGTACTGATCGTTTTAAAAGAAGCTTTATACCTGCTTCTTGCATTTCCGTCGAATCCTAACGTATATTGTAGACCTTTAATGTATCGTACTTTCAGTTATTATAAGATATCTATTTTACATATCATTCAATTTTATTGTAAATATCTAATAGAACTTCATTCCTTTGTTACTATTCATTATTGTAAATTACGCAATTCTGCCCCTTGGTTGCCAGGTCACTAATTTACTAATTTTATTAAAGTAAATATCTAAATATCTATCTATCTCTATCAAACACCACATGCAGGTTTCGACTTTGGGTACTCAGACCATAGTTAATAGAACATATACATGGTTTAGAAGCTCTATTGTCTTTCAACATAAAGCATGGTCATGTTGAATTGACAATGGAGTTCTTTATATGGAAGTAAATTCTATGGACACGTGACGATGGAGCACCACAACACGCGTGGCGATGAAGCAACTCACTAATTAAACTCAAGCGTTGCTACTGGATGACTGCTTCAATATACAGAAAATACAATACCATGAAATTGCACAAATTTCCATAAACTTGAACAAAAACATAGAACAATCACTTTGGACGAGTTCCAAACCACCCTAACTCTGGCAAACCCTTATAAGCCCTAATCAAACGAGTACGCAAGTCATCGCAAGTTTTAGCTTGTGCTTGCTTGTGTCTCGTCAATCTCGTTCCCAGAGCCCACGTTCCCCACCCGGCAAACGAGAAACTCTACGATAATCCGTTTCACATCGATATTTCATTGGCTGATGAACACAGTGAACTCTATATAACTTTTCTTCCAGGTAACAAGAATCCTGTGATGGCGTGAATGGATTATCCCAGAGCCTCTCGTTTCCCGCCCGCTGGGTAAGGGCAACGTGGGCTCTGGGAACGAGATTGGTGTCTCGTTTGATCGCAAGCTTGCGCTGACTTGCAGTGACTTGCGTTAGTTTGGGACTAATTTCATCTTGTTCAAATTTCATCGCAAGTTTTTTTCAACTTGCGAGAGCTTGCGAAACGTTTGAACACAAAACACAAGTCGATGCAATTCTTTCGTGCTCCGTCGCCATAAAAACTACCATGAGAACTAGGCGTGGGAACTAGCGGAAGTGAAGAACTTGTCGTTTCACTACAATCTCGTTCCCAGAGCCTTCTCACCCGGACCGTTGCCTGCCGACCGAAAGCTCTGGGATAATCCATCGTCTCTTACCATAGTTAATAGAAAATATACATGGTTTAGAAACCCGGCAAACTTCAAAGCGGTTAACAATCAAGCTACGATTCATGTTGAAAGGTACATGAAGGTGCCAAATCCTTTGTTTTAGGTTTATTAATATTTAAACAGTACAGTTGAGTGATTCAACCCCAACGTTGCTATTGGATGATTGCTTCATTATACAGAAAACACAATATGTTCAGTAACCGTGAAAGTGCAAAAATTTCCATAAACCTGAACAAAAACATAAAACAATGACTTTTGTGAGCTTCCAAACCATGTCTATTTTCTATTAACTATGCTCTTACCAAAATTTAGCTTCCGTCGCAAATGAGCACGCGTGAGATTACGAAGCGCTTCTTCAATGAAATATTTACATTTACTGCGGTTTTCAAGACAATTCGATGTTGTCGGCATCTTAGATTTGTTTGTTATGGCCTCGAAAAACGTTGATTTGTTTAACAAATAGAGATGGATTACGCACCAAAGAAAAGCAGTTCGAAGCCCTGAAGACGATTGTTGTCGAACGAAAAGACACCCTGTGTGTTCTTCCCACTGGTTATGGGAAATCGTTTATTTACTAGCGGATAAACTTGTCAAGAACTAAACAGTCTTTTAAACAGCAAGTAATCGACGGCTTTTGAATGGTTCCAGGAGAGAAAGCGGTGAGTACCAATGTAGCAAACTTGTAGCCGAAGTGGCACGGCATTTGTGGAACAAGATGACTAGTAATTTCAGAACTACGCATCGTTGAAATATATTGTGTACGTATGTTGTTATATGTTGAATGAGCTTTCATTTGATGTAGAGTTCAATATTCTGCGTTTTACGAAACTTGTTATACTGTCCAAAATGTGCGAACCACTGTTCCATATAGTATTTCATTACAAATATATAGGAAATCGACGCAATGAACCAAAACAACAGACGTTTTTCCATTTTTAAAATATTTCCCGTTTAACTAGAAGCTTGAAATTTCTACCCCGAATATAATTTTTCATTAGCTTCTGTGTGATATATATCTTAATGTTGTGCGTTAAATATTTCAGAAGAAATCTAAATTTTTGTAACACCTGTGAGAAGTCAATTTCCTATTTATTTGTAATATTATTTCAAACAGTGGTTCGCACATTTTGGACATTTTAACAAGTTTAAAGTGTATATGAAACGAAAATTAAGTTTGTCTTATTTGAAAGAAATCTTAAAATAATGGGGAATATCAATTTACAGCTTTTTCATATTTTACTTAGTTCTTGAGATATTTAGACTTATGTAATATTCAAATGAGATAACTTATGGTTCGTTTTTTTCTAATTAACATATTCGAAAATCGTGAATATTTTTAAGATTATTGATTAAAATCACTTGTAACTTGTCTTTCATATTTAGTTGCGTGAACTGTAGCAATATGCAAAGTTTCAAGTGATTTTGTTCAATAATCTTAAAAATATTCACGATTTTCGAATGTGTTAATTGGTGAAAGAGCCAACCATAAGTTATCTCATTTGAATATCACATAAGTCTAAATATCTCAAGAACTTAGTAAAATATGAAAAAGCTGTAAATTGATATTCCCTATTATTTTAAGAGTTCTTTCAAATAAGATTAATAAAACGCAGAATTTTGAACGATACATCAAATGAAAGCTCATTCAACACGTAACAACATTCATACACCATATATTTCAACGATATATAGTTCTGAAATTACTAGCCATCTTGTTCCACAACTGACAAGATACCGTACCTCGGGCAACACGCCACTTCAGTACTCACCGCTTCCCTTTCGAAACCAGCATAAGCCACCGAATACTTGCTGTTCAACTGCTGTTTGGTTCCAGAGGGTTGGTTCTTGACAAGTTTCAGTCGCCAGATAAGATTTGAAACCCGTCAAGGCTTTCGAAAGACAAAACTAGCCACTTTCAACATGAGAAAATCCAGCGATAGTCTCCCGAGCAAAGAACCAATGAAATGTCGATTTGAAACGGATTATCCACGATCGGAAATTGCATAGAAAATCGGCCACTTTCATTGGGCAGTTCGCAGTCCACGTGCGTGCTGGCTCAAGTGAGTTCTGAGGACATTTGAAACTGATGAATTTGAGAAGGGTAATGGGTTCGTACATCACGAAAATTCCACGAGTTGTCAACAAACCGTATTCTATGGTAAGCCCAACCTTCGTGCTATGCGCTCGTGGAAGAATTATGGTCGAGCGACGATTTTGAGCGGAGATGTTTGACTTTGAACTTGGGGTGTCCTCGCTCCTGTCGGCCGGCAAAATATTCGTTCTACGCATGTGCAGCTAAAACAGGTCAGCCTGGATTAGGTCGCCGTCATTGGTAGCCGTCGACAGCCGCAATTTCCGATCGTGCCAGAGCTTTCGGTCGGCGGGCAACGGCCCTTCTCGGTGAGAAGGCTCTGGGGAGATTGGTTTCATTAGGGCTTTTACAGAGTCCTTACATGAAGTCTTTCGTTAAAAGGTACCAAATTCAAAATGGCGGAAAATTTTCAGTTTCAACATATTGCAGGTCGCAAATTTGCTGGAGCTGCATCGGATGCAGTGAAAGATTTGTTGATAAAATGGTAAGTACCACGATAATTTAACATTCTCTTTCTTTGATTTTCGACTTATTACACGGTTGTTACCTAAACAATACTTAAAAACGTTGTTTAAATCATGTTTGACTCGGAGCAGCAACATTACTTGGATCAACAATATTTTTATCACTATTGTGCATCATTGTTTTGGTACAATTACAGAATACTTATCTATATAGTTTTACTATTTTTATATGTTAATGTTAGGATCAGGTTCTAAGATTGAGAAAAGTTCATCATATACAATTGCCTCGTTTAGTTCGTTTATATTTAAGATTACTTAAGTCATAACTTCACGACAAAGAACAAGCACGTACAATTTAAACCTTTATCTAAACATTGATTAAAAGAACTTTTAATGAATCCTGGCTTGTATTTGTGGGTATTCTACAATTTCTCCCAAATATATATTGCAATGAAAACTTTCAAAGAAATCATGAATTGTTCGTAACTGATCTATCTCCCAGGTATATAGGTATTTTTAAATGAGGGGGAGGGCCGGACTAATTATTTAGCTCTCTCTAAAATCATGGTCAAGCATTGCTAAATCTGATCGATGATCATGGTTGTGCATTGTGTTTATACGACTACAAAACCTAAACTTTTTCCAGGGAGCATGCCCTCAGACCCTTTTAGTGGGTGTTGACTTTTGTGCCCTTTGACCAAATTTGAATCCATTCCTACACTATCACTGATGGTTAAATGTTTTTACACTACGTACAGTCTGTTTGTTAGTCAGGTCACTGAGTACCTCTTATATTTATTATTAGGGGAAGTTTTGAAATCTGAGTCTCCAAAATTCCATTTCTTGCATTGTGATGGGAGGTCTTAATTATTTTGAAAGTAATAAAATGTTATACAATATATGTTGATTTACACTAACAAGAGGAGAAATAACCTTAACCCTTATATGGGCCAGGCTTTTTTGTAGTCAAGATGGTGGGGGCATTATAACTTCATTATTATTAAACCTAATTTTTAAAATGAAACTTGGTAGTAATACTTGTTGTACCGGCTTAATTAGGTCTCAATCACTAATGACATCATAGTCAAGTGATGTGCCACTCCACATAATTTTTTTAAAAAACCGGTAGTTTTTACCACTCGATATATATATAGTGTTTCCCTAAATGTATTTTGATACAAAACAATAAAGAAACGTAATCACTCACTATGTAAATGTTGGGAATGTATCACTTAGAAAATAATCAAACTTTGTTTGGCGTTATGCCATCACAATGATGTCATAAGCCTCTCATTGTTTTTATTAGGCTTTACTGGTTAAATGTTTTGCATTACAGAGTTTTTTGAAAATAATCTTTTTTATTATTTTCAAGTTTTCTTGAGCATCGCTACTCTTTATACCCTTCAACATGTACAGTGTGCTTATGCACATGATAAATTTATTTGGATACACATTTTAAGAAAAAAAATATTTGGGAAAAAAAAGAAAACTAGTAAAAACACATGATTTTTTTAAGGCCACCATCTTGGATTTCCCACTTCCCAGCATGCCTTGCTCCACACATAAGTCATTTACAGCTAAGGAAATTTTAAATTGCAGTTGTAACTAAACAGAAATAAGCCAAAATTTGTGCTTAAAAATAATAAAATCTTTGTTGCCATGGCAACTACAAAAATTCGTATATCTCTTTTTTTTACATTTATAGAACGAAATTTCACAGAGTTGTTTACCTCTTACTATCGAACGAAACTGACTACAAAAAAACAATTTTTTTAATAATACAAGAAAATACCCAAAATGCATTGCGGCAGGAAAGACAAAAATAGCCAACCTCCAAAACAGACATATATGTAGAACGTAAAGACATACATGTATGTGACAATTTATAGGACACAAAAAGATGAATTTATAAGATTTTGAAGCTTTTTATCCAGTTATTTCACTTTTTCAAAAACGTAAAAATGACTTTTCAACGCGGAGTTGCCGTGGCAACATGTTGATTGGTATGTTCATCAAAATGTTTCCTATAAAATTTGACGAAAAGTCACCAAACTTGGTGTTATTATCTTTAACCGGTGAGAAGTTATCTTAAAAGGTTTTCATTACTCAGAATGCGAGAAATGGCATCTCCAAGACTCTCACCCTCTGTTCAGACTAGGTGCCCAGATGCCGTGCTCGGGCACGGGCAACTTGTTCACATTTACGGTGCCCTGGATCTGATAAGCGTTCACACAGAAAGCTTTTCATGGCTTTTGTAGCTATTTTGTGGCTTTAAGCCTTCGAATTACAAAGAATATTGAGTAAGAAGCGTGGACACCACTTTGGGCACTGAAAACATGTTCACATCAGTTCCCGTACCCGTGCACGGTGCCCGGGTACTATACCTCGACGCACGGTGCCCAGCTTAGATTAGTGTCCATGCCCTGGCACTTAGTCTGAACCACTGACCTGTATATAACTGGACCGCTTGCTCATGCCAAAAAAGTGTGGCCATTTGAACATGGCGTCAAATGGCGAATTTGAGTCCTTCTTCTCATGGGAGAAGCCACTGACCAGTGCTTGACACTGGTCTGTAGGCGTTTTATGCGTATTTTGCATTATATATTGCAGGGTAAATAATTTTCAGAAATCAGAAATAGCACACCAGTATATAAAACAGTCTTTGTCTTTCCTCACCTTGATACAGCATATTGTTGGTAATTTTAGATAGAGTAAGTAAATGCTCATGTAATTACTGTAATTTGAAATACATGTATCAATGCGAAATAAATATATTTGCAGTTTATTTTGTTTGTTTTCATGTTGTCTTTTTCCGCCGAAAAGTTTGAAAATGTCCTCCAAATTCACTAGGAGTTAAGGTGGCCGTTTTCATGTTCAAAAATATATATATAAATGTGCCAATTTTTATGCAAAAAATCAAGACTTTTTTACATGAAAACATTTTGTAAGCGTAAATATCTTGTTACCATATTTTATTGACCTCGAGTCCCCTGAAATTTAGTAAACTGTATTCGTCATCATCGCATATTGTTTCTTGGTTTTGATATACTTATCATAAAGAAGATGTAAGAGTGTTTATTAATATTTGCTTACCTTGAGAATTACCGAAATGCCGTTTTGCATTGCTGCCGGTTGTACAAGCAGGCGATCTCGCCAATTAAAACAGGATAAAGGAATCTCCTTTCACTCGTAAGTGTATTTCTTATTAATTCTTTGAACGTTTTCATGGCGATAAAGTAATATAAATAAGTTTTGTGGAAACACCACGTAAAATATTTCTTTGCTAAAACTATTTGCAAATATTTGCTAAAATATTTATTATTAAAATATTAATATTATTATTATTATTATTATTATTATTATTATTATTATTATTATTATTATTATTTTATTATTAATATTTATTTAAATTTTTTTTTTTTCACTTTTTGCTAAATATTTCTTTGCTAAATATTTCTTTGCTGGTGTTTCTTTGCTAAACACCATGTAAAATATTTCTTAGCAAAGAAATATTTTACGTGGTGTTTCCACAAAACTTATTTATATGTATTTTTTATGTTTCCTGTCTGTGTGGAGAAAATTATGTTCTTTTACAAACATTCATACTTTGTATTCCCATTTCCCATAAAAGAATTCTGTGTAGTATGTTTCTGTATGAAAAATCTTAGATTTCCCTGTGCAACGAAATTTGAAAAACAATGGGAAATGTGGACTGCCAATGTGAGAGTAACAAAACCGACATTTGTACCAAGCAGAAATAAGTATCTGAACCGCCTGTGCTCCAACCACTTTGAAAAAGAGATGATTTACCATAATAATGAACAAGCAAGATTAGAATGTAATGCAATTCCAACTAAATTCTTTACAGAGAAAGAGGTGAGTTCAATATTACTGTTTATACTAGCTTGCAAAATCTGCAGGCACAGTCTTTGTGCTTGTCCCTCTCCCTAAGCTTCCCTCCCTAAGGGCCTGTTCAGTGTTCACATGAGGGGAGTTATCTCAGGGGATAGGAATAGGATTATCCCTGTTTCCCAACATATCTCAATGTTAGTTTATTTCCATATTTAAAAAGTAAACCATTCACATGAGACCGAGATGACCCAGGGGATTAGGGCTAGAGTTATCTATATGTGAGCACTTCTCCCAAGTTATCTGAGGGTGGGGGGGGGGGGGGGGGGGGGGGGGTGTGAACTTTTATATAATTACTCACGCATAATTACATGTATACAAACTCTTTTGTTACCCAGGATAACTTGGGGTGAAGTGTTCACATGAAGGTACTGTAGGGCCAACTTTGACCCTAGCCCACAAGTTATCCCTATCCCCAAGTTAACTCAGTCCTATGTGAACACTGAACAGGCCCTAAAAGATGTTCCTTTGAGAGATGGATATTGGGATAAGCCGAAAGAATACAGCTGTACAATGCCCCCAAAACAATAAATTTGTACAGCATATGTAAATAAAATGTTAAAAATCACCCCTCAGAATGCAGGAAATAGCAAGACTCTTGGACCCCCTAGAGGGTTCTCACATCCTTTGTGCTCGTATACAGTATTGTCACTAATTTGTCACTGTGTGCCCAAATTATCTCTGGATATGGCACTGGCCAGTAACTGTACAATAAAAATAATATTGATATTATGTGTCTTACAGGAACTTGCAGTTATTCCATTCCCTCACGCCAATATGACTGCTAATATAAATGAAGAGAAGACCGAAGATTCAGAAAATGAACAGCCAACAGAGGTTTGATAATATTTTCCTCTTTAAATGTAGTTGCATGTTTCAACTCTAAAACAAAAACATATAAATTACTAAATTATTAATATTTTCATTTTTCAGGGAAATTATTCAAGAAATTTCTTGACAATGGGTCATTCCAGAAAACATCCACACCTCCCCCACGGAGGAAATGTGAAGTTGACCTAGTATATTTTACTATTATCAGAAGTAGATTTACCTCCCTCCCCTCCCCGGATGGCACAAATTACCTCTGTGGGGGAGGTATGGATCTTTTCTGGAATGATCCAATAGGCTTGTACCCCCCTGGATAGTACAAACATTATAACTCACTCAAGACTATGTAATATATATTTTTTGTTTCAGCCATCTTCAGCCAAGCCATCCCCAACTACTGAGCATCCTAGTAGAAAAAGAAAATATCCTATGCCAGACAATGATACAACTGTGCAACACAATATATACACCACGGCTCATGACCATACTTACGCCAGCACAACAAGCCCCAGAAAACTGAAAAAGATTATTGATGGAATGATCACTGATAAAAAAGATCTTAAAAAAAAACTCAAGGTATCCCGAATGAAAAACTGTCGACTGAAAAAAAAAAGTTGGTTCACTGCAAACAGTAGTCAATGATTTAAAGAGAAAAGATCTTGTTTCAGATGAATGTGCTGCTATTCTGGTAAATAGCTTTTCAGGAGTACCCAGTGAAATAATGAAAATAATTGTGACACAAAAGAAGAAGAAAAATCTTTTGCCTTAACTCTTAAGGCATACAAGTTTGTCAGGAAAACCTTTGACCTTGGTCTTCCACACCCATCTGTTATACGATCATGGTATAGCACTATTGATGGTGAACCTGGATTTACCAAAGTAGCCTTTTCAGCCTTATCTGCAAAAGTAGCTGCTTCGAGGCAAAGTGGGCAGCAAGTCATTTGCAGTCTAATGCTTGATGAAATGTCAATTAGAAAACATGTTGAATGGGATGAGAAACGATTCAGAGGTTATGTTGACATTGGGACAGATGTCCATGATGATTCATTGCCTGCAGCAACAAATGCTCTTGTTCTGATGGTTGTATCTCTCAATTCCAACTGGAAAGTCCCCTGTGCATATTTCCTTATTGATGGCATCACAGGAAAAGAAAAAGCAAATATGGTAACAACCTGTTTAGAGAAATTACATGACATCGGCGTTAAAGTTGTGTCCTTGACATGTGATGGCCCAGCATCCCATTTTTGCATGCGAAAGGCATTGGGAGCAAAAGTATCTCCAACCGAGTTAATTCCCTATTTCAAACATCCAAGCGACCCATTGACCAAGATTCATGTATTTCTTGATGTTTGTCACATGATAAAGCTTGTCCGGAATTCATTTTCAGATCTTGGCATCCTTCAGGACAGTGATGGAAATGAGATAAGATGGCAATCACATAAAAGACCTTCATGACCTCCAAGAATCAGAGGGAGTGCATATGGCAAACAAGCTCAGGTCAGCCCACATTAAATGGCACCGGCCAAAAATGAAGGTGAATCTAGCTGCACAATCATTAAGTTCTAGTGTTTCGGATGCATTAGAATACTGTGCAGACCGTCTCGAAATGGACAAATTTAGAAGCTCCCACGCAACAATAAAGTTCATACGCATTTTTGATCGTTTATTTGACATTTTGACCTCAAGGAATCCTTTGACCAAAAACTACGAGGCACCACTGCGAGTTTCAAATTACCAGTTTATTGAGAAGTTCCTTGATGATGCATACAAGTACGTCGAAAATATCAAAGATGCATCTGGTAATAACATCACCTTATCTGGCAGGTAAACTGGATTTTTTGGGTTTCTAATTGCAATCAAGAGTGTCAAGGCCCTCTACGAAGAACTTGTGGCAGCAACGACACCCCATCTCAAGTATCTCCTGACATACAAGATGAGCCAAGACCACCTAGAGTTGTTTTTTGCAGCAGTACGATCAGCTGGTGACTGGAATAATAACCCGACAACATCACAGTTTACATGCATCTGCATACAAAAAACTTCTCATGCGGCCCATGATAGAAGGAGGGCATGGGAACTGCACAGCGCAAGATGATACCACAATATTAGATAATATAGAAGATCAGTGTACCTTCAACCAAATTCCAACAGGTACATCAGATGTGGCAAATGCAAGAAGATACAATCTTGAGTTAAGAGAGCCTGTCTCTACCGACAACGATTACTGTGAAATACATGTACCTGGATCAGACCAATTATCTGAGTACAATTGGCTGCCCTGAATGTGTTGGTGCATTATCGACAAATGAAAGGCAGTCCCCATTTGTCTCTTGGAAAAGCAATGGTAGACTAACTCTCCCCTCCACATCTGTAATCAAAGTATGCACAGAAACGGAAAAATTTGTTATGCGAATGCTAAAAACCACTTCAGGAAACTTACTCAACTGTCCTGGTCTCCTCACTGCAATCTCAACAGCAGTCTTAACAGCATGTCTTGGTACCAGCATTTTTGATTCACTGACAGAACACATGTATGACAGTACACCTACTAACAACCACATCTCCTCACTAGTCAAGTGTTGTGCACAGTGCTACACACAGATTCGACTAAAGCACTTAGCAACAAGAAAAACAGAAAAGATGACTGGGAAAAAAATGCGGAAACAACTGTCTAAACTCATTTTATTTAACCACCAGTAATTTAAGTGAACATTGGTTCACCAAAATTCAGTTATAGCTGAACATTCCTATATGTACTGAGGAGCAACTACAAAACAGTACTGTACTTAACATGTAATTAAATAGTATGTACTTAACAAGTTACGAAATGCAATGGCATAATATGCCTCATTGTGGCTAAGTAAAATAACCGTAAGGCTTATTGTTAAAATATATATATGTTATTTACCGGCTGGGAGGTCCGTATAGAGAAATATTTCCCGAGGTCTCAAAAACTGCCCGAGGCCGCAGGCCGAGGGTCGTTTTTGAGACCGAGGGAAATATTTCTCTATACGGACCGACCAAAACAGTAAATAACATATTTATTTTTTTTATTAATCGTACGATTTATAATTTACATAATTAAGTAAATTAACATAATTAATTGCGTAATCGACGTGACATTCACGTGATATTCAAAAGTCCAAAGTTTATCGTTCGACAGTAAACAACTGCCGACATGCAGTCTGACAGGGAAGCTTGGAACGTCTTTTGTGATAAAAAAACAGTCAAAACTTGAAGATCCAGTGCTTTTAAAGTTTAGTTGATAAAGATTCTTCGCCTTCTTCGTCGCTTGCTCGTTTTTGGCTGTTCGTTTGAAAAATCGTTTTCAATACTCGGCTGACTGCATGGAAATTGAAAGGAGTGGGTCGTTCGAGTTTGAAGACGAAAATGCTTGTAGGAAGCCATTTGAAACATGACACGATACGAGGTTGGCATGTGGAAAATATTTGACTAAAGGGTAAAGACTTGTAGCGGTTTTGTTGTTGGACAACAGAAGAATGACAGTTTAGTATCAAAAGGTTTCAGCTTTTCTGTCCTCTCGTGGTATGTTTTTTTAATATATACTTCTATATAGTTTCATTTAGTGATTCAAAATACTGTGTTCACAAGTTTATGTATGTTTTGCCTATTGTTTTAAACTGTTTTCATACGTCGTTGAGCAATAATACTTTAAAACTTTATAAATGTCGCTGGCTGAAATTTTGCTTTTTCACGGCATTCTCGCTTTCTTTTAAAATTCGCTGTTTTCACACGAAGTTGTCAAAGCGATTTGGATAATAAAACTCATTTGTATCCCCGTAGCTCTCTGTTGAATATATTTTTTTCTGTGGCAAGCGAAATAGTTATGAAAATCGATCAATTTTACGGCCTATAAAACACATTAAAAAATTATCTCGAGCGGTCCGTACGGGCTCATACGGACCGCTCGTTAACCAATCAGAAAGTAGGATTTGGTAGGATACGGACCGAAAAAAAATAATTGTTTATATTAACAGTTATTTTACCTGTTGTTGTAAAATACATATTCATTCATTTGGTACTATTCTTCAAAGGTCGTTGAGTCTGTTGCCATGATACTGAATATTGTACACTGTTTAAAAAAAAGCTACTCAGTATTCTATTTGTATACTGCTGTATTGCATATAGTCAATATAGACATAATTGCCCTTCTAGTACAATTTCTAGTACAATTACTGCCATTTGCAAGCCACCGTTAGGCGAGCGATTTTTTTCATTTTTGTTTACGTTTGAAAGGTGCACGTTTCACCAGAAAACGTTGAACGTTTAACAACAAACCAATCAAGTTTCGGCGTCAGTTCAAAGAAACCTGTCAAAATAAGGCCGAAACTTGATTGATTTGTTTTTAAACGTTCAACGTTTTCTGGTGAAGCGCGCACCTTTCAAACGTAAACAAACATGAAAAAAATCGCAAGCCTATTAACAGTGGCTTGCAAATGGCAGTAACAATATTGAATATAACATGCAAGTTCTAAATAGTTTACATCTTTCAGACTTTCACATACTTAAATATTTATTTATATATTTAATTTGCAGTATATTTGCTAAAAACAAATGAAACTACTTACTCACCATTTTAGTTTTTCACGTCTGAATATTCAGTCGGTTGAAGGCTTGAAAATGAAGCCCAGGATATAAATATTGAGTCAGTGACCTACGAGTTGTTGGTTTTAAAGGCATTATACCATTTTACCTGGAAAAGCAAATCGCAACACCGGACGCTTTATATAACTAGTCATAAAAAAACACGCTGTTCAAACGCTCGACACCGGTGCCAACAGTTCCGTCTTTGATTTCAGTCAGTGGTCGCTACCATGAGCAGAAGGACTCAAATTCGCACCCGATCCGCACGTTGTATCTAGTAAACTACTAGACATTATATACACATTGTATCCAGTAAGTTACTGGAAATTGTTTAACTCTAAGATGCGCCAATTAACGGATTAAAACTCACTGCGCATCCCACAATCTTTGTCAAGAACTGTTGACCATAAATTAAAAACACTATTAGGCGGGTTCGACGGGGAGGAGCCGTCTTAACCCTCCCCCCCCCCCCCCCGACACTTTTCAAGTTAGGGTTAGGGTTACCCCCGGGAAATTCACATTTTTGAGATTAGGGTTAGGGGGTTTGGGGGGGGGGGGGGGAAGGGTTTCATTAATAACCTCTTTATTAAACAATTTCCAGTAACTTACTGGATACAATGTGTATATAATGTCTAGTAGTTTATTAGATTATTTGACGCCACGTTCAAATGGCCACACTTTTCATAACTCAAAGATAATACGAGCAAGCGGTCCAGTTATATTACAGGTCAGTGGTCTGAACAGTGTGTAAATTTCAAAATTTTCCGGGCATGCCCCAAGACCCCTAGCAGAGTTCCTTTTAGTGTACGCCATACGCACAACCCCCCACAGGAATTTTATTTAGAAACAGTTCTACATCAAAGTCCTTGTTTGGAGGCTTGCCAAATTAATAGCGCCTATACGCCGAGGTGATTGATGGTGGTCCATTACCAGAAACCTATTTGTATCTTGTTGATAGACAACGTTATCATCCATTCTATTTGAGACTATAAATATGAGATTTTTCTTCACAACGATCAACTCTGATAAAGACACTATTGCGTGTCGAAACGGTGGGTCAAGAACAGTAACTTTTTAAGTTGCGTTGAAGCGTTCAAAAAACTTTTAAGTCAGAGTAGCGTTAAAGGTGTTCAGACATATTTATTTTGACCTGTTGCTAGGGAAAACTTGATTTGACCACAGAGCTTCTAGAGCTTTACAACTTTGGTCTACATACTAGAAATGCTAGATATTCTGCCCGTAGTATATATGACTGAAGTTCTTTCGTTTGATTTACGTCATACAGTGACGTCATTGTGACGTCATTGAGATAAGAAAAACCCTATAATTTATAATTTGCTAACTAAAGAAGTTCACTAGAACCAGAATTGTTATGTGCAAAAAAGTATGCATACGTTTCTCAATTGAGAAAATCTTAATGACTTTATGGCCGTTTTAATGAAATTTTAAGGAATATTTTTCACAAAAAATAGAATATCTTTGTCATTTTTGGTTTATTCATAACGTACTTTTTGGGAGACGTGTTTTCCCTAGGTGTAAACGAAAGAAAAGTAACGATTTGATAAATACTCTTGGGAATTATAGGAATCTTGTGAGCTCATGTTTTTGCGACTCAATGCCACTCAACCTAACCTGAAAGAATCAGGCGCGAACCCTCCTCCTGCCTCCTGCCTGATCGGAGCTTTCCAGCTAAATTGCGAGTTCAGTCGTGGTTCCAAGCCAAGAATGCTCGAAAAGTCGTCTTGTTCTACATACAAAGTTAAAAGTTAATGTCCACTGTCTTCGGAATGTTTGATTTATGGTTCATCAGCTCTGCCGATTTTTAAATTCCGGCATTCAATCCAAATATCTCGACGTGACGACGTCCTTCGTTTATTTTTCCATCTATCGCCGCCTGTGTACCGAAGTTCTTCAACTCTTCAAGTGTTTTTGCCAGCAATATTCTACAGCAAAGGAATAGTTTTCTTTTGTTTTGGTACTTTTTCTCACAAACTTGCTCGGCTCTTTTCGTTTTTTTTGTTATCATTTTATACCTTTGTAGTATATAAGTACAAAAATATATTTTTGTGAAAAGATTTCTCCGACCGGAAGTATTGTCCTTAGCAACTGGTTGCCTAGCAACGAAATACGTCCGAACACCCTTAAACAATGTTTAGTTATTACTAGTTTGAGCTGATTTGACGTCGCAAAGCATTTTGGTTAAATACCTCCGCCACCTTTTTCGGTACCGTCAATTATTTATTTTTTTTACCGAGCAACGTATTCTTATTCTCGCTGTTTTTTCATAATTTTGCAGTTTTAATGTTAAATCTTATTTTTCAAGGGGTATGAATAGTCAGATGAAACAACAGATGTTTACTTACAACAAGCTATTTCAACAATACCAGAAAAATGAGTTTGTTATGGTATGTGGAGTGATAGCTATAATTAACACTAAACACTTATTTACTCTGACTCGTACCGCAATGGGAAATATGAGGTTAGAAATTTTGACGGTGCATTGTGGGCACCGGAAACCTCAGATATTTCCAGAGACGACTGGGTACGAGTCAGCTTATTTACTGGCACCGAGAGAAACAGTGTGTTTCGCGGCTCCAAGACCGCCGTAGTTCTTTCCCAACGACAGTCTCGTGTTCTCAAAACACACTGTTTTTCCGAGGTACCAGTAAATAGGTGTTTTTTATATAGCAAGTGTTAAATGACAACAGAAATGCAGTAGCGGTGGAAGATGTTCTATATTGGAGGAGCTAATTCATTAACTATAGAATGATAGGTGGTGTACTTTAACTATCTCCCAGAAAATGTTAGACAATTTTTAGCCCTATCTTCAGATATATTGGTGGGGGTGTTCAGAAAGAATACTAATGAACTTACAATTTGATATAAAGAATACTAATGAACATAACAACCAATAACAAAACGTTTATAAGCCGTTCAATAAACTCGCATCACGTGTTTTATCCCATCAAAAACCACTCGGGCTGCGCCCACGTTGCTTTAAAACTGATAAAAAACACTGCTGCTCATTTATTAAACATTACTTAATTTTTATTAGTGTCCTACATATAAAATTGCATGTTCATTAGTATTTCTTATATGGAGGGTAATGAAATTTACCCTTTTTATTTGGATTAATTTTAAAGTTTAATCTATTTTTGACGGGTTATAAATCATTTTTTCCGTGTTCCTATATAGCGTTATAGAAACACTTGCGGAAGTTTGGAAGAACTCGAAATAGTGTGGAAACACTCGCTTTGCAGGCTCGTTTTCCCAATGTAATTTCTCGTTCTCCCAAACTAACCCCCGTGTTTCTAGAACTCTATAGAAACACGGAAATGTTTTCTATTTCTTAAATGTTAATTAGTATTCTTTATATACATCCTCGATCCCAGGGCCTCCTCGGTACACTGGGAAATCGGAGGCCCTGGTCAGATGAAAACCGGATGTCCTAGATTCTAGGACATTTGAGTCATTGAATACATCACATCGCCCTGGGTGCGAGCATGGACATAATATAACGAAACAAACGAGATACACTCAGATATTTTAAGAAAAGCTGCTTTATTATGACGTCCGAAAGGTTTGGTGTTTACTGTTCTTCCCGCTGGACAAAATAATACAATTTCGCTTACCGAAATGCTCTTCAAAGGTAGGTTGTTTACGAACATAATTTGCCGTCGCCGACGAACGAGTCACCGAGTCACGCTACGTCTAAAATTGTTCGATTTTGAGAGTTAAATGATGAAACTCATCGCAGTTCCGACTCGCTTTATGAATCCTACTTCGTTAGCTTTATTTGTAGACTTTTTCGGTGTTATCTGAGGCTATAATCTTCACTCTATTCACACCGTTGTTTGACAGTTGAAAATATATTTGCCCACTTCCTGTTTTCGACAATTGCCTTCGTCCAGCCAATCACACGCTTCAATCGTTTTCATCTGACCAGGGCCTCCGATTTCCCAGTGTACCAAGGAGGCGCTGGGAACGAGGATGTCTTTATATATAATTCTGTGTTCATTAATATTTAAGAAATAAAAAAACGTGTCGCGTGCGATTATCGAGTTATAATGCACGAGAGATGCGTGTAAAGCACGAGGCGATAGCCGAGTGTTTTACTAGCTGCTCGAGTTTTTTGTTTCTTTTATAAAATAATGACTTTAAATTGTCAATAAACCCAATAATAGTACGCAAAAAAACAGATTACCTGTCTCAGGACGAGTTTATTACCATTTAGCGTGGCCCCGTACAACACGTCGGGGATTTTAGCGATGAAAATGCACTTAAAGTTGCACGGAAAACATTCTGCTGTGTTAATTACGTGATTAGACATATATATATATATATATATCCAAGTAATTTTTGATTTTCGTTGATGATTAAATCCACATAAAATTCATCAAAACCGACAAAATCGTCGCGAAGTATCTCGTGTGCCGTGCCGTTATGGAGTTTTAGTATAAATACACAGGTGATTATAGAAAATCGCGCGCGCTGATTGGTCGAGCTACTTCGGATTAATTCTCGATAATCACCTACAGCGTTTATCCAAAATGGCCGCCAGCCAAGTTGTCAATGCGACAGACGAGGAAATGAACAATTTTAAAGAAAATGTTAATCCTAAAAGTACGAAGATGTGTATTTATACTAAAACAATTATTCGCCTCAGACCCAGTGAATATCGGTGAATAATAACCTCGACTTCGTCTCGGTTATTATACACCGATATTCACCTCGCCTTCGGCGAATAATTGTTAAATAATGGCACGCTTGTTTGACCCAATAGCCAATCAGAGTGCGTGTTGTCATTCATTTACTTCCGGTTATTTTATGAATTTTTATATAAAATTTTATGTCATTATTATTCTTTATATAAAATTCTACATTCGTTATTTTTTATATGAAATTGCACTAAAACGTGTTGGATATAGCTTCTCAAACGAATCTATGTTTTAAGAGAAAATCGACCTCGAAGTTTGCTAAATTTAACCGTAATCTTCCGCCGATTTCGAATAACTGTTTAAATACTGATTAAATATTTATTTCTTTTGAACCGCCATGAATTATTAATGAGTTCGAGAATAAAAGGTGAAGAATTTTAATCAAGCATTTTTTTATAGGATTTCTTTCAGGATCCTTGTGTACAATCTAATATTCAGGTAATTTGTGTATATAATTTTTTAAACCTAATTATATAATTTGAAATGCATTTTTAAAGTGTTTATGACACGATAAGTCGGTCTCATTTGAAAGAAATAAAACAGCAAAGTAACATTTTTTGCAGATTTTCATTTCCTTGCTTCGTTTTTTAGAAATTTTGACGTGCGTAAGTTACGACTTATCGGCTAAAGTTATATATCGTTGCCATTTTCAAACGTAAATTACTTGAACATCTGGGTGTTGTGAAAGAAACACATCCACACGCTTCCTTGGAAGTAATTTAGTTTGATAATAGCAACAATATATAACCTTCTTTCATTGATAACTCATTATGTACATGTGACGTTAAGATGTTTAATTTGCATATCAAACAACCTGACGCAAACAACGAAGCAAAGAAACAAAACAACTGAAAAAGATGTTACTTTGTCATTTTAAATGTTTTTTTCAAATAAGACAAACTTTTAATTTTCGTTTTATAAGCATTTGAACTCGTTCGTATGAATTTGGAATACGCTTTAATTTTAACTCATTACAGTATGTACTGTTTAGTAAGCGAGCAGAAGTGTTTTATCAGATTTAAAGATACGAGGCGATAGTTATGTGTACGTGATAAAACACGAACTAATACGCTTTTATCTCATTACAGTACCTACTGTTTAGTAAGCGAGCAGAAGTGTTTTATCAGATATAAAGATACGAGGCGATAGTTATGTATACGCGATAAAACACGAACTACGAGTTTATTGAACGATTTCAAAAACGAACAATTTCAACAAGTTTATTGACTTAAAGATTTTGAAAATTGACTACGTGTAAACCATAAAATCCAGCAAGAAATGTATCGAAACCAGCAAGCGTGTCTCTAGCACAAATAAAGACTCAATAAACGAATAAACTTTTTTTTTGTTTTTCGTGTATGAGTTGTATTAAATTATATAAATTTGAAACGCATTTTAGCTTAAAGTGTCTATGAAGTGAAAAATTCGTTGGCATTTTTGTTGTTTTATTGTACAGAGGAGCATGACAGGAGCACTCACTGAAAATTTCAAGAGAATCTGATGCGTAGTTTTCGCGCTATCAACTCTCAAAATTTGCCGTGGATAGTTTGTTTTGGCGAAATTTGGGTTTCTTGGTAACAATGCCTTATGACGTACGCAGATGGATAATTAATAATGAAATCTATTGTTCTTATTGTCCATCTTGTTGTCCATTTGCGTACGTCATAAGCATTGTTTCCGAAAGCCCAATTTTTCTCCAAGAACGACTAGCCATGGCAAACTTTGAGAGTTAACAGCGCGAAAACTACGCATCAGATTCTCTTGGAATTTTCAGTGAGTGCTCCTGCCATGCTCCTCTGTACAATAAAACAACAAAAATGCCAACGAATTTTTCATTTCATGGACACATTAATTATATAAATGAAATTTACGACTACCCGAAAGTAGCAGGCCTCGGTGGGCGATAGTCTCGAAAGTAACGGGGGCCGCTACTTTGGGACTCTACGGTAACTATATAAATTTGAAATGCGTTTTAACTCAATTATATGAAATTTGAGCTCTGCCAGTCTTAACTAATATATTTAAAAATATTTAAACACTAGGTTTTGTCAGCTGCTGGTTCATGGATGCCGCTTGGTAGGTCTAGCTCGCACAAATTTTAATTTCTGTTTATAACGTGCTATTATAGAAATTATTGGGGATAGTTACGCCTTTATGGTAGGCACCTTATAGTTAAATCTTTAAAGTTTAAAGTGCTTATGCACGACAAGAACTTCAAAGAGAAATAATATTTCTTAACCCCTGATTATTATTAGTCAGAAGATTGTATTGTATTTTATTGTATTGTATTGTATTGTATTGTATTGTATTGTGTTGTGTTGTGTTGTGTTGTGTTGTGTTGTGTTGTGTTGTGTTGTGTTGTGTTGTGTTGTGTTGTGTTGTGTTGTGTTGTGTTGTGTTGTGTTGTGTTGTGTTGTGTTGTGTTGTGTTGTGTTGTGTTGTGTTGTGCTGTGCTGGGCTGCGTTGCGTTGCGTTGCGTTGCGTTGCGTTGCGTTGCGTTGCGTTGCATTGTTGTGTTTTTGTGTTGTGTTGTGTTGTGTTGTGTTGTGTTGTGTTACGTTGCGTTGCGTTGCGTTGCGTTGCGTTGCGTTGCGTTGCGTTGCGTTGCGTTGCGTTGCGTTGCGTTGCGTTGCGTTGCGTTGCGTTGCGTTGCGTTGCGTTGCGTTGCGTTGCGTTGTTGTGTTGTGTTGTGTTGTGTTGTGTTGTGTTGTGTTGTGTTGTGTTGTGTTGTGTTGTGTTGTGTTGTGTTGTGTTGTGCTGTGCTGGGCTACGTTGCGTTGCGTTGCGTTGCGTTGCGTTGCGTTGCGTTGCGTTGCGTTGCGTTGCATTGTTGTGTTTTTGTGTTGTGTTGTGTTGTGTTGTGTTGTGTTGTGTTGTGTTGTGTTGTGTTGTGTTGTGTTGCGTTGCGTTGCGTTGCGTTGCGTTGCGTTGCGTTGCGTTGCGTTGCGTTGCGTTGCGTTGCGTTGCGTTGCGTTGCGTTGCGTTGCGTTGCGTTGCGTTGCGTTGCGTTGCGTTGCGTTGCGTTGCGTTGCGTTGCGTTGCGTTGCGTTGCGTTGCGTTGCGTTGCGTTGTTGTGTTGTGTTGTGTTGTGTTGTGTTGTGTTGTGTCGTGTCGTGTCGTGTCGTGTCGTGTCGTGTCGTGTCGTGTCGTGTCGTGTCGTGTCGTTGCGTTGCGTTGCGTTGCGTTGCGTTGCGTTGCGTTGCGTTGCGTTGCGTTGCGTTGCGTTGCGTTGCGTTGTGTTATCTTTAGCATGTATTGTCTTTTATTATATGACAATGGTGTTATTTTCCTATACATGGGTGATGGAACCCAGCTGTTCCCAGGTTGGATTACATATACCAAAATTCGTATTGCGCACTTCTATACCAGTTTAACTGGTTTTAAATTCATAAAGTCAAGCAAAACAAAAAATATCTAAACCAAAATTGCAGACGTATTTCAACTGAACAGTCATATAATAAATATCTTATTAAATAGTGTGCGCGATAATACGGTAGAGCATTTTTACTTGTTTCTCGAACTTTTCTTCGCCCTTTCAGGGCTTGAAAAAATACACCCGAAACTCGTAAAATACCTGGCCTTATTATACAACTGCATTAAAAACTGTCCAAATAGCGCAAAAAATGAGTGCAAATATACAGCGATATTTGGATAGTTAGTTATTTGCACTGTACGTTAGCCAATCAAATTTATCACACCGGGGCTACTTCATGTATGTTTATTATTTTGTCCTGGTGCAAGTCACGCCACTTCTCTGGCCTTTTTAGAGTTTTCTTTTCCCATAAAAATTTGTTGATCAGAGCAGTTGTATAATAAATCTCCATCCATACATGTCCAATACATACGGATCGTAAAGGTTATTTACCATCCGTAATCTTATTCTATATTTTCGTTTCGTGAATTCATACGGATCGTATACGGATGGTAAATGTTATTTGCGATCCGTAATCTACATTTTCGTTTCGTTAATTGCGTCATGCTGCGCAGCCTGCGCTTCACGAATGAACTCCAGCTGAGCTACAATATTGCATCCTCACCGAATGACCTTACCATCCGTACGGTTCGTACGGATGGTACGGATTGAAAATACTTAATTTACGATCCGTTACATCCGTCAACCACCAATCAACTGCAGCTGAGCGACCACATGACACCCTTACAAAATTAAACAACTTACGATCCGTACGCATCGTACAACTCGTATACTGATTACAAATACTTCATTTACAATGGGTAAACCAAATATCGTAACTTTAAAACCATATTAACAATCACCTTGAAACGTTAAAGCAATAATAACTTCTTATTAACCGAACGCGAGGTCTTTACAGAGAAATATCGGACCGAGGTCTTTTTGGTACAGACCGAGCCCGTAGGGCGAGGTTTGTACACAAAGACCGAGGTCTGATATTTCTCTGTAAAGACCGAACAAGCGAGGTTAATAAAAAGTTTATTATATGGCATTAGGCATTTATACTCGAAAAAACAACAAGAAATGCATTATTTGAAATGCATATTAGTAGCGTGGTACACATTTGGTCGAAGAAAACAAAAATTACCAATATATTGCATCCTTTCCACTTAAAACAATTTACAAATCTTATCAATAATAAAAAAATATAATTTTCAACTTTTTACAGTAATTGACACGTGCCACATGCGTGCATGGCTTGACCCAAAACAACAATGACACAATTGGGTAAATTACATAATAACTCTTAATCGATTCAACACGTCAACAAGTTTTTAATCTTCATCGTCGCTATCAATAACGATTCTACGCTTTTGTCGATCTTGAACAATCTTGACAGGACCATGAAAAATTTGAAACTGGCAGTTTGAAATATTCGCCCCTGGAAAGATACCTTGATCATTTACGGTATTGTTAGTTTCTCGTTGATTTATAGCAAGAGCATTTGACGTCGAGTTCACAAAGCTGTTGCTAGTGCTGGGTTGAGTTTCGTCTTGGAAAACAGGCATTTCCATGGCTTCTGAACTTTGTGGGGTGATTATGGAGCTAATCTGGCTTTTTCCAGAAGTTGCAGGTTGCGATGTTTGAGCACGACTTAATATTAAGGACATTTCTCGTTGATGCTGGGCGCTCGCTGTTTTATACGCTTGAAGGCTTTCTGTTTTCTTATGACCACTCAGCTGTGCTACGTAATTCTCTGGGATATTTGCATCTAACAGGCGGGAAATACAAGTCTTTCGAACGGAATGATTCGTCAACTTTCTTCCAGGAAGCTGTATACCAGCGTTTTTGGCTGCATTTGCCATGAACTTGCCGATTTGATTCTTACCGAGCGGTGCCTTCATGTACCAAACTGGATTTGCAGGTCGCCGTTTGTTGTTGATTGCGAGAAAAAAAGGTGCTTTGGGTTGATTCATTTCGGCTGGACGATGGCTCAAGAACAACTTGTAGTATTTAATGGGACATCGGTCTGTGCCTGTGGCGTAAATCTTTGGGCGAAACTGTCTCTGGTGGCCTTTTTCCTGTCCTTTTCTGGTTTTCGTTCCCCGTTCAGAAAGCCATACAAGCATTTCGCGACCATCCGTAGCATCTTGTTGTAGGATTACATCTCCCCATTTCATTTTTCGGCTTTCATCTCGAGCCCGAAAGCCGAAATGCATAGCCAGAAACCACTACAGGGCTCTTTGCAATGTCTCTGGGCTATCTTCGCCGAACTGTCCCGAGTCGAACAGCTTGTTTTCCTCTTCATCGGTCAACGACATTGCTGCGTTCGGTTTGTTTCCCTTGCCTTTGTTGACGAGCTCTTTTCGTTTTGCTGCAAGTACTTGCCTTGACTTGGAGAATTCTACGTCTTTCAGGATGTTTAACTGAGACTTCTGGTCGACAAGAAAGCGTTGTATGCTTCTTTGAATTCCAGACAAACTGTCAGGCTCGTATTCTTCGTTGTTGACTCGGCGAGCGTTAATGAAAAACTTGCACAACAAGTGGTCGAGCTCGCTTGCGGGTAAGCTTTCAATTACTTTGTTTTTTCTTATCGAAGTTAGGTAACGCTCGAACGTTTTAATGTCACTTCGTGTCTTCCTGACCGTGTTAGCACTCTTTTGACCTGATACGAAACTTTCTATCTCTTCCTGGCTGTTTTGCAAGGGTTGGTTTTCACTCCTCTGGTTATCGTCAGTAAAAAATAAGTCCTCTGAAGTTGTGTCGTCTGGATAATAAAACTCACTTTCTAAGTGTTCTTCCTCCGACTCGCTTTCGTACATGGTTTCAATTCTCTTTTATTTAACTTTTGGCGTTTTGCTGTTTGGTTTAAGAAATTTGTTTGTTTTTTTTCCGTAATGGACCGCTGGTCCATTACGGGAAAATAATGGACCGCTAAAAATGTTTCTAAGCCAATCACAGCGCGCTATTTCACCGGAAGTGACGCTTGCCATATAATAACAACTTATATTACAAAACGTTGAAGCAATAACAACTTCTCACGTCGCATGTGACACATGAGGATTGCCTCGTTCTAAAAAAACCTTGCAAACGCTCAAGGAATGTGAATTTATATGACGTCGCTTGTCATATATACATGATGATTTATACAGGATTGCCTCGTTCTAAAAAACCTTGCAAACGGTCAAGGAATATGAATTTATATGACGTCGCTTGTCATATATACATGATGATTTATACAGGATTGCCTCGTTCTAAAAAACCTTGCAAACGGTCAAGGAATATGAATTTATATGACGTCGCTTGTCATATATACATGATGATTTATACAGGATTGCCTCGTTCTAAAAAAACCCTGCAAACGCTCAAGGAATATGAATTTATATGACGTCGCTTGTCATATATACATGATGATTTATACAGGATTGCCTTGTTCTCAAAAAAGCTTGCAAACGCTCAAGGAAGTGAACTTATATGACGTCGCTTGTCATATATACATGATGATTTATATATCACGTCGTGTTCAGGATTGCCTTGTTCTCAAAAACCTTGCAAACGCTAAAGCAATATGAACTTATATGACGTCGCTTGTCATAACTATAAACAAAATCACCAGAAACGCTAAAGAAATATGAACTTATATGACGACTCGCTTGTCCGATATTTCCATGACAAACGCAATCGCTGTATGTTTCTTATTTATATCGTCGACGGCTTCAGTAGTTTACTATCAAAGATTATGCAAATGCGTTCGACGCATGTCCACCAGTATATGGTGAATGAAGATTGGTTTATAAACATAAAATTATGGTGTAACGAATTATCAAAATACAGTGTCTAAATTGAAAGTTAACCTCAATGTTTTTGACAACGGTGATCCCGCATTCCCGTTCGTTTGTTAGTTCGATTTGAAATATGACCGGTAGATAAGTCAGCCGCAAATATCACAAACATGAACACAGGTGCCCACGCGTTGCCAAGATGGGCTCCCTGTGGCAGACTCGAAAGACGCGCGGGGGACTGTGGCAGGGATTTAAAAAAAACAAACGAAAAACGGTTACCGGAAGCGGGAAAAAAGGCGGGAAAAAGGAAGAAAGGGGGGGAAAGGGGGGGGGGGGGGGGAGGGAGAGGAAAAAATATAAGGGATGAAACACCAAACGTTCAACGTGGAATGTGTTCCGCAAGTAGCCAGGACATCTCGTATCGTTGGGAGCCACCGTTGGAATACTGAAACTCGACTGAAACTCAGAGTCAGATGAATGTGCAATAAATCAATAACCCTGAGACTTCCCTCTTTATCCAAAAAGCTTATAGTAGGATTTCGTAGCCATCCGAAGTGTCAACGATGATGTAGTGTCCTAGCTACTTGCGGAACACATCTGTCGAAAATACGATATGTAATTTAGCTGCAAAATCACGGCTAAAAGGTGAGATTTTGCCCCATTTTGATTATATTTTCATAAATGAATCATTATCACAACTACTTCGCTCAATTGTCTTACAATTTTAATACCTATAGGCGCTTAAAACGATGTTCAAAACAAGGAAGAATTCGTGTTTCATCCCTTTATTATTTTCCTAAACACACCACGATCGAGTGTGCCACAGGTGCCCACGCTCTGCCAAGATGGGCCCCCTGTGACATGAAGTTCGATTTGGCAAGCGTGTCGCTTCAATGGAAAATTTATAGTCGCGAGGCTTGCTCGTTTCAAGTAAATGTTGTTCGAATTAGATGTATGGCGTTCAGATGGTCACATTGAATTTTGACATTATAAACGCGCCATATGATTACCGTATGTTATTTGAAAAACTAGGAGTTCTTTACATAATCCTACGCATTTACATAATTCTTGATTACTCCAGCTTAGTAAAGTACTGAAGCCGTCGAGGACGATCACAATAAGAAACATACAGCGATTGCGTTTGTTATCGAAATATCGGGTAATCCGCATTCTTGTCCACAGACTCTCAAATACTCTCGAATTTTGGCAGTTCCAGTAAGCAAGCGAAAACAGACAAAACAGCAGACTCGATTTTAGTGTCAACTACTCGATTCCCAGTAAATAAATAAAAATATTTCCCAAGGAAATATGGTTTTTTATGTCAAGCCTGAATTATAGCGATAAGCTAAAAGTAGGAAATAGTTAAATTGGATTGTGGTATATCAAGGCGGGGCTTGATGGAGAAGGAAATTCTGCCGACTTCGCCTACGTAAGAGGCATAAAGTCAAGGCCAAATTTTAGCTATTTGAAGCAAGGCAAATTATCCGCTTCCACAACTCAACCTTTCGCGCGATCGAGTGAAGACATACGAATTATCCATTGACGTTGTTGGACTTCGTTTCTTTTACCTTTATTCAGGTGAGATCTTAAATTGATATTCTTTATGTAATTTTATATAAATATAATTTGGGTATTATGGAATTGTCGCGCCCAAAAGTTCTTGTTTTTGGACACTCGTTTGTCAAACGTCTCCACCGCGATTTGCGCTCTAACTCGACGTTCGTGCGGTCCTAAATTTTAAAATACAAAGAGCGTCAATCAAATTGCATGGAATTGGGGGACGCACAGTAGACAAATTGATCGCGTTCGATTTAGATAAAGTCTGTTCATTTCGACCAACTGTTGTAATTTTAGAAATTGGGACTAACGACCTTAGCCATAGCAAACCCGAAGTAGTGGGTTCCAAAATCGATGAACTAGTTCATCTTTTACTCCAGCTCCCTTATGTTCGGATGATAGGGGTTTGCCTCATTACAAGTTGGGCAGCATCCCCGGAGTTCAACCGGCAGGCGTTAATTTTGAACCAATATTTAGAGGTCGTACTGGACAAGGGTTTTTACAGCGCGTAAAATCTCCGTTTTAACCAGACGGTGTTCATTTTAATCGTAGAGCGCACTACACACTGTATCGCAGTTATCGCGGTGCTATTCTAAAGGCTTTAGCAAGCCTCCCTAGTTGTTAGTCTTTATCTTCATTTGTATGTCTTTTACACTTCTGTGTCACCATATACGGTTTTAATTTTATTTTGATTTCTTTATTGCACGAGGCTACGCCCTCACTACTCAATACTTTGTGTTGGCTACGTCCACACAAACTATGGTTTACTTGGAGAAGTTCTCCCAATACTTTATAGATCTTATGAGATTTTGTTCTCGTCTGTGATGGCTACGTCCTCACACTTGTTAGTTTGTGATGGCTACGTCCTCACACTTGTTAGTTTGTGATGGCTACGTCCTCACACTTGTTAGTTTGTGATGGCTACGTCCTCACACTTGTTAATCCGAGGCTACGTCCTCTTTATTTCTTAGTGGCATTTTATTGGGCGAGTGGTGCGGCCACATTGTTGTGTGCCAGGCTCGACCCAGCCAATATTTTAGGTTTAATTTTATCTTGTTAGACTTTATACCTAACATCATCAGATTTTACTATTCTCTCCCTACGTTTCTTCGACTTATAATATTTATCGGAATTACGTTTAGCAAGCAACTTGTGCCGCGAGATTCAGTCATGGTTTAATTATTTTAACAGGGCATTGGCTACTGCAGTGACTGTCTGCCAAACCAGTATATAAGTAAAATAACGTCAGAACATAGCAAAACAAAGATGAATAATGGTTTTAAAGAATGTATTTCCAACTCATTGTCAAATCAAAAGTGAATTACAAACAAGATTAGTAATTACAAATTAGATTTGCAAGATTAGACATTACATATTAGTTTTTCCAAGCTTGCCTTTGGTTAACCAGAAGGAACGATAAGTTCGTGTATCAGTCAGTTTCAAAATATCTTCATGTTTTCGAACTTTTTCTGCCGTAAATCGTGTTGCTTAAAAATTGTCCTTCTCAGACTTGTCCTCAAGTTGTTGCTCAGGAAATTGTGGTTTTTGTTTCATATCTTGTTTCACGCCAACACACGTGGTCGGTATCAGTGATGTAATACCACGCACTAGTTCTTGTAATTGATATGTTTAACCGTTTAAAACAAACAAACTATTATGCTAACGTCAAGATTACCTCGTAACAATTTTCAAATGTTTTTTGTTGGTTTCACTCTTCATAAGGATGACAAAGTGTGATTATCCTAATAACTTAAAATATTTAATCTTGTTTATGCAAAGCCGGATTTCTCCTTGGATCCGATTTATTCTCAAAACATTATATTAATACTCGTAGGAATGTAACTTGTCAAGCTCCATTTCCGCGCAATTAACAACTGTCTCGCGCCAATGGGTTTAAAGCCTTTAATTTTGCGCGTAACAATTTGGTCGGTTACTACCGGCTTTACATATGACCATCCTTGACTTCGATATGTGTTGTCACGAACTAGTTTATAACTTGGCTACTGCGGCGACTGTATGTCTGCCATGCCAGAATATGTTAGTCTCATGACTCTATTCAGAGCCAGAGACGAACTTGTTAGTCTCTTCGGAGGCGAAATTGTTAGTCTCTTCGGAGGCGAAATTGTTAGTCTCCTTGGAGACGAAATTGTTAGTCTCTTCGGAGGCGAGATTGTTATTCTCTTCGGAGGCAAAATTGTTAGTCGCTTCGGAGGGGAAATTGTTAGTCTTTTCAGAGGCGAAATGGTTACAGTTACTACAACATAGTTAATTCTTCAACTGTAGAATATCCGAAATTAGCATATACCTCGCAGGTGAATAGTGCTTTTCAAGCAATCTGATTGGTTCCTCTAGCTCGGAATATCCTGCACTATTCACCTGCGGGCAAAACAAGATGGCGGCCAGTTTTGCTTTGTTTACCGACGCAGGAGATTTTGTTGATAAACAAGGGTGATGTAGTAGAATAACGAGAAAAGTCAACAAAATTAAGTAGAAGAGTGTCCACAGGTATGTTTCTTTACAATTTTCTAGCCATTAATATATTCAAAAGTTGTATTAAAAAACTGTTTTGTCGACAAATATCGAGTACGCCAAGTGTCCAAGTTGCTAGCGGTCGTGTCTTGTATAAAATACCGAAAAATATAAGTTAAGAATGTTAAACTTGTCATTTCATTTATGAGGTATATGCTAAAACAATTATTCACCTCAATGTCGGTGAATAGTGTGGATATTCACCTCGCCGAAGCGGCTCGGTGAATATCCAGCACTATTCACCTCCACTTCGGTGAATAATTGTTAAATATTCAGGCGCAGCGGTTTTCCCCGACAACTTCAATTTATTCACCCCGGAATAGATTCTGCCGTCTTTCTCTCTTATTTTACAGCATTTCGTACTGATTATCTTCAACATGCCAGTTACCATTCAACCCGACCAAGAGATTGTCAACTCTATTTTCCCAATTGCCATAATGGTTGATCCCAGGTAGAAGAAACTTGAGTTTTCTACGATGGCAACACTATTTGCATCATAATGAGGAAAGCTGAGGAATTGTCAAACACGACAAGGAAAATTACTGCCAGCAGAATGTGCCGCTGTTCTGTCACGTGGATCAATCAATTTGAAGTACACTGTATTCACATGCATATATACATGTGCAGTATCCTGTAAAGCATGCAGAGTCAAATAGTTAGAATAATATGGATATATTGTAGTGAGCCTTGTATGGCCATATCTATATCTTAGAACTCTATAACAACTTTACTTAAGGAAAGACATTGTAGTTGTTCCGGAATATAGCACCTGTCTAATTTTGATGCTTCGTGGGGAGGCTTGCTGGTTTTATCTTGTCCCCACTCAGGTTTTCCTGTTTCTGGCCTTTCCCAAAGGGTTTTTACCAGTGACAGGTTTTTTCCTGGCTATCCTGATATACCAGCCTTTTAGCACAGTAATATTAGATGTGTATATGTATGTATGTGTGTGTATGTGTATGCATATGTATATGCATGTGGGTAGGTGTGTATGTGTGTGTGTGTATGTGTATGTATGTATGTGTATGTGTGTATGTGTATGTATATATGTATATATGTATGTAGCCTATGTGTGTATGTGTATGTGTATGTATGTATATATGTACAAATATACAATCCACTGTGTGTTTGAGTAATGACACTGTTTGCAAGGGCGGCAGTCTTTTTTTTCACTTGAAACAAATTGTCCAATGTTATAAATAAAAACTCAGATCGGTTTATGTTCTTTATCTCAGAATATGATTGTCTAGCAAGGGCAGCAATCTTACGAACTCTTCGACTCAAATAGGTGAAATTTACACATAATTTAGCAAGCAATTGTCCAATGACACGGAGTATAATCTTTTACAATCGTAGTCCGTCGCATTACAAAGCACATTCGTTTAGAATAGGTGTGGCATCTTTCGGTGCTGAGAATGGTTTGTCCGATGCACAGATTCGTCTTCTAGGTCGGTGGAAAACGAACGCATTTCAAAAATATATTCGAGTTTCATCTCTTTCAACGACAGCTTCATTATCTTAGTAACACACTCCTGCAGTACCTGGCGACAACGTTGCGGGGCGTTGTCGCTTGGTCTGTTGCATTGTATATTCGGTGGTCAGGAAAGCTTGTCTAGCAGGGGGCGGACATCTCGTCCTGATCACCAGATATATTAATATTCATTAGTCAATATTCACTTCAACTGTTATTGGGGACCATTTTATTACCCATATGTGTGTTAACAACAGTTAGCAGGGGCGACTGTTAAATGTTTCGTGGTTTTTATGCTTTTTGATATGGTATTGGAGGCAGTTTGCAGAGGCGACGGCCTTTCCTTTGTTATCTATTTACATAATTATGCTGTTCATCAGGGCTGTTTCGCAGGGACGACTGCTCTCGATCGGTCTATGCTACAGTTAACAGGGGTGGCTGTGGTGCACTTTGATAATGTTGTATGTAATTCTTATAATTATATGCTTTTCGATAGCGGTGTTGAGTTTTCCTCGGGTGGGGAGACTCCGCGATTTGCGTTCGACTGGCTTCAATCGCGTAGTCTTTGGCGTGTAGTCCTGCCACCTTTACTGGCAATGAACATTAACAGACTCAGATTATTAACTCAAATTATCAATTTTAATTATTTTATGATATTTCTAATTAAATTACGAGATTTTAAATAAAGCGGCTGTGAAACATTTTCACAGCCAAATTATCCCAAATTCGAGTGTTTTGTTTTGCCAGTAAGCTGAGCTCGTTAAACGCCACACCGCGTAAAAGGCAGGAAGGCAAAGACATAAATAAAAATATTTCCCAAGGAAATATGGTTTTTTATGTCGAGCCTGAATTATAGCGATAAGCTAAAAGTGGGAAATAGTTAAATTGGATTGTGGTAGATCAAGGCAGGGCTTGGCGGAGAAGGAAATTCTACTGACTTCGCCTACGTAAGAGGCATAAAGTCGAGGCCAAATTTTAGCTATTTGAAGCAAGGCAAATTATCCGCTTCCACAATTCAACATTTCTCGCGATTGAGTGAAGACATACGAATTATCCATCCCACCTCCTCCCGCAGGCCTGCCGCTTTGTATTTTAGCTAGTTAGTTGTTTTTGTTGTACGTATCATAATTGTACATTTTCTGCCTAGTTGGCGTGTAGTCCTGCCACCTTTACTGGCAATGAACATTAACAGACTCAGATTATTAACTCAAATTATCAATTTTAATTATTTTATGATATTTCTAATTAAATTACGAGATTTTAAATAAAGCGGCTGTGAAACATTTTCACAGCCAAATTATCCCAAATTCGAGTGTTTTGTTTTGCCAGTAAACTGAGCTCGTTAAACGCAACACCGCGTGAAAAGCAGGAAGGCAAAGACATAAATAACTGGTTATTTCTGGTTATTCTTACCGTGAAAGCAGAGAAGGAATCGTTCTGTAGTTTAATCTTGAACACTTCTACAGCCGACCTCCTGTGCACGGCTCCGTTGTGTCAGTCGCGACGCAGCATTTCACTTCTGATAAGAACTCCTAGTTACATGAATATAACATACGGCAGAACGTTCTCGACGCATATTTTTGACACACACAATACTTATTAGCCTATTCAACGATCGTCAAGTCCGACTATACTATACCGTCTGTCGCAACTCGTACGGATCGACAACTTTTTTGAGGGCTACCTTAGTACACACGATAGTTATTATATTTACGGATGGTGAAATGTACCATCATGGTTCGTCACCACCCGCACGGATCGACACACTATATTTACGGATGGAGAATTAACTTAGCATCCGTTACGACTCGTACGGATCGACAACTTTTTTTAGGGCTACCTTAGCTACACCGCACGATACTTATTATACGGTTCGTCACGACCCGTACGGATCGACACACTATATTTACGGATGGAGAATTAGCTTACCATCCGTTACGACTCGTACGGATCGACAACTTTTTTGAGGGCTACCTTAGCTACACCGCACGATACTTATTATATTCACGAATGGTGAAACGTAGCATACGGTTCGTCACGACCCGTACGGATCGACACACTATATTAACGGATCGAGAATTAGCTTACCATCCGTTACGACTCGTACGGATCGACACACTATATTTACGGATGGAGAATTAGATTACCATCCGTTACGACTCGTATGGATCGACACACTATATTTACGGATCGAGAATTAGCTTACCATCCGTTACGACTCGTACGGATCGACAACTTTTTTGAGGGCTACCTTAGCTACACCGCACGATACTTACTATATTCACGCATGGTGAAACGTAGCATACGGTTCGTCACGACCCGTACGGATCGACACACTATATTTACGGATGGAGAATTGGCTTACCATCCGTTACGATCCGTACGGATCGACACACTATATTTACGGATCGAGAATTGCCTTACCATCCGTTACGACTCGTAGGGATCGACAACTTTTTTGAGGGCTACCTTAGCTACACACGATACTACTTATATTCACGGAGGGTGAAACGTAGCATACGGTTCGTCACGACCCGTACGGATCGACACACTATATTTACGGATCGAGAATTAGCTTACCATCCGTTACGACTCGTACGGATCGACACACTATATTTACGGATCGAGAATTAGCTCACCATCCGTTACGACTCGTACGGATCGACAAACTATATTTACGGATGGAGAATTAGCTTACCATCCGTTACGACTCGTACGGATCGACACACTATATTTACCGATCGAGAATTCGCTTACCATCCGCTACGACTCGTACGGATCGACACACTATATTTACGGATGGAGAATTAGCTTACCATCCGTTACGACTCGTACGGATCGACGACTTTTTTCAGGGCTACCTTAGCTACACCGCACGATACTACTTATATTCACGGATGGTGAAACGTAGCATACGGTTCGTCACGACCCGTACGGATCGACACACTATATTTACGGATCGAGAATCAGCTTACCATCCGTTACGACTCGTACGGATTGATACTCTGCTTTTACGAGTCGTCATGACAAAACGACTTGTCCGATGGTAACCAAAATTTCACGAAACTAACGATCCGTATGCTTGCTACAGTATTGGACAACCATCTAAATCTCTTATGGGCTCGTCAAAATACGGCACAACTCGTAATAATTTACAGCGATACTACACACCAAACATCTAATAAGATATATGTATTGCATTGCATTGCATTGCATTGCATAGTGTGATATGATGTTGTGTTGTGTTGTGTTGTGTTGTGTCGTGTCGTGTCGTGTCGTGTCGTGTCGTGTCGTGTCGTGTCGTGTCGTGTCGTGTCGTGTGTCGTGTCGTGTCGTGTCGTGTGGTTTGGTTTGGTATGGTATGGTATGGTATGGTATGGTATGGTATGGTATGGTATGGTATGGTATGGGATTGGGTCGGGTTGGAGCGAAACGAAGCGGTATTTCCGTCTAGAAGAAATGAATGAAGACAATTACTTGATTCCGATAATTTTCCCTATTTTATGCAAACATTTTTTGTATAATTTTGGTACGACTGCGATCAAACACTTTATTCATTTATACATGTGTAGGTCTTGTGAGCTAGCTTGGTAAGCGGGATGACTCGTTTTCGTTTCAAACATTTCCAATAACCAGCTAGCGAATGTGTACCATATACTATTTATATGATGTATACCCAGTCTCTGAGTGCCATCTTGCTAATACGGTTATTGTTTTAGGACGTTCAAATGTAGCCAAGGTAGAAGTTGAAACAGTGCCTTGTACTGTAACCAACATGGAGTTTTTTGACAAACTGTTTAAAGATGGTATGTTGAATGTGATACTGTGTGTATTAATAACCATGGCAATGTATGGTTTATAGTATATACCGAGACCGACGGGTATGCGTTGTTTAGATACATATAAACGGCGTAAAACACATCCGATCAAAATATTATTCCTATATATATATATATATATATATATATATATATATATATATATATATATATATATATAAAGCATGAAGTATAGTTACCTTAAAGTCTTCGCTACCAGAGGTTGCACCCTAAACGGCATCATCAGGCGCCTGATGATCCCGTTTAGGGTGAAACCTCTGGTAGCGAAGACTTTAGGGTAACTATACTTCATGCTTTATATTTTTCTCTATCTATATGGTATCGAGCACTCTCTAACATTTCGTGAACCAAAACTCACTTATATATATATATATATATATATATATATATATATATATATATATATATATATATATATATATATATTTTGTTTCTGTCTCTTGCACGACCGTTGCTACTAGCGTATCCTACTCACAGTCTCCTATCCAGGCGTTGCGTGCGTAGTAAGAAGTATTAGAGACTTCAAGATTGACGTTAATTTTATTCGCCGCTAACCGCTGCATGACTGCAGTTCGAAGTTAGCAGTTTGACGTTCGAGGTAAAAATAAACTAGAAATACGTGAACGCAACAACCCCTCGCCCATCTTATATGCATTTTTAACCCCCCTCCCCCCCCCCCCCCCCCTCCCATAATTTCTGTTTTTGTTGTATTAATGACACACAGATCATCTTTAAACTTTATATGTATTTTTGAAACACACACCCCCTGATTAAAATATTAAAGCCCTCATTTAAAGGGTAACTAACTGTTTACTTTCAGATTTCTGATTTGAAAATTGAACACACGAAAGCAAAACTTAGGTTTCATTAATTGAACTATAGCTGTAAAACATATATTCGTTGTTTATAGGTTTCCAAGGGAATTATTTTTAGCAAGTCTTTAAATGGCTTCCCTCTGCTGTTCTGCATACATGTTTTACAAAGGCAGAATTAAAAGTTAACAGCTCCAAAACTACATTTATAATATAAAGTCTGAGATAAAAACAATTCAGTAGAATCGGATTCCAGCAAGAGATATTAAACAGACAATGTTTCTGGCGAAAATTTGGAAATACTGCCTAGGAAATCGGCAAGGTCGGCCCATGAGTATTATAAATAATAAGAAGTGCATATACACAGTCAATGAAAAACACCACGTCCAGATAAGTTTTACAAGTTTTTAAAAAGGTAAGCACGAATATAAGTGGAGCTGTATATCATTTAGGTTTAAGCGAAAACATGAAAACAACACAATGTATTAAAGTAATTAAACTTTATATAATAGATGCTAGATTAAGTTTAACGGACGAGTGACTATAAAAGGGCTTTTACTTAAACGTATTGCCGGTCTTGGAACTTGATACAATGAATCCAATCAGCAAAATAAATATACAAATCCCCTACCTGAGTTACCACAAACACTGCCAATTCAGATCGACTTTTTGTTTACCATACAGCGTTTAGTATCTTCAGGTTTTCTGGTTTCTCTTCAAGATATATTAAACCGCCGTTTGTTGTTTTAGTAGAGCGGGCTCCATTTCGTTTCTTTCGTTTCGCAAAATATAGCCATAGATTCAGTTTAAAATTTTGTGATGCTTCGTTGTCAGTCACCAGTACCCAACAATTCTTACCGCATGACACCCTACGACGTATATATACATATATATATATATATATAAACAGCTTCCAGATTTTCGTCTGCCTTGCTTTTTCTACACGCGTGTAAAATGAACTCCACGCGTGTCGAGATTAGCACCCTCACCGGGCTCTGGGCCTTCGGCCCGTCGCCCGGCTCGGGGATTACAGCTTAAGGGGCTGTTTATATGGAGGCGAGCCAGCCCGCTTACCAGGATAGCCCGGTAAGCGGGATGATTTCTGGCTCGCGTTTATATGAACGAATTTCATCCCGCCTACCGGGATGATTTTATAACAACGACAATAGATGGCGTCGGCATCCCTTTGAAAAATCATCCCGGTAAGCGGGCCAGCCCGGTTAGCGACTGTTTACATGAGAAATTTTCACCCCGCTTACCGAGATCTCGCCTCTTTCAAGTGAGATCTCGCTAACCGGGCTAGCCCGCTTGGCCATATAAACGCAGAGGAATTTTTAACAGAAAAATATTAACTACACAGTGTGATCTCGCTTACCGGGCTATCCCACTTACCGGGTGGCTCGCCTCATATAAACACCCCCTAAGATTGACGTTCACTTTATTTCCAGTGGATCCCGAGGAATTGTGAATAATTAGTGTTGAGGACTTCTCTCCTCGAGCTGGTTCGACAATTCAAGATACACAGTCTATATTTTCTTCCTTTCTTTTTCACTCACAAACGTTTACAATCACAGTTCATATCAACCTCTGCCTAAATCCTATCACTACAACCCCTTTTACCATGGACTCTTACAAAGGAATATTATCTACCCATTGATTGACATGCGGGAAATAACTGACATTCTTGCAACAAATAGTCATGCATTAATAACATCCTAGCAATCAGATACTTGTAGTATTAATTATAAGACTTATATGAATAAATGTCCTCAATTAAATGTTCGTTATTATTACAAATATTATGTCTTATCGCAAATAAATTCCACAATTAGTTCTTAAAAACTCGGAAGATGACATTTCCCAAATGTTCAAAATTATTCGATAAAAAGAGTCACTTTAATATAGAAGATTTAAACGAATGTAATGACACAGGGAATACTCAATAAGGTTTCTTCAGTGTCAATAACGAAGAAACTTCACGATTCACAAAACTAGAAAACAAACTATAAATCTACAAAGAATAGAATTTTAGGTCTTAAATTGTACCTTTAATCAACCTCGTTCCCCATGCCTTTTTGAAATTGGTACGGCGGGAAAAGGCCCTGACATCGGCTGGTAAACTCTGCATTCCCATTGGTTGATTGCTTTTCTTAAACATTCTTTAGGAAACATAATTATGCATAGTTTTGTGCCAGTTATGATCAAATAACTTCAACGGGACCTCCAATTAACGGGACAAATGGGAACGCCATCACAACGAACTTCTCCCCAGGGACTGCCATTACTCAGAAAGATTTTACATACTAAACTAAATTGCTAATTTATTACACGCAGTATATTTCTGGGTGCTGTGACCAGCCGATGCCAGGGCCCTTAGCCGCCCTCCAAATTTCAAATAAAAGTCCCTGGGAACGAGGTTGATCTTTAATAGCAATTTTAATGCGTTAACAATATCTCGTTTGTTGTATTTGCTATCTTTTGAATGTATTTATTGTTGGACTGTGAAAATTAAACCTGTATTCGTCTGCTGTTTGTAGTACGGCTTTTCTGACTCCCCCGGCACAGAATACGTTAGGGTTGCTTTTGCTACTCAACTTTGCGATTGAGCACAACTTCCAATCCCACATTGCGTCATACGTTTCACTTCGTAAGATGACGGCCACTGGCTTAAAATTTTTGACTGCTGGCGATAAGAAATGCGGAGCCCTTCATCAGTATTCTTTTACCAAATCTGATTTTGGCAGTTTATCACGTTTTTACTTTGATCTATCCTAAACGCTGCCTACGCAGCGCTCTACTTCTTTTTTTTTTATCACAAAGCCATGTTGATAATACATGTTAATTTTATAAGATAAGAGATGCCATGTATTGTATTGTATCCTAATTCGGATATGAGAATTGGGTGTAAATGTTTTCTAATCCCCGAGCCCGGGCGGAGGGCCGAAGGCCCGGAGCCCGGTGAGGGTGCTAATCCCGACGTGCGTGGAGTACACTTTACACGCGAGATGAAAAGCTGAAAGCAATTCTGAAACCTGTTTATATATATATATATATATATATATATATATATATATAGATATATATATATATATATATATATGTTATCAAATCCACAACTTGCGCAGTTCGAATAACAGGGTAGTGGTAACTAACCTGTTAAATTATTCAAATTATTTAAATTTACGTCAGCAAATTATAATTTATAAGTTCGGTTGGATTACGAAATAGTTTTTCAACGTTCACGACGAAAGAAATCTTTTCCAGAAAAAATGGTTTCAGCTAAAATGTACATTAATATTACTATGAAAAAAGACCAAAGAAAGAAGGCTAACAAGGGATGTGGCAGCGAGAAAAAGACAACAATAAATACGACTTAAAACCACTGGAAAAAGCCAGAAAAATTAATACGATGAAGACCGAGAACGATGCCGACCGAAATGTAACTGAAAGAAGAAGGATGTGTCCTGAAACTGTTCAAAGCCGGTAAAGAATTCTGCTCTGGTGTATTCTACTTAACTCGAGAGGGAACGATGAAGAAATTTTGAAACAAACGGCTTTTTAGATCACGAAGAGAACTGAATGATGCCTTGTCATATTTATGTGTCAACAACGAAAAAAGTACGAAACCGCGAACGAGAAAAACAATCCGAAAAGAGTAGACTGAATTCACAGTGTTTGTGTGACAAAAGCAGAAGAAAGTTTAACGGTTGGAGATTCGTATTTATCAGTTTAGCTGAGTCAAAACGGAAGAAATCTTGAAAATGAAAATTAATATAAACATGCAATCTATTGTCTAGAATTGTCTTTCAACGCTCGGATGTTGACATTGTGTCTTTTCTTGGCCACTGTTTATATATATTTTTGAATGAAAATTTGTCATTTGGTTCATCTCGTTTTTGTTTTTTTTAATATTGACTTTGCATATTCTTTCGGTGTTTCAATTCATGGCTACAGATGAACCTTGCTAACTAATTTTCTGGATGTTTTCTGATCTGTGTGTCATTAATGATTAAATACAACAAAAAACAGAAATTAGGGGAGGGGGGGGGGGGGGGAGGGGGTTAAAAAATGCCTATAAAGCGGGCGAGGGGTTTTTGCGTTCATGTATTTCTAGTAGAATTACTGTGGAATTATAACTAATTGTGATATACCAGGCGGAAAGCGTAGTCTTGTCAAAATTGCCCAGCAAATTCAACTAAAAAATAGACTAAATTAGTCGAAATCGAGTAAATACTTATCGCTCTTGTAGTATTGCTTTATTGAGTTTAAACGCGTTACAATAACAGCATACCAATAGTAGATTTCTAACCAACAACATGTGTTCTTTCACTTTTACTGTGGGCCCACGGGAACCCGTGTCCGCCGTAATGTAAACCTTACTAATACTTCATATTGTCACTACAGCTCTAAAGATGGTACTTGAATACTGATGAAACGTTAGTAAATTAAATTAAATTATGTGCTTCCAAACTTTATCGTTATGGCTTTTTTGAAAATTATTTGCTGGGCAATTTATCTTTTTGACAAAACTACTGACAGAGGAATTACCTTTAAGTGAAGTTGAAATCTCTTTTTGTTAAGGTTTAGTTCGCGAATCGGGGCTCATTGTTAAATGTTTTGATGAATACGTGGAAGGTTTTACGATATCTGATGAACTACGCAAAGTAAGTTTTGTTTTGGTTTGGTTTTGCTGGTTGTGTTGTGTTGTGTTGCGTTGCGTTGCGTTGCGTTGCGTTGCGTTGCGTTGCGTTGCGTTGCGTTGCGTTGCGTTGCGTTGCGTTGCGTTGCGTTGCGTTGCGTTGCGTTGCGTTGCGTTGCGTTGCGTTGCGTTGCGTTGCGTTGTGTTGTGTTGTGTTGTGTTGTGTTGTGTTGTGTTGTGTTGTGTTGTGTTGTGTTGTGTTGTGGTGTAGTGTGGTGTGGCCTAGTGTGGTGTGGTGTGGTGTGATGTGCTGTGGTGTGCTGTGATGTGATGTGCCGTGGTGTGCTGTGGTGTGGTGCGATGTGCCGTGGTGTGGTGTGGTGTGGTGTGATGTGATGTGGTGTGCTGTGCTGTGGTGTGATGTGACGTGGTGTGATGTGGTGTGACGTGTTGTGATGTGATGTGATGTGATGTGGTGTGATGTGGTGTGATGTAGTGTGACGTGGTGTGATGTGGTGTGACGTGTTGTGATGTGATGTGGTGTGATGTGGTGTGATGCAGGCCTGAATATTATTTTTTGGAGCTCGCCGGACACAATGTCCAGCAACAGAGAAAATCGGCCGGGCAAGACCGCTTTTCTGCCGGACATTCTGTATGCAGCACAGTCTTAGTTATAAAAATACGCAATACAGCATGTCACTTCAGTTTTATCTAATCTTTGAATCTTTTTCTCATAGCACTAAATGAGTTTACCTTTACGATGTATTGCAGTGTGATTAATATTGTAAATTAATGGCCTTATCACCAAGAAAACCGAACAACTTTGTTAAAAGTCGCTTTGAATCACCATGTGATTTTTGCAGTCGTTCCAGAGTTCGATGACGCGCGTAATATACACTGAATAAGAAGTCAACTCGGCCGGACATTATTATCCGGCAACAGCTTCAAGATGCCCGTCATAAGACGAATTTACGCCGGACATTGTCCGATGTCCGGTCGTAATATTCAGGCCTGTGATGTGGTGTGGTTTGGTGTGATGTGATGTGATGTGATGTGGTGTGATGTGGTGTGGTGTGGTGTGATGTGATTTGCCGTGGTGTGCTGTGGTGTGCTGTGGTGTGCTGTGGTGTGGTGTGGTGTGATGTGCCGTAGTGTGATGTGGTGTGCCGTGTTGTGATGTGGTGTGATGTGCTGTGGTGTGATGTGGTGTGATGTTGTGTGCTGTGGTGTGATGTGCCGTGCCCTGGTGTGGTGTGGTGTGGTGTGTGATGTGGTGTGATGTGCCGTGGTTTGCTATGGTGTGGTGTGGTGTGGTGTGTGGTGTGGTGTGGTGTGGTGTGGTGTGGTGTACTCTGATGTGCCGTGGTGTGCTGTGCTGTGATGTGCCGTGGTGTGGTGTGGTGTGGTGTGATGTGCCGTGGTTTGCGATGGTGTGCTGTGGTGTTCCGTGGTGTGGTGTGGTGTGGTGTGGTGTGGTGTGGTGTGGTGTGATGTGCCGTGGTTTGCTATGGTGTACTGTGGTGTGGTGTGGTGTGGTGTGGTGTGGTGTGGTGTGTTGTGGTGTGCTGTGGTGTACCGTGGTGTGCAGTGGTGTGACGTGGTTTGTTATGGTGTGCTGTGGTATTCTGTGGTGTGTTGTGGCGTGCTTTGAATAAAATTTTGGCAAACGTTTCGTTTGCTTCCCGCCCTTTCTTTCTACCGCTCTTTAACTTGCACCGTACACGCCTTCTTTTCTTAAAAACGGAACAGCGACATGTTGCTGTGACGTAGCGCCACATTGTCTCTTTGGTGGGTGTCCCCATGTCGAACTACGGATCAGATGACGGGAAGAATTAAGTATCAAATTAATCGACGATGCGTCCCAGAAGAGACTGGTAACTATGGCTGTGACGTATGAGACTGGTAACTAGCTGTGACGTTGGTCATGTGCACGATGGATAATTGCGTTGAATTGTGGGATGCTTACAGCGTTGCTTGTCGCACTCTGCTCTGAAGCTGTTCGATTGCGACCTTTTTCTGTTTGGCTTGTTGTCCAAACCACCCACCCCCTCTTAAAAATAGATTTACGATAGAGAGTAGGTGGTAATAAGTATTTAGTCAAGACATTCTACTGATATGATCAGTTGAATGTGCCGCAGGTTTGACCCGTGGTAGAGTTGCCATGCTAACCTTTTTTTGATCTACCCTCCAAAGGATTAGCGAGAAGTTGAACGTAAGTTACTTACGGTGACCTTGTGCATTGTTGCTGGAAAATAACATTACAATAACCGTTACCGTGCAATACATGGTCAGCTACAATCCAAGCAAAGGTTTTTCTTTGTTTTTCTTAGATGCATTTGATGGATGAGTCAGATAATTATAACGTCTTTACAGAAGATGAAAAAACAGAGTTTATTTTTCGCATATTCAAGCATCTCTGTTTAGGTGGAGATGTTTGCCAGGTAACGCACGTGTGAAATAACTCCAATATACCTGTTGTTAATTATATGTATATTGTCATTTTTTGAAAGGCGTTAATCACGCTGGAACTTTGTGTCCGTTTGTGCGTCTTTCATGCTTCATCGTGCATTCATTATTACTTCCACTAGAAAGTTATGCTTTTACCTCTGTTCGTTGGTTTGGCTGACACAAGGATATCTCAAAAAGTATTGAAATTACCATTTGACGTAAAGGCGAATAATATTGAGATCCGTTATCCTATATTAGCTATAATTTCGTCTCCTCGTCAATCGTTTCCCTTATTGCAGAGGAGAAGTCAACGTTGAATCAATGTGCCTGTTGGGTAGATTTTGTTCCCAAATTCGCCTTCTACGAAGCTGGTTTTCGGTTGGTCGCGACCGTGTCTCAACGGTCGCAGAAGTGAAACATTACAACGTATTTCGTTTGTTATAACAAACGAAACACATCGCTACGCTTCGATTCTGCGTCTGTGAAGATGTGGTGCCGACCATTAAACTCCAAGTAAACTGGAACGCCAACTCCATAAGACAGGCCCTATGATTGGGTGAAGTCAAATTTCCAGCCGCTGGGGCTCGCCATTGCACGTCTGACGTCAACAGAACCTATGAGCGGCACAATGAAAAACTGAAAACTCGCTGCAAAAACAACCATTTTTTAGACCAAAATTTTTTTTATAGATGATAACGACGAAGCCGGCTCTACTTAGCTTAAAAGAGGAAGAAGATAGTATGTTTAGTTTTTTGCGGTCCGGTATCCATCTGATTCGCGCGCTCTGATTGGCTTAGCGAGCGGTCCGTATCACACGATACGGACCCCGATACGGACCGCTGCGGATCTCAAAACAAAAACAAAAAAGTTTTTTAATATTTCGTATACTCGACGCTTTTCACTACTTTAGACTACAACAGAATGCCAGTAAAAACAAAGTAAGATGGTTTATCCAAGTGGTTTTGACAACTTCATGTGAAAACAGCGAATTTTAAAAGAAATGCTGGGAAAACAGTGACAAAAAAAATTTTACGAGCGACATCTATAAAGTTTTCAAGTATTATTGCTCAACGACGTATGAAAACAGTTTAAAACGGTAGGCAAAACATATACATGAACTTGTGAACATAGTATTTTGAATTACTAAATGAAACTATATAGACTAAAAATATAAAAACATACCACAAGAAGACAGAGACGCTGAAACCTTTTGACCCTAAGCTGTCTTTCTTCTGTTGTTCAACTGTACTTAACAAAACCGCTACAAGTCTTTACTTTTTAGTCAAATATTTTCCACATGCCAACCTCATCATGCCATATGTTTTTGAAAAAAAGTTACAAATGACTTAGAACAAGCATTTTCGTCTTCAAACTCGAACAATACACTTTCAATTTCCATGGAGTCAGTCGAGTATTCAAAGCGACTTCTCAAGCGAACAGCCAAAAACGAGCAAGCGACGAAGAATCTTTATCAACTAAGCTTTAAAAACACTTGGACTGCATTCTAAATTCCCTTCGTAACTGGATCTTCACGTTTTGACTGTTTTTCACCACAAAAAAAGGTTCCAAGCTTCCCTGTCAGACTGCATGTCGGCAGTTGTTTACTGTCCAACGATAAACTTTGGACTTTTTTATATCATGTGAACGTCATCTCGATTACGCAACTTTATTCAATTATGTTAATTAACTAATTATGTAAATTATAAATTGTACGATTAGCAAAAAAAAAAATATGTTATTTACCGTTTTGGTCGGTCCGTATAGAAAAATATTTGCCCTCGGTCTCAAAAATGTCCCTCGGCCTGCGGCCTCGGGCCTTTTTTAAGACCTCGGGCAAATATTTTTCTATACTGACCTCCCAGCCGGTAAATAACATATATATATATATATATATTGAGCTTATTGGCCTTGTACCAGAACAATTTCCACACACGAAAATGGATTGAATGACGAAATATCTGCCGAACAAAAGCAAACGTTCTCGTACATAGAATGCAGGTTTCTCTTATTTAGTTATTTTTCTTTGTTATCTCAAACGTTTGAAGGTTGTCTTGCCAAGAATTAGTAACAAGATAATGCTAAATTATAGCTTTAACTCAAGTTTCAGTTGTGGAAATGCTAAATCTGACATTTTCGATACGAAGAGTAATTCTAGAGCTGTAATAACACACGGAAAAGTGCATTTTGTTGTTTTTTTCCTACTGAAAATTGAGAAATTTATAACCCAACTGTTTTTATAAACAACCTCTTCATTTTAAACCTGGGATTCATATGTATTTTCTTTATATTTGTCCAAACCAATGGCAATTTTGGTTGCGAATTGTTGACTTTCATTTGAGAGCTTATATTTTTACTGTTTTCCTTGTTTTTACTCGTCATGTCAGTGTTCACCTAGTCTACGGTATATATTGGAATTTGATTTAAGCCTAAAAGTGGTTAACAAGTTTAGTTTTTCTTTGATTTCAAGCTGTTTTTGCAACCCTGTTCACGAAATTCAGCTTCATTTTCTCTCGGTTATGCAGTAAAAGGGACTGGGTTGACGTGCATGGGGGCCCCCATGTTGTCTTCAAAACGTGCAAGCGAGTTATCGTTCCAGTTTATTTAGAGTTCAATGGTGCCGACCAAATGGAAACCAGACTTTAAAGTTTTCTGTTACGACTCAGAACGCGTTTAATCAGATATCTGTCAATCACTCGGCAACGTTTTTTTCATCTTTTAAATTTAACCGCGAATGCGATTGATTTTCCAAAACAAACAAACCCGTGCAACAAAAATACCGGTAGTTTTTCCGCAGGCCGTATTTTCCGCTTATCGCCCACCTCGTCGATTTCCCCCAGCACTTTCACTGGCTAAATTCTAACCCCAAAATACGGCCAAGCTCACCTGACCTACACATGTATTAATATTAGGGACTTTAAGATGCCAGGACGACGACGGCGGTTAAAAAGCAACACGAATTTTACAATTTAAAGAAGGCACGGTTAACTGACTATTATCCCCGGGCGTAGGACCGAAGGCCCGAAGCCCGGTGAAGGTGCTAATCTCGGCATGCGTGGACACCATTTACACGCAAAATTACACGCGGGATGATAACCTGAAAGTAATTCTGAAACCTGTTTATATATATATATATAATCAAATCCACAACTTGCGCAGTTCGGATAGCAGGGTACTGGTAACTAACCTGTTAAATTATTCAAATTATTCAAATTATTTAAATTTACGTCAGCAAATTATAATTTATAAGTTCGGTTGGATTACGAAATAATTTTTCAACAATCATGACGAAAGAAATCTTTGTGTTGTGTTGTGTTAAAAATGCATATAAATTGGGCGAGGGGTTCTTGCGTTCATGTATTTCTAGTAAATTATTTGATATTTGAAGCTAACTTTAATGACTTACAAAACTCCCCAGCGCTGCTAAAATGATCCCAATGTCTGTATTGAAGTCAGTCTCAAGCAACAGTTCTCATCTCTTGGCCGTTGACGTCGTCCTGTAGACGTAAAAATGCCCGAAGTGACGTTGTATAGAGAGTGAGGACGGTGTTAAGTTTACTCTTGGGACTAAAAATTATTCATTCTCTTTGTTTTGCAAAAAAAAAATTGTTTAAAGGACGTCGTTGAGGTGGACGTCGTAGATCTTAAAGTCCCTAATATGTTTGACTGCACTCGTAGGATTAAAAAAACAAACAAAAAAACTTTGCATATCTCTTTGTCCAATGATCGCTCTATTGAAAACAATGAAACTGTTAAGTCTATAGACCACTTTCATAATGACCACACCTTAAATATTCTTTTATGCGGATCTAAAGCCTGGTTCTCATATGTCGCCGATCGTCGGCGATTTGTGATTTAGATGCATGTTAAAACAGGAAGTGTAGCAGCATGTTAAGTAATAAAGAACAATGCAGAAAAGCAGTGCTTTTATTCTTTTACTTAACATGCATCTAAATCATGGGTCGAAATAAGCCTTTCTGGCCTTGTTATGAAGCAAAGATTATTTTGAATTGCAGACACACAAACGAGGCTAGAAAGGCTTATTAAAATGCACATGAAAGAATATTCAAATTAGTCGCTATTATGAAAGTGGTGTATTGCATTGCTATTCGTTAATTTAGCTAAATAGATGCTCATTTTGTTTTGAAATTTCGCATAATATAGAAATACCTGGTTAACGCGGGATGGCTCGTTCCCCTATAGACCACTTGTATTCATTCCCTTAGTGGCCTGGAATTCTAAACAATGAAATTTTGATTAGTAATCCGCTCTGTTGAACATTGGCCTCCAGATAACTGTTTTGACGTTATGTGCAAGAGATCTATAAACATCCCCTAGGCTCTAAAAACTCAATTCCTTAGCCGTGCCCAAAAACTTACTTATATGTTTTTATGATAACGTTATAATTGGGCGTGGTAAAATTAATATCACAGTAAAGAAAAAAGTGCCTTGTTATGTCATTTCCCATTAGTTTGAAGACAGCGTCCAGCCGTATTTAGAGACGACGAAAGCAATTTACAAAGACTTGATCAGGTAAGTTCCGTTAGTTGGTGGTACTGTTTTATTCTGAAGATTATAAAGTACTTTGAACATTTTCACAGACTAGTCGGATTTAGGCCAACGCGGTTTTTCGGTAAACAGGGAAAAATCAGTTTTATTTGGAGATCGGTTTTGCTGGTTTCCTTCACGATAAAAACCGGAAAACCGAAAAAAAACCCCGGAAAACTGAAAAATTCCGAATATGTCTTAATACATTCTTAAATTCTCTATTTAACGCAAGTAGTGCTCCATCAGATCGTTCGTTGGACAATTCAAATGAATATATCGGATACCCAGAAGTTGGATCGAGCTAAATTAAGGAGCACGCCATAGTTGGTCTTCTTTCCAGAAATATTCTTCCTTCGTTTATGTTTACAAGCGCCATCTTTGAATAATACGGTATACACGCGTAAAAATCTCGCAAGTTGTTACAGCATTGTTGCCTGAACAATGCTGTAACAACTTGTTGACATATGTGAACAACATTGATAAATGAACAACATTGTTCATCATTGTTTCAACAAGTTGTTACTGCTTGATGAAACAAAAAACGTTGTTCGCGCATGTTGTAACAACCGAAGAACGTGTTGATACATCAACCATGTTCACCATTGTTGTAACATTGTTGTTCATCGTTGTTATTTCGTCATGCTGTTACAAAATGTTGTATCATGTGCGAACAACGTTGTTGGCTATAAAAAATGTGCTGTTGGAACAACTTGTTCATGACTGTTGATTTATCCGTTCGAACCATAAGTGAGAACTTGTTGACAACTTGTTCACGGCGAGCAACACAACATTGTTCACGCCTGTTGACAATCGTGAACAAGTTGTGCGTTTTTACGTGTGTTTGTCATTAGCGCATCGCAGGCGCTGATTACGAAGGCCCAAAGCTGAAGATCGGTTATGTCGATTTTATTGTTTTTTTCGTGTCTGTTTTCGGTTTCTCTTTTTTTTTCGAAAGCGCCTCACCCTAGGCGGATTTTGGTTATTATTTTTAAAGCATTTTCTTATATATTATCTTGTTCAACCCGCCGTTCAGCAAAAACGTAAAATACAATGTAGGCAAGAAATTCCTCTACTTCCTAGACGAACATTTCCAACAAATTACATAAAGTTTTTAATAGAAACTCGGTATATAGGTTAGCTATAGCTTGGAAACTATTTGGAAATATTCTCAACAAAGAAAAATTTAACTTTTTTCTAACGAAAAAAAATAAGGTACACATGCATATAGCGTTATGTATCTTCGTTGAATCCGTTAGAAGAGAATTAGCCTAATAGACACTTCCCAAATTTGCTTCAACGCCTAGTATGAAACAATGACACAACTCAGGTTGGCAATGAAGTCATTATTATCCTTTATAAATTATTCAACCTCGATTTCAAGCCATTGTTTGCGCCCATTATTTGGCCATTATTAGTTGCGTCTATTAATTCAGTTCAGTGAACGTAATAGCGAATGAGATGACATGCAGGTGAATCCCTTGATATTAAAAACATAAAGAATATTGTGGAGCACATCGTGGTTTGTTAGATATAACTTCCTGCATAGTATTTAAATAGGCAAGGCAGTAAATGACTACATGCATGTGTACTGCGAATAAAGTTGATTGCATTAAATATGTAAAAGATTACTACCGGTTGTGAAATACATACTTGTTAAATACATCTGAAGAGGATTGCTGGCCCTCCGAAAAGCATTCTTTTTGCTCTCCGAAAAGGATTGTTTTGTTCTCCGAAGAGGATTGTTTGTCCTCCGAAGTCTTGTTTGTCTCTGTCTCTTGAAGACAGTCCTTCATAGAAACACGTGTTGGCCTGACTCGATAAATCGCCCAACGAGTTGAAAACCTTTTGTCACCTTTTCAGTGATTCTGTATAACGTACAAAAACTGTAGTTAATCACGCTTGCAAGTTTTCTTGTCATGTTTAAAATACTTACCAGTTATATCAGTAATATTGTCTTTCTTCGAAAATAATATGTGTTGCTCTTCGACTAACTTCATACAATATGGCGACGAGATGTTATAAACACGATCGGATTAAGAAATACTTGTTTACTTGTTTCCATCGTTCAGACTGACAACTGGTACGTTGACACCAAAACATCTGCGCATTGGGTAGAGTTAAGCAAAAAATTTAACATAGAGCAATACATCTGCTGTGCAGATACAAAAACAATATTGAAAAATCCACTTGCGACTGTTGAATAAAGCTACGTTACGTATAGTTGAATAAAAAAACAACATTTGAAATTCTATAATATTTGTGAGAAGTAAATGTTATATTATTACAAACAGTGCTACGAACATTTTGAACATTTAAAAAAAGTTTCAAATAGCATGGAAACTTAAACTATACATCAAATGAAAGCTTAACACAATTTCTAACGATATACCTACACCATATATTTCAACAATGAGTAGGCTATTTCTGAAATTATTGTGGTGAATAGCGCTTGGTTCCCACAAATTATTAGACGGAAATTACTGAATTACTGTAGATCACAAAATACTACGACTTTTTACGTTTTATTGCTTGGATATTCTCACGGTCACTCTTGTCTCGCTCACTATCACACTCACTCTTCCCTCACTCTTCTCTCAATTGTAAAACAAACAAAAATATCAAATTACGCCCCACCCATGTATGACTCATCGCTAATGTAAATACCTGTACCGTGAATTAATTAACAAGGTCACGACACACTCCCCCTATTTGAGAACAACTGTTTTCAAATATCAATTCAGCTCCAAAAATCTAGCTTAAGGAACTACTTAAAGTTTAAATGTTCTTCTAAATTGTTAGTCATCATCGTCTTCAATCTCATACATATGTTGAATGTTCCTTGACGCTTCAATTGCTGTCTTTCGTTTTTGGTCTGAATTCTCTTGCTTCTGGATTCAGCTCTTCTTTCCCTGGTTTTTCCAAGTCACAGTGTAGCTCCATTGGATAGAGAAACTGTATTGGTCTCTCCAAGTATGACTTTCCAGCACGAAGTCTGACTGCCCTTACGATTCCGTCTCTCCCTGAGATTAACTTGTGTATCACACCGATTTTCCACCGTCCACGGTTCTTTTCCTCTCCCTTGATTAGAACTACATCCCCTTCCGTCAGCTGCCCTTGCTTCCCATTGTGTCGAAGGTTATGCTTCTCACGAAGTGCTCTCATATATTCGTTCTTCCATCGCCGCCATAGTGCTTCTTTACACTTCTTTAAATATTTTGCTCTCTTTCGTAGATCTCCTTCGATTTCGGCTGGCGGTAACTCTAGGAGGTAGTTGGCTTTTCCAAATATCATAACGTTCGGTGTAAGGACCGGGAGCTGAACGTCGTCTTCGCAATAGGTTAGGGGCCCGTTATTTAGCACGATTTGAATGTCCAGCAACACGTCTTGCAACTCCTTGTAAGTGAGCTTTGCGGAACCCACAACTTTATACAACGCGTTCTTCACCAGACCAACCATTCTCTCGAACATTCCTCCCCACCAACTTGCTTTGCTTAGATTGAACTGCCACTTGATTTTATGTTCCTGCATGAAACCATGCAATCTTTCATCTCTGGTTGCTTTCTTGATCCATATTGAAGCAGCATGAAATGTTTTGCCATTGTCCGATATAATCTTCACGGGCCGACCTCGTGCTGCAACAAAACGCTTTAAACTCGCCAGGAATTCTTGGCAACTCATATCCGGTAATAACTCGATGTGTACCCCTCGAGTCAGGCTGCAGGTGTAAATGATAATATATGACTTGAGCTCGGTCTTCGTCTTGTTTCGATAATAGATGGGACCGGCATAATCCACACCAGTAACTTCAAATGGTGTTGTACCCTCGGTCCTCTCTCGTGGAAGGTTGCCTTGTGGTGGAGCAGGTACTGGCATGGTATGGAATCTCTTGCATCCATGACACTGACTGATGACTTTCTTGGCGAGGGCTCGTAGTTTAGGAATCCAATATTCTTCACGAACTTTGCTCATCGTCAATCCAACTCCCCCATGTAGAGTCTTCATGTGAGCTTGCTGGACGACCATTTCAGACAGAAGATGTTTGGCTGGGAGATAAACAGGATATTCCCCTTGAATCCTTCCTTTGCAGACATAGATTTCCTCGTCATTCTTTTGTAGATTCAGACGTGCAGAGTCTTCCTTGAATGTTTCGAGTTCCAAACTCTCGATTTGAACTCGTTGGATGAGGAACTTCATCTGCTTCTGCGTTTCTTCTGTCACCAATGGTCCGTTGACTTGCTTGCCATGTATGTAGTTATCGATAAATCTGTTGATCCATGCTAAGATTCGTACGGCTTTCCAAAGCCTCGTTCTTTTTAGAAGACTCTCGACGAAATCTGTCTTCTTCTGAACTGTTGTCTGCATCACTTCTTTCACCAATCGACTTTCAGATTCAGATGCCTCACTTGGTTTGATAAAAATTTTCTTCGGCCATTCGTTGGGTTCACTTAACCACGTTGGACCTTTCATCCAGGGATTGTTGTTTTGTAGCTCTTGTGCCGCTCCTCTGCTGCCTATATCTGCAGGGTTTTGTTCAGTCGGGACATGCCTCCAAACTATTTGCTTCTCGTTGTCTTCCTCACTCGATTTACGACGAACTGCTTGTAGTTTCCTTGTCCGTTGATCCATTGGAGACACACAGATGAATCAGTCCATGCATAAACACTTGTGATTGGAAGATGATTCAGGACTTTTCTTGTGTTGTGGAGAAGGTTAGTAACCATGTGGCAGGCGACTAATTCCAGTCTCGGTATGGTTAAATCTCGCTTGGCTAGTCTCGTCTTGGATACCAAAAACCCTTGGGAAACTTTCTCATCTTGCTTGACCACAGCATGGATGATGGCACAACACCCGAGAATACTTGCATCTGCAAACCCATGAAGAACGATTTCTGTGGAGAGCACTCTCTCTCGAGGAATACATCTGGGCATGGTCAGCACACTGGGCAGATTTTTCAACCATCGTTCCCACCGATTCTTCACATCATTGGGCAATTCGGCATCCCATCCGAGCTTCTTGTCACAAATATCGCGGAAGATAACTTTGGCAGTTAGTAAGATGGGCGCAGCTAGACCCAAAGGATCATAAATTCTGGCCATGGTTCGCAGCACCACTCGCTTGGTTGGTGGTTCTTCTGGTTGCGGTAACGTAACTGACAGCGTGTCTTCATCCTTGTTCCATCCCAATCCAAGGAGTTTGGTTTCAGCTGGCTTAGTCGCTAAGCTTTCTTTCGCGTAGGTGGATTCTCCATCTTCTGTGATATCACTCTCTAATTCTACTGCATTTGAATGCCACTTGTGCAGCACGAAACTTCCTTCACTTAGAATATCCTTGGCTTGTTCCTTCATTACTTCAATCTCCGCCACGGTGTCTCCTCCAATGTTGATGTCATCAACATAAGTTCCTTCGGTTAATTCTTCCACGCACCTTGGGTACTTCTGTGCATACTTCTCTAGGTGGACCTGCAAGGTACCACCAAGAAGGAATGGACTTGGTCCCAACCCGAACATGGCTCTGGTCATCCGGTAAATCACAGTGGTTTTGTGTAGCAGGTCGTTTACCCAAAGGAATCTCATGGCATCTCGCTCAGCTTCTCGTATTACTATTTGAAGAAATGCTTGTTTTATGTCACCAGCTAGGAACACAGGTTTCATCCGACTCCGCAGGAGAATATCGAGAATCTTTCTTTGTAGTGGAGGACCAACTTCTAAGCAATCATTCAGTGAAGGGGAATCTGCATTAGCCTTTGAGGAAGCATCATAAACGACACGTACTTTAGTGGATTTTGCATGTTCTCGAACCACAGGCTTGTGAGGGATGTAATGCTCTCGCTTTCCACCTGGCTTTTCTGGTGCCACTTCAATGATTCCTTGATTCCGTTGATCCTCTATGATGTCATGGTACTTCTCGAACAGGCTGGGTTGCTTCTCAAGTCGGTTCAACAATGACTGTAATCTTCTCTTGGCGACATGGTGGTTTGTTGGTAGTTGAGGATGACTGGCTTTCCAAGGCAAAGATGTCTCGTACTTCCCATCTTCCCTCTGAGTAAGCTGTTCCTTAAACTCGTGGTATACACTCTCTTGGTCACCTTCTGCTCGATCTTCCAGGCCCAGCACATCTAAGCTGCAAAGCTGCATGTAGTCATCATTGGAGTTTCGTGTGAACATCAAGTAGGAATGCTTCATCTCTCGTCCTGGTGACATTATGGTCCACCCCAAACTAGTTTTCTCAGCAACAGGCATCCCATCTCCTCCAACTCTAGCAGGTGTCGATGTCTTGATTCTCGAGATATGACTTGCACCCAAGATTAGATGAACTGGTAACATTGGTTTCTTGTCATCATCAACCATTTGAACCCCTTTAAGATGCTCATGAGTGTCAATAAGTTCCTTGTATCGTGGGTTAGGCAGTGTTAACAGTACGTCTCTCTCAACACAATTCACTTCAGAGCACATCTTGAATTTCCCATCAACACTGGTTATTTCTACATCATAAACATCTATCTTCTTGGTTGTGGTATGTAGCATCATTTCAATTGTTTTGAATTCCTGTCTCACTGGTTGTTTTGCTGTTAGGTTCATAAGCGTCTTAGAGGCATATGAATTTCCAGATCCAGTATCCAAAAGGGCTCGACATCTTACTCCTTCCACTTCCACAACAACAACTGGGAACACAACATCCTTTTCATTGGCTTGACACATCGCTTTACGAGGAGATTGAGCTTTATCACAAAGTGAGGTGTGATGTCTTCTTTGGCAATGATGACACTGTACCTTGCTTCTGCAGTCGCTTGCTCTGTGCTTTTCTCCAGTGCAGTTAAAGCAGCGTCGCTTGTTACTCAGGATCTTCTTTCTTTCACCAACATCAGTAACTTTATCACATTCCACAGATCTATGGCTGTCATCATCGCAATAAACACATTGTCGTTGTTTCATCTGATCCCTGGTTGTCAACGATTTTTCCTTTCTACCGTCCTTTGATCCGCCATCCTTATCCCCTTGTTGCAATGGGTTTCGCTCAATCCATTGTCTCAGGGCCTCAACCAATTGTGTAAAAGTCCACTTTTTCCAGTCCGTTTCAGTTCTTATTAGGTCACTACGAATACCTTCGAGCTTGTCCAACGTCATTCTCACATTTCCAGCTACATCGCCAAGCTTTCCAAGCGTATCTAGGGCTTGAACATTACTAAGAAGGTTGTCATAGAAACTGTGGATTTTTGCTCTTGATGTGCTGTGTATGACAGGTAGAGATAGAATTTGTTGAACGTGCGCGTTTACAACTTCGCTTGCATCTCCATATCTTTGCTCCAACATCTTTTTGGCTCTCTGATAACCCTCACTATTTGGTGGTAACTTTTCAATCGTTGCGCGAACCTTGGGTATGACAAGTTCCTTTAAATATGAAAACTTCGCTTCGTCCTTCGTTGTCGTTTGATCAATTTGCGTCTCAAACAGACTCCAAAATCTTACCCAGTCAAGATGTGTCCCTTGAAACTTCGATATCTGCAGCTTCGGTAACTTTGTTTGGATCCGTTTCTTGTCAGCGATCTCCAACTTCTTTTCTTCGAGACATAATGCAAATTGTTCATCTCGTTCTCGCTTCGCAAGCTCCGCCTTCTCTTCTTCTTGTCTTAATAGAGCTCTAATTTCAGCTTCTTCTTGAATTTTCTCGTCGCGTTGCTTTTCCTTGCGCTTTTTTTCTTCGTTTATCTGCCTGGCGTCCAGTTCCGCGATGGCAGCTTCGTAAATCAGCAACTGGTTCTTTCGTTCACTTGCCCATCCGTCGATAGTTTCGTCATCTTCGTTGGCGTCGATTTTCAAGCATTGAATAACATGAATCAAGCTATACGCATCATTGGTCTTTGTTTTCAGTAGAGAACATTGTCTGTTTACATCGTCTGTCACATTAGATTCCAAGATCCCCGCTGTCTGTCGATTGAAGTACGCTAGTTTTCGCAATAACGACTGAAACATTGTTTCTTTCGACTCGATTTCCTGCGGCAAATCAGGTTGTTGTTGGTCTTCTTGTGTTTCAGCATCTTTCCTTTGTTTTCTTGTTGCCATCTCGTCGTATTAAATTTCCATCTAATCAATGCCAATTGATTAACTCTCAAAACACGATTATAATCCCGTCGGAGGTGCCACTTTTGTGGTGAATAGCGCTTGGTTCCCACAAATTATTAGACGGAAATTACTGAATTACTGTAGATCACAAAATACTACGACTTTTTACGTTTTATTGCTTGGATATTCTCGCGGTCACTCTTGTCTCGCTCACTATCACACTCACTCTTCACTCACTCTTCTCTCAATTGTAAAACAAACAAAAATATCAAATTACGCCCCACCCATGTATGACTCATCGCTAATGTAAATACCTGTACCGTGAATTAATTAACAAGGTCACGACATTATTATCCTTCTTCAGTGTTGCATGTATACTGACATGACTTTCATTTTGTTTATAAAATTCTCTCAGCGGTCTGGAATGGCAGATTCCGGACCGCTCAGGAACCAACCAAATTTGCTGGATTTCACGTTCCAGACCGCTCACGAAAATAGTCATATAATAATGCGTTTTCTTGTTTCAAGATTTTAGTTCTAGATGCAAGATCTAACATTCTTGTTTCAAGATTTAAAATCTTGTTTTAGATAACAAATCTTCTTTTAAGATTTTAAATCTAGCTTACAAGATTTTACAAGATTCTTAAACACCATGGTGTTTCCTCCTTCGTGGTGTTTTTCAATCTTATAAGCTAGATTTAAAATCTTGAAACAAGATTTGTAATCTAAAACAAGTTTTTATATTTGAAACAAGATAGTAACGTCTTGCATCTAGAAATAAAAGCTGAAAGTGCCCCTAACCCCAATAATTTTATGGTTTAGATTAAAAGCACCCTTAAGATTATGAAGAAGGGTGTTGAAAGTTCGGCGATATAGATTTTTGTGTTTAAGGTATCAGGGTTTTTTGTAATATGCAAATAAGGTATGTGATGACGTAAGATAAAGAAGATTTGTGGAAGATTTTATATCGTGTATATCGTCAAACTTATACATCGAAATTTCTCAAAACTTTGCACATTTCTACCGAACACCTAACTAAGAAAGATAATCTGAGTTATTTAGCCGTCATGGCAACCGATTTGTTTCCAGCCCTATAAATTCGGGCTCAAAAAATCTTTGTTTTCTGCCATAGCAGAGTTTACTACAACTTCAGACTTTAGTATAAGATTAATTAAGTTTGTAGAATCTTCCTCCAATATTACCAACTCCAAAATGGTCAGCACTTGAGAGAAAACAAATAGTTTTGTTTAAATATAGAAGAGGCGAAACCAGGATTCATAATTAAAATCGTAGACGTTCTCTGGTTTAAATATTTATTATTTACGAGCTTTCGGTTGCCAGTCTGCAGCCTTCAACGGGTTGGTTACAATGAATAGCACTGGTTTACAATTACTAACACAAAACAGATACATTGACTATAAAGACATAGTGACACTTCCGCCCACGTGAAAAGATGAATAATTATTTATATTGATTTATAATAATATTTTGACAGTGTTTTTAAGCCTTTTTAAGTAAAAATCGATATTGTTCTGGCAAGTGTTTTGCATTATTGTCTGCGTTTTCTCTACATGCTGTATACCAAGATTCTAGAGTCGATCTGTGTCGATAATTTGCGGTGTCTAAAATTTTTCCGTTAGAAAAGTCAATCCGGTGATCGTTTGCCCACGCATGATTAGAAATGTTGGATCCATTTTTGCAGTTTTTTACGTTGCGTTCGTGTTCCTTTCTTCTTGTTTTAAACGCTCTTCCTGTCTCACCAATGTAACTCCACGAACAATCAGAGCAATTTATTTGATAAATTACATTTGTCTGGTCTTCTGAGGATGGTCTGTCTTTGATCGAGGGAAACATTTGTTCAAGTGTGCGAAGAGGTTTTGTAGTGGTTCGGATGTCATAGGGTTTCAGGAGTCGTTTGAGTGGTTCAGTTAGGCCTTTAATATAAGGGAGGACCGCATAATTGTAGTGACTCTTCGGTTCCACAACATCAAAAAACATGCGTACTAAGTCTTCAGGTGGTGGTGTTCTGTTCTGCTGCTTAGTACGGCGACTCTCTACTTGTTGGAGGAATTTCTTGGGGTATCCATTTGATATTAAGGTGTTAGTTATATGTCTGTGTTCTTGTTGTTTTCCTTCGTTTGTGTTAGGTAATGTTGCTGCTCTATGAAAAAGAGTTTGTGCTGTGCTAACTTTGTGTTGTTTGTCATGATGTGAGTTATAGTCTAAGTATCGGTCAGTGTGTGTAGGTTTACGGTATACATTAATAGTAAGAGATCCGTTATCGCGTGTAATTATATTATTACTCAAACTCACATTGACGATGACGAAATTATGGTATCATTTGACGTTGTATCACTTTTTACAGCTATACCTGTTGATAGAGCATGTGAACACATACGCAACAAACTCACTAAAGACGAAACCTTACAACATAGAACTAAATTATCAATTGACGACATCATTAGACTTTTACGTTATACGTTGACTAATAGTTATTTTAATTTTAATAAGAAGACATACAAACAAATTCATGGTTGTGCGATGGGCAGTCCTGTCAGCCCTATTGTGGCAAACCTCTGTATGGAGGAAATTGAGGACTCTGCACATAGTCAATCAACTGTACCACCTAAGAAATGGTTTCGCTATGTAGATGATGTCTTTGCCATCATCAAGACACATGCGTTGACTAACTTTTTCAATCTACTCAACTCTATCGACCCACATATTAATTTTACAATTGAACACGAACTTAACGGAAAACTTTCATTTTTAGACGCTATAATTACACGCGATAACGGATCTCTTACTATTAATGTATACCGTAAACCTACACACACTGACCGATACTTAGACTATAACTCACATCATGACAAACAACACAAAGTTAGCACAGCACAAACTCTTTTTCATAGAGCAGCAACATTACCTAACACAAACGAAGGAAAACAACAAGAACACAGACATATAACTAACACCTTAATATCAAATGGATACCCCAAGAAATTCCTCCAACAAGTAGAGAGTCGCCGTACTAAGCAGCAGAACAGAACACCACCACCTGAAGACTTAGTACGCATGTTTTTTGATGTTGTGGAACCGAAGAGTCACTACAATTATGCGGTCCTCCCTTATATTAAAGGCCTAACTGAACCACTCAAACGACTCCTGAAACCCTATGACATCCGAACCACTACAAAACCTCTTCGCACACTTGAACAAATGTTTCCCTCGATCAAAGACAGACCATCCTCAGAAGACCAGACAAATGTAATTTATCAAATAAATTGCTCTGATTGTTCGTGGAGTTACATTGGTGAGACAGGAAGAGCGTTTAAAACAAGAAGAAAGGAACACGAACGCAACGTAAAAAACTGCAAAAATGGATCCAACATTTCTAATCATGCGTGGGCAAACGATCACCGGATTGACTTTTCTAACGGAAAAATTTTAGACACCGCAAATTATCGACACAGATCGACTCTAGAATCTTGGTATACAGCATGTAGAGAAAACGCAGACAATAATGCAAAACACTTGCCAGAACAATATCGATTTTTACTTAAAAAGGCTTAAAAACACTGTCAAAATATTATTATAAATCAATGTAAATAATTATTCATCTTTTCACGTGGGCGGAAGTGTCACTATGTCTTTATAGTCAATGTATCTGTTTTGTGTTAGTAATTGTAAACCAGTGCTATTCATTGTAACCAACCCGTTGAAGGCTGCAGACTGGCAACCGAAAGCTCGTAAATAATAAATATTTAAACCAGAGAACGTCTACGATTTTAAAATAGTTTTGTGTTTTAAATTAAGAGGTTTGGAAACTAATCGGTTACCATGACGACTATATAACTTGAACTATCTTTTTTAAGTACATGCAAAGTTTGGAGAAATTGTGATGAATAATTTTGAAGATATATTCGAAAATAAATCGTCGACAATTCTTCTTTCCTTATCTTACGTCATCACATACTACAAAAACCTCAATAACTTAAAGGTCGATTCGCTCTTAGAGCAAATGCTAATCAAAATATTGTTTATACAAAAAAACAAAACAAAAAAAAAAAACAAGAAAAGAACTTAAAGGTCAACTCAAGGAAAATTACATTTTTCGTTTTATATTATATGTATTAAAAAAATTGATTTTCGTTGATTTGGGGATGTTGAATCGACGAATTTTGAGCAAACAGACTTGCTAGCGAGCCAACAACAGCAGAATAACAGTGTTAAACATCCAGAAACTGTATCATTCTATACTTTGCTGATTTTAAACAGTATGTTTACTTTGAGTGGAGCTTGCCAGTTTCTTTGAAAAATGATGCCCGCGCAACACCCTGAAACTCGCCTATTACTTTAATACATGTGCGGTTGGAAACTTGCACAAGTTATATTCATCATAAATCAGCTTTTCTTATGATTTCAATCATCTAGGTTCAACTGTTTACGTCACAAACTTGCTAGTGCCAGACTCGTTATACAACGCGGCTTTTTTTAGAATACTTCATTAAAAAATTTCGAAGTGAACAAAAAGTACGGTTTGCTTCAAATTTTTATCATTATTTTCGTATTCTTCATACTTTGGCGCATATAACAAGCCGGAAAAGTAATTTGCCTTGAGTTGACCTTTAAGAACAAAAACCGGTATAGCCGAACTTTCAACGACATTCTTCATAACCTTAGAAGTGGCTTGAAAGTAAACGATAAAATTTTTTGGGGTTAGGGGCACTTTAAAACAAGAAAGCGCTTTATCTCATTAAGAATTAAATCTTAAAACTAGAAAAAAAATTCTTATCTTAAGAAATAAAATCTTAAAATAAGTTTTTATTTTTGCAGTGTAGAACCTTGTAAATTTATACTAGTTGACATGCTATGGCAACGATATATAGCCTTCTCCGATAAATCATTATGCACATGTGACGTCAAAATGTTTAATAATTAATTTACATATTAAACAACCTGAAATATCTGAAAAACGAAACAAGGAAAGGAAATACTGCAAAAAGGTTTCTACATAACTCATAACTATACTGGACTAATGTACTTAGTACATTTTTTTCTTTGTGTTGTATGTTTATGAACTTCTCCAGTATGATATTTCAACATTCTCACAAATATGGTTTTTGTTGTTATTTACTCCTAAAAGATTGTTTCAATGTCAACAACGAGTCTTATAAAAATAGGAGATCTTTTAATATTTTTATCCTTTTTCTTTTTTCACGAGTTTCCTTCCGTAAAATGTTTTCAAACTTTGCAACTTAAGGAAATTGCTTCAAGAAACATTTTAGTGCAAGATAGATGTGGAGTTATTCAGATGAATCATTTTGCAACTGATTTCTTCATTTCTTTTGATGATGACTTAGTTAACATGTTATTTGGAGTAACTTTTGCTTTGTTTATTTAGATAGTTTTCTCAATATCACCAAATTTAATGTTTTTTTAACATTAAGCAAAATTTGACAGAATATTTTTTAAGAAAAGTTGTAAAAAAGTATACGCTTTTTTTCTTCTTAAACTGCATGTGCAAATTTTTGAAATAGAGTTTACCGAAGGAAACGCAAGATATATGCGTTTTGCGTTCATTCTTGGGCGTTTTTACGCATGGTGACGTTATAAAATTTCCCGTTTATCAGTGAATTTCCTGCCAAATTAGCAACCAGCTTACGCGCGGTCATAAAACCCTAAGAAGCCACCTTAATATACCGCTCGTCAGACATAGCTAATTATTTGTCTTGTTATTGCTCAATTTACCTTCTCAGTTTGTTATAGCGGAATTTATAATCCACTCTAGTGTTAATTAAGAGTGCAAGCTTGGGTGTATTCGTACATATGCTATAATATGTGATCTCTATTTCTTTTACGCATATTTTAGTTTGCCCTATTATTGAGCTCAACGTTTTATATTCAACGAAATTGTGTGTAAATGTCTTTCTACGTTTCTGTAGTGTCCATAAGGATCCCAACACAAAACTACTCCAAACTGGATCATACGTTTTCAAGATATTTGCTTTGGTAAGTAAGTATACTTTCCTAAATTCAACCAATGATCTTTATAAAGCCCGATTCACTTTGCGACATAATATGATAAGGACTTTTACGTCGTTATGTTCTGGACTGGGTTTTCTACAAAGCACTCTGCCTAGAGCATACGGAAAGTAACGAGGCTAACGAAAATTATTAAAAAAGTTTTTATATTTTAATTTGTTATTAAAGAAATACCAAATGGTTTTCCGTGATACTCTGATCCAAACACGTTGGAAATTGCGGGACTAGAGAAAAGCGTAACAAAACACGAGCTGTAGGCGAGTGTTTTTAGCTTTTCGATAAGAGTCTCCAAACACGAAAAAACCATTTGGTATTTCTTTTATAAAATAATCACAAGTAAATATGATATACTGTTCGACATTTTCAAAAATCGTTTTTGGATACTCTTATCCAAACATGGCAATTGACCAATCAGGGCTCGCGTAGTATACATGTTATTTTATAATATATATTACGATGGTAAGCAATAATTTTTAGGAGAAATTAATGAAAAAATGGCCACCGCTTGAAAGCTAAGAGAACAGGAAATCGATAACCGATAAGAAACATTAAGAGATGCAGTCGCCTTTATCGCCTGAATCCATTCGTGAGTAGCAATGGAATTTTGAGAGTTGGAGGTCGCCTTCGACGTTCCAGTGTGAGAGATAAGTAAACGTGAAGTTTTCTATAATCCTGCCAAAGGAAAATTACATCACTACATGCGCGCGCATCATTTTGCAAAGGAATTGGCGGGCTATACTTTGTTAATTTTAAAGAGTATGTTTACTTTCAACTTTGAGTGGAGCTGAGTGGAGCCAGTTGTTTTCTTTTTGAAAAGTGATGCGTGCGTAACACCCTGAAACTCGCCTATTGGTATTTTCTTTGTATTTATGTTTTAGAACGACGAAGGTGAAATTCTTTATCCACCAGGAAGCAAACACGAACAGTCGTTTGCTTATCTTATTGTTGATCCGTTGAAACGTCATGTGTTCGTCTGGCATCACCAGTGGCGAGGAATTGCGTGGTAAGCAGCAACGTTTTGATTTCTACAAAACCATCAAGGAACACTGCGTAGTTCTTCGCAACCAAGATGTATTTGCCTGCGTGTGTTAAGAATTATTAACAATTAGACAACGAGTCTGAGTTGTCTATGAGCTGTAAACCAACCAGTGGACTATTACAATTGTAAGATCTTGTAAGATTCAACAAGATCTTGTAAGATCTTGTAAGATTCAACAAGATCTTGTAAGATCTTGTAAGATCTTCTACGATCTTGTAAGATCATGCAAGATAATCTAAAATCTTGTAAGATTTTAAGCTATCTTGTAAGATCTTGTAAGATTTTGCAAGATCTTGTAAGATCTTGATAAGATCTTACATAAGATCTTATAAGATCTTGCCAAGGTGTGCTGTATTCTGGTTTGCTGAGCTACTCACTATCTTTAGTGATAGACCACTGAGCGAAAAAGTCAAGTATTAAATGCAAAGCCAAGGTTGAAAACTTGAATTTTGCTAAAGTTTTGATTTGTTTCTGGACATTGGCAATATATTTTGAAATTTCTTTGTCTTCAAGTTTGTGTGTGTTAGTTTACAGAAAAGGCATTTTACTTCCGAAAACGTTTGTCGTTAACACGCAAAACGCGTTTAAACGTGGGTAGAATTATATCGGGGCCGCCATCTTGAATTCTCAAGTTAAAATTAATTTTGAATGAATTTATCGAGTGACGTCACAACCTTGACAGGCACTGTTAACATCCTCGTTCCCAGCGCCTCCTCGGTACACTGGGAAATCGGAGGCCCTACCTAGAATTACCAATAATCAGTAAGTGTGAAACGGCCTTGAATTACCAATAATTGGTAATTGTAGGTAATTCTCTGTCCCACATGCGGGATGTTAAACTAAATTGCATATAACTAAAAAAACAGTAGGGGTGTTGTGGTCGGCTTCTGAGAGGTGGAACTTTTTTCCCGGAGGGTTGTTATTAGGTTTAGGGCCACTGGGGGGTTGTGGTTAGGTTTAGGGTAAGGTTTAGAGGTTAGGGTTAGGGTTAGGGTTGGGGCGTGGGGGTTGGGAATTATTTTTTAAAATTAACGATTATTGGTAATTCTAGGCATTTCACACATACTGTTATAGTCTTTATTCATAAGCGTTTTGAACATTCTACGGAAACACGTGTAGGTCACGTGATCAGACTGAAAACCTGTTTCAACCTGTTTTGTATATAGTAAGTAGACTCGGTAGTCTGTAAATAAAGTCTCTGTAAAAAGAATGTCTTATGTTTTGGACTAAGAAATAGACGAGAAAGTCATGATCAGCGAGACAGCGAGAAGTTTATGACATGGCGCCCAACGTGGGGCAGCTTGAAAACACGTCAAGTTGAACCCAAACAAGATCATGACCGAACCGAAAGAGAAATTAGACCGTTTGAGACCGAAGCGAGGCGGACATCGTGGTGTCTGTACTAAGTTAGCGAAAGAAGCAGACGAACTGCTTCATTTACCCGGCGATGTTGATATCGATCGAAGCGAAATTATCCGATCTCTACTCGAAGCGAAATTGAAGATACTAAGCGAAATTGACGAAGAGATTTTGGGATTATGCGACGTCGAAGATATAGAGCAACAAATCGAAGAATCAGCGGAAGTGGTCTCCCGAATATTAAACGCCAAAAGAAAACTCGAAAAAGCTTTAAAGCCAGGAATGTCGAAGGGGATCAACAAAGGTGATGGTCAACTACCGAGCCATTTAATACCGACTCAACAAGACGGGAATAGTAATTCGACGCACAGTACGAATGGTGATCAGTCAAATGGAACGAGTCAAAACGAAGTAAACACAGACATGTCTCAACCGATTGCGATGACAACAACAAGTACAACGACTGTAAAACCGAAATTACCGAAGCTGACCTTACCGAAATTTAAAGGCGACGTAACAAAGTGGAATACGTTCTGGGACTCATACGAATCAGCGATACACAACAACGATAATATTACGAAGGTCGACAAGTTCAATTACCTGAATTCTTTACTCGAGGGAACCGCATTGCGCGCTATTCAAGGACTTACTCTCACCAATGCGAATTATGATGCCGCCGTGGAAATCCTCCAAGACCGTTTTGGAAGGCCGCAACAAGTTATTACTGCTCATATGGACGAAATACTCAAGATCCAAGCTTGTACCGGAGAGAGACTATCTTCTTTAAGGTACGTTTATGATAAAATTAGCGTACATGTTCGCGGTTTGGCTTCCTTGGGAGTTTCGTCGGAGCAATATGGGAGCCTATTAATACCGATTATTATGTCGAAGCTGCCAAGCGATATTCGTCTACAGATAGCACGCAAGGCCACCAAGGAAGCTTGGAAGATCGATGATTTACTCTCTACGATAAAATTCGAAATCGAAGCAAGAGAAATAAGCGAAGGCACAAAGTCAAGTGGAAGTAATCAACAAGGCTCTAAACATCAAGGTAACAACACAAAGACTAACAACACGCCCACCGCTAGTGCTATGTTTGTTAAGACTGGTAAACTTCCTGACAATTCCCAAATGCAATGTGTCTATTGTAGTGGTTACCATTATTCAGCATCGTGTGAAAAGATTGTTGGTTCTGAAGCTCGGAAGAAAATTCTTGGTGAATCGGGGCGTTGTTTCAACTGTATACGCAAAGGGCATAATGCCAAAGACTGTGTCAATACAAGAAAGTGCCGCCATTGTCAGGGCAAACACCACCAATCGATTTGTCTACGAAATCAGAAAGTAGAAAGCAGTCAACCAACCGAGACGGTGAAAGAGCAGCCTAAGACCGAAGAGACTACAACGGCAGCGATAGGAATCTGCAAAGGAACTGTCTTACTTCAAACAGCTCGAGCTAATGCTACCAATGGGCCAAGATCAACTCCTGTGCGCGTATTATTTGACACAGGAAGTCAGCGCTCTTATATCACGAATTCAACTCAAGCAAAATTAAAGCTAGAACCAATAAAAAAGGAAACGCTGTATTTGAACACATTCGGGGACAATAAATGTAAGCGCCAAAACTGTGAAGTCTACAAATTCAATATCGAGAACAAAAACGGCAGTGAAGAGGTGGAAATCACAGCGATTAATTTCCCAATCATATGTTTTCCGCTAAACTCGAAAGTGAACACTAACTACACTCATTTAGAAGGTCTGGAACTAGCGGATTTTGGTGATGACGTAGATGACAGTAATACGATCGACATCCTTATTGGTTCAGACTATTATTGGGACATTGTGACGGGTGATGTTGTGAAAGGTGAAAGCGGTCCAACAGCAGTCAGCAGCAAACTTGGTTGGTTGCTATCTGGTCGAGGACAAACGTCTGATGAATCCGAAGACCCAACTGTGTCAAATCTTATCCTAACAGGAGAATCTTTGGAGACTTCAGGACATTCCACTGCTCCAAAGAGCGCCGACAAGATTGTTGACTCGCTGAGGCGTTTTTGGGAAACAGAGTCTATAGGAATAAACAACAACCAGCCAGAACACGACGAAGATGTCAACTTCATTCGTGATATCCGGTTTACAGGAGAACGGTACGAAGTTCACCTCCCTTGGAAAGAGGAATGTCATGAGATAGGAGCCGACTATGAACTTTGTCACAGTCGATTACGATCACTACACCACAAGTTAACCAAGCAACCTGAGCTTCTGCGAGAATATGACAAGGGAATTCAAGAACAGTTGACATCGGGAGTAATCGAGCAAGTACCTCATCGCAGCAAAGATAGTAAAGAGAATGAAAACAACGTGCATTATCTTCCACATCACGGCGTGGTAAGGAAAGACAAAGCGACTACAAAGTTGCGTGTGGTGTACAACGGCTCAGCTACCACTGCTTCACGAGCACGATCTCTCAACGATTGCCTTTTGACTGGTCCTAACTACATCCCACATCTTTTCAATATCCTCGTCAAATTCAGAGTGAATCCAGTCGGACTAGTTGCCGATATCGAGAAAGCCTTTTTAATGGTGGGAATTGATGAAGTCGACCGAGATATGTTGCGTTTTCTGTGGTTTAAAAACGTCCACGACCTGAAGTCCGAGATAGTGGAATACCGATTTTGCAGATTGGTTTTTGGATTGAGACCATCCCTGCCATTCTGGGATCAACGATTGATCATCATTTGCATTTCTACAACGATCAAAATCCAGAAATAGTGGATATTCTTAAGAATTCACTGTACGTCGACGACTTGGTATCTGGAGCTCAGAATGATGACAAGGCGTTCAACATCTACAAAGTTGCGAAGAAGATTATGCTGGAGGGAGGTTTTAATTTACGTAAATGGAACTCCAACTCAAGCACTCTTGTGGAAATGATAACTAACGTTGAGAAGAAAGTTGAATCGAGTTCAACAACTACACAACCACCTGTGATGGAAGAAGATCTATCTTACGCCAAAGCATCGATTGGGCAGCAACCGAATGCAACCGAAGACAAGTTAGTCAAGGTACTCGGAATCTCGTGGGATACTGATTCGGATGAATTCGTGTTCAGCTTATCAGCATTAGCGACCTATGCTCGATCATTGCCTACAACGAAACGGACGGTGCTGAAAGTAACAGCAAAAGTATTCGATCCGATTGGGTTTTTAACTCCATTCACCATTAAGATGAAGGCGTTATTTCAAGACTTGTGCACAGAAAAGCTGGATTGGGACGATGAGCTTGATGGCAATCTTCAATCGAAATGGGATACGATTTTAAGTGAGCTAGACAATCTAGACAACGTACGAATTCCACGATGCTACAATACATCTACACCAGCACCGACAAAGATAGAATTGCATGGATTCAGTGACGCTTCTCAGACAGCATTCGCAGCAGTTGTTTATTGGAGAGCCGTGTATGATGACGGGCACGTTGAAGTAAAACTTGTAGCGTCTAAAACCAAGGTGGCACCTTTGAAAAAACAAACCATCCCGCGTCTGGAATTGCTCGGAGCTACTATTTTAGCTAGACTGATCAATACCTTGCGAAATTGTCTTTCAACGAATCAAGACATCGAAATCTTCAATTGGACCGACTCCAAAGCAGTTTTATGCTGGATCACAAATGATAAACCCTGGAATCAATACGTACAACGCAGAGTACAAGAAATACGACAACTTACGCCGAAGACTTCTTGGAGGTTTTGTCCTGGTTCTCAAAACCCTGCAGACTTTCCTTCTCGTGGGATTCAAGCAAGCAATCTCGTTAGCAATTCTGCATGGTGGAGTGGGCCAGAATATCTTTACAAACCTCAGTGTGAATGGCCGAAAGATCCAGCAGCGAGTTCATCGGATGAATCAGCATTGAAGGAAACCATCAAGAATCCGCCAACTATTACCCGTTCACTCGTGAGTACAAATGTGGAATCGGTCGAGGTGAATCTAAACGTCATCATTAACTGTGACAGTTTTAGCAGCTTCGCTCGGCTGTTGCGTGTGACGGCGTACGTGCTGAAGTTTGTTAACAAGCTTAAAGTTAAACGATCGACGAATATCGCGGCAGCTAATCAAAATACGAAATCGACAACGAGTGAATTGACGGCCCAAGAACTTGATGTTGCGGAATCACTGTGGATCAGATCCATACAATCGGTATCATTTTCCAAAGAAATCGAGTTTCTGAAAAGCAAGAGCAATGGATTACCGCCCGCCCGTGTTCGTCAATTTGGCCTGTACTTCGATGGTGATCAAGTAATCAGATGCAAGGGGAGGATCAACAACGCTAATCTACCACCAGAAAGCAAGAATCCCACCTTACTACCGCCGAAACATTCATTTATCGACCTGCTCGTACTAGACGTTCACAATAGAGTCAAACACAACGGAATAAGAGACACGTTGACCACGATTAGGGAACGGTTTTGGATTTTACGTGGAAGGGAAACGGTTAAACGGATTATCAAGGGATGTGTTGTTTGCAAAAAGGCCGAAGGAGTGCCGTTCCAAGCCCAACCTTCACCCGACCTGCCATCGAGTCGAGTTTCAGAAGAGCCTCCATTTACGAACGTAGGACTTGACTTTGCTGGGCCCATGTTCATTCGAGGAGAAAACGAAAATTTGTCGTCAAGTAGTTCTTCGAAAACCTACATTCTATTGTTTACATGCGCATCAACCAGAGCTGTGCATCTGGAGCTGACGCAGTCGTTAGATGTACCATCATTCTTAAGAGCTTTTCGTAGATTTGCAAGTCGGCGAGGTCTCCCGTCGTTACTACTATCCGATAATGCCAAGACGTTCAAAGAAGCATGCAAGGAGATATGCAAATTGAATCGAGCACCAGAAGTTTGGCAATACTTAACGAACAATCGTATAACGTGGAGATTTATCACCGAGAAAGCACCCTGGTGGGGTGGCTTCTGGGAACGCCTAGTTCGAAGTATTAAGAGGCCTTTGAAGAAAACAATCGGCAGAACAAGTCTGACCTACGACGAACTGAGTACCATTTTAATAGAAGTGGAGGGACTGATCAACGCGCGACCGATTACTTACATCTTTGATGACGAAGAATTCATCTCCAATCCGTTATGTCCATCCCATTTGTTTTATGGACGTCGTATCACCGCTATGCCTTCGAGTGAGCATTACGAAGTAGTCAGCACATATTATTCACTAACGAAAAGAGCGCGTCACCAACGGAAGTTACTGCAACAGTTTACAAAGCAATGGAGGAAAGAATATCTACAAAGTCTACGAGAGCAGTCAAGTAAATCGAACAGCAACAAGAATATAGATATTTCTGTGGGTGATATTGTTATCTTGAAGAACGATCAAACATGTCGTAATTTTTGGAAATTGGCGAAGATAGAGCAGCTTTTACAAGGAGACGATGGAGTAGTTCGTGCAGTTATCGTTAAAGTTTTGGGTGGTAAAGGCAACGACAAGGTGCAATTGTTGCGAAGATCAATTGAACATCTTATACCGGTCGAAGTGAAATCGTCAACGACAGAGATCAATGATGCACCAACTTCATCAAAACCAGAGGATGCTGTACCGTCAACTGCTGAACTGTCAACCGGTCGACCGCGACGCAACGCTGCTGTTGTCGGCGAATTACGAAGATTAGAACAGATGAGACTTTCGAGATAAACGTTATTCGTTAATGATTTGAACAAACATTTATCCGAACTGTTTGAAACTTGAACAGATTGTAGTTCGAGTGAAAGTTTATATTTACGATTATCCTATTAAGTTTACGGTTATCCTAGGGAGTATTGTTGAGCACTTGATAACGGCTCAACCCTGGGGAGTGTTATAGTCTTTATTCATAAGCGTTTTGAACATTCTACGGAAACACGTGTAGGTCACGTGATCAGACTGAAAACCTGTTTCAACCTGTTTTGTATATAGTAAGTAGACTCGGTAGTCTGTAAATAAAGTCTCTGTAAAAAGAATGTCTTATGTTTTGGACTAAGAAATGGACGAGAAAGTCATGATCAGTGAGACAGCGAGAAGTTTATGACACATACTGATTATTGGTAATTCTTGGTAGGAGGATATGCTGGGTCAGATGAAAACGATTCAAGCTTGTGATTGGCCGGACGGAGGCTATTGTCAAAAACAGGAAGTGGGCAAATATATTTTCAACTGTCAAACAACGGTGTGAATAGAGTGACGATTATCGCTCAGATAACACCGAGAAAGTCTTCAAATAAAGCCAACAAAGTAGCATGCCTAAAGCGAGTCGGAACTGCGATGAGTTTCATAATTTAACTCTCAAAATCGAACGAGTTTAGACGTAGCGTGACTCGGTGACTCACGGCAAATTATGTTTGTAAACAATCTACGTTTGAATAGCATTTCGGTAAGCGAAATTGTATTATTTTGTCCAGCGGGAAGAACAGTAAACACCAAACCTTTCGGACGTCATAATAAAGCAACTTTTCTTCAAATAACTGAGTGTATCTCGTTTGTTTTGTTATATTATGTCTATGCTCGCATCTGTGTGATCGCACGCGATGTGATATATTCAATGACTCAATGACCTAGATCTCTAGGACATCCGGTTTTCATCTGACCAGGGCCTCCGATTTCCCAGTGTACCGAGGAGGCGCTGGGAACGAGGATGACACAGTTAATAGAAGGTTAAGCCTACGAGGCAAGACGATATACTAAGTTAAGATACTAAGTGAGAAGCAAATATAGAGAAGCGCTGAACCAATATTGACGTTAAGCCTACAATCACTGACAAAATTAGTTGAAACGACTTGAGCGAATCATGCCATGTTAATTGCTAAGCCTATTTTTTTTAATAAATTGCTATCCCCCGTTCCCCCCTTTTCAATGTTATTAATCTAAACATGTAAATGTAATGGCAGATGACTGAGTGCAAATTGCACACGTTCTGAGTTCCACAACATTGAAGGGGGGGGGGGGGGGGGGGGGCGGGGGACATTAAACCATTTCATGTTAGCTTCGTTTCAAGAATTTTGTCGATGATTGTAGCTTTCAGCTTGTCAATTAATAAGCTTTCGCGTAAAAGAAGTTCAGATTCAAAAGAACAAGAAGAAATATTAAGATAATTAAAAGATATAGGACGTCCAGTGTCATGATGTTGAGAAAGAATGCTACCACGAGGTGAGCTAGTGAGCTTTTTCCCAGTAAGGGCCGAAATTAGTCCCATATGCTCGAAAACGTTGTGTGCTAACGTCGGGTTGTTTTACATACAAAGCTCCGCAGCTTTGACACTTGAATTTATAAACCACATTCGATCTCAAAGCAAGAGGAATCCGATCTTTGAAAGAAAAGAAGTGGAAAAGACGAGCTACAAACCTTATATTAATTTGAGGATAAGCTGAGTTGATTAGCTTTAAATTTTAATTGAGTCCGGATTTGGAAAAAAAGTGTTGGCCAGTAAAGACCTGGCCAAACGCTTTCAACATTTCATTCAACGTCGTTCAACATTGTTGAATTCAACATGTTGAAAGCGTTTAGCCACCCCTGTTGAATGATGTTGAACGTTGTTGAATGGTGTTGAATGATGTTGAACGAAAATTGAACATGTTCAAATTTTCGTTCAACACGCGTTCAACATTTCTATTGTTCTCAAAATGTTGAAAGGTGTTGAACGCATTTGGTCACACAACTTGAACAGAGACATGCGCCATGCGGGATGATTGTCGATTCCAGCTTTTGTGGTAGCCCGCGTTCAATTAATTGTCATTCATGAATGTTGAACGATGTTGAATTCATTTGGCCACTCGTACTTTCAACATTATTCCTCGGGCTACCTGTGGTAGCCGAGCCTAGGTTTCGGCTCTGTTATTTTTTTTTCAATTTTTTTTATTTATTTTTTTTGGGGGGGGTGGGGGGGGGGCGTGATCAGCTACCCAGCCGCGCGATATTTCCCCAACAGGCTTTGCGAGTTGTCTCTATTAGAAATCACCATTTAATCGAAAAATTACGTCTATGTGTGGAAATAATGCTTTCTTTCTTTGCTTTCCTGACGCCCTGCTGCGAGCTCAAGTTCTTTGCATTAGAGGAAGCCGATCGTTGCACAGGCGGGCTCCTGTTCTTAATGCATCGGACATCGAACTATCTGAGAAAAACTCTCAAATCATGTAACTCAAAATGTGATAACCATTTTGTAAAAATACACGTTTTGTATAGGTTTATAATTTGTAATTTATATAATATACTATTTGTAATTGAATGTTATATGTAATCCTACATTGGATCTTATTAAAAAATTTTGTATTAAAAAAATAGTAAATGCATTACGATTTTATTGGAAACCTCGAGTTTGTACTATTTAACAATTAGTCACCGAAGTCGAGGTGACTATCGGTGAATATTTACCGAGCCGCAAAGCGGCGAGGTAAATACGCCGATAGTCACCGAGACTGAGGTGACTAATTGTTTTAGTATAATTTCAGAGGTTGATAAAAAACCAATAACGTTGAAACAAAAACTTTTAAACAACTGCTTTCATTTAACAGTGGTGATTCTGTTTATTAACTTTTATTCACAGACGATGTTAGCAAGCCAGTCTTTGTCAGTAAATAATTTTAAAAAAAGAGTAAACAACAGCCTACTTTGGAATTGAACTTGTACATACATTCAAATATATGCTAAAAAGGCTTTTATTCTGGTGTTTTGGATCCTGTGTTACGGCTTTTTTGCACTTAATTCAAGTTCAATATGTTCTTCACTCATGACGAATTTTTCGAAAACATCGCGACGACCAAAACCTAGCCAAAACATACAAAAAATACGAAGAAATATAGAAAATATACTTCCTTACCTTTATAAAGTTTTGTTTTTACGATATTTGATATGTATAACATCTCAGTGATAAATGTTTTCAGTATTATGCTCTTTTGTTTGTCTCAAAAACTGCAGACCCCATTTTGAAAAAAAAAAAATCAACACTTCAATGAATCGACAAATTCTAAAATCTCATACTTCAAAGTGACAACTCCGAGGCGGAGACTGAAACGAGTAAAGTCAGTGCAGTGTTGAATAAGTACCAGTCTCTTTTCCAAAACTACTTTTGAAGAACAATTTCTTGTGATGTAATAGTCACCGCGCTAGGCGGTGACTATCACCTCAGATTCACCGCTGAGCGGACCAATCAGGAAGCTGAAAAGCCTCTTTTCCACTATGAAATTATACTAATGTTTCATAGGCACTGAAGGTAATTCGGCGAGTGTCTATTAGGCTAATTCACTTCTAATGGGTTCGGCGCATATACATGTACGCATTGCGTACCTATTTTTAGGATTTTGTTTGTTTTTTGATCGTACGGTATTAAACCGCGCTTAGAGCGCGGGAATTGCAGTAAAATTTCGTCATTGCCGGAACCAATCACAGCGCACGATTTTACCGGATGTAAGCTGTGCAATATAATAAGATGTAGTCCGTAAATCGATGTTTGTAAATGTTGCTCGTCTAGGTTACTGTATAGCCTTGATATAGTCTATAGACTGTTGACTGCATAAAAAAATAGGTACGCAATGCGTACATGTGACTACCGCTGTTAAGTACAGAACGAGATATAGACTTGAAATGCATGAAAATGTGTGAAAAGCACGGACATGGTGGATAAATCCTAGCTAGAGAACCACTCTAGTGGTGCTTTGAACAACCCAATTTTTAACTTTTATCCACTGAACAGCACTATCAGATACATAACTATTCAGTGGATAAAATTTTATATTAGGTTGTTCAAAGCATGATTAGTGCTGTTCTTTAGCTAGAACTTATCAACTAGATAAGCTATCTTGGCTTGTACAACTCACCCAGATCATATACATGCAGATTATTTTTGTGGAAATACCGTAAAATATTTATTTGCTAAGCTTTCAGCCTGTTGACTCAGGCAGAAACTGTTAGGAAATAAATAATTTTCATGGTGTTTCCACAAAAACAATCTATATACATTATCGCCTTGAAAACTTTCAAAGAATTAATCACTCCAGATAATCAACATTGTGTTCCAAAACAACATTTTACCTGCCATAAATATGCTGTCAGTGGCCTTCAAGTGTAATGCGTGCACATCACTGATATTTTGTGATTCTGCTAGTATTTTAAATAACACAGTACAACAATATTCAGTATTGTGGTTTCAACAGATATATTTCTTCATTTCAAGGCTTTAAGTTTCCTAACACTTCACAATAGCTTTACAACAATTTATCAAAATATACAATTGGTGGCACGTAGATTATAGAATGTTTCAGTACTTTCACAAGAGTCAGACTTCTGGTGTATCTACTATTCTGTGGACAGATCACTGTAGCAGCTCTGGTGTCCACAAATGTTGGTTTCTTAATTTCATTATACAATATATTGAACAGCACCTAAAACAAGTAAACAAAGCACCAAGTCAAGGTTTTGTAATGTCTATGTAACAGCCAACATATTTTGTTTAAACTAAATTAAACTAACCTTATTTATTTATACTGGATAACTCTATCAGTTATATCTAAACAGTTATCCTCAGAGGTCCAGTACGGGCCCACCCTCGTTGGTCCAGTGTTACTACAGGAGGAAACCTGAGTACCTGGAGGAAACCTGTGGTGTTTGGTAGAGTCAAACTGGAAGCACTCTTCTCGCATGTGGCCAAGGTGAATTATTTTAATCAGATAACTGCACCGTGCAGGTATTGAACCCAGCTCGCAGAGGTGAAAGGCACGTGCACTAACCACTATGCCACCATTACACCACCTAGCATAAATTTCTTATATACAATGTATATAGTGTAAATACAGGGCACTGTGATATATACTTCTCGAACTCATTAATAATTCACAAACCAAACAGATAGGAAAATCATAAGCGAGACAAAGGTTTGATGTGTGATCAAACAATTCATTTCCTGATTTGTTTGATCACTAAACAATGAAACTTGTGTTTGATCTAATATCAAAACACCTAGCTCGAAGTTGGTTAAAACACACTTCTCACTCTTAGTGTATGCACTGGTGTATGATATATACATGTACTGTACATGCAGTATAAACATGAGTCACTGACCAGTCATTATAAATAATTTAGGTATATATCAGTTTCTTCGATAAAAGAAAGTTGAAGGCCCAACTTCTACTGCTATAAGTACAGTACCCTGTTTCCGATCACGTACTTATAGATTTTGTATATAGAATATAAGATAAACAACGTCACAATTTTGAAACTATTTCTTACCTTGTATAAACTGATCAATGCGGACAGAAACCGTTCCAAGAAGAAAAGATTTACAAAGTAATAATTAACACTTTCAAAAATCAAAACTGTCATCGAGAAAGCAACCAAAATGCAAAGACGAGATTCACTTTACTTCATTCCCCGCGAGGTCACGAAAACAACTCGACTACTTCCCGAATACTTGGCAATCAATGGCGATCTTCTTGACTAGATAGCGATCAATAGCGATCGCGTCGAATATCCGGCGATGGCTGCACGAGTATGACGTAAGTGCGGTCCAAGACAATCGCGCAAGCAAGCAAGCAAGCAAGCAAGCAAGCAAGCAAGCAAGCAAGCAAGCAACACGCCGACATTATGGCTACCGCTGACATGTCAGCGGTAGTCACAAAAATTCTATATAAAAATAATTGTCCTATTAAAAATATTGCGAAGTTAGTTATATTTTTTACGAATATTTCATAAACGAGTGGGAGTGTTTTACCAGGAGTTACAAACACGAGAGGACAATGAAAATCACGAGGCCGTTAACCGAGTAATTTTCATTGTTCTCGAGTGTTTGTAAAACATGAGTATTAGTATAGGTAATCGCATGGGGCCGAGGAAAATTAAGGTTTAATTTCACGAGTGTTTTCAAAATTTTACAGAATTGCCCGAGTCGCGAAGCGACGAGGGTAATTTGTAAGATTTTGAAAACACTCGTGAAATTAAACCTTAATTTTACGAGAACTCATGCGATTATGTGTTAATAGTATAGTGCATGGGCAAAATTATTCAAGAGCTGTGTTATGTCCAGAAAATGTCGGAGTACATGTACCTTATCACGGTCGGTGCTCTGCAACATTCCAATTTTCCTTGCTTTATCGCTGTGCCTGTTGCTTTCTTTTTGTAAACACAGGCAAAAGTTTGTAAATTTTCTAGTGTATTCATTTTCATTAATAGTTTACACTCCTTCAATAGTTTAAATTAGTTCAAAGTAAACAAAAAAGCATTTTCAGACCGAAAAATCTTGCAGATTTGTTGAAAAAATGTCAGTCCTCTGAAGTTCACTGTTGCTAAGTAACCAAGCGACCAATCACATGCAAGTACTGCTGATCGAGGAATCAAACAAGTGCAAGTAATTTTGCCCTGAATTACAAAAAAATGCCCTCTTCATCAGCCAATCATATTCGAGTAATTTTGCCCTCTATATTATTACATTTGTAAAACATTTTTATAATTTTCGAATGTTTTACAAACACAAGAGAACAATAAAAATTACGAGGTAATAGGCCGAGTGATTTTTGTTGTTCTCGAGTGTTTGTAACCCCTGGTAAAACACGATGCACAAGTTTGTGAAATAGCTTCTCAATCGTCTATTATAGTAGAATTCGCGAGAGGACTTGGTGATATTGGTTCCAATATCTCATGTTGAATTTATAATTAAGAAATGTTGTAATAAACTTTCTTTTGTTTGTTTGTGCCGTTTATTATCTGATTTCTTAATTATGAATTCAGTTTGCGCGACCTTTACCGGTTTTTAAAACTCAAACACATGACCAAATTTTTTTTTTGATTGGCTAATTAACTCATGAATTATTAATGAGTTTGAGAACTTTACATACAATTCCACTATGACTCAGGACTGAAACCGATAGACATATTTCTGAGAGTACAGTAAAACTTCCTGCCGAGCCGAAGATCAACATTAACACAACGGCGGTCACTTGAGCGTCAACCTCGTCCCCAGGGCATTTTGCCTCCACGTTGGGAGTCGGTGAAAATGGCCCTGGCATCGGCTGGTCACGTGACACCCACTTTGTGTTTCGTTTTTGTATAATACGTATACATGAATAATAAATAAGAAATATTTAACGCTCTGCCGAATCACTCATGTGAACCTTTATCATAAATGCAACTGGCTAGCATTATTCATCATGATACTCCCCACGATTATCCAGGATACGTTTAAATGTCGGGAAGAAACATATATCTAATGTTGTTGTTGACTTTAACCAAAGCTATCGTTACAATTCTTTGGATGAACTTCGCAGAGTGGACGATTTATTGCAATTCATATTGTGATGAATAAATTATACTGTATCTGAATTAATCAAGTTTTTAAACCGGCCAATCCGATTATAGAATCGACCAGCCGATGCCAGGGCCATTTTCGCCGACCTCCCAACGTGGAGGCAAAATGCCCTGGGGACGAGGTTGACTTGAGCGTCAGTCTCGAATCTGTCGTTTCAAATTATAGCATTAAAATAAAATAATTGCTCTGAATACTATATTTACTTTGCACGATGGGCATAAATAATGTTGAAAATGCTCACGTTAACCGTGCGTTCATTCAACTTCTCAGGTTATATTTCAGTTACTCTCAAATTTTGCAACCATAACAGACATCCATAATCCTACAAATCCTATGTTTTTGTTTTTCCACTTTTTGGATTTTTCGCGGGAAAATGACGTCACATGTTTGGCGCGAAAGTTTCATTTTACTATTTTTACATGTTTGATGACTGTTTCAAAATGAGCACGAGTTATGTGGACTCTAAAACCAAAAAGAAAATTGAAATATCTTTATTTAATAAAATGCTAACATTTTGAAATTTGATTTCGCCATTTTGTTTCTATAAATAGCTCAAAATTCAAATTTCAAAACGTTATAACTTTTGATTGAATAACGATATTTCAATTTTTTCTTCGGTGTTAGAGTTCACACAACATGCTCTTTTTGAACATGCAAAAATATTAAAACAAAATTTTCGCGCCGAACATGCCGAGCCGCGAAAGATAGAGAAAATCGAAAAACAAAAAACATAGGACTTGTAGGATTATGGATGTCTGTTATGGTGCAAAAGTTGAGACTAACTGAAATAAAACCTGACAAGATTAATCAACGCACGATTAACGTGAGCGTTTTCAACATCATTTTTGCCCGTCGTGTTGTGAAAAATTTGAGCGAGCGAGACAATGGGATGCATAAGATTTCTTACTATAGTCAGATATCGAACTTTTTAGTAAAGATATCGACCGAAAGTTCTAACCGAAAGTTGGCACAGGTTTCCTTTAATTTTTCTCTTTATTACTCCACCGCACATACTCATCAGCGGTTCCTTACTGAAACCTCTGCGCAGGGGTGAAATTTATCCAAAAATTCAAGTTTTTAAAATCTTTCAAAGGCACAATTACCGCCTAATTAATAGTTCTGCGCGATATCTGTGCGCGTAGGGAAAAGGAACAATATTCTGAACAGGGGCGGATCTAGACTGTTGCAACTGTTGCAAATGCAACAGTCAAAATGTCCGGAAAAACGAAAAACGACATTAAAAGATAATAAGAATAATTCAATTTGCAAAATTACCTAATGGTTTATGACTCGAAAGCTCAGCCTCGGCCCTCCAGTCTTCGCTTCGAGCAAAATCCGGGAAAATTCTAACCCGCAATTGGGTGAGATTCCCCCCTACCCCCCCCCCCCTCCCCATCTCCTTGTGCAACATCCTTGTGCAACAGGCCTGGTCCGCTGTTGCACCAGATCAGTCTGAAGTCGTTTGTGCAACAGTTGAGCTAAATATAGTCCGTGAAACAGGCTATATTTAGCATTTGTGCAACAGCTAGGGCAACAGTGTGCAACAGATTGCGAAATCTGTTTCGCTTCTCAGATGATGTTATTGAGTACGATTCATTCGACCAACTCAGCTTCTTTCAAGAATAAATGGCTTCTAACGATGTGTTACAACCGCTGTTGAATATATTGAATGGAAGTTATTCTCGGGAGGAAACAGACTGTAAACTTATCGCTCTCAAGCGCGAGTGCGAACGTAATATTTCAAAAGGATGCGGAAAGAATCTTGGTGAAGATCTACGCTGTACTTTGTGCAGGAATCGCGCGCCTCGAATCACTATCCAGTGAGGTAAGCCTTAGCAGCTTAGCTTATGAATACTATTCTATAAATTAATATTATATTATACTGTATGCTAATGAGTCCTCACTCAGTGTTTCATGGGAATCAGCTCTCCGCTGTTCGGTTTCAATATTTACTGCAGTCGTCAGTGAGTCAAGTCTGACAGTCGCTTTCCATATTAAATACATTTTGAGTTTAGACTAGTCTCTTTCTCTCGTTTATGCTTTGTACAGTATAGTATTACTAAGCGCTTCTCGGTTGTATTCATGTTTAATTGTGTATCTAATTACAATACGTTATCTTAAATATATACAAAACGGTCTTCCAAGATAGCTTTAACTTGCTCTCAGAATGCGGGAAATGCGTTTTTAGAGGTCCTAATTTTCAAATTTTCCTAGTACCCCCCTAGATGGAGTGAACCACGCCATGCGTGCAACAGTCAAATATTTTACTAGATCCGCGGTCGGATATTTCCCGTATCCGCCCGCTCAGAGCGGAAGCTGCCGTTCGGGACCGTAATAGACGGCCGGCCAACCTCGATAAAAGTGCCTGGAAAACACCTTTGATGGCATTTCGTGTTACAAGCAGGCAACCACCACAGAAATGTAGCTTAGACTTCGACAAAGACGACTAGGCCGGTTGCCATCCGAGTTTCGGCGTTTTTATGTGAAAATTTTGAGGTTTTCTACAGCTATTTCACGCGCTACGAGCTGGATTGAAAATTCCAAGTTCGGTACCCTAGCAACAATTTAAGTACCCGTACTTTCTTGTGATTGGCCAGGTTATAATTACATAGCCAATGAGAACACGCGAATGGCAAAACAAGCCCCTCGGCACATTGATACCGGCGCATTTCATGCAAATTATATTCGATCTGAATATTCAACTCTCAAGTTTTTATATTGAACGAAATCAGGCTATTTTATTGCAAGAAGGCAAAACGACAACAACTGAAAGTTTGTATAAGATTGTAGATATATTCAAGCGTTTATTGTTATAATATATTATTACAATATCGTAAGTTATATTTGCTATTTTATTGTTGAAGTGGGTGTTGACAGGTTGCAAATGAATGAAGCTTGTTTGCAGAGAATTTGTGATTCATTCTTCAATTGCGTTTGGCAACAGAAGACGATTTTGTTTGAATATTTGGAAATTTTACAGTTTATCGTACCCGAGTGATCCAGCGATTCAAGTGCCACCAAACGAGATTATTTTGATGACCTAACCCAAACAAAAACCCTAACCCTAATCAGTAACTGTGTTTACCGGTTTATTGCCTAGCTTTATACGCTAACCTGACACAGTGATGTGACTCGGGTACGGTAAAGTGTAAACTACCCGAATATTTCAGCAGCAGTTGAGGTGCTATTTGAAATAGAGACAAGAGAGTGAGATTTCAGCCATGGGATGTTCTTCTCAAGTCTTTGGAACTTGGAAGCAACGATCTAAGCAACGATCTGGCACACCAAACCAAACTTTTGACAGCAGTGTATACTTTCAACACTTGGCTATGCTATACAGACAGACAATAATCTCTAATTTCATGGACAATCTGAATAACTAATTCTGGCTTTCATCCAAAACACGGGAAAATTGGCCAAATGTCTGGAAGAGAACATGCATCTCGGTTGTTGTTCAAAATATGGTCGCTGTGAAAAATCTTCTGCTGCCAAATACATCTGGGCAACGGACCACAAAATTATTTGGAAAGAAGCTTCTCTCATTTGTGTACTGAAGATAACTACTTCTCTGCTTGGATTAGGAAATCAACAAGAATTCATAAACATCAAACTATTTCTTAAGAAGGCCAACCTCTCAACGATACTAGACAGCACTTTTCAAAATAATTATAAGCTTTATACAATAGCGAACACAAATACGGTAAACTAATATTGTTAAACGAAATCAGAATAAAATATAAAACTTAAAGACAGTACACGCATTTACCACGTCCAAAGTTAATATTTATATTTAAATGGTAAGTCATGACGACTCTGATGATGTTCAAGTTCACTAGTTCAGAGCAACACGGGACGACTGCTTTGCTTTATAAAAAGGAAATATATTATGGTTGTAACAGCAAATTACCAAAACCAACTGTAGCCCTTAATATAAAGGACTTTACCGTAGCTACCAGATCCAAAACAATTATAAAACTTTACAAGTTTACCTTCTTGTCGCCTTTCTTCGAGGTGTTGTGTTCAAATTTAGGTGTATCCACGCCACGTTTCTTGTTTGTTTGTCATTGTGGCTGATGCGAATTATGACATCCGAAACTTTACGCGCGCTGATTGGATGACCGAAAACATTAGCCAATCGTCGTAAAACATTAGGACTCATTTCATTGCTCCACCAAAAACCCATCTGTCGTCAAAGCGGAACTTCAAAGCCGTAGTGTGCTTTCAAAAAACTCCAAATTTTTATATTGAAATCCCGAATTACGGATGGCAACCCCCCAAACCTTCAAAGTAAACACTATTCGATGCGATCTAGCGTGGTTGCCTGCTTGTAACAAAGAATGCCATCAACAGTAATATTTTGGATGCTTGGCCGGCCGTCTATAAGTTAATTTTATAAACAAAATGGCAGTCATGTCAGTATATCGGCAACAAGATGGATTATAATTTTAAAAGTACTCATTGTTGAAATATATGGTGCAGGTATGTTGTTAGACATTTTATAAGCTTTCATTTGATGTATAGTTCGAGTTTCCACGTTTTGTGAAAGTTTTTAAAATGTCCAAAACGTTCGTAACATTGTTCGTAATAATATAACATTTACTTCTCACAAGTATTAGAATTTCAGATGACTTTTTATTCAACTACTTAACGTACGATCTTGAGCAATATGTCAAACAAAAGCAATTGAAAAATACTACTTTGGGTAGAAAGTTCAGGATTCTAGCTCAACGTAAAGTACTTTAAAAATGGGAAGATGTCTGCCATTTTCGCAATTTAATTCGCAAGAACGATGGCTCGGTCGAATTTTCACAGAATGTTCACAACATTTATGGCCATATAATAAACTACTTATTGACCTCGCTTGTTCGGTCTGTACTAGTGAAATATCAGACCTCTCTTTTTGGCACAGACCTCAACTCGCTGCGCTCGTCTCGGTCCGTACTAAAAAATCATCGGTCCGATATTTCACTAGTACAGACCTCACGCTCGGTCAATAAGTAGTTAATATTTATTGTCGATGGACGTGGGGAGTGCTTGCACAATCTCCCGAGCCAAAGGCTCGACATGACATGGATAATAGGAATGACAGGAAGACCTTTTCTCACCTTGATCCTATATCCCAAATAGTGTACCTTTTCTCACCTTGATCCTATATCCCAAATAGTGTACCTTTTCTCACCTTGATCCTATATCCCAAATAGTGTACCTTTTCTCACCTTGATCCTATATCCCAAATAGTGTACCTTTTCTCACCTTGATCCTATATCCCAAATAGTGTACCTTTTCTCACCTTGATCCTATATCCCAAATAATGTACCTTTTCTCACCTTGATCCTATATCCCAAATAGTGTACCTTTTCTCACCTTGATCCTATATCCCAAATAGTGTACCTTTTCTCACCTTGATCCTATATCCCAAATAGTGTACCTTTTCTCACCTTGATCCTATATCCCAAATAGTGTACCTTTTCTCACCTTGATCCTATATCCCAAATAGTGTACCTTTTCTCACCTTGATCCTATATCCCAAATAGTGTACCTTTTCTCACCTTGATCCTATATCCCAAATAGTGTACCTTTTCTCACCTTGATCGTATATCCCAAATAGTGTACCTTTTCTCACCTTGATCCTATATCCCAAATAGTGTACCTTTTCTCACCTTGATCCTATATCCCAAATAGTGTACCTTTTCTCACCTTGATCCTATATCCCAAATAATGTACCTTTTCTCACCTTGATCCTATATCCCAAATAGTGTACCTTTTCTCACCTTGATCCTATATCCCAAATAGTGTACCTTTTCTCACCTTGATCCTATATCCCAAATAGTGTACCTTTTCTCACCTTGATCCTATATCCCAAATAGTGTACCTTTTCTCACCTTGATCCTATATCCCAAATAGTGTACCTTTTCTCACCTTGATCCTATATCCCAAATAGTGTACCTTTTCTCACCTTGATCCTATATCCCAAATAGTGTACCTTTTCTCACCTTGATCCTATATCCCAAATAGTGTACCTTTTCTCACCTTGATCCTATATCCCAAATAGTGTACCTTTTCTCACCTTGATCCTATATCCCAAATAGTGTACCTTTTCTCACCTTGATCCTATATCCCAAATAGTGGACCTTTTCTCACCTTGATCCTATATCCCAAATAGTGTACCTTTTCTCACCTTGATCCTATATCCCAAATAATGTACCTTTTCTCACCTTGATCCTATATCCCAAATAGTGTACCTTTTCTCACCTTGATCCTATATCCCAAATAGTGTACCTTTTCTCACCTTGATCCTATATCCCAAATAGTGTACCTTTTCTCACCTTGATCCTATATCCCAAATAGTGTACCTTTTCTCACCTTGATCCTATATCCCAAATAGTGTACCTTTTCTCACCTTGATCCTATATCCCAAATAGTGTACCTTTTCTCACCTTGATCCTATATCCAGTGGCGGATTACCAGTTTCGGGGCCTGTAGGCTAAATAAAATTCACGGGCCTTTATGACGATATATTCCGGAAATTTTTTTGAATTCAGAGTCTCGGAAACGCCATTTCCTGCATTCTGAGACCCCGTTTACACGATGCCGGTACAATTTGAAAACGGAACAAAATCATGCCGGTATGCAAATAAAGCATATAACATTTCATGTTATTTTTGTGCCGATATCGTGTAAACGCAAGGCCTAAACGACATGATTTTGTTCCGTTTTCAAATTGTACCGGCATCGTGTAAACGGGCTCTGAGGCAGTGTACGATACCGCCCTGATATTCATATAACAACTAATCTTAATGAAAAATCCATTCTCTGGAAATTACGGGCCTCTTGCAAGCCCGGGCCTGTAGGCTTCAGCCTACTCAGCCTACTTGGTAATCCGCCACTGCCTATATCCCATTTAGTATAATTTCATAGTGAAAAAGAGGCTTTCCAGCTTTCTAATTGGTCCACTCAGCAGTAAGTCTGAGGTAATAGTCACCGCTTAGCGCGATGACTATTGCATCACAAGAAATTGTTCTTCAAAAGTAGTTTTGGAAGAGACTGGTACTTATTCAACACTGCACTGACTTTACTCGTTTCAGTCTCCTCCTCGGAGTTGTCATTTTGAAGTATGAGATTTTAGAATTTGTTGATTCATTGAATTGTTGATAATTTTTTTTCAAAATGGGGTCTGTAGTTTTCAGTTGAGACAAACAAAAGAGCATAATACTGAAAACATTTATCACTGAGATGTTGTACAATGTACATATCAAATATCGTAAAAACAAAACTTTATAAAAGTAAGGAAATATATTTTCTATAATTCTCGGTATTTTTTGTATGTTTTGGCTAGGTTTTGGTCGTAGCGATGTTTTCGAAAACTTCGTCATGAGTGAAGAACATATTGAACATGAATTCAGTGCAAAAAAGCCGTATCACAGGACCCAAAACACCAGAATAAAAGTCTTTTTTAGCATATATTTGAAGTTCAGTGCCAAAGTAGGATGTTGTTTACTCTTTTTTTGAAATTATTTACTAACAAAGACTGTGGCTTGCTAACATCGTCTGTGAATAAATAGAATCACCACTGCTAAAATGAAAGCAGTTGTTTAAAAGTTTTTGTTTCAACGTTATTGGGTTTTTTATCAACCTCTGAAATTATACTAAAACAATTAGTCACCTCAGTCTCGGTGACTATCGGTGTATTTACCTCGCCGCTCGCGGCTCGGTAAATATTCACCGATAGGCACCTCGACTTCGGTGACTAATTGTTAAATAGTGTACGTAGTATAAAGTGTCATGAAAACAGCTCTTGTAGTCTTTGCATACTAAAGTTGATTTTTTCCCTTCTTTTGAGTTGACTGGGTGTCAAACTATCAGAAAATGCAGTTCAAATGTACCGAGCCCTCGACCCCCTGTATTTCGAGGGGTCAAAAATTTGAACAACGACATTTTCCGATAGTTTGACATCTAGTCAACTCAAAAAAAAATGTCAACTTTAATAGCACGCAAATCCTACGGGAGCTGTTTTCATGACACTTTATACCACACTAATACCTCCGCCAGCGGGTTATTACAGATGTTTAAAAAGAAGACAAGCCATCCCGCTAAGCTAGCTCACGAAACCAACATATCACAGGGACGCCGGGAAAATAAAAGGGCAGGGGGGGGGGGGAGCATTTGCCAAAGGGCAATCGAATCTCTAGTTGAATGCTTTAACATAGGTTTTAGACAATATTTGACCTTCATGTATGTTTAAGTATGCGATAAAAACACGTTATTGAAATATTTAAAAAGTGTCTTTTATTGAAATTAAAAGGGCACTTCAGCCCCCCTTGCCCCTCCTAGTCAAAAGGCAAACACACTAGCGATTTTTGGCAGGAAACCCAAAAATTTTGTATATGTTATGATTCTACTAACTAGCTCATGCAAACAGACAGCTTTTGGGTAGTTACGTCTTGACCTAGCAGTAATTTGCCAAGGCAAATGTTTAAATAAGACAGTTGGCATCAACGTTATTACTCAGGCTTTTTCCTCTTTTTGGGTGCCACGATTTTGCATTTTTGCACATTTTACTTCCGCTATAGCCACCACTATTTATGCCTCCAGTGATTTGTTAGCCGTGAGTGTTCTTTGTTCCTTTCGTTTTTGGAGTTGGACAAAAAGTTTTGATCAAGGTGTTCTTGCACGTTGTTGATAGATTTTGAAAGTGACTGGCTGGCGTTTACTTTGCTGGCTTTGCCAATACTTGCGATTAATAATTACGTTTTAAAATATTACATGGTCCGCTCGTTAATTCGCATGTCAAATCTTGATAGATTGTGGTGCCTAATGATATTTTCGCATATTGACACGTCTCTGTCGCACTGATCCTTTCATTCGATTAAGTACAGTCTGAGTTTGGACGAAGATTAGCGATAATTTTGGTTGATATATACATTATAGATTTGAACAGCGGGAACGCGTTGTTTTGTTTTAGTTTGGCGGTCATTGCACTCGTTACATTTTTTGAAAAGTCCTTGTGGCAATATATCTTGTCACAAATTCACAATTATTGGCAAAGTAAAGAAAGCGTTGGATTTTATCAATCAACCGTTTTAAGGACGTTAACATTCGATTAAACAAATCGATATACAATCTCAACACGGGCCTGCACGCGGCGACAATCTCAGACCGCCACACCTGTCACACGGGCTAGATAATTAAGCATAAGTTATTTTGAGGCTACGAGGGGATATGTGATTTATTCACCGAGGGCGAAGTCCGAGGTGAATAAACACATATCCCCGAGGGGCCTCAAAACAACGTACTTATTTTTCACATGGCGAGGTTGACAGGATTTCATAAGATAATTGGAGTGGTGCGGGGGATATTGGACGGGAAGATTAGAAGAATATTATCGCGAGGAATGGTAGAGGGGAATTTAGAGCCTTAGAGGGGAATATTAGAACCTTCGAGGGGAATATTAGAGGGGAATATTAATCTATTGTTTTGCCAGGGGGAATTGAATATATTCCCCTAAAAGAACAAAGGAAACCGAGCATGTGAAAAAGAATATGGGATAATTTCAGCCCGTTCTCTGTAAACTACATTGGACTGGACTGCTTTACATCTAAACTGAACTTTTTTAGCAAAGGAATTTTATTAACATTGAATTAAGTTCAGCTTTTGATGTTTTATGCACAGACTATCGTTTCACAAGCTCTCCCAGTAAACATGCCTTGAACTAAAAGTAGATATCACGGAAAGCCGAAAATGCTTAATTAGTTCAGCTGGTTTATTTTTATTTTTAATTTCAAACTGTTACAGGAGTGATGTGTCAGGTTCGATTAAAAACAAGCTGTTACCTTTTAGTTAGTTACTCAGTCAATCAGCTATCCTTGATATTTTAGTCTTAAAAGTTATTCAGAGGAGGGTCACCCATTTGTCCCCCACCTCTCGCACCCACTAGTGTCCGCTACTGGTTTCAAAGCTAACCCTTTATTTTTGAGTCTATAATTTTATTCTGACTAATGCCAGATGATTGTATTCTGCAAATGTAAGCAAAGGATTAAAAGAAATTTAAGATTTCTTGACTCTAATGTTATCCCACGTGTTATGAAGTCAAAAGAATTTTCAACATAAAAAAACGAGTGGCAAAAAACTTTATTTTTCGTGACGCATGCAAGCTCTACTGAAACTCACAAGTTCCCAAGTGCGGTGGACCAAACCTAAAAAAAATACATGAAAATATGAGAAATAGATAGAAATAGAGAAATAGCCTAAAAATATATATGTATTCGTGTTCATTTTGTAGTATGATCAATTCAATTTAACTAAAGTCTAAATTAAAACTGATCAATCTGTTATAGGTTACATTAGATAATGCAGGGGTGCAGCCAGTATTCTATTAAGGGAGGGACACAACCGCACCTAGGGGGTTGAGTGGGCATGGTCCCTCAGCAAACTTTTAAAATGTAAAGTCTCGGATGTGCCATTCCCTGCCTTCTGAGGCCAACTGGTTGATGGACATCTTTATATACATGTATGACGATACTTCATAAAATTAGAGCACTGTTAATTTCAAGGAGTTAATTTAACTCCAAAAGGAGTTATTCTGAACCTAAATTAGGTTCAGAATAACTCCGTTTGGAGTTAAACTGACTCCTTGAAATTAACAGTGAGGCTGAAACAAAATATCATCTTACATCCAGGTTTGTTTTTTATACATATTAAGACAATTCAGTAATAAATCAAAATATAGCTGGATCCTACAAGAGTTTGAGTCCTACCAACATAGTTTTTTTTAAATTTTATTTCGGATTTTGCGGCTTATGCAGCGAAAAATAACTTCAAGAACTTTTCAAGTTATAAAAATTGACGTTTGTAACTCTTTCATATCTCTGAATGTGGCTGACAACTGTCTTTATCGTAAATATGTTCACCAATGTGAAGTATACCCCACATTCAGCCTTCGATCTGATCTTCCTAGACCAACTTCCACTTTTGCTCGCGCGGTATAGAGCGTCTCGGCACTTTTACCAGTAGCCCGAGAGAACACCTGACGCAGGCGTCTTGTTGCTATTTTTCTAGTATTATTTGACTGTACTATATATTATTGTATATTGTATGCTAATCCTGTGTTTTAGCCAACAACTTTCTTAATCAAGGTCTAAACTTTGTTGAACTAATATATAATCGGCCCCAAGAGGTCTCCGAGACCTTTTGTGTCTGAGACCAGGCCTTGAACTTAAAATCTCTAAGTCTATGATAAGGATTTCGAAGACTTTTCAGTTGTGTCGGAGATCAACGCAAGGGAGACTTGGTTTCCAAAATAGAACCGTGGCACAAAGTCTCCGAAACTCTGATCGGATAGACAAATCTTGGAGACCTCGTAGTGCATCACAGCCTTAAAGTGTCTATGAAACGAAAATGAAGTTTGTCTTATTTGAAAGAACACTTAAAATGATAGAATAACATATTTTGCACTTTTTGGTTTCCTTGCTTCGTTTTTGAGATATTTCAGTTTGTTTGATATGTGAATTTAACTTATAAGATAAGTTTACGTCACTCTTTGCATAATGACATGTCGCAAAAGATTATAGGTCTCTGTTATTTCCAAACAAAAACACTTAAAATTTGCAGACCCTGTTGTAGGAGAAACACTCGCACATGGCTCCTAATTCGCCAAGTGCTTTTGTTCAAAAATAACAAAGATATAGAACACTTTGCGATAACTCATTATGCAAACTGTGACGTAAACTTATCTTATAAGTCCAATTTACATATCAAACCAACTGAAATATCTCAAAAACGAAGCAAGGAAACGAAAATCTACAAAATATGTTATATTGCCATTTTAAGCGTTCTTTCAAATAAGATATACTTAATTTTCGTTTCATTGGCACTTTAATGCAGACCTCAGTTTAATAATAATATTTATAATAATAATTGTCAGTTGTTTGCTGTACAAGCTGTGTTAGTTAGTAATACTCAGAAAAACTCTGAGCTCTAAGCGGGACTCGAACCCACAACCTGCTTCTGAATGCTAGCCAGACGCTCTAACCATTGAGCCACTAGAACTCAGATAGCGGAGCAATCTAATCAAATGGTTAGAGCGTCTGGCTAGCATTCAGAAGGTTGTGGATTCGTGATCCACTTAGAGCTCAGAGTTTTTCTGAGTATTACTAACTAACACAGCTTGGACAGCAAACAACTGACAATTATTACTAACATCAAGCTGCAATTTCTGAAACTAACTAATATTTCTAATATTTATAAAAGAAAAATAAAAGAATATTTCCTATAAATTTAAAATAATTAGTAAATTATCCCATGTAATTAGTCATATATACTGTATATAGTTACAATATCTTCTTTTTGTTTGTATATAATTTGTATATAATTTTGAATGCTACATTTTGGTTGGGGTTTGGTAGAGCAATCTCTGTTGCCTTACCAAAACCTTACCAAAGTATTGCGTATTATTTATGCTAGTAGTTAGAGCATTATGTGAAAGCTATGGATTGATTGGAATCTGGTATTATTTAGCAAATTTTTATCAATTCATTGTACTTTATATTACTGGCACACATTTATTAATCATTACTAGTATATATAAACAATTTTTCTCCTTTTTTAATTGGATAAAACTTTTAAAGTATTTTATGAACTGATTTTTTGTAATATTAATTAAAATATAAGCACAACCAGGGGTCTTAATAAAAAGCATGATAATGTTTGTAGTATACCTCTAGCCCTACTATAATTTAAAAAAATATTTTCCATGGGCAATATAAATAAATAAATGAATTTAACGGTTTAATAAACCATCTATATTATCTATTAGTAAAAAACTTAATATACTTAAAGGACAGACAGAACGAGGGATGGACGGATTGATCAAACATTGAACATGTAAAGAAATGATTGAAGAAACAAATAAAGAACTGATATAAAAGAAAGTTTTGCATACTTACCGATGTATGCAACGAAATGGTGGACAACATGCTACCGGATTGTAAACAATGCATGGTTGTCGTGCATATTTGCAGCTTCGACCAAATTTAAACGTGCCTCCACTCTAAATTAAAATTTAGTACAGTACTGGTTTAGAAAATAATGAATTTGGACCGAGTGCGTAAGTATAATTAAATTCTTAAAATCCATGTCACCTAAGAATTCAAACTCTTAGATATTTCTTTGGTTTTTGACATTCGTCTAAGGAAATTTGGCAGAATTGTTTCCGTAGTATCATTGAACAAAACAGAATACAATAGCCCACTGCTGCTACAGAAAAATATTATAATTTGACGCTAAACGTAACTTCATCAAAAAATGTAAAATGTTACCTCTATAATAATAATAATAATAATAACAATAATAATAATAATAATAATAATAATAATAATAATAATAGTAACAATCCCCGAGCCTGGGCGTAGGGCCGAAGGCCCGGAGCCCGGTGAGGGTGCCAATCTCGACACGCGTGGAGTAATTTTACACGCGTGGACAAGCGTGATATCTGAACAGATTTCTGTGATCTGAATATATATTTATTTATTTATTTATTTCTATGCATACGTTCACTTGCGCGGTAAGGATTGTGGGGCACTGGGAACAATAAAATCTATCTGAGAAAACAAATCAACGTTTACGTATAAAGCAGAACAACATCCTTACTAGAAGAAAACCCGTCAAACCGAAACTCGAAAGGAGGAAAACGCACTAGCGAAAAACCCAACGAAGAAAAAGGCCGAAATGATTAAGCTTAATACGATATTAAATCACGAACATTTAGTAGCAATGCTGTTCGAGTTTCCCTGTTTTTAATATATCCTGTCACTGTTACAGTAATTTTATTTTCGATTTCGTGTGTCCTTATGCAAAGGATATTCACAAAAATTCGTGTAAAAGAGGATGAGGGATTGTTGTGTTAACATATTTCTAGTAATAATAATAATAATAATAATAATAATAATAATAATAATAATAATAATAATAATAAAAGTATGGTACGGGGAGAGATGGAAGAAGGGACACGTACTCAAGGGTAATGAATTCAAAGTCTGTTGGTACTTTGAGTGCAAAATGAGGAAAACGAGTACAGTCCCGATATGACCATGGTGGAAATGTCGTGCCCTATGGAGACTAACATAGAGGAGGTAACGCGAACAAACTTTGGGGAAGAAACCAGGTTATGCAGTGGAATTGGTACCAGTTATCATTGGATGCATGGGTGGTGGTGTGGAGATGACGAGCAAAGCAGTAGCAAAAGTGATTGAGAAAGAAAAGAACGTAACAAGAATAGTTAGGACAATGCAAAATACAGTACTTATGGAGGAAGAGATAATTTTACGGAAAGTGTTCAGTGGATTAGTGCAATCCGGCGAGTAAGACTCGGTTAAGGTCCCAACCATTAGGGGTGGGAATGTCTTATTGGCATAATAATAATAAAGTTTTTTTGTATGTTTTTGCTGTACAAGCTGTCTTAAGTTAAACTCAGAGAAAATCTCTGAGCTCCAGACGGGAAAAAAACTTTCAAACACTCTGAGCAACGTTAATTGACCTTCCGGATGCCAGCCGAACGCTCTCGCCATTGAACCACTGGAACTCAGATGGTAGACCGAGGTTGTTTTCGATGTTTATCCGCCTAGGAACTATAGTCAAAATGTACGTATGTCACAGCTTGTACTGCAAAAACATACAAAAACACTCAAGCTGAAAACACGAATAATATAAATATCTAAGTGTCGCTTAATGTAGATTCGACTGTACTCACCCTATAGAGTTGGGTTTTGCCGATACCCTGGTCACTAGGTAGTAAGGCATCAACGTTCTCAAGGAGAATCGGGACAAAGATTTGGCAGAGAAGCAACGAAGTGTCGCATGCATACACAAATCTGAATGCCTCTAAGAAGACTTGGTGATGGGTAATCATGCGCGCTATCAACGCCTTACTCCAGGGGCGGTAAATCTTTTAATACGACCCTGTATAACTGACCTCTTTAGCATTTTGCAATGTACGTCCATGTGCCAACGCCACAAGTACCATGAAAACGAAAACAAAAACCAAGGAAAGCTTCATATTTTCTTTGTTCTTCTAAATAGAAAAAGAAGAATTCAGTGGTGTAGTGGGGTGTTCTGTACCGCTTTTTGAAACTTCATGTTAATCTTGGAGCCCTCTTGATATTTCTTTACAAATTGCATCATATCAATCATGTTTAGTAGTCCTGTGAAAATTAAGTAGAGACGTTCAGTCCGGATATTAGAAGTTTGTCCTAATTTGTTCTGCCTTTTTGTGCTTATAACACTAATTGTAGGTCGCTAAATGTCTAACGCAAACTATTATATCCCTATTGCCATTGTTAGCCACTGATACAAGGCATGCACCGAATGTAAATGAATCGCACATTTGGGCTCAAATGCTGTCTTTCAATTTGTGTATTTTACATAACGTTTTATAACTTTTAGAGTTCTGTAAAATTTTACGCCAAAATGCAGGAAATGGCATGTCAAGGAGTCTAGATTTCAAAATGTTTTGGAGGAGCATGCCCCCAACTCCCTACAGCTCTGGTGATCCTCCCTTGCTACGTTCCTAAACTAGTGGATATGGAATGCTCATGTGTCAAATGGAAATACCAAGAGCAATTTATAAGCTTATACTTAATCATTTATAGAAATACTTAGGATCATTGGGCTCTGAATTTCTATAATTTGAATCTGACGATTTCACCAACTCCATGAAGTCTGGCTAACTGGAACGTCAGCTGTTCACAACTTCAAAGGGTTATATCTGTATCTACGTATTCACAAATTTCTTTTCCAAACGGTACTTGAAGCAGCCAAGGTCATCAATAGTGGCAATAAAACGTTATTGTCCATGCATGCACGCTTAGTTCCCTGAGGAACTCCAGCAGGTACCGAACATCATTCTACATGAGAAATAACCTGATCGACTAACTTGCCCTTTATATATGGAAGATGCACACATAAATATAAAACTTACCAGCAATTTATTCTGTAGTGTCCTTCCTGTGTCTTCTTCACAAATGAAAAATCAAAAAGTTACCCACTCTTTTTATAGCTGCGTCTGGTTATGCAACTTGACACGCCTTGCAATTTATTTGTCATGCTGGTGAAATGGAGCGTATGTATAGATTATCAAGATAGTAGTCAACAAATTACGGCGCAGCAGGAGCAACAGACAGTGCATGTAGAAGTAGCAAGAGACCAAAATTAAGAGAGATAGCGGCGATACACAGAACAATAAGACAGGTGCAAAAAGCGTGAGAAAGGGCAACAAACTCGACTAGCAATAAGAAAAACAAAAAGAGTGCAGGAAAATAGTGAAACATTTGTCGCGGTCGTCTTTAAGTATTGGCAACCGCGATATAGGCAATATTGATAAAGTCTTGAGACTCTAATACACAGTTGTCACTAACGTTGTTACAATATACAACAATTTACCAATTACACGTGTTCTTGCTTTTTTTCTTCTATGACTATATACAGCAAGAAACTTTGTGCCATTCATTATAAACATTATCGATGCCCTCTATAGCTGCCGCTATAGTAATGCAAACTACCTTAAAACTCTTTCATGTCCGCCGGAATTGGTATTTAGAATTTTATTCTGGCTAACGTCAGGCGATTATTTTCACATCTGGGGAAGCCCTCGGACAAGAATAAGTTAAGCAATAGTTAATTCACGAAAATGTCATCGAAATCAATTGGATTTTCTGCGTTATACAGTTTTAAAGTTCTTTGCATGCACAGTAAAAGTTATCCAGCACGCGCTACATCTAAATGTGAAACTGCAACATATATCCTAGTAAATCATATGTATATAGTGACTTTGAAAAACAGACCTTTCTACCAAACCATGCACATTACATCATACGTTATATGAGACATAGACGCGCGTGTAGATGATATATGCAGCCCTAGCTATAATACATAAAGAGAAAATTTCATGATTTTCTTACGCTGCCAAAGACAACTGAGAAACAAGGAAAAGTTATATCTTGGTTATTAATGCACCCATTTTAACTTTAGTCTGGATCTGGCGGCAATTGGTTAGCTTTTCAGTCGGTCCTAATTTTGTTGAGTTATATACAGTGCAAATTCTAAGGAAAGACAAACATTACAAAAATAACACTTTACCCTGCAATACGATATCTTACTTTATGAGCCTAATTTAATGAAGCAAAGTTTAGAAATCAGGGGGACAAATATGGAGCCAGTGAAGTGCTTATATGCAAGAGAACACGGGAGAGATCGAGATGTCAAAAGAGGAAAAATTATCTATTCTATTTTTGCGCATGCTTACTTTAGCAAAGTCAAATGCAGGCCATAAATACAATAGCAGATCATTTGCGGTGAGTTGATTATCAAGTGAAAAACAACGCACAGCCGTAGTTCAAGAAGCAATATCCTGTGCGAACTAATCGTGCGTATGTGAAACAAAGAAGCGTCCGCGTAATTGTTTCGCAGGCGCGACGAATGTACTAGGATTTTCCAACAACTAGGATTTTCTATTACGAAATTAGAATCTGAAAAACTATCTGGCGTCCAAATCTACTAGTAAATATGGACCTCCCTTTTTAAACATTTTTATACCCAAAACAACCCAGAAAACGATGAATAGGCCTATGTTACATTCATTAATTTTCATATCCAAAGCCAGATATCAAACCTCACAAAGTCGAGCTTATTGTGTTGCAATAGCGAATAAAAGACATTGGTTCGTTGACGTACATGCATCAAATAAAATTCTATTGCAAGTAACATTATCGAAATTCAAAAATCTTAACACTGTTATTAAACTGAGTAAGTACTACAAAAAACTAGAAAGTTACCAAATTGGGGGGGAGGGGGGGTAAGATAACTTCAACCACGTCTTGTGATGCAATCAACTCACTAAATACACTTTACCAAGCACTAACTGCTTCACAAGACAAAGGTGAAGTGTATTTGGTCAGCCGATCCGCACGTTGTACCTAATTAACTACTAGATATTATATACACATTGTATCCAGTAAGTTACTGGAAATTGTTTAATAAAGAGGTTATTAATGAAACCCTCCCCCCCCCCCCCGAACCCTCTAACCCTAATCTCAAAAATGTGAATTTCCCGGGGGTAACCCTAACATGAAAAGTGTCGGGGGGGTATCCCCCTCCCCCACCAACCACCCTAATAGTGTTTGTAATTTATGGTCAACAGTTGTTGGCAAAGATTGTGGATACAATGTGTATATCTAGTAGTTTATTAGGTACAACGTGCGGATCGGGTGATTTGGTTATAGATTGTATCATAAAACGTGGATGAAATTATTTCGCCCCACCCCCACCCCCCCCACCCCCAATTAGTATTCATGGCGGCGCCACTGCTTGGAAACCGTATCGGACGTTGTTGATTCCAGCAAGATTTTTTACAATCTGAATGTGTTGGTGTTTGACATATAATAACTAAATTATCGTATACAACCTGAAGGCCTGCTTTCTGTCGCATTTACTCTTTGGTCAATTAAATCTAAATCAGTAAATCATAAAGTGTATAATACAACTAATTTTTCCTCTATTTTTTGTTTTTTGCTGACATTATTAAGTGATGTAAAAGTAGCGTGCTGCGTAGGCAGTGTAGAAACAACAATCGAAATATAGCACGGTTAGATCTACTGCCGAAACAGAGAACGTATAAGAGTCTAACGTTTCGAGCGAATGCCCTTCGTCAGAGAGAAACGTTCCTCTCTGACGAAGGGCCTTCGCTCGACACGTTAGACTCCTATACGTTCTCTGTTTCGGCAGTATATCTAACTTTCCTATATTTCGATTGTTATTAAGTGATGACTCTCTTCCTAACTGGGATAATCTACTTGATGTTCCTTTCAATAATTTTGTCTCGTTTTAAGATTTTGTGATAGCAACAGACGGGAGAAATTAATTTCTATCTGAAGAAATTTCTTCCACCAAAACGTTTATGAGATCAAATCTGCTAAAGTAAGTCTAAATTAGATTTTTTATTAGACTTTACGGCGTTGGACAAAGTCTGGCAAAATTGGCATAACAACACTTCTAATGAGAGAAAGACATCCGTAGACAATAGCACCCAACACCCACACTCACAATAAAGTGCTTATATGCAAGAAAACAAGGGAAGATGTCAAAAGAGGAAAAATTATCTATTCTATTTTTGCGTATGCTTACTTAAACAAAGTCAAAAGTATTTGCGGTGAGTTGATTGCCAAGTGAAAAGACTTTGTCATTTCTGACAACGCACGGCTGGAGTTCAAGAAGCAATATCCTGTGCGAACGAATCGTGCGTACAGTATATGAAACAAAGAAGCGTCCGCTTTATTGTTTGGCAGACGCGAATGTACTTGGATTTTCCAACAACTAGGATTTTCTATTACAAAATTAGAATCTGAAAAGCTATTTCTAACAAATTAGACTTCGAATTACTGAAATCCATCGCCACGAAGGACAACAAAAAAGTGTTCTTTCTATTATTGCTAGGCTTACAGGGTAAGAGGTGACCATAACAGTAGCTATATTTAGTGTTAATTAATAAATGTTTACTTCTCTCCTGGCAGTCTACTCATGCATGGTAGCATTTTACCGGTAAAGATCGCTGATTAGTTGTGTCCACCAATTAACACCATTTAACAAAATTCGCTTATATGCTTGCCACTCTGTTGGTATAAATGAACGATTTTAGTCTAAACTGGGCGTTTGGAATGCATGTGGATGGGTTTCTATTTTTTCTTAGTTCTGAAGAACTTGGAAAGCGTATCGGACCTGCTTGATTTCAGTAAGTGTTTATACTATCCGAATGTATTGGTGTTTTTTTCATGATGTCTTACACTGCTAAAGTCAACCGAAAAATTTCGGCTGACTCGAGCGGGATTTGAACTCGCACCTTCGGGATTCCGGTCCGCCGCTCTACCTGTTGAGCTATCGAGCCGCAAAGGGATTGGAGGCAAGTTCTATCCAACTTAAGTGCACGAGATATTCTCGCGACAACTTAACGCTTATCCGTGAGGACGTGCAGTGTTTCAATTCTATTACAGAATCATCCTCAGAATCATGAGAAAATGTTTCATGAGGTGTTTCATGAATTTTTCGTGAAGTGTTTCAATTCTGTAATAGAATTGAAACACTGCACGTCCTCACGGATAAGCGTTAAGTTGTCGCGAGAATATCTTGTGCACTTAAGTTGGATAGAACTTGCCTCCAATCCCTGTGCGGCTCGACAGCTCAACAGGTAGAGCGGCGGACCAGAATCCCGAAGGTGCGAGTTGAAATCCCGCTCGAGTCAGCCGAAATTTTTCGGTTGACTTTAGCAGTGTAAGACATCATGAAAAATTTTCTCATGTTTCTGAGGATGATTCTGTAATAGTATTGGTGTTTGACCTATGAGAATTAAGATATTGTATTCACGCTGGTGGACTTCTTTCTTTCGCTTTTCCTGTTTAGTCAATTAAACCTAAATCAGTAAATCATATAGAATATATAATACAGCTAATTTTTCCTCTATTTCTTGTTGTTTGCCGACATTAATTCTTATAAGTGGTGACCATCATCGCAACTGCGAGTCGATAACCTATTTGATGTTCCTTTCAATTGCATTTGCTTTCGTTTCGATATTTTGTGATAGCAACATGCCAACAGCTACTGGAGAAATTAATATCTATCTGAAGAAATTCCTTGCACCAAAAGGTTTATGAGATCTAATCTGCTAAAGTAAGTCTAAATTAGATTTTATATTAGACTTTACGGCGTTGGACAAGTCTGGCAAAATTGGTATAACAACACTTCTATTGAGAGAAAGACATCCGTAGACAATAGCAGCCAACACCCACACTCACAATAAAGTGCTTATATGCAAGAAAACAAGGGAAGATGTCAAAAGAGGAAAAATTATCTATTCTATTTCTGCGCATGCTTACTTCAACAAAGTCAAAGCATTTGCGGTGAGTTGATTATCAAGTGAAAAGTCTCTGTTATTTCCGACAACGCACGACCAGTTCGCCCTCCCCTTTTTAGCCGCAAAACATAAATCGCCCAGGTTGGCAAACATTTATATTGCCAACAACACATGCATTCTGGAAGCCAGTCGAGATAAAACTACTACGGCAACGTGTTTTAACACTAGAATTTTATGTCATATACAAAGAACGTTTGCAAACGACGTCGGTTCCCAAGAGTAATTTTCACGCCATCTTGACTCTGTTGACAACGTGAAAGCACTTCTATCTTTCATAAGAGTACCCTGGTTCCAGAGGTAGAACTGTTATTTTTTGCGTCGCGGTATTGACCAGACAGGCTTTGCGATATGTCGATCGATCTGTTTAACGCCATGACTTTAGCTGCTAGTTCGCCGCTGTACCAGCTTTTCCAACTTTCTATTGTCTATAACTTCACGGAGTTGAACGGGATTATCTGACGATCCCTTGAATCTACCGAATCTAGCACTGCAGGTTATTTTTATATTGTCAACTAGTATAATTTTTATAAGATATTAAATTTACTAAACAATGTTCTTGTCATGTTTTGAATTTAAATCGAAATCGAGAAGGGGGGGGGGCGAAATTCCTAAAGGGGGGCGATATTCCTAGGAAATTCGCCCTCGGGGAGGGCGAGATTCCTAGGAAATTCGCCCCCCCCATGGGGAGGGGGGCGAATTTACAGGGGGGGCGAATTTCCTGTGACACCGGAGTTCAAGAAGCAATATCGTGCGCGAACTAATCGTGCATATATGCAACAAAGAAGCTAGCATCCGCTTAATTGTTTGGCAAACGCAAATGTACTTGGATTTTCCAACAACTGGGCTTTTCTATTACGAAATTAGAATCTGAAAAACTATTTCTAACAAATTAGACTTCGAATTGCTGAAATCCATCCCCACGAAGGACAACGCAAAAGTGTTCTTCCTATTATTGCTCGGCTTACAGGGTAAGAGGTGACTATAACAGTAGCTATATTTAGTGTTAATTAATTAATAAATGTTTACTTCTCTGCTGGCAGTCTACTCATGCATGGTAGCATTTTACCGGTAAAGATCGCTGATTAGTTGTGTCCACATCAACACCATTTAACAAAATTCGCTTGCATGCTTGCCAGTCTTTTGGTATAAATGAACGATTTTAGTCTAAACTTGACGTTTGGAATGAACATGGACGGGTTTCTATTTTTTCTTAGTTCTGAAGAACTTGGAAAGCGTATCGGACCTGCTTGATTTCAGTGAACGTTTATACAATCCGAATGTATTGGTGTTTGAAAATATCGTGTTCAAGTTGATGGCCTGCTTTCTCTCGCCTTTACTCTTTACTCAATTAAACCTAAATCAGTAAATCATCTGCTATATATATAATATGGCTAATTTTTTCTCTATTTTTTGTTGTTTGCCGACATTGTTTAGTGACGACCATCTTCGCAACTGTGATAATCTATTGATGTTCCTTTGAATAATTTGGTTTCGTTTTAATATATTGTGATAGCAACAACTACTAGAGAAATTAATTTCCATCTGGAGAAATTCATTCTATTGGTGTAAATGAACAGTTCTTTTCTAAACTGGGCGTTTGGAATGAATGTGGACGGGTTTCTATTTTTTGTTCTGAAGAACTTGGAAAGCGTATCGGACCTGCTTGATTTCAGTAAATGTTTATACTATCCGAATGTATTGGTGTTTGACCTATGAGAATTAAAATATTGTATTCACGCTGATGGACTTCTTTCTTTCACTTTTTCTGTTTAGTCAATTAAACCTAAATCAGTAAATCATATGGAATATATAATACAGCGAATTTTTCCTCTATTTTTTGTTGTTTGCCGACATTAATTCTTATAAGTGGTGACCATCATCGCAACTGCGAGTCGATAACCTATTTGATGTTCCTTTCAATTGCATTTGGTTTCGTTTCGATATTTTGTGATAGTAACAGCTACTGGAGAAATTAATATCTATCTGAAGAAATTCCTTCCACCAAAACGTTTATGAGATCTAATCTGCTAAAGTAAGTCCAAATTAGATACTTTATTGGACTTTACGGCGTTGGACAAGTCTGGCAAAATTGACATGACAATATTTCTACTGTGGAGAGAAAGACCTCCATAGCCAAGAACACCCAACACCCACACTCACACTCACACTCACACTCACACTCACACTCACACTCACACTCACACTCACACTCACACTCACACTCACACTCACACTCACACTCACACTCACACTCACACTCACACTCACACTCACACTCACACTCACACTCACACTCACACTCACACTCACACTCACACTCACACTCACACTCACACTCACACTCACACTCACACTCACACTCACACTCACACTCACACTCACACTCACAATGATGTACTTATATGCAAGAAAACACGGGAAGATGTCAAAAGAGGAAAAAAATTATCTATTCTATTTTTGCGCATAAACAAAGTCAAAGGCAGGCCAACATCGTGCACCTAAATAGAATAGCACATCATTTGCGGTGAGTGACTATCAAGTGAAAAGTCTCTGTCATTTCCGACAACGCACGACCGAAGTTCAAGAAGCAATATCCTGCGGGAACTAATCGTGCATATATGCAACAAAGAAGCTAGCATCCGCTTAATTGTTTGGCAAACGCAAATGTACTTGGATTTTCCAACAACTGGGCTTTTCTATTACGAAATTAGAATCTGAAAAACTATTTCTAACAAATTAGACTTCGAATTGCTGAAATCCATCCCCACGAAGGACAACGCAAAAGTGTTCTTCCTATTATTGCTCGGCTTACAGGGTAAGAGGTGACTATAACAGTAGCTATATTTAGTGTTAATTAATTAATAAATGTTTACTTCTCTGCTGGCAGTCTACTCATGCATGGTAGCATTTTACCGGTAAAGATCGCTGATTAGTTGTGTCCACATCAACACCATTTAACAAAATTCGCTTGCATGCTTGCCAGTCTTTTGGTATAAATGAACGATTTTAGTCTAAACTTGACGTTTGGAATGAACATGGACGGGTTTCTATTTTTTCTTAGTTCTGAAGAACTTGGAAAGCGTATCGGACCTGCTTGATTTCAGTGAACGTTTATACAATCCGAATGTATTGGTGTTTGAAAATATCGTGTTCAAGTTGATGGCCTGCTTTCTCTCGCCTTTACTCTTTACTCAATTAAACCTAAATCAGTAAATCATCTGCTATATATATAATATGGCTAATTTTTTCTCTATTTTTTGTTGTTTGCCGACATTGTTTAGTGACGACCATCTTCGCAACTGTGATAATCTATTGATGTTCCTTTGAATAATTTGGTTTCGTTTTAATATATTGTGATAGCAACAACTACTAGAGAAATTAATTTCCATCTGGAGAAATTCATTCTATTGGTGTAAATGAACAGTTCTTTTCTAAACTGGGCGTTTGGAATGAATGTGGACGGGTTTCTATTTTTTGTTCTGAAGAACTTGGAAAGCGTATCGGACCTGCTTGATTTCAGTAAATGTTTATACTATCCGAATGTATTGGTGTTTGACCTATGAGAATTAAAATATTGTATTCACGCTGATGGACTTCTTTCTTTCACTTTTTCTGTTTAGTCAATTAAACCTAAATCAGTAAATCATATGGAATATATAATACAGCGAATTTTTCCTCTATTTTTTGTTGTTTGCCGACATTAATTCTTATAAGTGGTGACCATCATCGCAACTGCGAGTCGATAACCTATTTGATGTTCCTTTCAATTGCATTTGGTTTCGTTTCGATATTTTGTGATAGTAACAGCTACTGGAGAAATTAATATCTATCTGAAGAAATTCCTTCCACCAAAACGTTTATGAGATCTAATCTGCTAAAGTAAGTCCAAATTAGATACTTTATTGGACTTTACGGCGTTGGACAAGTCTGACAAAATTGACATGACAATATTTCTACTGTGGAGAGAAAGACCTCCATAGCCAAGAACACCCAACACCCACACTCACACTCACACTCACACTCACACTCACACTCACACTCACACTCACACTCACACTCACACTCACACTCACACTCACACTCACACTCACACTCACACTCACACTCACACTCACACTCACACTCACACTCACACTCACACTCACACTCACACTCACACTCACACTCACACTCACACTCACACTCACACTCACACTCACACTCACACTCACACTCACACTCACACTCACACTCACACTCACACTCACACTCACACTCACACTCACACTCACACTCACACTCACACTCACACTCACACTCACACTCACACTCACACTCACACTCACACTCACACTCACACTCACACTCACACTCACACTCACACTCACACTCACACTCACACTCACAATGATGTACTTATATGCAAGAAAACACGGGAAGATGTCAAAAGAGGAAAAAAATTATCTATTCTATTTTTGCGCATAAACAAAGTCAAAGGCAGGCCAACATCGTGCACCTAAATAGAATAGCACATCATTTGCGGTGAGTGACTATCAAGTGAAAAGTCTCTGTCATTTCCGACAACGCACGACCGAAGTTCAAGAAGCAATATCCTGCGGGAACTAATCGTGCATATATGCAACAAAGAAGCTAGCGTCCGCTTAATTGTTTGGCAAGCGCAAATGTACTTGGATTTTCCAACAACTGGGCTTTTCTATTACGAAATTAGAATCTGAAATACTATTTCTAACAAATTAGACTTCGAATTACTGAAATCCATCCCCACGAAGGACGACAAAAAAGTGTTTTTCCTATTATTGCTAGGCTTACAGGGTAAGAGGTGACCATAACAGTAGCTATATTTAGTGTTAATTAATAAATGTTTACTTCTCTCCTGGCAGTCTACTCATGCATGGTAGCATTTTACCGGTAAAGATCGCTGATTAGTTGTGTTTACATTAACACCATTTAACAAACTTCGCTTGCATGCTCGCCACTCTGTTGGTATAAATGAACGATTTTAGTCTAAGCTGGGCGTTTGGAATGCATGTGGACGGGTTTCTATTTTTTCTTAGTTCTGAAGAACTTGGCAAGCGTATCGGACCTGCTTGATTTCAGTAAATGTTTATACTATGCGCATAAACAAATCAAAGGCAGGCCAACATCATGCATCTAAATAGAATAGCACATCATTTGCGGTGAGTTGACTATCAAGTGAAAGGTCTTTGTCATTTCCGACAACGTACGGCTGGAGTTCAAGAAGCAATATCCTGCGCGGACTAATCGTGCATATATGCAACAAAGAAGCTAGCGTCCGCTTAATTGTTTGGCAAACGCAAATGTACTTGGATTTTCCAACAACTAGGCTTTTCTATTACGAAATTAGAATCTGAAGAACTATTTCTAACAAATTAGACTTCGAATTACTGAAATCCATCGCCACGAAGGACAACAAAAAAGTGTTCTTCCTATTATTGCTAAGCTTACAGGGTAAGAGGTGACTATAACGGTAGCTAAATTTAGTGTTAATTAATAAATGTTTACTTCTCTCCTGGCAGTCTACTCTTGCATGGTAGCATGTACCGGTAAAGATCGCTAATTAGTTGTGTCCAGATCAAAAGTTATAGCCTGCATTAACACCATTTAACAATATTCGCTGCATTTTGGACGGGTTTCTATTTTCTCTTAGTTCTGAAGAACTTGGAAAGCGTATCGGACGTGGTTAATTTCAGTAAACGTTTATACAATCCGAATGTATTGGTGTTTGACATATCATAAACAAAATATCGTATTCAAGCTGATGGTCTGGTTTCTCCACTATAAGCCGCGGTATTGCAGAATATACACAATATACACCTGTCAATAAACAGTGTATATATTCTGCAGGGTTCCAAATGAGCTCAGTTATACCTGGGAACCCCTAGTACAAGGTTTCTCAACGGGTGTGGTTAAAACGCGGCTGCGCACGGACGGATGGCGGACGGACGGATATGAGGGTAAACGCGGATATGAGGGTAAAACGCGGATATGCGCGTAAAGCGCGGATATGAGGGTAAAACGCGGATACGAGAGCGAATATGAGGGTAAAACGCGGACTGAGGATATGCCAAATTTCGGTTTAGCGGAAATAATCGACATTGTCCGATAAACCATATTAAACCAGCCGACATGAATATAAATTTAGCAATACACTAATCAGTTACTCATTTTAGAGGCTCTTTTAATCAAACTTAGAAAACCTGAACTAAGCAATTAGCTATCTAAAATCAATGTAATTAAAAATTTGAAAGTTTTGTTCAAATTCTTGGCTGAATGAATCATACAATAATTTATTGCTCTGGTGAGTCCTAATTTATTGAATGCAAAATTAACTGCCTTCAGTTAAGTTAGTTTTACAGAATTACAGTTACATAAATTAATTTTGAATAAATAATATTAAAGCTTTTTATTGTATAATTATGTTGTGTTAAGTTTTATCTTCTAACACCGATATGTTTAACTGCCAAATTTCTTGATGTGCTGCTTATGGATAAGCAGTAATAACACAAGTATTAATTTCCTCAGTTTGTGGTGTGGTGTGGTGTTCAAACTACTATGCACTTTGCACTATTATGTAGTGCCCTTCACGAGCTAGTTGTTTTTACAAATAAAAGTCTGGGGGGTAATTTAGTAGTTACGGTATTGATTTAGTCATATAATGATAATTAATTTATGGTATTGCTTCCATACAAGATAGTGTGTTATATATAAAATTTCCAAAAATATATACACCCTGGAAAGTCGAAATGTTGTCCTTAAAATTGAAAAAAAAAATCCTTCTGGAGTAACTTCAAATCACTCTCAAAATGCGGGAAATGTGTTTTTAGAGGTCCTAATTTTCAAAATTTCCCGGGGACATGCCCCCGGACCCCCCTAAAAAGGTGAACCACACCTTATTAGCAATGGTCAGATTGTTTGCTGGATCCGCCCCTGGTTCTACGGTGATTTTAGGTCCGATATCCGGACAGGGCATGGCAGGGCAGGGCAGGGCAGGGCAAGGCAAGGCAGGGCAAGGCAGGGCAGGGCAGGGCAGAGCAGGGCAGGGCAGGGCAGGGCAAGGCAAGGCAAGGCAAGGCAAGGCAAGGCAAGGCAAGGCAAGGCAAGGCAAGGCAAGGCAAGGCAAGGCAAGGCAAGGCAAGGCAAGGCAAGGCAAGGCAAGGCAAGGCAAGACAAGACAAGACAAGACAAGACAAAATGTGACAGGTAATATTTTCAAACCAATGATTTACAAAGCTAACCAGAACCTATTTATACACAGTCGCAAAGATGATGTCATCGCTGGCAACACAATGAGAGAATTCTGTCAAGCTGACATGACAGGAAGAAATTGAGAGAAAAGGTTAAAAATATATTGCAAATTGTAAAGGCTAAACTAAGGAAAAAGAGAGTTCCTTGCTGGCTTTCAAGGCATTATTGCTTTCATTATGTACACTATTCATGTTTGAATGCAATATACCTAATATATGTAAGGAAATTAGGAATTTAACATTGGTGGTGATGTTAGGAAAGATAAGTAAATCCTGTTTTTATATCTGAGTATGTCCTTCATTTTTGTTTTGATCTCAATTGAATATGATAGTAAAGGGGAAGTAGAAACGGAACTTAGAGGGTTGAACATTTTGTGTTTGAAAGATTTTTGTTTAAGTTGAAATGTGTAATAGGTTGTGAGAGTGTCTGTTAAATGTAGTGGGATTGATGTGTACTAGTAAAATGCGGAAAAGGCTACTAAAAAAAAATTAAAAGAAATGCGTGCATTTAATACCCCATGTTTTTGTAACAAAGTTGTGAAAAACAGAAATTTGCTTCGAAGTGGGATTCTTGGAGGAATGTAATTAACATGTACTGTATGTTTGAAATAAGAAGTGTTTTTTGTTTTTGTCATAAAAGTCTGAAATTTGTTTTGGTATAAAAGAAGTTATAATTTTGAAAAGTGAAGTAATGAAAGAAGACATTCCTGTAACGGGTTTCATGAGTAAAACGTGCTATATGAAATGAAATAAAGGAATGTAATGAATATTTAACCCTTTATAGCCTAGGAGGTCTCCAATTCACGAGTAAAATTGTCCGGTATTAGGCAGAGTAAAATAGTAAAGGCACGCTTGGGCATTAAAGGGTTAAATGAAATGAAGTACTGTAGATTAATATTAAGCAGCACATATATATGGTGTTTTAAAATAATGTAACAACTAACAATGTTAAAAAAAGATTGTTATGTATAATGTAGGCATAGTTAACGATTGTAGATAAATGCTGTAGTGTTAAAAAGTACGTAAAACTTTAATTATGTATGAGCGTAGCAGGGGTGGGGCTGGGAGTCACCAATTTATGCCCGAGTTAATGTAAATGCTGCGTTCCGGTGTTTGTTTTCACTGTTTGAGGCAATGTCGAGCTGACATTGTCACCTGCGAGTGGGAAGCATCATCTTACAAAGATATAGTGCATCCAAAATTCTGTAAAATAACCTCCCAAAACGAAGGAAATGCCATTTGAGGGAGTAGATTTCAAAATTTATCTGGGGAGCATGCTCCTGGACGGCCTAGATGTCTCATGCCTTCGGCGCTAGCTTCGCTTTTCCAATACTTGACGTCTTGCTAAAGCCCTGTTGTGATTTTCTGGGGTAAGTGAGTGTGAAAGAGTATTCATTGCGTTTTGATATGTAGTAAGTAAAGTGTACGTATTGGATAACATTTGCTTAGGACAGAATACTAACCACTAACAAGGACGTCATATTGATGTCGTTGACACATATTTATTTTCCAATCATCATGAATTTTAGCAAAAAGTGTTTTTGCTTCTGGTGAGAGTCCACAAAGGTTTCTTGTAACCTTAACATCGACTATTTTACCAACTTCTGACTTTTCATAAGTTTCTTCTCCAGCCAAGTATAAGTGAGTTAAGATATCAACTGTGGAAAAATGGTATTAAGAAATTAATGAGGGTTACTGAAGTAAATTGTTGAATTAGTGTAAGCTGTAGAGAATTAGTAAATGATGTAGGGAGTTGGTATTGAAAAGATACATTGCATAATTTGATATAGTGTATTATACATTGCTGTAATGTAATTAAAATTGTGAAATTCATTACTAATTCATGAGTTTTGCAGCCAATCCAATTTCAGAAATTACGTCACATGTATACCCCTGTAAACCCCATACAAACTAAAACCAATGATGCTAATTAGTTACAACCACTAGTGGGATGTATACTCTTCTGATCATAGTCAATCGAGATATGGTCTGGAAACTCAGCTAAAGTCTTTGGTCTATCTTTTTGTTCGCCTTTATGCATTTTTGTGCACGGTGCACGGTCACTGAACACATTGTATTTTAGTATAATGAACGAATTGTCCAATAGCAACGGTTCAATTCAATCACTCAACCGTGCTATTTAAATATTAATAAACCAAAAACAAAGGATGTGCACGGTGTAAGGTACGGTTCAACATAAAATCCCAGCTCATTATAGGCGCTTTGAAGTTTGCCGAGTTTCCAGACCATATCTCGATTGACTATGTTCTGATACAACCACTAGTGCTTGTAACTAATTAGCATCTCAATATCCCAAAGGGATTTTTACTATTCATTCATTTCACAAGTTGTTTACAACACTCGCGTCCATGTTGTATTGAATATACAATCACTCGCCTTCGGCTCGTGATTGTATATTCAATACAACACGGCCGCTCGTGTTGTAAACATTACGTGTATCGTTGTGGAAGTCATTAATGCTTTGTAAAATTAGGTGATGAGAACGGAATTGAGTGTTACAAGTAAAGATGTGTTCATGTATGTACGTTTTTGAGGTTATGTAATAGTAATAAATACATGTACGGTTCATGTAGATTAGTAAAATGGAAATGTGAGGCATAATGATGAGTGGGTTTTTTAGCAATTTGAATTATGTGT
>OZ035997.1:58082942-58246700 GCA_964035015.1 Corallium rubrum | reverse complement strand
GGGGCATGTGAAATTCAATTCGGGGGCTTCGCGCACCAGGTCCCCTGGGGCCTGGAGGCCCTTTTCAGTTTGGGCCAGGGGCACCTAGCCAAAGTTACGCCACTGCAGGTGCTAGAAATTGGCCAAATTGACCAACAACGTTACGGGCGATGCGAGTGCCGACTCGCGTTGCATTCGGCATGAGTCAGTCTACTTCGAGAGCACATAAAGGTACTTCCAAAAGCGTTTGAACTTGCTTGATTTCACAGTCCTTGTGGTCGTTTACAGGTTGTTTATATATACTACATGTACGATTTAGGCAAATTCTAAAGAACTCAATAACCTGAATAATGAGAAACACTAGAATACAGTAGAATCATACTCATTACAAATTCTAGAATACATAATTATATTATTAGGCGAATATAGCCGCTGACAGAGAGCAGCGGCCCAAATGTCCCACATTTCTGGTGATGAACTAAAAGTAGATATCACGGAAAGCCGGGAATACTTTAGCTCAGCTGGTTTATTTTTATTTTTAATTCCAAACTGTCACGGTAGTGATGTATCAGGTTCGATTAAAAACAAACTGTTACCGTTTAGTTAGTTACTCAGTCAATCAGCTATCCTGATATTTTAGTCTTAAAAGTTATTCGGTGGAGGACCACCGACTTTGTCCCCCACCTCTTGCAACCCTTAGTGTCCGTCACTGGTTTCAAAGCTAACTTTTTATTTGCCATGGGACTTTTGAGGGGGGTGTTTATATGTCCTTAGGAGGGCTGGCCCTTTCCCGAGATCCGGCCTCTCAAGCGTAATGCCTTGTAAAAATTTGTTTGCGTTTACATGACAAGAGGGCCAGCCTCTCCTAGGCGAGATCTCGCTATTGACAACCCGGGATCTCACTCCAGAGGGCTAAGGCTAGCAAATCGAAGCTCAGTATATACGGTAAAGTTTGCCTTTACTTATATTTTTTGGTCAACTTTTTATTTTACAAGTTGTGTTTGTTGATGTGTTTGTTATAAATTCAAATCGTGTTTGCGAAAACATGATTTCGGGCTTCGTTGGAATGTTGGACAAGTTGGTAAACAAGCCAACGCGCAACCTCATCCCCAGGGCATTTTGCCTCCACGTTGGGAGGTCGGCGAAAATGGCCCTGGCATCGGCTGGTCGATTCTATAATCGGATTGGCCGGTTTAAAAACTTGATTAATTCAGATACAGTGTAATTTATTCATCAAAATATGAATTGCAATAAATCCACTCTGCGAAGTTCATCCAAAGAATTCTAACGATAGCTTTGGTTAAAGTCAAGAACAACATTAGATATATGTTTCTTCCCGACATTTAAATGTATCCTGGATAATCGTGGGGAGTATCATGATGAATAATGCTAGGCAGTTGCATTTATGATAAAGGTTCACATGAGTGATTCGGCAAGGCTAACCCTACCAAAAAAGCTCATGTAAACGCGAGGTGAAATCCAGCCCTCCTAGAAGGGCCAGTCCTTCTACGAGGGCTGGCTCTCCTCCATATCAACACCCCTGAGTCTATAATTTTATTCTGGATGATTTTATTCTGGTAAGCAAAAGCATTAAAAGAAATTTAAGATTTCTTGTCTCTAAAGTTCTCCCACGTGTTATGAAGTCAAAATAATTTTTAACACAAAAGAACGAGTGGCAAAAATCTTTATTTTTCGTGATGCATGCAAGCTCTTCTACATCGATTACCCAGCGGGTCAGGAACAAAATCCGACTCTGCTTGAACCAAGCCTAAAGAAATTTCACGAAAATAGAAAATATGAGAAATATATAGAAATAGAGAAATAGCCTATAAATATAGATGTATTCGTGTTCATTTTGTTATAATCAATTCAATTCAACTAAAGTCTAAGACTACATTTACACGGTACCGGACGAATTCGAGACCGGTCTCGAATTCGTCCTATTTTGCCGGGTAAATAGGCGGAACCGGACAAATTCGAGACCGGTTCCGAATTTTTCTGCCGTGTAAACAGGCGGTACCGGACGAATTCGAGACCGGTTTCGAATTCGTTCGGTACCGAATTCGTCCGGTACCGTGTCAACATCGTACCCAGGCTTTTCACCCGGGTGGACGCTGGTCACGTGATCTGCTAAAATCTAGCAGATTTTTAATTAGCGTTGGCATGTTAGTTTAGGGAGGAGTGACAAAGGCACAATTACAAGTTTTCCCGTTTGTTTATACAAATAATATATTACGTCTGGCGTCGTCAGACTGGCGCAAGGCTGTCTGATCGCAAAATATCTGTTAGAATGAAACCAACAAAAAACAAACGTACTCAGTGTTTATAACAAAACATATCTCCTGCTTTCTTCTGTGATGTACGTTGTCAAACATCATATCAAAGCCAAAAGTTAAAGAAACCCCGACGGCCCGAAGAAGATATAGCAATCGTCTAATGCACCGTCGAATACTCGTGTATAGACTTTGTCGTCGCAGTGTTGGTGTTGTATCTTAAAAATTTGTACAAGGCAAATTTTGAACTGCTTTACTCGGCCGAAATGTTTTACCGGCAAAGACTTCCTCGCGACGATTACAACATTCACAAAGTTCAAGACGTAATTGGTTTGCGAGAGCCAAACCGCTTTCTCTTGCACTAAAATGCATTGACATTTCAGTCTCTGCCGTATAATCGCGGCGAAACGTGCCGAAAAAAGCGATTCGGCAAAGATTGCAACTATACAACATCAAGCCGATTGTCCTTTCACTCAGCTCGCATTTGTCATCAACAGAAACTCAGGTAAATACAGTTCTTGAATCGAGCCTTTCATTCTTTTTATTAAACGTTAAAGTGCGCCTAAATGGCTAAATCTAATATAAGATTTTAGAATACGAGTATAAAACTGTTGTAGCATTGACTGTGCAGCTTACTAAAGCTTACCACCCCTCCCTTGATATAAAATTCGTTTAGGCGGCACGTGACCAGCCGCAACCAGGGTCTTTTCGCAGCGGTGGGCGGGGGAGCGGAGATAAGACCCTGGGTACGAGGTTGGTACCGTGTAGGGTCTAAATTAAAACTGATCAATCTGTTAACATCAAGGTTACATTAGATAATGCAGGGGTGCAGCCAGTATTCTATTAAGGGAGGGACTCAACCGCACCTACAATCACGTGCAAAAATTATTGAGACAAGCAGTTTTTAGGGCCCCTCCCTCCTATTACAAGTGGTTCTTGCCCCCCACCGCCACCCCCCCCCCCCCACCCCCCTCGTGCAATGTTGTTAAAACGATTTTGAGGCAAGGGGTTATCAAACAATATGTTTTCAACATTGTTAGTGCATACACGTGAAAAAAAATCACCAAAATGTGAACAGTCTCATTATTTTTGCACGCGATTGTCTATGCCAATTTCCAAGCAAATTGTATGTCTGATGATTGCCGCGAGAAAATATGAACCTAGCCTTTGTTTAGGATGTCAATCTTTCTGATGTTGACTAACAACAATAAATTCACGTAATTAGATTATGACCTCAATGACGTCACCATGACGTCATCATATTATAATAAAAAATGATTTAGACAGTATTTTTTATAATAACTAGCGAGTTCGCATTTGAAGGAAATTCTATATTATTTCTAGTTATCGATTTCAAAGCGAACACGGGAAAGGTGTATATCTTGCGATCAATATTTCGAACGTTTGACCGGAGAGACCTTTGCCGAGTATGTCCGCCTTCATTTCCCTGCGATATTTGAAAATAGTGCTAATCCGACCGGCAAGCGTTTTGTGCAAGATGGTGACCCATCTCAAAATAGCGCAGCCGCAAGAAGAGCTTTCAGCCAGGTGGGTGCTTTTACGTTTTCTATACCACCCCGAAGTCCGGATTTGAACCCAATTGAAAATTTGTTCCACTTGGTTTCAAAACGACTACAGAAGGATGCTCTCGACATGCAGATAACACGTGAAACCTTTGCCCAGTTTTCAGACAGAGTGAAAAAGACAATGCTGAACTTTCCCAAAGACATTATTGACAATATAATTAACTCAATGAACAAACGTCTTGCAATGATCGTCAAGAAACGGGGAGAAAGATTGAAGTATTGAATAATTTCATCAACAGCTTTTCAGGCATGACACGTTTGTTTTAAGCACACGAACAAAATATCAATTTTACAATTATTACAAACACTACATATTATCACTGAATATTATATTAGTCCAAAACATAGTACTGCAAATATATAGGGTCGTTTCAGGCGGATAATGCAGATAACTAAACGTGTTACCACATGTTACCATCATGTTACCATTCATGTTACCATTTCTCCGCTAATCATTTCCATATGTAATGAACATGTTACCACATGTTACCATCCATTTTATAAAAATAATGTATACTATCTTTTTATAGAAAATAGTGGTAATATGTGGTAACATGTTCAATATATATATAAATCACTAATGTAAAATGGTAACATGAACGGTAACATGATGGTAACATGTGGTAACATGTACGAAGACATTTTCGTCGAATTTGCGTATGTATTTGTATGCCGAATAATAACCTTCATGGTCTGAGAAATGAACCACTATTCCATGGTTCCTCTCAATGGCTTTTTTGCAGCCCAACCACCTCTTAGGAGCCGAAAGCTTCAATGCCAGGTGATAATGAAAGCCTTGTTGTTGGTGCCTTTCAATACAACATGCCCAGTGTTGTGGCGATGATTTAATGCTTCGTGAGGAAGTAAAAGCTTCAACTACAGCGTCCGCAAACGATTCTCTGGTGGGAAATTTTAGGAGATCGGCTTGGCTATATGTTATTAAATAGCAACGCCGTGGTTTTCTGCTATGAATTTCGTCTATCGGCTCGGCCATTTTGAACAACGATAATATTACGATATGGAAAATTCAAATTTCCCGCTGATAGTTAATAATTAACCTTGAAGTAAACAAAAGACGGTATTTTCGCGAATTAAAACTGTTCGACTCGTACAATAGCGATGAATAATTATATGTGGTATTGATAGCTTTTTGACATAATTTATTGAATGTAGCTCCCCTTATTATACCCTTCAGGGCGTAGACAATCACGTGCAAAAATTATTGAGACAAGCAGTTTTTAGGGCCCCTCCCTCCTATAACAAGTGGTTCTTTCCCCCCCCCCCCCCTCCCCCCCTCGTGCAATGTTGTTAAAACGATTCTGAGGCAAGGGGTTATCAAATAATATGTTTTCAACATTGTTAGTGGGGGAGGGGGCATACACGTGAAAAAAAATCACCAAAATGTGAACAGTCTCATTATTTTTGCACGCGATTGTAGGGGGTTGAGTGGGCATGGTCCCTCAGCAAACTTTTAAAATGTAAGGTCTCGGATATGCCATTTCCTGCCTTCTGAGGCCAACTGGTTGATGGACATCTTTATATATATGTATGACGATACTTCATAAAATTAGAGGCTGAAACAAAATATCATCTTACGACTTACATCCAGGTTTGTTTTTTATACATATTAAAACAATTCAGTAATAAATCAAAATATAGCTGTATCCTACAAGAGTTTGCGTGCTACCAGCATAGTTTTATTTAAATTTTATTTGTGACTTAATGTAGCTTGTCGATAATTTGGCATAAAAATAGGAAAAGGAGCAATTTTTCTCCTGTAAAACGTACAAATGATATTGAAATATTTATTAACATGTAGGTGAAGGCAGTTCCAGCACTCCAGATTTCGAAATAGAAAATTGTTTTTGTTCATAGCAATTTAAAATAGGAATTTGAAATGCCATAAATCAATATAGCCGGTGAGCCAGTCAGGTACTTGTTTGAGTAGTTTTCAATCAATTCAATTCCTTTGAAAAATGTTTTCCGATGCTCCAGCGATGTTTTTTGTAAATTAGGAAAGAAAGAACTGTAAAATATAACCCTAATATTTGGAAACAAATTTTACGGTGTTAACATCGTCGGCAACACGGCGACATGGTCGTGTTCAAACCCTGGATGCGACCTGCAATTTTCTTCATCTAAATATTTTAAAGATATGTCATCCTTAAATTTTTCTTTGTTTCTCGTTTTACATTTTTGTTTAAGGTTTCGTATAGGTTTTCAGGGTCATTTCTGTAAAGCGCTCTCAATTCGTCAGAATTTATGCCACAAAAATAAAATAGATATCGTTAGAAAGCTATTAATTTGTAGAATACAATGGTGTCTTTGGTTTTGCGATAAACACAAACTGTTAATAGTTGTGAATTTTTTTATTAAAACCAGAGGGCTTCACTCGGGGCGACTCGAGTAAAAAGCGTTTTATTTTATTCAAAATCTCAGTTTTTTGTAGTTTGATTCCGAGATAAATTTCCAGCAAAACTGTGTCAGCGTTTTTTGATATGTCGAGTTTTGCTGATTTTATTGACAACCCAAGTTAAAAATACTGTTTTTCGACCAATTAACATTCGGATAAAATAAGTCATAAATTCGAAACCAGGCAATAAATAAAAAAAACGCTGACACCGTTTTGCTGGACATTTATCTCGGAATCGAACTGCGAAAATTTTTTTTGAACAAAATGAAACGCTTTGTTCTTAAGTCGTCCCGGATGAGGCCCTCTAGGTTTTAATTCAAAAATTCACAACTATTAACGGTTTGAGTTTATCGCGAAACCAAAGACACCATTGTATTCTACAAATTCATAGCTTTCTAACGATACTTTTTTATTTTTGTGGCACAAATTCTGTCGAATTGAGAGCGCTTTACAGAAATGACCCTGCAAACCTTAACGAAGACCTTAAAAAATTAGATTTATTAAAACTGTAGGGTTTTTTTTATTTCAAATATTCGACTAAAACTAAAACTATATTTTTTGATCGACAGGAGTGGCCATTTCCAGGCCCCCAATAAAAAAGAGCGCAAGTGTTTTCTGATCAGGGGGTATTTACAAAACTTCATGTGAAAGCGGGCGAGGGGTTATTGCCTTTATGTATTTCTAGTTAGTATAAATAGGTTATGTTTAACCGTGAGTGCAGAAACAAGTTAAGAACAGTTATTTCGAATTTGTATGGGTCTTCTTATATATTTCATGCCTTTTATAGTGATATTCGATTTGAATTTGTGGCAACGGTCAAAATACGCAGTCCCCGGAAAGTAAACGAGGGTGCAAGAGCTGGTGTGTACGTTTGGACCGCTGTGGTTCGGCCGCGAGAAAAAAGACGAAGACTGACATCCAAGATGACGTCCAAAAATTCCCGATGTCCGCCACTATTTGCGGCACCTTTTCGTCCAGTGATTGACTGGAGCCAGCCTGCCAGGTATATATAGAATTCAGTGGGTCTGGTTTCGGTTCACTTTCTTTTTGGGTGTCACAATTTTGCATTTTTAAACATGTTACTTCCACTACTATTCATACTTCCAGCGAGTTGTTAGTCGTGTAATGGAGTGAGGCGGTGAGCATGTTGTAAGCTCTTTGCTCCTTTTGCTTTTGGAGTTGGACAAAAAGTTGAGCAGATTTTCCTTTTGATCAAGGTGTTCTTGCACATTGTTGGTATATTTCAAAATAGACTGACTGACTTTGTAGTTTAACGGTGATGAGATGTGGCTGAATGTGGCTGACAACTGTCTTTATCGTAAATATGTTCACCAATGTGAAGTATGCCCCACATTCAGCCTTCGATCTGACCTTCCTCGACCAACTTCCACCTTTGCTCGCCCGGTATAGAGCCTCTCGGCACTTTTACCAGTAGCGCGAGTGAACACCTACGCAGGTGTCTTGTTGCTGCCGAAGGCAGCTCACTAATCTTGACATGGGTTGCCTGTGTCTCATTTCCAGACCTCTTTGCCGAGTTATGTATAGTCAACGAAATCTCGATTTTGAGAGTTTATTTGTTGACCGTTTTATGACGTTTTGTGACGTAGACGTTTCTTCCTACAACTTACATCATCACATACGCCAGAAGGATTTTCTCTGATAAATTGTATGTACGTTTGAAGTTTGTCAACACCCACGACGGCGATGGATTTCTGAACTGGCCATGCCACGAATCAAGCCGACGTGCTGGTCAAATGTTCAGTGTTCAGTGTTCTCGTTCACTTGTCAACTGTCCTTTTATACAATTTCAGGGAGGAGAGATTATTTTGTCGAGGTAAGATATCAATTTCTACAATTGACAGCAAACTGTGTTTTTTGGTAGATTTCACAGTTGTTCTCTTCTATCTTTAGGTGTACATTGCCAATATTGGTGTGGGTTCATTGTGGTTGTGCTGATCAGCATTCTGATCAGGATCAGACGCTACTATACTATCTCCGTGTGTGTATTTTGACTTATACAAATTCTGCAAAATAATCTGATGGGCTCAATGGTACATTGCGCTATAATGTTATTATAGCTCTAGATTTGTCAAAACATATTAAGCACTTGGAATTGCATTGGCAGTTTTGCCACAGAATTAGAGCAAGAGACATGATTATTTAATATTTGTATATTAATTGTGATATCAAGTCAAGCGATAAGTTATAGTAACTTGTAGTTTTCAATTATATAATTAAAAAATATAGAAGAGATGTGTAAATACTCTGGCTATTGTAATTAATTTTACATTTTTGGACTTCCCAGTCTTCTTCGCAGGTAATTCTGTGGGCTCTTATGGTGAAAAGGTGAGAAAAAATTGGGTGGAGTGGGCAATCTTGGGTGGAGTGGGCAATCTCGGGTGGAGTGGGCAATCTTGGGTGGTGTGGGCAATCTTGGGTGGAGTGGGCAATCTCGGGTGGAGTGGGCAATCTCGGGTGGAGTGGGCAATCTTGGGTGGAGTGGGCAATCTTGGGTTGAGTGGGCAATCTCGGGTGGAGTGGGCAATCTTGGGTGGTGTGGGTAATTGTGGGTGGAGTGGGCAAGATGGGTGTGACATTGGTCACGGACTGCAGATATTTTCCTGTGGAGTAGGCTGAAGGTTTTGTCCCTTTTGAGGCAGCACTCACTTGCGGTAGTAACTTCTAGTTGCTATTATTCTGGTATTATTAGACTGTACTATATATAATCGTATATCATATGCTAAACCGGCGTTTTAGCCAACAACTTTCTTAATCAAGGTCTAAACTTTGTTGAACTAATATATTATCGGCCCCAAGAGTTCCCCGAGACTTTTGTGTCTGGGCCAGGCCTTGAACTCAAAATCTCTAAGTCTATGATAAGGATTTCGAAGACCTTTTGTGTCCGAGACCAACGCAACGGAGACTTGCTTTCCAAAATAGAACCGTGTTCGAACCACAGAGTGGAATTTCTGGCACAAAGTCTCCAAAACTCTGATAATAGACAAATCTTGGAGACCTCGTAGTTTATCACAGCCTTAATGCAGACCTCAGTTTAATAATAATATTTATAATATTTATAAAAGAAAAATAAAAGAATATTTCCTATAAATATAAAATAATTAGTAGACTATACCATGTAATTACTAATTAGTCATATATATTGTATATAGTTACAATATCTTCTTTTCGTTTGTATATAATTTATATATAATTTTGAATGCTACATTTTGGTTGGGGTTTAGTAGGGCAATTTATCTCTGTTGCCTTACCAAATCCTTACCAAAGTATTGCGTATTATTTATGTTAGTAGTTAAAGCATTAGGTGTAAGCTATGGATTGATTAGAATCTTGTATTATTTAGCCAAATTTTTATCAATTCATTGTACTTTATATTACTAGCACACATTTATTAATAATTTAATAGTATATATAAACAATTTTTCTCCTTTTTTAATTAGATAAAACTTTTTAAGTATTTTATGAACTGATTTTTTGTAAATATTAATTAAAATATAATAACAACTAGGGGTCTTTATAAAAAGTATGATAATGTTTCTAGTATACCCCTAGCCCTACTGTAATTTTAAAAAATTATAAAAACATGGTAGAAAAAAATATTTTCCAGGGGCAAAATAAATAAACAAATAAATAAATTTAACGGTTTAATAAACCACCTATATTATCTATTAGTAAAAAATTGAATATACTTAAAGGACAGACAGAACGACGGATGGACGGATTGATCAAACACTAAACATGTAAGGAAATGATTGAAGAAACAAATAAAAAACTGATGTAAAAGAAAGTTTTGCATACTTACGTTACGCAACGAAGTGGTGTACAACATTGTCCGATAATGAAAATATGGCAACGTCCTCGAGTTTTGCAGCTTCGACGAAATTTAAACGTGTCTTCACTCTAAATTAAAATTTAGTGTAGTACTGGTTTAGAAAATAATAACTGCAGCTACAGAAACATATTATAATTTGACACGATTTATGTATCACAAAAATACCAAAAATCCATTGCGGTCGGTAAGACATAAACACTGAGCAACACAAATAGATGCGTATAGAAACAAATAACGGGTGTGACGATTTTCATTAGGACATCAAAGCTAGAATGTATAGAATTTTAAGGATTTTTCTCCAAATATTTAACTTCGTCAAAAAATGTAAAATGTTACCTTTAGTAATAATTATAATAATAATAATAATAAGAAGAAGAAGAATAATAATAAGAAGAATAATAAGAATAATAATAAGAATAATAATTATAATAATAATTATTACGTAATAATAATCACGGCACTACTCTAGCCTGGATGCGATGCTCCCTCTCATTTGCTCTACTTAGGTTGGCTATTTCATGTATCAGAGGCTCGAGAGCATTATCACATCGAAGTCCGAATACGAACACGAACATTGAACTTAGTGAACTTAGTATTGTAGAAAGTCGATTATCTTATACGTAAATTTTCAATTAATTAATTAATTAATTTTTTTATTATTTTTTTTACTTTTTATTTTTTATTTTTTCTATTTTTAAAATGTAATAGTGTAATTATAATTTATTATATATATATATATATATATATATATATATATATATATACTGAATATACATTGCTACTTCAAGTTTCATGCCCGTAGGCAATCTTCAGGCAAAAGATTTTGCCTGAAGATTGCCTACGGGCGTGAAACTTGAAGTAGCAATGTATATTCAGTTTTAACAAATAAATATCTGCTCTACCAAAAAGTATCGAGCACTCTTCGAGCCATACGCAACAAAACCTGGTTTATCTGGTATATTTAACAATTATACCATGAGCTCAAGTCGTATATGAGCTCATAGCCAACGAGGCGCTTCGCCGAGTTAGCTATGAGTTCATATACGACGAGGGCGAATGGTATAATTGTTTTATAATATAGCAAAATATGTTATGATAATTAATGCAAAATTGTTGATTTATTGCAATAAATTATATTAATTGAATATCCGCCACGTATGAGCTTCCGTCATGCGTATTGTAGTTTATGTTTTCAAGTTTCTTGCTGAGTTGAAAACAGCTTCAGAGCCAAAAAATACGTTGAAAAGATTGAATGAAGAATAAAAACAGCTTTGAAAAGTCAAAAGGTGGGTGGTTTATTTCTTAATCTGTCGTGGTTGTGAGTCTTTGGCTTTTTAAATGGACAAAGAAGCTAAAAATATCATTATAAATAGCGAAAATTACGCGTTGTTTTTCAATATTTCTAACCTGAAAGAATAACACAGTTTTTATCCATCTGAATGATTTACTACTTCAAAAACCCACTTTGCTGAGTAATAATAATGGTTGTACTCATAAATATGTGTTGTTAGTTCAACTCTTTCGGATTTTAATTTGTCTGACAAAACATTATTGTCAACCTGACAATTCAAAACGGGTTTTGTAAACTCTTAAGACGATTTTTAAAGTGGATTTACCATCTTAACTTTGTAAATTGTGCATTTGGGTTATGTATTTTGTGTTAAATGTTAGTTTCCCCTTCTTAGCTCAAGTTTTTCTGAGCTATACGTTGAAAAAACCAGCCAGTTTCATCCGCAATAGTTTAAGAAAACTACGCCGCCATTTTGGGTTTTTTCACTACTCGCTGTATATGAGCTGATATACAGTTAGTAATGCAGCCAATCAGATTGCAAGATAGCTCATATATCATTAGTAGCTATATTATAAATATATATATATATATATATATATATATACATATATATATATATATATATATATATATATATATATATAACAGTTAGTCTGCATAATTTTAAAATTGGGTAAAATTGTAAATAGTATGCTGTAACGAAGATTGTTTTAATAAAATTATTATTATTATTATTATTATTATTATTATTATTATTATTATTATTATTATTATTATTATTATTATTATATAATAATAATAATAATAATAATATTAATAATAATAATAATAATAATATTAATAATAATAATAATAATAATAATTTTTTTTTTTTAGACCGAGGTTGTTTTCGATATTTATCCGCCTAGGAACTAGTCATAATGTACGTGTGGCACAGCTTGTACAGCAAAAGCATACAAAACATTCAAGCTGAAAGCACGAATAACATAAATATCTAAGTGTCGCTTAATGTAGATTCGACTGTACTCACCCTATAGAGTTGGGTTTTGCCCATACCCTGATCACTACGTAGTAAGACATCAACGTTCTCAAAGAGAATCAGGACAAAGATTTGGCATAGAAGCCACGAAGTGTCGCAGGCATACACAAATCTGAATGCCTCTAAGACGACTTGGTGGTGGGTAATCATGCGCGCTATCAACGCCTTACTTCGGGGCGATAAATCTCTTAATACGACAATGTATAACTGACCTCTTTAGTATTGTGCCATGTACGTCCATGTGCCAACGCCACAAGTATCATGACAACGAAAACAAAAGCCAAGGCAAGCTTCATATTTTGTTTGTTCTTCTAAATAAAAAAAGAAGAATCCAGTGGTGTAGTGCGGTGCTCAGGGGGGCCAACGCCCATTTTAAAACTTCATGTTAATCTTGGAGCTCAGCCCTCTTGATATTTCTTTACAAATTGCATCATATCAATCATGTTTAGCAGTCCTGTGAAATTAAGTAGAGACGTTCAGTCTGGATTTTAGTAGTTTGTCCTAATTTTTTCTGCCTTTGGTGCTTATAACACTAATTGTATGTCGCTAAGTGCCTAACGCGAACTATTATATGGCTCTAAGTGAAGTAGCTACCCTATTTCCATTCTTAGCCATTGATACAAGGCATGCACCGAATGTAAATGAATCGCACATTTGGGCTCAAATGTTGTCTTTCAGTTTGTGTATTTTACGTAACGTTTTATAACCTTTAGAGTTCTGTAAAATTTTACGCCAAATGCAGGAAATGGCATGTCAAGGAGTCTAGATTTCAAAATGTTTTGCAGGAGCATTCCCCCAACTCCCTACAGCACTGGTGATCCTCCCTTGTTACGTTCCTAAACTACACCAGTGATAGAGGATAGGGAATGCTCATGTGTTGGATCGTTCATGTTTCCAACGAAATGGAAATACCAAGAGCATCTGAATAAAAGACGTCACATATGTATATATGTATATATATATATATATATATATATATATATATATATATGTAATGTTTACAACACTCGCGTCCTTGTTGTATTGAATATACAATCACTCGCCGAAATAAACAACTTGTGAAATGAATAAATAGTAAAAATCCCTTTGGGATATTGAGATGCTAATTTGCTAATTAGTTACAAGCACTAGTGGTTGTATCAGAAGAGTATACATCCACTAGTGGTTGTAACTAATTAGCATCATTGGTTTTAGTTGGTATGGGGTTTACAGGGGTATACATGTGACGTAATTTCTGAAATTGGATTGGCTGCAAAACTCATGAATTAGTAATGAATTTCACAAATATATATATATATTTATTTATCTATTTATTTATTTATATTTCACCAACTCCGTGAAGTTCTGCGGCTAACTGGAACACCAGCTGTTCACAACTTCAAAGGGTTATATCTGTATCTACGTATTCAAAATTTTCGTTTCCAAACGGTACTTGAAGCAGCGAAGGTCATCAATCGCGGCAATAAAACGTGATTGTCCATGCACGCTTAGTTCCCTGAGAAACTCCAGAAGGCACCGAACATCATTCTACATTAGAAATAACCTGATCGACTAACTTATCTTTAAAAAACCTATTGCTTAGAAAATCACTGATCCAAAGTAATAACTTATGTAATAACATAAGTAATAACATAGTAATAACATAGCGATTAATATCATAAATTAGACAAGTAAATTATAATCGATGAGGTCGAAAGCCTTCGCATTGCCCAGTACGAAGATTCTTAAATAATAGCATCGCCAGTCCTGTGTTTATCTTTTAAAAAAGGATCAGGCTATCGAAACACGGAAATTTGCAGCAATTTTGAGTGAAGCCTTTTAGTACTGACACAAATAAAATAGCCTTGAAATTACTAAAATATTATTGGTAAGTATAGGTATGTATAAGGGCTTCAACAGGGAAAGGTTTTAAATAAGTGACGACGAAGAACTAAATGTCCAATTACAATCAAACAAATAATTTCTTGAACGAATCTTGAAGTTAAAAAGCACCGTCTTTGAGTCTTTTTAAAGCAGCAAAAAACAACAACACTATGTTTATACTATATTGTAAGGGAACTATAACCAAGCCTGAAATTGTTTTCTGGCCCCATTGGGTTAAAGAGCCAAGCTAAACTCGCTAAAGTATACGGTGGTTTGTACTCTAATATGGTAACAAAACAACGTGATTTGGAAAGCACACGTTTTGAAAATTATTATATTTTATTCGTCGTCCTTCTCTTCTTCTTCTATACACACATAAATATAAAACTTACCCGGAATTTATTCTGTAGTGTTCTTCCTGTGTCTTCTTCATAAATGAAAAATCGAAAAGTTACCCACTATTTTTATAGCTGCGTCTACTTATCTACTTATGGCACTTGACAACGCCTTGCAATTTACTTGTCATGCGGTGAAATGGAGCGTATATGTATAGATTATCAAGATACTGTCAACAAAGAACGGAGCAGCAGGAGCAACAGACCGAGTAGAAGCACCAAGAGACCAAATACAAGGGACAGAGCGGCGATACACAGAACAAGACAGATGCAAAGAGCGTGAGAAAGAGCAACAAACTCGACTAGCAATAAGAAATACAAAACAAAAATATAGCAGGAAATTAGAGCAAGTGAAACATTTGTCGCTGTCGTCTTTAAGTATTGGAAACCGCAATATGAGCAATACTGATGGATGAAGTCTTGAGACTCAACTAAGAGTCAACTGACACAAAGTTGCCACTATATTAATGTTGTTAATATAATATACAACAATTTACCAATTACAACTTATTTTGTTTTTTTCTTCTATGACTATATACAGTAGGAATAAACTTTTTGTCATTATAAACATGATCGATGTCTGATATAGCTGCCGCTAACAATGCAAACTACCTTAAAACACTTTCATGTCCGAATTGGTGTTTAGAATTTTATTCTGGCTAACGTCAGACGATTATTTTCACATCTTGCGCATTTCATCATACGTTATATGAGGAATTACACGTGCGTGTATATAGATAATATATGCAGCCCTAGCTATAATACATGAAGAAAATTTCATGATTTTCTTACATTACCAAAGTAAACCGCAAAACAAGGAAAGGTTATGTCTTAGTTCTTAGTTAGTAATGTACCCATCAATGTATTTAACTTTAATCTGGCGGCAATTTTTTAATTTTTTTTAATTTAATTTAATTTAATTTTATTTTATTTTATTTTATTTTATTTTATTTAACTTTACCTTGACTAAATAAATAAATACAAAGATAGGAACACCGCAACAGCTGAGGCCGATTACTGCGAGTCCTGATGGTCTACTATTTACATTAAATAATATGTGGTATAAACATATATAATAAAAACATTTAAGATGAAGCTAGCTGAAGGAGGACTAAAAACAACAAGTAGGGGGAACACATAGACTACGGACAGAGTTACATTTAATACAAATTGATTTCCAGGTGCGTGGGTCTTCAGAATGGTATGTAGAGAGAATAGCGGAGTTGTAGTATTCTTTTAGTTTGTTTTTGAAATTTGAAATTTGAAAGATTGATAGTCCGGGTTATTTCTTGAGACAGCACGTTCAATATTCTTGGAGTTCTTATTAGGTATGATTTACCGTACGTCCATGTTCTATACCTTACTATCGCTGTTTGAAAGCGCTGCCATCTCTTTTATTCTGAGAACTTGTAGGTATGCTGGTAGGTTCGCATTTTTCAGGAATTGTAGTTTTCTCAAATGAAATATATTGATTGATTATTTTGAAAAAGTAAACCATGTCCAGATATTCGTGCCAGTAGGCACGATTAGTTAGCTTCTCAGTCGGTCTTAATATTGTTTAGTTACAATGCAAATTCTATAGAACGATAAACATTTGAAAAATAACACTTTATCTTGCAGTACGATATCTTGCTTTATGAGCCTAATTTGAAGAAGCAAAGTTTAGAAATCAGGGAGGAAAAAATGGAGCCTAAACCTAAATCAGTAAACTATATACTATACAAGTACTTTTTCCCTTTTTTTCTTTTGTGTTTGCCGACATTGTTAAGTGATGACTCTCTTTGCAACTGCAAGTCTTTGAAAAGTCTTTGTCATTTCCGACAATTAACGCATCACTGGAGTTCAAGAAGAAATACCATGTGGCGCGGCTGTGCGAATCAGGGGTGCTACAGCCCCTGTCGGGGAACCCTAGCCCCCATTGGGGAAAATTTACAGATTTGTCGGGGATTGATCTGGAATAAAAATTGTATTTTTAACAATTTGCAACTTTTTAACTGATTAAGCCAGACAAGTCAGTAATTAATGCTTTAATAGTGAAATAAACTCCTTTAGAAACACAGGATTCGGCATATATTGTGCAGAAGCCAACAGTATTAATAATTGCAACACACAACAAAAGTTATAGCCTGCATTAGCTAACTTTAACAAAATTCTCTGTATGGTTATAAATGAACTGTGTTAGTCTAAACTGGGCATTTGGAATGAACATGGACGGGTTTCTATTTTTTCTTAGTTCTGAAGAACCTGTAACCATACTAATTGATGTTGGTGTTTGACATATGATAAATAAAATATCGTATTCAAGCTGATGGCATGGCCTGCTTTCTCTCGCCTTTACTCTTTAGTCAATTAAGCCTAAATCATTAAATCATATACTATATAATACGCGCATTTGATCATATTCGAATGTAAATTTGCGCGCTATAAGTATTAAATTATTACTAATTCATTCTATTCCTCTCTTTTTTGTTGTTTACCGACATTTTTAAGTGATGACTCTCTTCGCAACTGCGATAATCTAATTGATGTTCTTTTCAATAATTTGGCTTCGTTTTAATATTTTGTGATACTCCAACAACTACGGGAGAAATTAATTTCTATCTGAAGAAATTTCTTGCACCAAAGCGTTTATGAGATCAAATCTGCTAAAGTAAGTCCAAATTAGACTTTTTATTAGACTTTAAGGCGTTGCATGGACGAAGTCTGGTAAAATTGGCCTTTTCAATGCTTCTTCTGAGAGAAATACCTCCATACCAATAGCACCCAATCCCCACACGCACAACGAAGTGCCTATAAGAAAACACGGGAGAGATGTCAAAAAAGGGAAAAAATTATCTATTCTATTTTTTCGCATGCTTACTTAAACAAAGTCAAAAGCGGGCTACCATTATGCACTTAAATACAATAGCACATCATTTGCGGTGAGTTGAGTTGTCATTTCTGAGAACGCACGGCTGGAGTTCAAGAAGCAATAACCGGTGTTAACTAAACGTATATGAAACAAAGAAGCGTCCGCTTAATTGTTTGCCAGACGCGAATGTACTTGGATTTTCCAACAACTAGGATTTTCTATTACCAAATTAGGATCTGAAAAACTATTCCTAACAAATTAGAACGCATTCAAGCTGATGGCCTGCTTTCTCTCGCTTTTACTCTTTACTCGTTTAAACCTAAATCAGTAAATCATATACTATATATTACAGCTAATTCATTCTCTACCTATCTTTTTTGTTGTTTGTTTTCGTTTTAATATTTTGTGATAGCAACAGCTACGGGAGAAATTAATTTCTATCTGAAGAAATTCCTTGCACGAAAACGTTTATGGGATCAAATCTGCTAAAGTAAGTCTAAATTAGATTTTATATTAGACTTTACGGCGTTGGACAAAGTCTGGCAAAATTGGCATAACAACACTTCTACTGAGAGAAAGACGTCCATAGCCAATAGCACACAACACCCACGCTCACAATGAAGTGTTTATATGCAAGAAAACACGGGAAGATGTCAAAAAAGGGAAAAAATGATCTATTCTCTTTTTGCGAAGGCTTACGTAAACAAAGTCAAAAGCAGGCCACCATCATGAACTTAAATACAATAGCACATCATTTGCGGTGAGTTGAGTTGTCATTTCTGAGAACGCACGGCTGGAGTTCAAGAAGCAATAACCGGTGTTAACTAAGCGTATATGAAACAAAGAAGCGTCCGCTTAATTGTTTGCCAGACGCGAATGTACTTGGATTTTCCAACAACTAGGATTTTCTATTACCAAATTAGGAACTGAAAAATCATTTCTAACAAATTAGACATCGCCACGAAGGACAACAAAAAAGTGTTATGACTATTATAGCTAGGCTGATAGGATAAGAGGTGACCATAACAGTTATATAGCCAAATTGAATGTCAATTAATAAATATTTACTCCTCTCCTGGCAGTCTACTCTGGCATGGTAGCATTTTACCGGTCAAGATCCCTGATTAGTTGTCTCCAGAACAAAAGTTATAGCCTGCTAACGGTTTTAGTCTAAACTGAGCATTTGGAATGAACATGGACGGGTTTCTATTTTTTCTTAGTTCTGAAGAACCTGGAAAGCGTATCGGACCTGCTTCATTTCAGTAAAAGTTTATACAATCCGAATGTGTTTGTTTGACATATGATAAACAAGACGCCTGCTTAGGCGTTCACTCGGGCTACTGTCTCAGTGCTGCGACTGATGCAAGTTTGGCATAGCCATGCACAGAACAGCGCGCATAAGAGTTTACTAATGATAAGTTTTGGACGCAGTGTAGTTATGAAATGTAGAATAGCATTGAGACTCGGAAATCTATGTTGATTGTACGGTTAGATGTACTAACTTTGAATTCTCAATTTGCGAGTATTAAATGAGAAATGGAACGAAGTCTATATAGTTATGAAGCGGTTGCACAAAGCGTTTGCTGATGCATGTAAACAAGTCCGTTTTCCCGAATAACAACGGCGATCTTAACACTTTAAGCAGACAAAACCTACAGTGCTGGATTTGGCACATTAGAATCTATTTATATCGAGCCAACAGAAATTATTTAAACTAGAAGTTACTATCGCGAGTGAAGTGCTGCCTCAAATGGGACAAAAACCTTTAGCATAACCTACAAGCAACTCTGTGCAGTTTGTGTCCAATGTAACTCCCCCCCCCCCCTCCCTCCATTGTCCACTACATATGTAGTTTGCACACTCCACCCGAGTTTGCCGCTCCACCCGAGTTTGCCACTCCACCCAAATTTGCCCACACCACCCGACTTTGCCCAATCTACCAGAGTTTCCTCCCTCCCCCTCATGTGAGTATGCCCACTCCACCAAAGTTTGCCCACTCCACCCAAGTTTGCCCACACCACCCGACGTTGCCCAATCCACCAGAGTTTGCCCAATCTACCAGAGTTCCCCTCCCCCCCTCCCCCCCCACACACACACACGCCTGAGTAAGTGAGTATGGCCACTCCACTCGAATTTGCCCACTCCACCCGATTTTGCCCACTCTACCCAAGTTTGCCCACTTTACCCAAGTTTTTTTCACCTCTTCCCAATATAAATAGCCAACAAGGTTGCCTGCGAAGGAGGCTGGAAAGTCGAAAAATTATTATTAAGTAATTAAAATACATTCTGAGACGACATGTTGATGCCTAGAACAATAGTCGGTAAATGGCTCAGCAAGGGAAATCCCTCACGCGTAATGATATCAGTCTCAAAAGCATTTATGTACATATTGTTTCCTTGCAAATATTAAAAGGCACTGTCAACTGTTGACACTATCGTGACGTTGAGTTCCACTATAAACATAAACTCATGAAAGAGTACTGTTTTCCTCAAGAGTCAAGACTGGCCACTGAACGGCAGCAAATAGAAGAAAACAACCGTAAAATCTCTTACCAAAATATAGAATTATTAAACAAGAGAAATCATTCTACTCACTGAAATCAATGTTTATTTGCAGCTCACAGCACTCGCGTCCTTGCCTCATTGTGTCGACAGTTCAGTAACGTTTGGGTATGACAGATATGGCACCGATTTCATCATTGTCGATTGCTCGTGGCGAAATATAAGTTACAGATTTCTCATTCCCGTGCTTGTACAAAAATATCATTGGCAGTGATTTCAATAAAGTTTCCGTTGGAATATTGTCATGACTATTTGAATAATAACTTTAATAGATCAATTCATAATTATCTGAGTTTACCGGTTTAAAGGTACATGTATATGACTTTTTATGTTATGTATCTTCTGATTTTAACAAAAATATATTATTTAATTATCAATATGACAGTGTTTATAGCTTTTATATGTGTAAAATTACTATTCCTTAATTGGAAGTATTGCCTGGCAGAAGGCATTGCTTTCTTAAAATTATAATGTGATAATCTATATAGTGGTCTAAAGTTAATTATAAAAGTGCATTATTTTACATGGTTATATCCAAATGGGTTAAGCATTAGTTGCCAAATTACACCGTCATGTTTTAGACAGGGACTGCAGAAGATGTTTTTGAGTGTATGGGGTATGCGGGCATGCATGAATTTTTAGACTTCCTACAAACTATTTTCAGGCTCATTTGCAGTCTGGGTAAGAATGCACTAATAAAGCACCTAGATAAAACCTTTTATGTCCTAACTTAAGACAATATTAAATGAACAAACATATACTTGCATCAGTTCAAAGTTTTGTCAGACTGTTTGAGCCTTTTTAATAGGCCATTTTCAAAATCACATAATATGGTTCATACATATATAATGCTGGAAGGACAAAATGTTTAATATGGCATCAATCTCATTGAAAAAGTGATGTATGATCAGTTTATCATGCTTTGCCCATACAGCTGTTGTTTACTCAAATCCTGAAGCATTTTTTCCCCCAATATCGTTGGCATTATAAAATGTTGTCCTTCCAGAATGATATATGTATGTGAACCATACCACGTGATTTTGAAAATTGCCAATTAGACATGTCTAAAGGTATACGGCTGTATATCATGCATATATACCTGCATGATAGTTTCTTAGCTTTCATTTCAATCCCATTGTTATAATGTATTAGGTTAAGTTAGTCAAAAATGTTGGGGGGGGGGGGTGAAAACGGTTTGTCACACCCACGTGGGGCATGCTTCCACCACCGCTGCTCATGTCATTTAATAATGAGACTGACAGATGGTATAATTGTAAGGCATTCATTCAATCATGAAGTGAACAGTCAGTAATGGTTACAAATCGAATTATAGTAAGGTTAATACTGCTGAAAATATCATGTTAGAAACTACTACTTAATATTTTCAGCAGTACTCAAACCTTACTATATTTCGATTTGTATTTCAACACTGCTGACCTATGGTTACAGGTAAGGTTTTTTTTGTTATGGCATCTGGTGGCATAACAGACATGAAACAGGGAGTTAGAGACCTCCAACTCCTAAGGGCCCTCCATCCAATCTATGATCTCATAATTGTGACAATTGAAATTAATTAGTGGAAATGAATCCCATGAAAATGTATTTTAGGTGTGTTACTGTGTAAAATTAGCAATGCCTGTAATTATAATAAAAACTAAATGACTTAAAAAAGCTAGTGGTGTGTTGGTGTAGTACTGTTACTGTTTGAGTCATTAATATTTCGTGGTCCAAGTTCTCATCAGCAGTTTTTACCACCAAACTAGTAGGTACTTTACAGTATGAATTCGTGTTAGAGCCACATGACATTCAGATGGTATTTGTTATGTGTAGCAAAACTGGAAAAAAAAATTTTTTTTTCAATTTTAAATACAGTGAAAGTCCACTGAGTTGGTAAAATTTTGATTTTCAGGCTCTAACCTAGCTAATTCATCTTCAAAGTCTTGAAATAGAAGGAAATAATAATAATACATGTGATAATAATAACACTGTATTTAACCTAGGCCCTAAATCTAATAATAACATCTTAAATCTAATAATAACATCTCAAGTCTAATAAGCAAATCTCGGTGACTAGGGTCCCCTAAGGCAAATTTCCTAAGGGTTCCTAGTAGCAGTGGTGGCACTACGGGTGTGCAAACGGTGCGCTGCACTGGGGCCCATCCAAACCCCAAACTATTATTTAACAGACTGCACAGGCTGTCACTCAGATTTTAGTCAAAAGTGCTCTCAAAATGCAGGAAATGCCATTTCAGAGACCCTAAATTCAAACATTTTCGTGTGTAGATTCCACCTGGACCCCCTACACATGTCGTCACTTTGTGGGAGGGGAGCCCAAATTTTTTTCTCACTTCGTATCTTTAAGATTTTTCCTTATGTCTTACAAACATTGTGAACTACAGCGAATATATAAGCGTGAACTCTGTCAGCAGAAATCCTAAGGACTCAACTCTGTCCATCGTAGATAAATGTAGCTATCCGTCTTAGAGAAAGTTATTTTGTTTACATGTTAGTTATCCTAGAAGTTTTTTCTCTCAAAATTCTAAATTTCTTGTTATTACCAGAAATACTCAGTCTTGCTGACGCTGTGCACATCGAGCTATTATAGTTTAATAATAATATACTGTTGGATTGGTGTCACACATCAAATGTCATCATCCATCTGATCCAAATATACACCATAACATCCATTGTACCGTACACTAATGTCTTTGGTGCATTTATTTTCTTCTGTCTAAGTTCATCAGCAAGGTCGGGTTAGGATCTGGTGTGGCTCGTTTTCTCCTGAGTTTGGCTGACTTGACACAGCAAATATATATTTGACTGCTCTGGGTTTACTTCACTTCAATAATGTTTGCATTGATAATTGGTAAGCCCTAAAGACTCACACTCTCCTTTTCTCTGGTTTGGGTTGCTGTTGCAGTTAAAGCCAATTTGGATTAATCAGGAAATCTTGTAGTAAGCAAGCCCAGTTTCCCATAAGCATTGTGAAAATCTTTCCTAAAAGACCAAATATAAATACACATCAAATCAAATGAGTTTAAATATAGAAATATATGGAGTTCTAGCTCGCGAAATAGAGTATGAATAAATTGTGTAATAAAAGTAGCGTGCTGCGTAGGCAGTGTAGAAACAACAATCGAAATATAGTAAGGTTAGTATACTTCCGAAACAGAGAACGTAGGAGTCTAACGTTTCGAGCGAAGGCCCTTCGTCAGAGAGAAACGTAAAGAGTGTAAACAAATAATCAGCTTATATACGAAAGGTAATCTGGTGACCAAAATTAAGCCAATCAGACAAAAATGACAATAACAAATTGATAATGAGATGCAAAAAATTAGCCAATCAAATCAAAATAGTTCTTCCTCAGATGGCAAAGGTTCTGGAAAAAATCCAGCTACAATTAAACAGCAAAGATCTTGGAATACGTCATAACCAGCATGCATTTACCGAGAAACGGTCCACCGTCTCTGCCCTCGCGGATATTACACAGTCTTGGTATGATTCAACAGACAATACACGTGCTGACCGAAAGGGAGTACATGCCTTGTTTTTGGACTTTATCAAGGCGTTTGACCGTGTTGATCACGGCACATTACTTGCTAAACTAGCCTTAACTAATATGTGTACTGGCCTTTGGGAGTGGATTCTTGACGACAGAACCCAGCAGGTGAGACTTCCTGGTGCAATCTCCAAGATCGCCGCATGCCCAGCTGGAGTACCACAAGGCTCGGTAATTTCACCATTCCTGTTCAGTGTCCATGTCAATGACCTGGAGGATATTATTCCGCGTGATATTAGGGACTCCATTGGTATTTGTAAGTATGCAGATGACTGCACCTCATACGAAGCCGTCTCGGCTAATCATCCAAGTCAAATGCAAGTGGTCCTCGACAGCGTACAGTCTTGGTCTCAAGAAAACAAGATGGTTTTAAATTCCACCAAAACCAAGGAAATGTGGATAAGTTTTAGGGATGTTCCAGGCTCAGATAACTTAACAATCGAGGGTAAACCACTGGAACGTGTAAGCAGTTTTAAGCTCCTGGGTGTTTTCTGCCAAGAAGACCTTAAATGGAAAACTCGTGTGCAAGAGACAATACAACCTCGTCCTCAGGGCCTGTTGCCCTGTGGCAGCGCGAAAAGGCCCTGGCATCGGCTGGTGGGTTCTGTGTTTTCATTGGTTGATCGATTATCGTAAATATTCTTCGCAAATACAATTAATGCAAAGTTCAGTCAATTAATTTGCTCATGACTCATATTCGACAATAGCTGATAGCTCATGAGCGCCACGTTTACAATTTGATCTGTTCTTATACTTATGAGTAGCGGATTCCAATAACGTTTGGTAAATTCAATGGCGAAAAACCGACTCTCGAGGCCGGATAGAAATTTTTGCTCGGAGTTTAATCAGTGCCGTCTTTCGAAAGTCGTCATGGTTCGGTATTCAGTAAAAGCAGTAATGACACGGATTTATTTAGATCACCGAGGACGATTCGAGTTCAAAGTTGATATGCAGAAAGTGCGAGGTACTTCTTTTCAAGATAAGCGGCTTTATAGACAAGAGCCAAAATATGCAAATTAGAATATACATTGAAACGAAGTGTGTGAGGCTGGGAGCAGTATATGCTCTCCAAATAAAATGGCAATTTGGAGAGCACATAGGTACGACAGCGCGAGTGAGTACGATTTTGGAATTTTATACTGGTCAGTTAGTTCAGATAAAAAATAGTTGTGAGAAATTTAATACCATTAATGCGAGCATCACATTTCGAATTTAGTCAATTCAGTTGCAAATTTGAGGTTGTAATTATATATATTCATTTTCCAGTTTCAAAGAGAAAAATTTCAAAGAACAAAGAGTGTAGATAAACCTCTTGGAAACGCCGTTAAAATGTGTCCTCAATGACTATATTTATAGTGGCAAATATTATATTTTAGTCACACAACTAAGATAACAAATGCAGAGTGACAAGGAAAATAACCGGCCAAAAATATTTGTCAACAAAAAATAGACGCGCAGAAAATATTATGAAAGCTATAGTTTAAGCATGTCGCTTTTCCTGATATAAAAATATTCATATATCTACGCCAAATAATAAAATATACGTGCAGAACTGAAAAGCTAGAACGCTTCATGCAGCCTTGTACTTCTCTGGTAAGCTTTGACGTCTTGTCAATTTCACCTTACCCTGGTCCCAGAGGTCCTACACCGCCCGCCCCCCCCCCCCCCCCCCCCCGAAATGCTGAAGCGGCGAGAGAACCTCTGGTCGAAGACGCTATTAATCTCACTTTCATGTTGCAGTAATCTAATTAAATTGAACGGGGGGGCGGTAAAACTTTTTGCACCATTAATAGAAATTTTTATTTATTAAGGACGTTTAAGGCGCAGGCTAGGAGGAATAAACTATAAAAGTCTAGAAAGTTGGCCGTTTTACCAGTCGAGCAAGGAAAAAAAACCAACAGTCCACAAGACAAGACAAGACAACTTATTAGTTGCGCTGAATGACTCGCCCGACCGCTTCAGTGATCAAATTATTTGTTCGTTTGATCGTTTCAAAATCACTTGCAAGCTACAATAACAGGAAAATTCTTATCTATAGGGCAGAATTTTTTCCCCATGGCGCTTTAATTTCTATACCGCTGCTATTCAGAAAAATTACGAAAACGAAACCGAATTTTATGTGTACAACTACAAGTCCAGAAGTCCTACAACGCAAAAATGTCACCCGTTCACAAAGAAATAATATGCATTATTCTAGATTTGTGTTTGGGGGCTTGGGGTAAAGATATAACCAGACGTTTGAATTTTTTCTTGTAATGACACGAGAGAAAATACGCCGCCGCCAAATTATACAGGGAAAGTAAAAGAAATTGACACAAATAAAGCGCCATTATCAGTTGTTTACGTTTTTTCTTTTGAATCAATGCGTGTGAATTATTTGCTTGTGACGTACGCGCCAAATATTCTTTAATTTTTCCGTGCACGTTTTTTCAAATCAGTGTTAGTTCACGTTCTCTTCTTTAGAGTGTTCATAAACAACGGATTTTTATTCTTTAGCATGTATGAGATGACTGGATGAGGTCAAAATAGGAGTTAAAAAAAATAAACAGCTATCAATTCGTTGGTGGTTAATACAAATACATGGCATGGCGCCTTGCTTTTGGCACTTACGACGCCGTCATTATGTTCGTAATAACATTAGCGATAGGATTTATAAATTACAATCACAGAATGATATAACAAGTTCATTCATGCAACAACTGTATTCAAATAAAAAAAAAAACCGTCATACTTGGATGTCATGGCGAACCCACTAGAGAATATTGAGAAAGCTTGCTGAACGACGTTCTCGGCATATATAAATTATAGTTCGGCGGCGGATTAATACTCGATCGCCAAATCCGTATGGCAACGTAGAAATATTTCTTGAGTAGGAGAAATAATAGTTTAGTCTACGCACTGAAATAATATTTATACCTCCACGCACTGCAAACTTGGTGTACTAAGGTACGACCCAGAAATGTGCACCAGCAACGGTGTTTGTTAGTTCTTGTTCTTTACGGCTTTGTTTTGCAATTTTGCTCCGGAGATTTTAACATAACGATGCTACAAACGCCTTACAAGATGCAGTATATTTCTTCACGCCTCCACCTTTGACTTGTAGTTCTGTAATTATTTTTTTTAATCGAAACCCCCCCTAACAGATCTCTTAGCCAATCAGAAAATGGGGTCAAGATCTGACCCTAGCGACTTCATTGGCTCGGAGCGATCAAAGAAACGGCCAGTTCGACCAGAGCACAGAATAAAGAACTGAGCAGAAGGGCCACTCGGGGCTCGGAGTGTCGCCGTTTTTCAGTGCGCATGCGCGAGGTCTGCGAAGCTCGCAGCCAGTAAAACTCAGCCAGGTCAACAAGGAGTGTAATGGCGAAATGCGGAGTTACTTCACTAAAACCACTATATCTCACAAACAAGTCGCTCGATCTTCACGCTACAACCAGTAGTGATTGAGAGAAGGTAAGTGACAATATTTTTGTTGTTTAGAAGACATGAAAAACATCTGAAAGTGAAAATTTACGGAATTAAAACCGCCACAGTATAGAGCCACTAAAGTATTCTTGTCGATTTTCCACTTGCCTTTATGGCTTGAAAAAAAGAGTAGAAACTCTTTGAAAACATTTCAAACATTGAGTACAAAGATGAAATCACACGTATGTATTATTATTTATTGAATTAGACGAGTAGTTCTGAACAACGAAGCAATTCTGTTAGGTGAATTTGGGGCAATTGAATACACACTGTGACACTGACACTGAAATTTGCTGACCAGTATTCCATATTAAATCAAACTAGCAAGTGCCCACAATCTACCCGCTTTTCAAAACTAAAGTTCATAGCTCTCCAATAATAACTTTAATATTTTTATTGAGAAGTGTGGCTGTGATTTTTATGTTTGTTTTATTTTTTATTACAGTTGAATCATGCATACAGTACTTCTGGAACTTGTTTATAAATATATTCATATCATGTCAGAGCATTGATCTTCTTGAACTTGACAGCAGTGTACTGAAATATACTGGTGTATAAGAGTTTCAAAGGAATATTGTGTTCATTGGATGGTCACTTGTAAATTATTTCTATAGTTTGATACTGTACTTTCATTTGTACTACAGTGAAAATTATTTTTTGCTATATAAAAATAAATATTTGGGATTGACTGTTTGTGATTGAATTGAGGTTGAATTTCTTCTTGAACTACACCAGTGCAACAGCAAATTTGCACTAACTTTGAGTTTTCCATAATTATATATGTCCAAACAAAGTCATTCAGAGAAATTAGTTTTGCTAAAACAGTGTCCTTGTCCAATTATATGCTAAGAAGACAAATTGTATTAATCTTGGTTACTTCAGCATCTGAGATGTAATTTTGATAATCAGGCCTTTCCAGATTACAAAATTAAAGAATCAAGAATGCAATTGCATGCAAACATTTCTGCCTAGTTAGTTTCAATTAATCAATGGTTTATAGTGCTGTATATAAACTTGCACAATATCAAATGATTTCAACATGCAAAACCGATTGCTATTGAGAACGTTTTATTCCTTCTGTAAGACAATGATGTGAAAAAACTTTATATATATTCTATCATGTATTCTAAACAAATTTAGTATATTTTGTAATTCAGTTTTTTAACTGCAAATGCGGTATTAAAAGATACAAATAGCCCTGGTCACTGGTGTCAAACAACAAGACAGCATTACAGCAAACAGCTCACAGGTGGTGACACCAAGCAGTAATTTAAGCATAAGTTACCTCTATCATAAGTTTAATTCCTACATGTTAGTTTTAAAACAATATAACAACAGTAAACAACTGGCCTTATTAATTTCAAAATATATTTAATACTGTAAAACGACAAAACGTCACCTAATAGAATTGCTTCGTTCTTCAAAATTACTCATTCCATTCAAGAAATAACAGGAAATATGTGCAGCTTAATCTTTATACTTAACGTTTAAAGTGTTTTCAAAGATTGTCTGCTCTTATTTTTGCTTCCAAATGCAAGTTTAAAGATGGTAATGCTTTAAATAGCTTCACACAGTGGCGGTTCGAGTTCGTTTTAATTCCGTAAATTTTCACTTTCAAATGTCTTTCGTACCTTCTAAACAGCAAAAATATTGTCATATACCTCTCCTCTATTACTACTGGTTGTAGCGTAAAAATCGAGCCACTAGTTTGTGAGATATAGCGATTTTAGTGATCCAACTCCGTATTTCGCCATTGCACTCCTTGTTGACCTGGCTGAGGTTTACTGGCTGCGAAATTTTCCGGAAGTGGTTTTCGGTAACAAGCGCGGGGACAAAAACTTCAAAGGTTCCGACCCGAGTGGCCCTTCTGCTCAGTTCTTTATTCTGTGACCAGAGGTTCTCTCGCCGCTTCAGCATTTCGGGGGGGGGGGGGGGGAGCGGGAGCGGGCGGCGTAGGACCTCTGGGACCAGGGTAGTTTCACCTTTGCCACTATTTATATATTTATGTGATTTCGCCTTTAGGAAAAACCTGACAGTCTGCGGATTATAGTAAACTTTTCATATAACCCAATTTTAAGTAGAACTGATGACTAAACAATCCACAATTCAAATTAAACACCGTCCATTTATGGGACTGAGTGAGGACTGAGTTAAAGAAAGTTATATTTACACTTAATTCATGATTTGTTGTTTTGACGGCCACGTATTCGTGCGACCAGACACGGCGTTAAAAATATCTGTGAGTAAAGGTACGTCTGCTTCCAGATATTCTCAAAATCAAATTCCTTAAGATTCTCGTAACTGTTACCACACAACACTGAACCATCCAAACGTTTGCAAAGACGTTTGCGGGCTGATTTCATCTCGTCTGCGATGGATGACTTAAAGATGGTGTCAGATGAAAGCTCACAAATTGTTTTCTTCTAAATTTCGGTCAACAAAAAGTTGTGAATTTCAGGAAGCTGATTCATGTTTGTCCCTTCCTGTAATTCAGTGTTTTAGCTGCGAAATTGGTTATTAAATAAACGCAAATATACACAAAAATATATTTTCAAAATTTTAAATTTTGAATTTAAATTTGTATTCCTACTTTCACCATTGTAATTTAACTCTAAGTCTATTATCGGTGTATTCCCTTCTAAATATAAAGAACGTATATATTTAACAATTAGACAACGAGCCCAAGTTTTCTATTTAACAATTAGTCACCGAAGTCGAGGTGACTATCCGGTGAATATTGACCGAGCCGCGAAGACGCGAGGTAAATACACCGATAGTCACAGAGATTGAGGTGACTAATTGTTTTAGCATAATTTCAGAGGTTGATAAAAAATCAATACTGACGTTGAAACTAACAAAAACTTTTAAACAACTGCTTTCATTTTAACAGTCGTGATTCTGTTTATTCACAGACGATGTTAGCAAACCACAGTCTTTGTCAGTAAATAATTTCAAAAAAAGAGTAAACAACATTCTACTTTGGAACCGAACTTGTACATACGTTCAAAAATATGCTAAAAGGACTTTTATTCTGGTCTTTTGGCTTCTGTGTTAGACTTTTTGCACGTAATTCATGTTCAATAAGTTTTTCACTCATGACGAAGTTTTCGAAAACATCGCTACGACCAAAACCTAACCAAAACTTAATAGCAAATACGAAGAATTATAGAAAATATACTTACTTACCTTTACAGAGTTTTGTTTTTATGATATTTGACATGTACAACATCTCAGTGATAAACCTTTTCAGTATTATGCTCTAATGTTTGTTTCAAAAACTAACAGACACCATTTTGAAAAAAAAAATCAACAGTGATTCAATGAATCGACAAATTCTAAAATCTCATAGTTCAAAATGACAAATCCGAGGGGGAGACTGAAACGAGTAAAGTCAGTGCAGTCTTGGATAAGAAGTACCAGTCTCTTTTCCAAAACTACTTTTCAAGAACAATTTCTTGTGATGCAATAGTCATCGCGCTAGGCGATGACTATTACCTCAGATTCACCGCTGTGCGGACCAATCAAAAAGCTGGAAAGCCTCTTTTCCACTATGGAATTATACTAAGAGCGAATAGTCAACGAAGCGATTCCGAGTTGCCTATGGCTCATAGAAAACGAGGGCGAGTTGTCTAATTGTTTTAGTATAAATTTACTAGAAATACATGAAGGCAACAACCCCTCGCCCGCTTTATATGCATTTTTTAACCCCCCCCCCCCCCCCCCCCCCCCCTCCCCCCCTAATTTCTGTTTTTTGTTGTATTAATGACACACAGATCAGAAAACATCCCAGAAAATTACACCGAAAGAACATGCAAAGTCAATATTAAAAAAAAAAAACACAACGAGATGAACCAAATAACAAATTTTAATTCAAAAATAGATATAAACAGTGGCCAAGAAAAGACACAATGTCAACGTCCTAGCGTTCAACTGACAACTCTAGACAATATATTATTTATATTAATTTTCATTTTCAAGATTTCTTCCGTTTTAACTTAGCTAAACTGGTAAATACGAATCTCTTGCCGCAAACACTGCCAATTCAGTCTACTCTTTTCGGATTGTTTTTCTCGTTCGCGGTTTCTTACTTTTCTTCGAAGGAGTGACGTTTGTGCGATAAAACAGATGGCAAATACTTTCCCGTACAGACCAAGCAAACGAGGTTAACAAAGAATTTATTATATGGCTATTGGTTCACTTTATTTTTAAGTTTCGAGCGTTGTTTTCGCCTTTGGAGCACGCTGTTTACCTTAATACCTGTAACAGTTGTTGCTATGGCAACATTGACTTTTCAAAATGGCTGCCAATTACCCTTCAAACTAATTTAATTCGGAAAAAACTTTGGTGACCCCAATGTTTTTTTCATTAGAACTTTTCTTGAAGTATAAGTAATCAATAGGCCGATTTTAAAAAAATTCTGTAGAACGAAATTTTTTTAAAAATTAACAAACATGATTTTTCCGGAAAAAAAATTATTCGTTCAACAGAATTTTTCTAAAATCGGCCAATTGAGCACTCATACTTCAAGGAAAGTTTTAATGAAAAAATAATTGGGGGTCACCAAAGTTTTTTCCGAATTAAATTAGTTTGAATGGTAATTGGCATTTGAAAACCATTTTGAAACGTCATTGTTGCCATAGCAACAACTGTTGCTATTTATTTGGTAACAGTTTTTGATTGTCAGACTGTTTAACTATGCATAACATTTCGTTTTATTCTTTTCCCGAATTGTTTAATCACGTGTTTTGGACTCTCAAACTTGTATTTTCCATTTTTCAAGAAACTGTATGGAGCCACCTTAAAGAAAATCAGCAGTAATGTTCCAACACATTTTATTGTTCAGAGTATTTGAATAAAGATGCCCAATACTCAAATCAACTCAACTCAGAAATCTTCTCGCCAAAACTTACAGGGCCGAGAAAAAAAGCGTATTGACCCTGAGGTCAATATCGTAAAATCCCGACCTCTTGGGAACCAATCAGCGTGCGCCGTTTTGCGTACGAACCGGAAATCAAACCCAGCCATATAATAATAATAATAATAACAATAACATTCATAAACTTTATTTCATGAGGGTAAATAACATTATTACTCAAGAGAGTATTCTTCCTAATGGCCTCTCTAACTAAACACAAAGGAAAGACGGTAAATAAATAAATATTTTGACAAGTAAGAAAAATAACATGCATGAATTTCAACTGTCTAAATACAATAAAATACCCTAGGAGTAACTGGTACATTCAGTAAGATGTTTGCAACTAGAACATGAAAATTGTTCTAAATGGTCAACTTTTAATTCAATTGGAGGAAAAATTGTTTCAATTTAGATTTGTAGGATATGACAGTGAAATCATTAATATTTTTCAACTCAGTAGGTAATGAATTAAAAAGCATTGCTCCACTGTATGAGAGTTTTGATTTGGCTAATTCAGACTTTACTTTCGGTAACTTTAAATCAGTGGAAGATGATCTCGCATCAACTTTATGTGCACCTCGAGAAAATGTGAACAGGTTACGAACTTCAACAGACATTGAAGTTCAACACGAGTTAAACACGATTTGAACACGAGTAGTAACTTTCTCATTTTAATAAGATTTTGGATAGGAATCCATTTTAATTTACGGAACGAGGCGACAGAGGGAGTCTCGATGCCTACATACAGAATCAAACGAGCTGCTCTTTTTTGTAGTTTTAAAAGATCATTGATTAACAAAATGTTGATATTTAAGTCAAATTCGTTCGTTTGTTTGCGGGTTTTATTGTCAAGTCATATATATTTTCAAATATTACCGTTAAAACACCCGCACTGCGGGCTACCACACACCTTGAAATTTGGGGGCCTGTGGTTCAATTAAGAAATAAAATAGAAAATTGAGGAATAACTGTGTCTGACATTGAAGGTTCAAAGCTTTAGGTTGCGTCTGACAAGTACTAACAGCTATATTCACAAAGAAATCATTAAAAATATTACACTTCTTCCAGTTTTTCCTATCTTGTATTGTCAACCTTAATTAAGAATAATAGGAGGGTGTGTATTTTTTGTAGGTAAAACTTTTTTTTAATTTTCCAGATTTGTTTTGGGTTATTTACATTGTCACCGAGAAGCCGTTTATAGTAACTGTTTTAGCATGTTTGATAAGATGTACAGTTTTGTTACGCCATAATTTATATTGAGACCAGAAAATTGGATCTAGTGGATTTTTAGCGAGTTTGAGAAAATTATCTCTTTTACGACCAGCAGCACGTATAACCTTATTCATCCATCCTTATTCATTCGCCGGATTGTCACAGACAGAAGAGAAGCATTTTATTCGAACACGCATTATCGTCGCATTATCCCTTATTGTCGAATTTAATCGAGTTATACGTCGCAGTTTCGTCGAATAGAATTCAAACAATTAAATTCATCTGAATTGTGCGACCTTTAGCGCAAGCCTTAGACAGTGCCGAATTAACCATACTGTAAAAGCAGCATATGCCGCGGGCCCCGCGCTTTCTGATTGTGCAATTTTTTGTTCTGAGGCTAGGGACTTGGGTGGGGGCTCCGCGCCACTCTCCTCCGCAGAGGCCTACTTTTAGCTATATTTACCACTGAATTACGTAATTTAATAGAAGCGAGGCGCGCGTATATTTACCACTGAATTACGTAATTTAATAGAAGCGAGGCGCGCGGGGGTTGACGGGAAGGGGGGAGAAAAAGTAAGGCTCTGCCATATAATGTTTTCAATATGGCGTCGAATTACCGCGAGAGTCGACTGGCGCAGCTAGTGAATATTCATGATGGCGGATCACATGAATGCCGAAATAAAGAGCCTTTTATCTTTGGCAAATAGACCATTACAAGACGCTAAAGTTTGTGGTAACATTGTTTGTTCAGAGTGTATTGTCTTGAACGAAGGAATAAAGTTCTATATCGATGATGTTGGGCTGAAGCGACACTTTAAAATAAAACATCGAGGGAAGACATTCGACCACAACGTGCATATGGAATGCAAGAGAAGATTTCGAGAGCTGCATGCTGAGGAAACCCTAAACATGGTGAAACAGTTATCCAATATGCGACTAGAAGCGGTGTGTTATTTAGTAAATGTTTTATTTTCATAAAGATAACCTTTTTGCTTGTACATAATACATATGATTATATGAGATTATGAAGTCAATAAATCGCCAAAGTTAACAACATTTATATATTGTCCATATTCAATTTGTCCATATTCCATTGTCCATATTTTTGAGTTTAAAAACGTAAACATCGTTAATAATATGTGATTTCATCAGGACATTTTCACATAAACAATATGGCGATCGACACGGTCTCACACGTGTCTGTAGTCAAAAATCAAAAGTTGATCAAATACCTTTAAAATACTATAAAATTCAATTTACTTACCTTCCAGGCTTAAATTATGAAGAAAAACTTCCAAATCTTCGACGTCGCTATCGCTTTTATCGTGTTTTTCAGCCATCCCCGAGAACCGCGAATTAACCCCGAGAACCGCACGTTATGTATAGCAGAGGCTTCTTCGCATTTCCTTCGCCCCCGTCCTCCCCCCCCCCCCCCATCCTTCGTTCCCCGTCCTCCCCTCCCCTCCCCCTCCCCCTCCCCCTCCCCTCCCCTCCCCCTCCCCTCCCCCTCCCCCTCCCCTCCCCCTCCCCCTCCCCCTCCCCCTCCCCCTCCCCCTCCCCCTCCCCCTCCCCTCCCCCTCCCCCTCCCCTCCCCTCCCCTCCCCTCCCCCTCCCCTCCCCCTCCCCTCCCCTCCCCTCCCCCTCCCCCTCCCCCTCCCCCTCCCCCTCCCCCTCCCCTCCCCCTCCCCTCCCCCTCCCCCTCCCCCTCCCCCTCCCCTCCCCCTCCCCCTCCCCTCCCCTCCCCCTCCCCGCTCCGTTTCCCGCCTTCATATCTAATAATTCAGTGGTAAATATAGCTAAAAGTAGCCAAAGGAAAGCCTCTGCGGAGGAGAGTGGCTCCGCGCTGAAAATATGCCGCGGGCCCCGAGCAACCCTAATCCAGTCCTACGCTATTGTAACAACATGTTATTCTAGATTTTTCCGGCGCAAGCATCATACTGGTCACCCATTGTGAGTGTGGGTGTTGGTTGCTATTGGCTATGGACTGGGTCTTTCTCTCAGTAGAAGTGTTGTCATGCCAATTCTGCCAGACTTTGTCCAACGGCGTAAAGTCTAACAAAGAATCTAATTTAGACTTACTTTAGCAGATTTGATCTTATAAACGTTTTGGTGCCAGGAATTTCTTCAGATAGGAATTAATTTCTCCCGTAACTATTGCTATTACAAAATATTAAAACGAAACCAAATTGATTGAAAGGTCTATCAAATAGGTCATCACAGTTGCGAAGAGGGTCATCACTTAACAATGTCGGTAAACAACAAAAAAATAGAGGAAAAATTAGCTGTATTATGTAGTATATATGATTTACTGATTTAGGTTTAATTGACTAAAGAGTAAAGCCGAGAAAAAACAGGCCATCAGCTTGAATACGATATTTTATTTATCATATGTCGAATACCAACACATTCGGATGGTCTAAACGTTTACTGAAATCAACCACGTCCGATACGCTTTCCAAATTTTTCAGAATTAAGAAAAAATAGAAACCTGTCAACGTTCATTCCAAACGCCCAGTTTAGAGTAAAACCGTTCATGTATATAGAGTAGCAAGCACGCAGCGAATTTTCTTAAACATGGTGTTAATGCAGACTATAACGCTTGATCTGGACAACTAATCAGCGATTTTGACCGGTAGAATGTTTACGATGCAAGAGAAGACCAGATTTCACGCGGTTTTCTTTGTTATTCATAAGTCTTTATCTCCCATACAAACTAAATTCAATTGAATTGAATTGTCATTTTATTTAAAATCTTTATCTGCATAAAGCCCAGGGAAGTATACAGATAAAGAGAAAACCTTGTGGAATTTGAACTAAACTATAGTTAACAAACCTCGGCATTACGCCTATACTTTCGCGCCTTGGGAAGTAACTCTTTCTTAATTAACAATAAATTTAGCTACTGTTACCTGGTCACCTCTTACCCTGTAATCCTAGTAATAATAGTAAGGATACTTTTTTATTGTTCTTCTTGGCGATGGATTTAATTTGAAGTCTAATTTGTTAGAAATAATTTTTCAGACTCTAATTTGGTAATAGAAAATCCTATATATATTGGAAAATCCAAGTACATTCGCGCTTGCGAAATAATTAAGCGGACGCTTCTTTGTTTCATATACGCACGATTAGTTCGCACAGGACATTGCTTCTTGAACTCCGGCTGTGCTTTGTTGGAAATGACAAAGACTTTTCACTTGATAATCAACTCACCGCAAATGATCTTCTATTGTATTTAAGTGCATGATGGTGGCCTGCTTTTCGCTTTGTTTAAGTAAGCATGCGCAAAAGATAGCATAGATAATTTTTCCTTTTTTGACATCGCTAGTGTCCCGCGTTGTCTGGCATATAAGCACTTCACGGGCTCCATATTTTTTTTTCCTGATTTCTAAACTCCGCTTCTTTAAATTAGGCTCGTAAAGTAAGATATCGTATTGCAGGGTAAAGGGTTATTTTTCAAATGTTTATCGTTCTACAGAATTTGCATGTACTGAGAAGCTAACTAATTGTCGCCAGATTAAAGTTAAATACATGGGTGCATTAATAACTAAGACATAACTCTTACTTGTTTTTCGGTTGACTTTGGCAGTGCAAGAAAATCATGAAATTTTCTCTTCATGTATTACAGCTATGGCTGCATATACTATCTGCAAGCGCGAGTATGGCTCATATAACATATGAGGCAATGAGTATGGTTTGGTAGAAAGGTTGTTTTTCCAAGTCACTATATACATATTATCTACTAGGATATATGTTGCAGTTACAGGTTTAGCTGTAGCGCGCGCTGGACAACTTTTACTGTGCATGCAAAAAACTTTAAAACTACATAATACAAAAAATGCATTTGATTTCGACGACATTTTTGTGAATTAATTGTTTAACTCATTCTTGTCCGAGGGCTTCCCCACGTGAAAATAATCGTCTGGCGTCAGCCAGAATAAAATTCTAAACACCACTTGAGACATGAAAGAGTTCAGTTGAAGGTAGATTGCATTACTAGCGGCAGCTACAGAGGACATCGATTATTATAATGACACAAAATTTCTTGCTGTATATATATAGTCATAGAAGAAAAAAACAACAAAATGTAATTGGTAAATTGTTGTATATTGTACTAACAGTATTAGTGACAACTATGTATTAGTTTAGTCTCAAGACTTTATCAGTATTGCTTATATCGCGGTTCCCAATACTTAAAGACGACAGCGACAACTGTCTCACTTGCCCCATTTTCCTGCTCTGTCTTTGTTTTGTTTTTCTTATTGCTAGTTGAGGTTGTTGGTCTTTCTCACACTTTTTGCACCTGTCTTGTTGTTTTGTGTCTCTTATTTTTGGTATCTTGCTGCTTTTACTTGGTAATTAACTCTTACTTAATTAACACTAAATTTAGCTACTATTATGCTAACCTCTTACCCTGTAAGCCTAACAATAATAGTAAGGAAACTTTTTTGGTGTACTGTGTGGCGATGGATTCAATTTGAAGTCTAATTTTTTAGAAGTAATTTTTCAGATTCTAATTTCGTAATAGAAAATCCTAGAGATGTTGGAAAATCCAAGTACATTCGCGTCTGCGAACGATACTTCATATACCCACGATTAGTTCGCACAGGATATTGCTTCTTGAAATCCGGCCATGCGTTGTCGGAAATGACAAAGACTTTTCACTTGATAATCAACTCACCGCACCGCAAATGATGTGCTATTGTATTTAAGTGTATGATGGTGGCCTGCTTTTGACCTTGTTTAAGTAATCATGCGCAAAAATAGAGTAGATCCCACCCCCCTCTTTTTTCACATCTCTCTGCCGCAGTTCACTGATTCCATATCCCCCTTGCTTTCTAAACTTCGCTTCTTTAAATTAGGCTATGTGCACACGGTAACGTTTCCGAGCGTTTTCGTATTGTTTACTGTTCTCTGGGGAATCAGGAACAATCAGTTTATTAATTGAAACAATACGAAGACGCTTGGAAACGTTACCGTGTGTACATAGCCTCAGGCTCATAAAGTAAGATATCCCACTGCAGAGTAAAGTGTTATTTTTTAAAGGTTTATATCGTTCTACAGAATTATTAAAGTTAAATACATTCATGGGTGTATTAATAACAAAGACATAACTTTTCCTTGTTTTTCGGTTGACTTTCGAAGTGTAAGAAAATCATGAAATTTTCTCTTCATGTATTATAGCTATGCATGGCTGCATATTTTATCTACATGCGCGATTATGACTCATATAACATGATGCAATGTGCATGGTTTGGTAGAAAGGTCTGTTTTTTCAAGTCACTACTACATATGGTTTACTAGGATATATGTTGCAGTTTCAGATTTAGCTGAAGCGCGCGCTGGATAAATTTTGCTGTGCATGCAAAGAACTTTAAAACTATATAATGCAGAAAATGCAATTGATTTCGACGACATTTTTGTGAATTAATTGTTTAACTCATTCTTGTCATAAAATTTCTTACTGTATATAGTCATAGAAGAAAGAAAAACATTGGTAAATTGTTGTATATTGTACTAACAATATTAGTCACAACTGTGTATTAGATTAGTCTCAAGACTTTATCAGTATTGCTTATATCGCGGTTCCCAATACTTAAAGACGACAGTGACAACTGTCTCACTTGCCCCATTTTCCTGTTCTGTTTTTGTTTTTCTTATTGCTAGCTAGTCGAGTTTGTTGCCCTTTCTCACGCTTTTTGCACCTGTCTTGTTGTTCTGTGTATCGCCGCTGTCTCTCTTATTTTTGTTCTCTTGCTGCTTCTACATGCATGCATGCACGGTCTGTTGCTGCTGCTCGATCGCCTGCTGCGCCGTGATTTGTTGACTGCTATCTTCATAATCTATGCATACGCTCCATTTCACCAGCATGACAAGTAAATTGCAAGGCGTTGTCAAGTGGCATAACTAGACGCAGCTATAAATAGAGTGGGTTACTTTTAGACTTTTCATTTATGAAGAAGATGCAGGAAGAACACTACAGAATAAATTGCTGGTAAGTTTTATATTTACGTTCGCATCTTCCGTATACATGCATTCCGGATCGGGTATAGAAAAAGAAGAGAGAGAAGACGAAGTACGACAGGCAACTTTACTTTGGCGATTCAGTAGTTTTCATAATGGTTCTCAACAAAGTGGCCTGCATATTGTTTTTCGCTAAAGAAAATGGCTTCTATAAATATAGAATCATAAAAATTACGAATATGCTTTGCTTGATTTCCACTGTTGTTTCTTGAAGAGTACTCGAGTATAAGAAAGAAATAATTGCAAATAATTTGAAAATCATGTCAATAATCCTTGTTGTAAAGCTTTTTCTAAAGATAAACAGAACTGGTGAATCTATTATTATAAGAATCTTCGTACTGGACAATGCGAAGGCTTTCGATCTCATCGATTATAATTTACTTGTATTAATCGCTGTTAATACTTGGATCAATGATTTTCTAAGCAATAGGTCTTAAACGGTAAGTTAGTCGATCAGATTATTTTTCAAGTAGGATGGTGTTCGATACCTGATGGAGTTTCTCAGGAACTAAGCGTACATGAGCAATAACATTTTCATGCCGCGATGCAGATATAACCCTATAAAGTTGTGGTTGGTGAAATTGTGAAAAATATCAAGGCTGTGCCCCCAGATTAATATGAAGTTTTTAAAACTTCACTGAATTCTTCTATTTTTTTATTTAGAAGAACAAACAAAATATGAAGCTTTCCTTGGCTTTTGTTTTCGTTTTTATGGTACTTGTGGCATTTGCACAAGGACGTACATGGCACAATGCTAAAGAGGTCAGTTATACAGGGTCGTATTAAGAGATTACTGCCCCCGGCGTAAGGCGTTGATGGCGCCTATGACCACCCACTCCCAAGTCTTCTTAGAGGCATTTAGATTTGCATAAAAGGTGTGCATGCAACACTTCGTGGTTTCTCTGCCAAATCTTTGTCCTGGTTCGTTTTGAGAACATACGCGTTGATGTATTACTGTGTAGCGATCAGCGTAGGGCAAAACCCAACTCTATAGGATGAGTACATTCGAATCTCCACTTTGATATTTATTTAGTTCCACTTTATTTTTTAAAGTATATTAGGTATCAGACGACAAATTCTTGACTGACAACTGCAACCATTATGCTGAACAAGTTTTAACCTGTATAAATAAGATATTATATTATACTAGGAGTTACTATCGCAAGGAAAGTGCTGCCTTTTTGCCACATGAACTGAATGCAAAATTAACTCGTACAAATACAAAGCCACACTGTATGTATCAATTTATTTTGTAGTCAAAGTTGAGATTACAACACTCGGTTTGAAAAGTGTACAAAAACTACTTCCAGTTCACAAATCACAAACCAACACATTGGAGTGGGTTATATTATTATTACCTCCGCCCGGTTATGCTTTTGCCTCTTTCTGTCTGTCTGTCTGTTTTCCAGTCTGTTCGAACATTAGTGTAATAAAAGTAGTGTGCTGCGTAGGCAGTGTTGAAACAACAATCGAAATATGGTATAGTAGGTTAATACTGCCGAAACAGAGAACGTAAGTGGTCTAACGTTTCGAGCGAAGGCCCTTCGTCAGAGAGAAACGTGGCCTTCGCTCGAAACGTTAGACCACTTACGTTCTCTGTTTCGGCAGTATTAACCTACTATGCAAATCTTCAATATTCACAAACAAACTGAATTCACAAAACAATGGGCTTGTCAGTTTCATTGTTTTCACAAAAGGTGCGGTCTTGGATAAAGAAACAACATTAATATTTGCATAATATTAGTGAATAAATCTTAAACTCATTAATAATTGCTGAGGAAAACACAAAGGAAATCAGTACCGTGTCAGGGTTTGGATTTGGAGGGGAAAAATTAAAAAAAAAGATGAATTAATCAAACTTTCGCCTCAATATTCTCTAAAAATACAGATTTGTTTGAGATGCTATAATTAAACATTCGAAAGAGCGTTTAACAAACTTCTAGGTGTTTTGATGTAATATTTAAACAACGAGAGCTAGTGTTTTACCAGGATATACAAACCGAGTGTTTTTGTCGTTCAAGTTAAAATAGCTTCTCAAATTAGTTTCAATAGTGAATTTTATCAAATATATATTTTTATAGGTATTATATATATTTTAATAGGTATTATATATATATTAAATAGCCTTATGCCTGAGGGTGTTTCACCGGTATATCCAAATCATTCTGGTGGTTATATGCGTCTGTTATTTTTGATTAAATTACAATAATTATTAATAATTTGAGAAATGACTCCTCCTCCATTACCTCTGCCAGAAGGTTATGTTTTTACCCGTTTTGTCTGTTTGTTTGTTTGTTTGTTTGTTTGTTTGTTTGTTTGTTTGTTTGTTTGTTTGTTTGTTTGTTTGTTTGTTTGTTTGTTTGTTTGTTTGTTTGTTTGTTTGTTTGTTTGTTTGTTTGTTTGTTTGTTTGTTTGTTTGTTTGTTTGTTTGTTTGTTTGTTTGTTTGTTTGTTTGTTTGTTTGTTTGTTTGTTTGTTTGTTTGTTTGTTTGTTTGTTTGTTTGTTTGTTTGTTTGTTTGTTTGTTTGTTTGTTTGTTTGTTTGTTTGTTTGTTTGTTTGTTTGTTTGTTTGTTTGTTTGTTTGTTTGTTTGTTTGTTTGTTTGTTTGTTTGTTTGTTTGTTTGTTTGTTTGTTTGTTTGTTTGTTTGTTTGTTTGTTTGTTTGTTTGTTTGTTTGTTTGTTTGTTTGTTTGTTTGTTTGTTTGTTTGTTTGTCGCCAGGATATGTCGAAAAGTATTGCACGGATTTTCATGTAATAGTCTCCAGAAGGGTTGGCCAGAGACCAACAACGAACCATTAAAATTTGGTTGAATTTAGTCAAAATTTGGATGAGTAATTAATAAAAATCTGACCGCAAGATTCTCCGTGTAGAAGAAATGCATGATTGCGCTCATTATCCTTATTTTATGCAAATATTTTTGCATAATTTTGGTACGACTGCAATCAAGCATTTTATTCATACATTCATGCGTTGGTCTCGTGAGCTAGCCTGGTTAGCGGGTGGCTCGTTTTCTTTTTAAAAATCTCTAATAACCCGCTGGCGGAGGTATATGCAGACTATAACTGCCCTCTAGTTATTTTTATTATTACTATTATTGTTATTATTATTATTATCATTATCATTACTATAATTAATATTATACTTTTCACACTGGCATATTATATCTGCAACTGTTTCATTTGCTTCCTTGCACATTCTGCATTTACTGTCACCATAACTTTTATCTATTCGTGTTTTGATCATACTGCCTAAGTGCCTGATCTTGTACAGCAATGAATCAGTAATCCTTCTGTCTCTTCCTTCATCTTTCCATCCTTTATATAGCCACAACTACAAGCCTTCTGATAATATTTTCTGTCTGCCTTAAACGTTGTCCATGCAGTGGTTTTTCTCTCAATTCCGCTTTCCTTTCTTATCTTTTTTTTTTTTTAACTCTTCTTCATTATCTCAATCTGCCATCTCATTTCCTCTAGCTGCTACTATCAATCTATCCGCGTTCTGACTTATACATACTTTTTTTAAGTCTTAACTGCCAAGTCGACACAGTCTTCAACTCCAATTAGTCCTCGTCTTCCTTCTTTCCTTGGCAAGTACAAGCGACACACACTGTCCTTTGGCTGGAGGGCTCCATTCATTATTATCATTTCTTTGTCATTCTATCCATCTCTTTCAGTTCACTTTTTGTCCAGTTCACAAAAGGCGCAGATTATCATAATGATATTGCCCATGTGTCGATTGCCTTTAATGTGTTTCCTCCAGTTTTGACTGTAATACTTTTCGTACCCTCCGTTTATATTCCATCCTTAACTTTCTTCTCATTTCTTCTCGCTTTATGTGGTCAGCCGCTTCCAGAACACCAAGGTACATATATGAATAATTTTCACGTATGGACCGGATCTTGCCTTCGTCTGGCAAAACGATTCCTTCAGACATAGCCAGCCTTCCTCTCCTCATCACAAGCATAGCACATTTCTTTACCCCAATCTCTTTTATATTCAACCCACGCCATTGCCACATTCCTCTTTCTTTGCTTTACTTCTTCCATCACCATCTTATGTATAAAGAGTTGGTCATTTGTTCCACGAGATTTCTTACGACAGCCTTTCGCTTCTTCGGGCAGAAATTCTTCTCTATCCAGATCGTTATACATCTCCTCAGGAATGATTCCCGTTAACAGCTTCCGCATAAGAGGCAAGCATGTAATCGGTCGATAATTACTAGCCACATTCCCTTCATCTTTGTTTTCCATAGTCAAGTCTGTCCGTCCTTTCGTCATCCAGTTCGGTAGATTTCCTTCGTTTAGACATTCGTTTAATTGTATAAACATTCTTTCATGCATACTCCTGAAATTCTTCAGCCATAAACCCTGCACTAAATCAGGGCCAGGACATTCCAGTTAGGCATCTTTTTTAACATTTTTTCCATCTTATCCGCTGTTAGCTCTATGTTTTCTTGTCCTTGCACTTCCACCTCCTCCTTAATCTCACCTATCCACTCTGCTAAACTGTTATGGTTGGTTTCTTTGCTCCATGTATTACTCCAGAAAGACTTTGCCTTCTATTTGTCAGGACTTACTCCTGATCTATCCTCTCTACTCAATTCCTGATACAGTCTACTCTGGTCCGTTTGAAATAGCTTATTTTGCCTAATTTGTTTTAATTCGTTCCTTGCATCTTCTGACTTTCTCTGCTTTTGCTGTAACTCGTTGTTTCAATTCCTCTATAACACGTTTCTATCCTTTCTCTTTCAACCAATATTTTCTTTGCAATTCTTCTCTATATCTAGTTTTTATCGTCATCCCTTCTTTCAATCTTTCAACTCTGCTAACTTCTTTCCTCAGTTGTTTTATTTGACTTTCTAATCTTCTTTTCCACCATGGTTCCTTCTCGTTTTTATTATACCCAACTTTGATTCCCATATTTTCACTTACAACAACTGCTGCCGCGTATATCGTGTCATTGGTTCCAGTGATGTTATCGGTATTTATCTTTTCAAGCACAACCTCTACTTTCTTAACTTCTGACAAAATCTTCCTCTTGTTTACGTTTTTCAGTGCTGGTATTCTTTTTCAGTTCCGTTCAGTATTTTCTGTTCTTCGTCAGTCCATTCTGCTTCCCGTTCTTCTGTCCCCAGCAGTATCTTGATGACGACCGGGCTTGCGCTGCTGTTCCACAGGACACCTGCCCGGCGAAACACCTTCACATGACGTTATCGAGACACCTTCACACGACGTTCCTTAACGCCGTTATCTACCATTACTTTGTTGGACATTTTCACTCATATGAGGGTAGTAGCTTTAAGGTGACACTACCACCAGTACGTTCATTCGTGTTTCCAGCACTAGGTTGACTGTCGGCCAAGACTAACGAGCTCTACCTGCCCGGATTTGAAATCAGAGTTTTCCTTCTCCTAGGTGGGCTACCAGCCAAAGTTAACGAGTCCCACCTACCCAATGTTGTATCCCTAACAGGCGTGGTTTGGGGGTTGCTAGCACTGGCCAAAGGTGCTACTCCAGACTCTGGAGGGCGGGAGGGTCCACATCCCCGTGGTAGGCCGTAGGCTGAAGCTCATGCTTGTCCTATCCTAGTGCCCATATGATTACTAGTATTATTAATATTATTATGTGTAGCACGTAGCCAGGTCAAAAAGTAAAGTCTGGCCAATAAGACATTCCCACCAATAATTGTTGGGACGTTAACCGAGTCTTACTCCGATTGCACTAATCCACTCAACACTTTCCGTATAATTGTCTCTCCTTCCATATTATTATTATTATTATTATTATTATTATTATTATTACTATCTTTATTACTATTACGAAGATCGTCATCATCATCATCATCATCATCATCATCATCATCATCATCATTATTATTATTATTATTATTATTATTATTATTATCATTATTATTATTATTATTATCATCATTATTATTATCATTATTATTGTTATTATTATTATTACTATTACTATTACTATTAATATTATTATGGTTATTTCCTTACATGAATGTCAAAAACCAAAGAGATGTAAGAGTTTATTTAGTTGACATGGGATTTTCGGAATTTAATTATACTCACGCACTAGGTCTAAATTCATTAATTCACTAGTACTTTACTAAATCTTAATTAATTAATAGAGAGAAGACCTTTTTAAACGCTGCCTACCTCTAGAAGCATTTTGCATCGAAGACGAAGATTGCTGTTCATCACTTCGTTGCAAACGGTAAATATGCAAAACTTTCTCTTATAATTTTTTATTTGTTTCTTCAAGCATTTTCTTAAATGTTCAATGTTCGATCAATCCGTCCATCGGTCGTTCTGTCTGTCCTTTCAGTATATTCACTTTTTTATTAATAGATAATATAGATGGTTTCTTATTAAGCCGTTAAATTTATTTATTCATTTATTTTTCCCATATCAAAGTAATTTTTTATTACGTTTTTATAATCTTTTTAAAATAACAGTAGGGCTAGAGGTCTGCTAGAAATATTATTATGCTTTTTATCAACACCTCTAGTTGTGATTATATTTTAATTAATATTTACAAAAAATCAGTTCATAAAATACTTAAAAAGTTTTTATATAATTAAAAAAGGAGAAAAATTGTTTATATATACTATTAAATTATTAATAAATGTGTGTCAGTATATATATAAAGTACAATGAATTGATAAAAATTTAGCTGAACACTACCAGATTCCAATCAATCCGTAGCTTACACATAATGCTTTAACTACTACATATAAATAACGCGCAATACTTTGGTAAGGTTTTGGTAAGGCAACAGAGATTGCCCTACCAAACCCCAACCAAAATGTAGCATTCAAAATTATATGCAAATTATATATAAACAGAAAGAAGATATTGTAACTATACATCGTATATATGACTAATTGCATGGTATAGTTTACTAATTGTTTTTAATTTATAGGAAATATTATTTTATTTTCCTTTTATAAATATTGTAAGTAATATAAATATTATTATTATTAAAATGGCATGTCTTCATTAATGCTGTGATACACCACGAGGTCTCCAAGATTTGTCTATCATCAGAGCCGTTTCGGAGACTTTGTCCAGAGATTTCACTCTGTGATTCAAATACGGTTTTATTTTGGAGACCAAGTCTCCGATGCGTTGGTCTGCGATACAAAAAGTCTACGAAATCCTAATCATAGACTTGGAGATTTTGAGTCGAAGGCATGGTCTCAGACACAAAATTCTCGGCGACCTCGATGGGCCGATAATATTAGTTCAACAAAGTTTGTACATTGGTTAAGAAAGCTGTTGGCTAAAACCCAGGTTTAGAAGCGGCGTAGCCAAGGAAGGCTCCAAGGCCCGTTCTCGTGAAAAGTTAAATCCGTGGCATTAGTTGCATTACCAGACATTTGGGTCATTTGTGCCGCTGCTCTCGGTCAGCGGCTATATTCGCCTAATAATAAATTATATATTCTAGAATTTCTAATGGTGTGATTCTACTGTATTCTAGTGTTTCTCATTTTTCAGATCATTGAGTTTTTTAGAATTCGCCTAAATCGTGCACGTTAGAAAGTTCAAACGCTTTTGGAAGTACAGTACTATGCTAGAGACAAATGAGGACCTTTGTATGCTCTCGAAGTAGACTGACTCATGCCGAATGCAACGCGAGTCGGGCACTTCGCATCGCCTGTAACGTTGTTGGTCAATTTGGCCAATTTCTGGAACCTGTTTGCAAAGATTACTATGGCTAGCACGATGGATAGTGGCGCTTTCAGTGCAAAAATAAGGCGAGCTAGGGAAGTGCATTGTCGTCTAAGTAAGCAAATGTTTTTTTAGTTATAACTGTTCCTAAGTCCATGCTGAAGTCAAATCGAGTCGGGCAAAGAAGAAATATGTCACCGTTTAAGCAAAATTTGAATTATTATGTGCTGTCCTTATTATTTACTGTTGAGAATCTCCATTATTATGGTCCTTAATACGCACGCGCGCCACCATCTTGTCCCAAATTTCTGGTAATGTAATTAACCTTAGACTACTATATAGATTATCACATTATAATTTTAAGAAAGCAATGCCTTCTGCCAGGCAATACTGCCAATTAAGGAATAGTAATTTTACACATATAAAAGCTATAAACAGTGTCATACTTATAATTAAATAATATATTTTTGTTAAAATCAGAAGATACATAACATAAAAAGTCATATACATGTACCTTTAAACCGGTAAACTCAGATAATTATGAATTGATCCATTAAAGTCATTATTCAAATAGTCATGACTATATTCCAACGGAAACTTTATTGAAATCACTGCCAATGATATTTATTTTTGTACATACAAGCACGGGAATGTGAAATCTGTAACTTATATTTCGCGACGAGCAATCGACAATGATGAAATCGGTGCCATATCTGTCATACCCAAACGTTCTTTTTCTCGGATGGAAACTCGAATTCGGAATTCCAAACATATTACAAGGCAAAAAAGTATTTCTTTTCTCTTGTCGCACATTTTGTCAGATTTTAGTCACAAATAAACATGTATTCTACTTCACTCCTTCTCACGAAAAAAACAGCAAGACATGAAGAACGCGCTGGGAGCATGGATGTGAAATTATCTGCGCAGCGCAGTAGGCGTCGAACGTTTAGCCAATCAGAGTTAAGTTTCAAATCGATTGTCTCAGGGCCTTTTTTCCCCTCGCGTGCGAAGGAATTTGGCTCTGGGCACGAGATTGGAGAGGCAGCAATTAAAAAATCTATGTTGGTAGGACTCCAACTCTTGTAGAATACAGAACACGTAGCAATATTGCATATTGCATATGCTATAAATTACAATACTAAAGGAAAATGCCACCGACTTGTTTTTACATTTACGACTTGTTTATAAATAAATCTAAAGATATTCTGACGTGTTTCAGATTACTCTTAAATACTTGCCGCAAAATGCAGGAAATAGTGTTTCAGAGACCCTAGAGATAAAAAATTTTCGGGGGGAGCAAACCCCCAGAGCCCCCAAGGATACCGACGTTCTTGCGCCCCCAAGCCCACGACCCTGGCTATAGCTACGCCACTGGCTATATTTTCATTTATTACTGAATTATTCTAATATGTATAAAAAACAAACCTGAATGTCAGATGATATTTCGTTTCAGCCCCTAAATTTATGAAGTATCGTGTTCATACAGATAGGTATAAAGTGGTCTCAGAAGGCAGGAGGAAATGGCATATCCGAGACCTTAAACTTTAAAAGTTTGCCGAGGGACCATGTCCCCGGAACCCCCCAGGTGCTGTTGTGTCCCTTGCGGTTGTGTCCCTTCCTTAATAGAATACTGGCTGCGCCTCTGCATTATCTAATGTAACTTTGATGGTAACAGATTGATCAGTTTTAATTTAGACTTTAGCTAATTGAATTTATTATAACAAAATGAGCAGGAATACATATATATTTATAGGCTATTTCTCTATTTCTATCTATTTCTCATATTTTCATGTAATTTCTTTTTAGGTCTACACGGTTCTACGGAGTTTGTTCCAGGCCAGTTAAGAAATCGATGTAGAAGAGCTTGCATGCGTCACGAAAAATAAAGTGTTTTTGTCACTCGTTCTTTTTGTGTTGAAAATTATTTTGACTCCGTACACGTGGAAGAACGTTAGAGTCAAGAAATCTTAAATTTCTTTTAATCCTTTGCTTACCTTTTGCAGAATAGAAAATAATTTTAGAATTTTAGACTCAAACATCTCATTGGCAAATAAAGGGTTAGCTTTGAAACCAGTGGCGGACACTAGGGTGTGCGAGAGACACTAGGGGGTAAGAGAGGTGGGGGGGGGACAAAGTGGGTGGCCCTCCTCCAAATAACTTTTAAAACTAAAATATCAAGGATAGCCGATTGACTGAGTAATTGACTAACTAAACGGTAACACTTTTTTTTATCCTGATAGAACAGCACTGATGGTTTCTACGGAGCCCGATTAGTGCCATACTAATTTTGTGCTTGATTTTACCAATATTGTGCTTAGTTTTTTTTCTCGCGGTTAGTTTTTTTTTCTCGCCCTTAGTTTTTTTTTCTCGCCCTTGGGTTTTTTTCTCGCCTTTAGTTTTTTCTCGCCCATAATTTTTTTTCTCGCGCTTAGTTTTTTTTCTCGCGCTTAGTTTTTTCTCGCGCTTAGTTTTTTTTCTCGCCCTTAGTTTGTTTTTCTCACGCGCTTATTTTTTTCTCTCGCCCTTAGTTTTTTCTCTTGCCCTTAGTTTTTTTTCTCGCGCTTAGCTTTTTTTCTCGCGCTTAGTTTTTTTCTCGCGCTTAGTTTTTTTTCTCGCCCTTAGTTGTTTTTTTTTCTCGCCCTTAGTGTTTTTTCTCGCCCTTAGTTGTTTTTTTCTCGCCTTTAGTTTTCTTTCTCGCCCTTAGTTTTTTATCTCGCCTTGGTTTTCCCCGACTTTTTCGACCGCTGAATATCATGTCGCAGACTCAATATTCGTAATCTTAAACCACTCACCACAGGGGTAAACATGGGCGATTCTATTAAAAAGGTAACTAAAATACTAAATCGTTTGAATAGTTTTCGTATAGAGCTATTATTGCTTGCTGGCTCATTCCTACAATTGGAAGGTTTCTAACAGTATCTTTGTCAACACAAAGGCCATAGGCGTGTGAAAGTCTTTGGGTCATTTGTCTATAACCAATACTACTTTAATAACCAGTGTGCAGACGCTCTAGGGGGATTTACCAAACAAGTCTACGCGTAGCCGGGCTAATACTACTTCCACTACCACGCAATTCCATTTCCAAGTATCAAACAAACCTCTTGAAGATATCGCTACGATTTATTTTTCTCTCAACACCACGAAACCGTAGAATTCTCTTTGGCCGTTGACGTATACCCAAGTAATAACCATGCATTTATCCAATCAGCAGTATTAAAGATCTCTTTGTAATTCATTCGCAAATGAAAGTATCGTGCAATGATATCTCCACGTTCGACATTCCCTTGTTGTAGAGTAGGTATTTAGGGAGGTAACGCTGCGTAGCATTTAAATGTATCTCCGATTTAATGCGAGCAAATTGAAAATAATTACAAGACCTATATTCAAGACCGCCATGTTTCAACTTCAGTCAATGAGCCAGCAACCAATGGCTCCATACGAAAACTATTCAAACGATTTAGTTACCTTTTCAATAGAATCACCCATGTTTACTCCAGTGGTGAGTCACATGTTTAAGATTGCTTCGATTTCGCCATGTTTTCGCCCATGCACGAATACTGAGTCTGCGACATGATATTCAGCGGTCGAAAAAGTCGGGAAAAACTAAGGGCGAGAAAAAAACTAAGCGCTAGAAAAAAACTAAGCGCGAGAAAAAAAACTAAGGGCGAGAAAAAAAATAAGGGCGAGAAAAAAAACTAAGCACGATATTGGTAAAATCAAGCACAAAATTAGTACGGCACTAATCGGGCTCCCTATGTTTCAATTAACAACCTGATATCACTCTCGTAACAGTTTGAAATGAAAAATAAAAATAAACCAGCTGAACTAAAGCATTTTCTGCTTTCCGTGATATCTACTTTTAGTTCATGACGTGCTTACTGGGAGAGCTTGTGAAACGATAGTCTGTACACAAAACAGCAAAAATTGAAAATGTTAATTCAATGTTAATAAGCGACAAAGTTTAACAAATTTAGTCCCTCTGAGCCCTCTGTTACCCAGGGTGCTGGCCTGGTTAACCGAGGCCCCCACTTATTAATAAATTCCTTTGCCAAAAAGTTCAGTTTAGATGTAAAACAGGCCAGCCTAGTTCATCGAGATCCCACTTGAGAGAAACAGGCCGCTCGGGTAACCGGGCTGAAATCTGTGAGAGCCGAGCTAGCCCGTGTAACAGGTGTGGCGGTCTGAGATTGTCGCCGTGCTGGGATTGTATATCGATTTCTGTAATCATAGTGTAAATAATGTGTAATCGAATGTTAACGTCCTTAAAACAGTTGATTAATAAAAATTCCCTAGATAAAATCCAACGCTTTCTTTACTTTGCCAATAGTTGCGAATTTGTGACAAGACATTGCCACAAGGACTTTCCAAAAAATGTAATGATCATGAACGAGTGCAATCACCGCCAAACAAAAATTCCCGCTGTTCAAATCTATAATCCATATCAACCAAAATTATCGCTAAACTCAGATTGTACTTAACCGAATAAAAAGATCAGTGCAACAAGACAAATATCGTTATGCATCCACAATCTACCAAGATTTGATATGCGAATTCAAGAGCGGACCATGTGATATTTTGCGCTAAAACGTAATTATTAATCGCAAGTATTGGCAAAGGCAGCAAAGTTTGGGAGTTTTCACAAATCAATAATCTCAAGTCAAATAGCTTGCATTAAGTGGTTCGCCCAATTTAAATGTTCAGGCTAATGCCGGTGTCTTCGCTGCCATCAAAGGTGCTTATAATTTATTCAAGAATCTGGATGCTTTAACTAATGTCTTTATATTAAGTATATGTGTATATATATATATATATATAAGGTTTCGCCCTAAACGGGATCATCAGGCGACCCCCGTGAAACCTCTGGTAGCAAAGACTTTAAGGTAACTATATCATGCTTTATATATATATATACAAACGAGCACGTGTGATTTTGTTCACGGAATGTCGGAAAGTGCTCAATACCATAAAGGTAGAGCGAATATAGTATAAGTAGTCCTACCTCAAAATGTTGAGTGTTGCAACTGTCAGTTTCACGCGGGGCGATATATATATATATATATATATATATATATATATATTTAACAATTATTCACCAAAGTGGAGGTGAATAGTGCTGGATATTCACCGAGCCGCTTCGGCGAGGTGAATATCCACACTATTCACCGACACTGGGGAGAATAATTGTTTTAGCATATACCTCATAAATGAAATGACAAGTTTAACATTCTTATATTTTTCGGTATTTTATACAAGACACGGCCGCTAGCAACTTGGGCACTTGGCGTACTCGTTACAGTATTTGTCGACAAAACAGTTTTTACAACTTTTGAACACATTAATGGCTAGAAAATTGTAAAGAAACATACCTGTGGACACTCTTCTACTTAATTTTGTTGACTTTTCTCGTTATTCTACAACATCAGCCTAGTTTATCAACAAAATCTCCTGCTTCGGTAAACAAAGCAAAACTGTCCGGCCGCGATTTTGTTTTGCCCGCAGGTGAATAGTGCAGGATATCCCGAGCTAGAGGAACCAATCAGATTGCTTGAAAAGCACTATTCACCTGCGAGGTATATGCTAAATATATATATATATATATATATATATATATATATATATATATATATATATATATATGTAATTTATACTAAGGATTTTGGGTGAAGGAAAATTCGAGTGTAGAATATATACATTTTAAGACCAAACCGGGACCAGTTGCGAAAAATGCAACTACACAGGCCTTCTGGCAGGAATTGAACCCACGACCGTGCGATTCTAGTGCAATGCTCAGACCACTGAGCCACGGAGGGCGTTGCCGAGAGCTTGATCGCGAGTTCTGTATATATAATTAATATATACCTTATTATATATACAGAACTCGCGATCAAGCTCTCGGCAACGCCCTCCGTGGCTCAGTTGTCAGAGCATTGCACTAGAATCGCAAGGTCGTGGGTTCAATTCCTGCCGGAAGGCCTGTGTAGTTGCATTTTTCGCAACTGGTCCCGGTTTGGTCTTAAAATGTATATATTCTACACTCGAATTTTCCTTCACCCAAAATCCTTAGTACACGCTATGTAATCGAGTGAAATGCCCAATATTACTTATTATATATATATATAATTGTTGCATGCAGATACTTTACAACAATCTTAATATGTTTCTCAATGTCAGTAGTAGTCTCCTTCGTTGTAATGTCTTAACTTGTAATTTGTATTTTACGTGAGCCCCCATGATGAGCTCTTAAGCTCTTGGGGCAAATGTAAAGATGACTTAATAAAATATTGTTTATGTAAAAAAAATAGTTTGCACGATTATTACACAAAGCGATCTCAGCAGGGTGACAACCTCAGACCGCTACAACTGGCTGGAAACAATTGATGAGCATAGTAAACAAGACGCCTCGCGGACCCTGAATCGAAGGCTGACATGGCCAGAAATGAAAGACACCCAGCGCTCTGAAGACCGCATAACATCGCGGACGCAGGGAGGAAGCAATTAAAATTCCAACGATTAATAGACCAAATAATAAATAAAAATTCTTTTGTTTATAAACATTTGTCACCCAATTTATGAATATGTTAAAGTCTTTAAGAGATAAACCGGGTATTTAATAACGTAAGCCCTGAAAATAAGCCGATTTAGAACTCATTTCGCACAACGGAAAAAGACTCAAATGCCTTCAAATAAATATCGTAATTGGGATCTACCCTCGTACAACAGATCTGGACGTGGGGAAGTTGTCGGCCGACGCTTACAAATGTATACTATACGGAAATAAAAGTGACTTTCTTTTAACTCACGATTTTAATAACACTCAATAGGCAGATTTATATGTTAAATATAGTAATTTTAGAACTCATTTGGCACAATGATGGCACATTTTTGAGCGTTGAAACTGAAGTTGAGTACTCACTGAGATATTTTCTGATGTCATAGACGTGGGGAAGATGATAGTACGTTTTTGTTATCTTCTACGCATAGCAAGTTGAAATTGCTTATATTGAAAGCTTAATGATTCAGCCATATTGAATTTCTAAATACGGTAGTTTGTGCGCATACTTTGCTCCTAAATTTCTGGCCATGATGAATGGGTTGCATACTTCACACTGGTGAACACTATCACCAATAGATCATCAGCAGGTTGAAAATGAAATGAAAGTTAATACCACCGCACGAAACATTATACCTTGAAAATTTGTCTTCGCTTAGAGAAATTTTTAGTTCAGAGTTTGTTTTAATAAAAGACAAACAAAACGAAATGAGAAAACATGAAATATAGAAGGTAAGCGAGCATTCATTGGTAACTTTTTTTATTTACGTATTAAATGATTTTAATCATGTCAGAGCTTCAAAAAACCGAAAAGAATTAATATAGGAAATAACACGGTTCGAGAAGAATTAATGAAATATCGCACGCGTGTTTGTCGAAATCAGTATACTGCATGTTATGAATATGCATGACAGTTTCATAATATATTTAAAGTATTATAAAGACATAATCAGGACAAGTGACTACTTAAATTTACATCTTATTCGGGCGCTGCTTTTCTTCAAGGAGAACCTCTTCTAGAATAAAAACGTTTACCTAGATACGTTTGAGTTTATAAGCTTTGTTATGCTTTGTTGCGTTCGACGAAGGAGAACGCTTCCTAATCGTGACGTCACGGCTGGATGCTGTGTCCTTTCGAGATTTTTGGATGTAACATTTGCCTCGCTTTCGTGTTTAGCATTTGCCTCGTTTTCGTGCCACGTCTTTTTCCATGTGCTTTCCATATTTTGCGAAGACAGAAGGAGATTTTGGCTGTTGTTTTGGGTTTTTCCTGCGGTTGATTGTGAAGGTAAGTGGAGTTGTGTTTTTTTTTTACCTTTAAGTTTTACATATGTGATTAAAGATACTTATCAAAGCATCAAGAATTTGTGTTGCGCTGTTTTATCAATTAGAAATCTCACATTTCAATTCGCTACCAAACCACATGCTTTTTGTCAGCTAGAGTTCACAGCAGATTCAACAGCCACCGTCAACCTGCACAGCCTTCTGGACTCTACGCATTCTGCTTAAACCGGAAAATGGGCACAAAAACATCCACCTTCGACTAGACAATAATACAACGGAAGCTTTACTGCATCTGATCAACCCTACTTTTCAACTAGGATCAGCTACAGAAGACGACATACCTGCGATCATTCTCGAAAACTACAAAACGTCTCTTGTGTTCACATATGACAGTCTAACTTCCCAAGTTAGCGAAGTTATTCGTTCTGACATTGCTTAGTGCATAGTTATACACTTAAAGCTGGGGGAAAACATTTGTTGCACTTTATTTCTCAGTTTAACATTGGTTCAAGTTTAACATTGGTTCGTTTAGTTAGTTTATAGTTAAAGACATTGCTTAACTTTTTGGTTAATGACATAGTAGCTGGGGCAAAACATTGTTGCACTTTATTGCACAGTTTATATTTAATGACATTAGTTGGTTTACATAGTTGCTTCATAATAGTAAAAGAATTTAATTTGGGTAAAGATTTGTTAAGTTTGGATTGTTTATATCGTACACATATTGATTGATATTTACATGTTGGGTTATTAAAATTTATTGTGGAGTATTACGGAGTATTGAAGATTTGTCTTTATTATACGCGCGCAGACATCCACAAAAACGTTAAGTAAAATGAACTCGTGTATGTGAATCATTGTTCATTGTCCGGTTAGTGATCAACTTTACCAAATTTCGAAATCTTGAACGACTGATTTGAAATTTATTTCTACTCATGGAGTACTAACATTTTGGTCAACGTCTACACCGAACGCACTTCACTAATCTAAGATTATTACTAGTTATAGGTTTCGTAAGCGTTTGACTTCTCATATTATATTTACCACCACGCACATTCGGGCGTTTGCTTTTCAATTAATGTCAACATTCTTTAAAAGTTAATATTAAATTAGAACAACACATTGATTGGAGGAGGGAATTTCAATTTTTTTCGGCGTCAACCAACATTATTGTTCATGATGGCTGAAGTTAGAAATGACATAAATTGCGTTAAGCCACGGAGAAGCTACCTTATACTATACAGCCAAGCTGATTTGAAGAAATTTCCGTTTCCCAACTAGGGAATCATTCGGTGCCGCTGTATCTGAAGTCTTCACTTCAGAACGAAGTAGATTTAGACCACAGCACTGGGCATGTTGCCTAGAGCAGCATTCAGATGACGGCTTCCACTATCGTACGGCGTTGAAGCTGACCGGCCCAAAGAAATGGCTTGAGTCTAAACGAATTTCTCCGATCACGATGGATATTATACCGCGTACAGGTATATTTCCAGGTATGACGAGAATGTTTACCATAGCCCAAATCATCCCAACCTGGACGAAGTCGGATCCCCCAAAACGAAGAACTGTCAGCGTGCATATCGTCAGAGGCGCGCAAACAAACAAGCAGCCACGCCCACGACTACACCTCAGAGTGATGAAGAACCTCTCAGCAACCCTCCCAAGAAAAAGATGAAAAAGCTCTCAAACATAGATGTGTCTAAATTTATTCAAAAGCACGATATAAAAGATCAAACTTCTTTACTTGGAATTGCCAATGTTCAGAAAGAAGAGGGTAAGAAAGACCTGGCACACTATGTCCTTTCCCGTTCATCGAAAAGCCTTGATGAGCTCATTCAACAAACCTGGAGAATGAAGGAAGCAGCTGCAGCTTTGAATCGAAAGATAGTATCCCGAATGGAGATAACACGTGAAGCAGCTGCTGGTAATTGAATTGAGAACTATGATAGACTATGGCTGAGGTGCGCTGAAGAAGTTTTAGTTAATAACAGAGTGCATCCAATCTTGTTCGCTGCTGCCGTACGAGACTTGCTAATGCTTGGAAGAGGAAAATACAGGAATGTCATGATAGTCGGTGAGACAAACTGCGGAAAAACACTTCTATTTAAACCCGTCGGCTGCTATTCAACACCTTTTCCAACCCTGTCGCAGACAAATATGCTTGGGTAGGAGCTGTCAAAGCAGAGATTATTTGCCTAAACGATTTTCGCTGGACAAGGGAGCTAGTACGATTTTCACTGTTGAAACTATTCAGACATTATTCGGTTATTAAATATTAATGTAAAAAGTATTCCGATTTTGGTCGTTTAACATACGATTCGAAAGCCGCGTCGCGCTTTATCTAATGGTAGCTCTCCCATAACGTAACTGTAAACCAAACTCAATCTATAGCCCAATTAAAAACCCAAACTAACCCTAGTCTAACCCTAACCCTAGGCTAACCCTAGTGTAACCCTAACCCTAGGCTAACCATAGTCTAACCCTAACCATAGGCCAACTCTAACCCGGATCGTCACCAAAAATAGCAAATTTCAAAAAGTATTACGATTTGGATCGTTTAACATATGATTCGAAAGCCCGCGTCGAGCGCTATCTCATGGTAGCTGTCCCATATCGTAACTGTAAACCAAACTCAATCTATAGCCCAAAACGCCAATCTAACCCTAATCTAACCCTAACCCTAGGCAAACCCTAGGCTAACCCTAGTCTAACCATAACCCTAGGCTAACTCTAACCCGGATCGTCACAAAAAATAGCAAATTTAAAAAAGTATTCCGATTTGGGTCGTTTAATATGATTCGAAAGCCCGCGTCGAGCGCTATCTCATGGTTGCTGTCCCATACCGTAACTGTAAACCAAACTCAATCTATAGCCCAAAAACCCAAACTAACCCTAGTCTAACCCTAACCCTAGGCTAACCCTAACCCGGATCGTCACAAAAAATGGCAAATTTTAAAAAGTATTCCGATTTGGGTCGTTTAACATATCATTCGAAAGCCAGCATTCCGTAACTGTAAACCAAACTCAATCTATTGCCCAAAAGCCCAAACTCACCCTAGTCTAAGCCAAATCCTAGGCTAACCCAAACCCTAGGCTAACCCTAGTCTAACCCGGATCGTCACAAAAAAATAGCAATTTTTAAAAAGTATTCCGATTTGCGTCGTTTGACATATCATTCGAAAGCCAGCATCGAGCTATATCTAATGGTAGTTGTCCCATACCGTAACTGTAAACCAAACTCAATCTATAGCCCAAAAACCCAATCTAACCCTAGTCTAACACAAACCCTAGGATAACCCTAGTCTAACCCTAACACTAGACTAACCCTAAACCCGGACCGTCACCAAAAATTACAAATTAAAAAAATATTCCGATTTGGGTCGTTTAACATATCATTCGAAAGCCAGCATCGAGCTCTGTCTAATGGTAGTTGTCCCATACCGTAACTGTAAACCAAACTCAGTCTATAGCCCAAAAACCCAAACTCACCCTAGTCTACCCCAAATCCTAGGCTAACCCAAACCCTAAGTTAACCCTAGTCTAACCCTAAACCTAGGCTAACTCTAACCCGGAGCGTCATCAAAAATAGCAAATTTTGAAAAGTATTTCGATTTGGGTCGTTTAACATATCATTCGAAAGCACGCGTTGAGCTCTATCTAATGGCAGATGTCCCATACCGTAACTGTAAACCAAACTCAATCTATAGCCCAAAAACGCAATCTAACCCTAGTCTAACCCTAACCCGGATCGTCACTAAAAATAGCAAATTTTAAAAAGTATTCCCATTGCAGGCGGTAGGCGGGTAACGCGAAATTCGTCTCTGTCCGCTTGGTGACGGAGCATTCTGATTGGTCAAAATATTGATTTTTGATTTCAGGAGTTATATTACAGATATGAGCGGACAAATATTAAGCGAATGTTTGAGAAAGTATTGAACACAGGTATTGAATTATCTATCGCTATCGGTCGTCACGTCGCTTTGAAGAGTGAACAACGAATTGCAATTGGATATCTATTGCTTGGTAGAGATGTTATTGCAATTTTTCCAACTGGATTTGGTAAAAGTATGATATTTAGTATTTACCTTGTATGCTTTGGCGAAGCATGAGATCATGACAATGTCTGGAATTATTAAAGTGCTTATGTCACAAAAACATTTTTTTTGACTTTTGAGTAGAGGACAAAAAGTTAGTTAATAGGTTCTTTAACATTTTTCGGTTTTCTCTTTTCATTCGCGAGATATGCGGCTCTAAACCTTGAAAAATTGGCTTTTAGCAAAAATTGTCGCGCCCGAGAAAAAAACGGAAAAGGGTCTGGGGCGACATCCGTGTGACGTAGCTTAAGGGACGGAGGTAGTATATCTAACCTTACTATATTTCGACTGTTGTTTAACACTAGACTGAAAGCCAGCCGCCGATCTCATCTCGTTCTCACTTGAGCTACTCTGAGCTACCGGCGGCTGGCTTTCAGTTTAGTTTAACACTGTCTGCGCAGCACACTATTTTTATTTCACTGTTTGGAATTATTAATGATGGCTGTTCTGTACTCGTCGTCTCTCCCTTGGAGAGTATCTATAAACGACCAAATCTCTTCTCTTGAATCGCTTAACTACACACCAGTTTAACTATCCGATGAACCATTTGCAGATGTAGTGCGATCACCGCCTCAATTTTAATTTACCAATTACCATTGAAACAACAACCATGCTTCATGCATCACTATTATTAGCTCACGTTCTGATTGGTTCTCTTAAACAAACATATTCGGTGGGCGGAATTTAAAAACAAATCAGTGGTTTTCGGCATAGTCAATCGAGATATGGTCTGGAAACTCAGCTAAAGTCCTTAGTCATCTTTTTGTTCGCCTTTATGCATTTTTGTGCATGGTGCACGGTCACTGAACACATTGTATTTTAGTATAATGAACGAAGTGTCCAATAGCAACGTTTCAGTTCAATCACTCAACCGTGCTATTTAAATATTAATAAACCTAAAACAAAAGATGTGCACGGTGTAAGGTACGGTTCAACATAAAATCACAGCTCATTATAGGCGCTTTGAAGTTTGCCGAGTTTCCAGACCATATATCTCGATTGACTATGTTTTCGGGCAGGCGGTATTTCGCGTTGGCCGACTACCGCCCCCGCCCGAACTCCCTAATACAGCCAGCTACGCAGGCTAAACCTCCTCAACCCACTGACCAATATATATAACTGGAATGCGTGCTCCTATTACCTTTGAGTTAGGAAAAGTGTCCCCATTTTCACTTTCAAAATGGCGGCATTTATGGGTCCTTTTGCTAATGGTGAAGGTCGCTGACCGATACCTAAGATCTCTAGTTCGTGTTGAACATGTTCGGTATTTCACTTTTTTTAAGAAAACTAAGCTATTTGGTCCGATAAACTGTACGTATGTTGTAGCGAGATGAATTCTCTTTCTTCCAGTATATTTTATAGCTTCTACAGTGGTTTATTTCTCGAGAAAACATTCGGAGAAGACATTATAATACATACGGAAAAAATAGCGGCCGCCAGTGATTTGGACATGTTCGGTATTTCGCTTTTTTTAGGGAAACTAGGCTATTTGGTCGGATAAACTGTACGTATGTTGTAGCAAGGTGAATTATCTTTCTGCCAATATATTTTATAACTTCTACAGTGGATTATTTCTTGAGAAAACGTTTGGAGTAGACGGACTAGGCAAACTTTGTCGAATTTTTGCCAAGTCAGCATAATATCGTCCTTGGTCTCGAGTTGTAAACAAAATATTTCGGTGGTTTTCATGTATATTTAATATTTATGTTTGTTGCTGAGCGGCCCATGATGTTTTCATGATAAGTCTTATTGTAGTTCTGAACTACAATAATAATAATCCTAGACAATTACTGTTGTAGAACAAGACTGTCAATACTACACATGGTCATGGAAATCTACAAATATTTCCTTTTATGAAGTCGCCAGCTCTATAAAGAACCGCTGAAGATCACGAGAAAATCGTAAAGAAGCGAGGCGTACCGAGTTCTTATTCTTAGGGGCTGTTTACATGAGAGACGATATTCCTATTTGGTCGGACAAATAATCCAGCAGGTCTCTTGAGTCGTTCCACAAGAAATTAACAATGACCAACCTGTATGCATTAATCTTTCCTGTCCGAATTTATTGGTCTTTACTCTTTAGTATTTTGTTCTGGCTAACGCCAGACGATTTTTAGTCAAACTGCGTCAGAAAGCCTTCTCTAAAGGAGATATGCAGCTCTATCGTTATTATCGTAACTCTGTAAACCGTGAAAGAAAACTTTGTCGGAGCAAATTTTTTTCTCGAAGGCTCAGCACCTCAAAGAAACTAAGCCGAAACAGTGGTGGAAAGAGATCAAGCGTATTTCTGGTATGGTACCAGTTCGGACGATTTGTTGTCTCATCTTCATGTTGATGAAGTCTGCAGTAACCAACCAACTGTAGAAATTGCAAACATGATAAACGCTGCTTTTTTTGGAGCCCATGCAATCATACCATCCTCTCGACTCTCTCCCTCCTTTTGAAGAAGATCAGGATCCCATTGATATTCCCGAAGCGGCCATACGCATTTCACTACAGAATCTCGATCCACATAAAGCAGTACCTAACTGGCTACTGAAGAGTATGCGTCAATTCTTGCACAACCAGTTTGTTCAGTGATCAATAGTTCATTTAAAGAGCAGAAGCTTCCGTCATCATGGAAACTTGCAAATGTTACTCCACTTCCGAAATAAAAACCAATTACAGACGTAAATAAGCACCTTAGACCTATTTCACTGACCTCCACAATTTCTAAAGTTGCAGAAGATTTCGTGGTTACATTATTTATTGGCCCTGCTGTTCTCGAAGTGATTGATCCCGACCAATTTGGCGCAGTTCCCAAATCCTCAACTGTGCTAGCTCTAGTATCCATGATTCACCAGTTGGAGGAAGCTGCTGTGAGATTAGTGTTATTTGACTATAGAAAGGCATTTGATTTAATTGATCATACTCTTTTGGCGCAGAAAATCTTTAGTTTATCCATTCCCCGTGGTATTGCACGTTGGGTTTCTGACTTCGTACTAAACAGGCAACAACGCGTGAAGCTATCTAAAGATTGTTTTTCGGAATGGGGGAAAGTTCCCGCAGGCGTCCCCCAAGGCACCAAACTTGGCCGGTGGCTCTTTCTATTGATGATTAATGATCTTCAAGTATCTGATGTGAGTTCGTGGAAATTTGTGGATGACACAACAATTGCCGAAGTGGCACCAAGAGGATCCTGCAGTCAAGTCCACTGCGCAGTTTCAGCGGTTCAATCCTGGCCATCTGATCACAAGTTTCAACTGAAGCTGACAAGTGTAAAGAAATGGTCTTAGATTTCAAAAAAGAAAAACATGTTTTTGTTCCAATTGTAGTTAACGGTAAACAACTCGATATCGTCGATCATGCTAAAATTTTGGGCTCGACGATTTCTAACGACCTGCTGTGGAATGTCCATGTTAGAGAAACTATCAAGAAAGCAAACAAACGTATGTACTTTTTAGTTTTACTGAAACGCGCTAAGGTTCCTGTTTCAGATATCGTGAGTTTTTATTGCACCTGTGTGAGATCAATTCTAGAGTACTGTTCACCAGTCTTCCATTATTCCCTTCCCGTCTATTTAAGCGACGACTTGGAACGTGTGCAGAAGAGGGCTCTATCCATTATATCACCTGGAGTGTCATGTCATCAGAATTTAGACCTGTGTAACCTCAGTTCTCTGTATGACAGACGTGAGGAACAATGCAGCAAGTTATTCGCTTCAATTGTATCTGACCCCTTACACAAATTACATAAATTACTTCCATCATTATATGAGGCCAAGTATAACATTAGACGTAAGCGTATGTTCGATCTTCCGCGCATACGCACTGACCGTTTTAAAAGAACTTTTATACCTGCTTCTTGCTTTTCTGTAGACCTCTAACGTATTGTAGATCCCTAACGTATTATCCTTTTTTTCTTTTATATTATAAGTTTCCTTACACAGTCATTGTATACTAAATTTTATTGTAAATACTTAATTGAACATCTTATCTTATTGTTACTATTTATCATTGTAAATTACGCAATTCAGCCCTTGGCTGCCAGGTAATTTTTAATAAAGTATCTATCTATCTATCTATCTATCTATCTATCTATCTATCTATCTATCTATCTATCTATCTGTCTGTCTGTCTGTCTGTCTGTCTGTCTGTCTGTCTGTCTGTCTGTCTGTCTGTCTGTCTGTCTGTCTGTCTGTCTGTCTGTCTGTCTGTCTGTCTGTCTGTCTGTCTGTCTGTCTGTCTGTCTGTCTGTCTGTCTGTCTGTCAGTCTGCCATTCACGTGCTGAACACATGACAATAATGATGTATAAGGTATTAAATAATATGGCACCCTCTTACCTACGAGACCATTTTAAAATCTACACCTTAGATAATACTTATGCATTACGAAATAAAGAAATGTCACTCGTCTTACCAAAACCACTCACTGAGTATTTGAAAAAGACGTTTATTTATAGAGGCGTACAAATCTGGAACGAATTACCAAGTCAAATGAGATGTGAAATTAGTCTTAATAATTTTAAGAAATCTCTCTCATCACTTGCTTCCTCAAATTAATTAACTTTTTAAAAACTTTTTAAATATTTTCGGCTTTCTTGGAAAGCAGTTTTGTAAAAAACTGAAGAAACTCCGAATTCAAATAAATATTTCTCTGTCTGTCTGTCTGTCTGTCTGTCTGTCTGTCTGTCTGTCTGTCTGTCTGTCTGTCTGTCTGTCTGTCTGTCTGTCTGTCTGTACAATCTCATACAATTTTATTGAGAAAGTTAGAGCTTTTCGGTATTCGGGGAACAGATCTTGGTTGGTTTCAATCGTATTTATTAAATAGGCAGCAGCAATGCATTGTCGAAGGTAGCATTTCAAAGCCACAAACAGTTAGCTGTGGTGTGCCGCAGGGGTCCATTTTAGGTCCGTTATTGTTTCTTATATATATTAACGACCTCCCTTCTTGTTTATTGCATACCAAACCATATATGTATGCTGATGACACCATGCTGAGTGCTGCTGCAGTATTAACGTCCGAGTTACAATTTAAAATAAACGAAGATTTAGAAAATATCCGAAACTGGTTGATGGCAAATAAACTAAGCTTAAATGTTGCAAAAACTGAATTCATGTTTTTCGGAACTCTTTCCAGATTGTCTAATTTAGGTAGAACTTTTCCAATTACCATTGGTGAAAAAGAAATTAAGAGAGTTGAAAACACAAAATACCTAGGGGTATATTTAGATGAAAATCTTTCATGGAATGAGCACATTGATAAACTCTGCTCCAAAGTTAGTCGTTCCATAAGTGGTCTAAGACAGGCTCGTGATTATGTGTCATTAGATATATTAAAAATGATGTATAATGCTTTAATACAGCCTGTCTTCGACTACTGCGATGCTGTGTGGGGCAATTTAAACAAAGGGCTTGCCAGCAAAATCCAGAAATTACAAAACCGTGCTGCCCGAATAATTACTTTTCAAGGCTATGACGTGAGATCAGCAGATCTCCTAGAACACCTAAATTGGAATAATTTAGCTTTGAGAAGAGATAAGCGGCTCAGCATTTTAATGTACGATGTAATTAATTGCAATGTTCCAAAATATCTCAGTGATCTTTTCTCATTGAATTCTGAAAATAACCCATACAAATCTCGTCTTAGAGAGAATGCCGTTAATGTGTCATTGAGTTACATTCCAAAAACGGAATATTACAAAGCGTCGTTTTCATACAGGGGAGGAAAAAATTGGAATTCTCTCCCGCTGGATATAAAAACCGCAAAATCTAGAACAATATTTAAAAACAAGTTGTCAGTGGGATATAAAGCTTCCGTTTCAACCTCATAAGGTCAAAATGTTTTATCATTCTTGTATTATTGTATATAGTTGCATCATTATATTTTAAATTTTTATGTAATTAGTTAGTTATTCAATTACTTCATGTACGGCTTTCATGTAAAGCAGTTTTTAACTTATGAAACCACCGTATCTAAATAAAAGTGAATCAATCAATCAATCAATCAATCAATCAATCTGTCTGTCTGTCTGTCTGTCTGTCTGTCTGTCTGTCTGTCTGTCTGTCTGTCTGTCTGTCTGTCTGTCTGTCTGTCTGTCTGTCTGTCTGTCTGTCTGTCTGTCTGTCTGTCTGTCTGTCTGTCTATCTATCTATCCATCTATCTATCTATCTTATTCGCCTCTGGGAAAGCCCCCGGACAGGAACGATTTATAAACGATCTCTCTAACTCTTTCCTGTCCGAATTGGTGTTTAGTATTTTATTCTGGCTAACGCCAGGCGATTTTATTCACCTCTGGGGAAACCATCGCATATGTGTATTTACATAAATATTCTTTTTTCCTTACGATAAGTACATGTCAGTACCCATAAATGCCACCATTTTGAAAGTGAAAATGGGGACACATTTTTGGCAGCACCCGCAGTCCAGTTATATATATAGGTCAGTGGAGGACACATTTTTGGCCACCCGCAGTCCATAAATAGGTCAGTGGTCTTTTCGCAGCGGTGGGCGGAGCAGCGGAGATAAGACCCTGGGTATGAAGGCTGGTCACGTGATTCCAAAATACTCCAAGATTCTTGAAGTATTTGGTCACGTGGATAATTTGAGCTTCGCCCGTCCTGGGGGGAGCGGTGGTACGAGGTTGGCGGTTGATTCGGTTCTTTTATAAACGTAGAAGGTTGCTGCAAGTCTTGTAATGTTAAATTCGAGCGGTAAATTAGATCTATTTGAAAATTTACGACATTTGCTGGATATTTCATATTTGTTGCCGTCAATCGTCAGAAACTCAGAAAGAAAGGCGAAGGCGACGAACGATCATAAACAGTTTAACAGAAACCCGCTTTCAATAGAACTACTGCGGTACAGGTACCGTACTGCTACATTTATTTATTTATTTTATTTATTTATTTAATAATCTTTATACACGGTAGCCTTATCAGCTGTAGAAATAAAAATAAATACTAAAAATAAAAAGCTGTTTTTCAAAGGGCCGTGTTATCAACTATCAAAAAATTATTAACAATTCTTATCTAATAAATCTAATAAACTATCTTAATGTCCTAAAACTAATACAACGGTTATCTTACAATACATGATTTAAAAATTTACATAAAAATAATACGTTTCCACAAATATTAAATAGTTCATTTTAAAAATAGAACGTTTCAGCTTACATGTTTAAGTCAATTAAGAACTCTATTTTTATAATCTATTGTTTGAGAATTCCAGATTTTGGCGGCTGCGTAGCTGAAGCTCCTCTTCATAGCATTTGTTGTTGGTACACTTAAAATATTCGAATATTTTACATACACTTAAAATATTCGAATGCTGTTGATTGTTAGAAGTTTATTTACTGTCCAGTATAGCACATTTATGTTTCTTGTCCACACGTTTGGGATTTGTGGAAATTTAATTGTTTTGTCTGTCGATTTGATATTCAAATGGTATATTCGAATCTGCTGTCCTCGTTGACTCTGTGGTTGCACTTTAATACAAATATTAGATCAACCACCATACTACGATCGACAAACATATTATAGATCAGCACTGAAGATTTTGACTTTGTATATTTCTAAACTTTTTAAATTAGATTCGGAAAGTCCAGAAACCGAAATATTAAACACTTCTTGCTTGCATAATAAAGCAAATATGTTGTAGTGTAGACGCTTCTTACTAACTGATTTGATAAATTTGTTAAGATAATGTCTTGTTATTTGTACGGTTTGGTTATTCTTGAGTTTCCATGAAATAGTTCGCTGAATAGGCCAACTATACTCTACAGTGTGAGTCACTCATCAAAATATTCCAAAATTATTGGTGTCACGTGGCCAGCCTTTGCACGATCGGAAATTGTGGCTGTCGACGGGGACCAAATCCAGGCTGACCTGTTTTAGCTGCGCATGCGTAGAACGAATATCTTGCAGCGAGGACACCTCTGGGTGTCAAACAAAGTCAAACATCTCCGCTCAAAATCGTCGCTCGACCGTAATTCTTCCACGAGCGCATAGCACGAAGGTTGGGTTTGCCATAGAATACGGTTTGTTGACAACTCGTGGAATTTTCGCGATGTACGAACCCATTACCCTTCTCAAATTCATCAGTTTCAAATGTTCTCAGAACTCACTTGAGCCAGCACGCACGTGGACTGCGAACTTCCCCATGAAAGTGGCCGATATTTTCTATGCGATTTCCGATCGTGGCCAGGGTCTTCTCTCCGGTACGAGGTTGAAACCTGAAACCTCCTCTGTTCGCGAACCACACCACCGATCTCAAATAATGAGTATATTATTTGAGATCAGTGGAACCACACGAACACGAGGGGATTACGCCAACATTACATGGGTACAATCCCCGACGGATTTACCTCCCTCTCCATCGAGATTAGTACACGAACATGAGGGGATTACTATACCCGGGTAGGACGTTCCGGTAAGAAGAACCTCGAGTGAACTGATATAAACAGTTCAGCGTTTCATAATATCAAACGCGTATCAAACGTAACATATATTTCATTTAAGTACGGAAGAAAACCAAGTCATCAGTTCTCACCCGTAAAGACGGAAAAAAGTATAACCTGGTTAAATTGTCTCGATTTGGACATTTATATTGGGAAATGGCAAACGCTGGCACGGTGTCATGGAAACCATTCAATGGCAACCGAAGTGAACCGACCTGGCAGACAGCATAACATTTCTTATTAAGCTTTTAACATTTCTTAATCAGCTTCTAAACATTTGTCATTTGTTGGTAAGTTTGAAATTCTGTGTACTTTTACGAATGATACCGTGTGTCAACTGTTTGTTATTTAGTATTTTACGTTTTAAATAGTATTAAAACAGTTATCATCTGAAATTTTAATGTTGGTTTGGTCAAAAGAAGTGAGCCATTGGAGTATTAAAAACCCGGTATAATTTACAGAATATACACTTGATATATGTGTCGTGTATAGTGTGTCTGTGGACAGAGTATTGTGTGTATTGTGCATATATGTATACAGTATGCACTATGGATAATGTTGGACATATTGTGTATATAAAAGTAAAACTACATAATTGTCATTATAAGTAATATTGGGCATTTCACTCGATTACATAGCATGTTCTAAGGATTTTGGGTGAAGGAAAATTCGAGTGTAGAATATATACATTTTAAGACCAAACCGGGACCAGTTGCAAAAAATGCAACTACACAGGCCTTCCGGCAGGAATTGAACCCACGACCTTGCGATTCTAGTGCAATGCTCTGACCATTGGGTGGTCCCGGTTTGGTCTTAAAATGTATATATTCTACATAATTGTCAGTTGTTTGCTGTACCAGCTGTGTTGGTAATACTCAGAAAAACTCTGAGCTCTAAGTGGGACTCGAACCCACAACCTTCTGAATGCTAGCCAGATGCTCTAGAGCATTTAGAGCTCTAGAGCATCTGGCTAGCATTCAGACAGTTGTGGGTTCGAGTCCCGCTTACAGCTCAGAGTTTTTCTGAGTATTACTAACTAACACAGCTTGTACAGCAAATAACTGACAATTATTACTAGCATCAAGCTGCAATTTCTACACTTTATAACTATATATATAATAGCAATTTATAACTTTAATATAAATTAAGGTTAATGATAGAGTTCTCAATTTCACTTTGTTCTGTGCACGAGGACATCATGTGCAAAGCACAGTCTGTACATGACTATCTTTATACTCAAAAAATACAACCATTGTCTGTGCCACAACAAAGGCACCACACGACTAAGCAATAATCTCAGTCATGCTATTAGTTATTTCAACCATTCATGCACTTCTAGGCAAAGAAAAGAAAGTAAAGCTAGAAAAAGTTTTCCCACCCACCTCCCTTCTAACAACTATTCAATCAATAGAACTATTTACTGTAAATAACAAAAAATTATTAGTTAACATTTTTTTTAGAAAAACAAGAACTTACTACAGTATTGTAGTACTAGAAATTATAACAGTGTAAAGTAAATAATTATCATTTATCAATAAAGACCTATTCAGGTGGGAAGTGGTGTCCTCCAGGCCACACTTCACCCACAGTGAAGTCCACACCAGGACATATGAAGGCAAGGTCCTATGCAAAAGGAGTGAGGGCCCTTACCATCACTCTGCATGACCTTGTCTTCCCGTTTTCTGAAGACCCTTACCCTCAGAACTGCACTTCTCATCACCCATATTTTGCCAAAGAAATTGTGTATAATCATTGAATGTGTGATTATGTGTTGTACAGTATGGATGTATATTACAGGGGCGGATCTAGGGCTAGTCAAACCGATCACACGACTAAGGTAAAAATTGCTCAGTTAATTAATTAAGTTAATTAATTCAAACTGCGGTCCATATCAAAGACATTAATATTCAAAATTTGTAGTCCAGTTATCAAGTTTCATACAGCGGCAAGGCCTTCGATATATCAAATCACAGAACAGCAGGCTTGCGCATGAGTTTTGATTGCTCTGTAGTCTGATTCCAGCCATCCGATTGGCCAATTTGCTTTTTGATCGATCTGTGGGGAGTTCTGATCGGTTTGTGGATCATGGGCTCGTATACAAGCTATCCAATTGGCTAATTCAAAAAATATCTGAATTCTCATTGGCTACATTTTTTGATCGATCATATGCATCAGCCTTCAGTGTATACGACATGATTCTATAGAGTGCTATCAACAACCCGAGCTTCTGCCTCAGTAGAAATTTTGGTGCCGAATCTTTCATCCCGAAGTATGTTCGAGAAAGGAAAAACAAGTCTTGTACAGCCATAATGTAAATGTATTCTATTTTAACTAAATTTGACTCTCATTATAATAGTTTTGGACTTGTATTAACCGAACAATCTGTGCGCCATGACTGGCTGGCATGATCGTTTATGAAATTAGCATCGTACTGCTGTCAAAAGTTTATTAATATTAAATATTTCACTTATATACCGCGAACCCAGTCGAACCAATATATACTGTAGTGTAGGCATTTTGTTTATGCTTTTTGTCGCCTGATATTAGTTTAAGATTTTGATTTGGATATCTATTATCCATATAATGTATATGGACTGTGTCAGTGTCTTGTTGACTTGTTAGACCACATGGCTTGGTATAATACGATCTCTTCTAGTTCAGATGTGATAAATTGTGATTTGATAATAATTGATTTAAATAAATTGATTTAAAACCAGTTTGCTCTTTGTCGGCCTTCCAAAGGCTGTCCATATTGGAATCACAAGCTTGCTGTGTGGTATGTGTTTCCTAGGCATGCTGATGAGCCCTGATATTGGCCAAAACAGTCATTTTTGCACCTCACATTTTATTTATCGAAAATCCTGAAAAAGATCTAGTGTGGGTATTAATAACTAATCATACCCCCCGGGAAAATTTCCGCCCGCCCCCCCCCCCCCGAATGTTCACAAACGAAAATTTTGACTAACGTACGAAAAATCCTGGATCCGCCCCTGGTATATTAATAGTATATACATGTAGACATATAATAATATGTATATACAATTATACACTACTGTATATTCAAATGGAGGATTTACTGTGTATAATCCAACTTGAAAAAAATACATAATGCAAATGATGCAAACACAAGAGTGAGTTGGGAGATCAATTAGAAAGTTTATATGAACCCAAGCTCACAGTAGACGAAGGTTTACATAAGTTAACTTTCAAATTCTCCCAAACTCACTTGAGTGTTTGCATCAGCTGGTTACATGTATATTTTTTTAATTATTTTTTTTAATTTAATAAGTAAACTTAATCACAAAGTAGTAATACAAGGTGAAAAGTGGACTGACAGAGCAAATAACCCCAATTGAAACGGACTACCTTAAATTCTAGGTACATATAGATTACAATAGTAAAAAATAAAAATTAATAAATATAATAGATTATTGAAACAATAATAAAAATAGCTTAAAAGGTACTATTTACATAGTATTTGCAGACAAGGTAATTCATAATCAGTTAAATCAAGCTTAGAAAATAGTTCTTAATTTTCCTTATGAACACAGGGCATCTATTTTCTATTTCTTTTATGAAATAAGACTAAGAAATGTACTGTGACATCACAACCATGTCTTATAGCCTGATGTAAGCATGGTAATTGTTCAATCACAGTGTGCATAAGACGCAACCTATTTGTATTGGTAATAGCATGGTTTTGAGTGCAGTTTGGAAAAAAAATATGCACGAGTGAGTTTTTCAAAACTATCAAAATTGAGGTCTTTGAAAAACTCATGAGTGTGCGTTTTTTTCAAATATTGCACAAGAAATCGTGCTATTACTTATTAATGATATACATGAAAAAATTTAACATGAAGAGAATCTTTCCAATCAAAATTCTTTGCGCAAATAACGTACATGAAAAAATTTAACAGGAAGAGCTTTTTTTCTAGTCAAAAATGATTTTTGTACAAATTTCAAAAAATACAAAATTTGCACTGTATTTCCTTTTTTCTGCACTGTATTTCCTCAAAACTGCACTGTTCTCAGCCAATCAGAATGAGAAATTTTTTCATGAGTATTATTAAATTTATAAATACATAATATAGTGCACTAGTGTCTATGTATATTATATACTGCATATACTCAGTGAGTGCAATATCGATAAACGTTGAGGAGTTTATATATATGTAGTGTATATAATTAATGCATATAGTGTATATTATGTATAGTATACTCATGAATATATATATATATATATATATATATATATATATATATATATATATATATACATTATAGTGTATGTACGTATGAATTATTGGGAGATATAGTTTTAAAACGATCAACTTTGGTGGGAATGAAGTTCTTGCTTGTTTAATCCATTTTAGCGTGATAAACAATTAAGGTGATCTGAGGTCGCAAAGCATTATGGTTAAATGTCCCGCTGCCATCTTTTTCGGTACTGTCAATTGGTTTATACTAACTGCATTTATTTCTTCACCAACCAATTTAGCAGCTCCCGAATTCTTTTTCAGACTCTTGAGGAATCTTCTGACCCAAGTATTTGTAGACCAAGTATTTGTAGACCAGTTTTTTTTGTGGCCCCAGATTGTGGAGGACTGAGTTAGACAGTAGACTTGATTACTGTTTATAGAGTTGGGTTTTCTTGGGTTAGGTGACCATATTGTTGACCATATACCACAATAAATTATTGGAGTCCATTATTGTAAACAATAATGTGCCCCAGTCTCCTCACAGTCATTAATCACAAATGGACTCATTAGTTACGTTCTAGTGGGCTTATACCATTTTTCCACAATTAAAAGTCATTGTACATGTACTGTATCTTGTTGCATGTGTACACGCACATCAGGCCATAAATATTGAACTGTATAGGAACATGCCATCATACGTCGTGTTCTATAAATTGTAGAAACAGTTGCTTTATATTCTATAACAGGCCACCAAATGCATATATCACCACTGTTCTTAAACAGTAGGTATACATATGCTACTGTATTGCCTAATTACTCAGGCTACCTGTAGTAGGCCGAGCCTACGTTTCGGCTCGGGATTTTTTCCTTTTATTTTTTGGGTGTCACGATTTTGCTTTTTTGCACATTTTACTTCCGCTACTATTCATGCTTCCGTTGAGTTGTTAGCCATGTGGCGGAATGAGGCCGTGAGGCATGTTGTAAGTTCTTTGCTCCTTTAATTTCGCTTTTGGAGTTCAACAGCTTTGCCTTTTGATCAAGTTGTTCTTGCACGTTGGTAGATTTTGAAAGTGACTGACTGACTTTGTAGTTTAACAGCGATCAGATGTGGCTGACAACTGTCTTGATTGTAAATATGTTCACTAGTGTGAAGTATGCATCACATTTAGCCTTCGATTCCGGCTCCGCGTACATGCCAGTAGCCGAAGTGGACGCCTGACCCAGACGTCTTCTTATTTTGATGGTTGTTGTCTGCAGGGTCAGCGTGACCTACTGGGACATGGGATATTTTCCGGTGGACCCTGAGGATCTGTACCTTGTGGACCTCAGCAGTTTGTGACTGGTAGACCCAAATAATTCGTAGATGCCTGGCTGGTTGGCTCCAACAATTGTTAAGCACTGCAGCATAAAACTTAGTTGAAGTGCTATTTAGATTATGTGAAATCAGAGAAACGTAGTCCGTTTGTTTGTTCGTTCAGTCAAGCAACGTTTTTTCAACGTTTTTTCGTTGAATCAAGCAACTATCTTTTTGTCTTTTAAAATCATCTTTGGTATGCTTGAGAGACACCAGATTCCCTTTTTATGTAAATAGTATTAATATTTAATTCTAGGTACTTTAAACATTTACTCTCTAATCGATATCCTTTTATTTATTTATTTATTTATTTATTTATTTATTTATTTATTTATTTATTTATTTATTTATTTATTTATTTATTTATTTATTTATTTATTTATTTATTTATTTATTTATTTATTTATTTATTTATTTATTTATTTATTTATTTATTTATTTATTTTTAAAAACGACATTGTATATTATTTAATCTTTTTGACTTTCTATTTTAATCGATGAATAAAATCTCAATATATCAAGCAACGTTTTTGACACACCTTTTTAACGCAATGTTCATGACGCCGAACAGGGCACCGCTCAAGTATCGGCATGACTCTGAAATAGGGGCTTGGGAATGACATTCTGAATGCCCACTTTCAGATCATCCTAAGAAAAAGTTAGAACTGCCCATTTTCAAATTTGTTCTTGGTCCGCATATGTAGGGGAAGGGAGTCCGGAAAATTTGGATATCTGAAATGTCATTTCCCGCGTCCTAGCAACACCTTTCAGCAAATTTTAAAAGTTTAAAAACAGAGAGAGAACGACACAATATTGATAATCTAAGGTGTAGTTGCGTGTAGTCTTGTTATTTTCAATATACTGTATAAAATACAATAAAATGAATGTGCTGCATGAGCGACGGTGAATTGGAGAAACAAATCGAAGGTTTGTGTACTGAAATACAGACATTGATCCGTTCATAAAACTAAAACAAGATACCTGGGTCAGGTGTTCACTCGGGCTACTGGAAAGTGCAGAGGTCTCTATAACGTTTGAGCAAAGAGGTGGGAGTGGGCTGAGGAAGATCAGATTGGAGGTTGAATGTGCATGGTGCAGGACTATCCTGAATTGTCAATTTAAAGTGTCTAGAAGTCAAGATTATCTTGAAACCTAGGGGACTTCTCTGTCCCACATGCGGGATGTTAAATTAAAAAGCATGTAACAAAAAAACAGTAGGGGTGTTGTAGTCAGGGTCTGAGAGGTGGAACTTTCTCTTTGGGGGGTTAGATTTAGGGTTACTGGGGGTTGTCGTTAGGTTTAGGGTCAGGTTTAGAGATGGGGGTCAGAGTTGGATTTCATTTTCTTTAATATTCAGGATTATCTGGAATTCTAGACCATTTCAGAAATGTAAACAAATACAATAGATATAAGTGATTAAGGTTAGACTAAGCAGCAAGCCATTACTAAGTAAGCAGTATATTACCTAGACGATCGACAACAAACAAACGTACCAAGGAACTATTAAAATGCACACACTCAATGAAATTATATAAGCTAGTGAAGCAATATTATAATTATATTCCACAGGATGTGGTTATACCAAGTAAGTAAAAGGTGAATTTGATTTATTTATTTATTTATTTATTAAGTTTTGCCACAAGGTTCAACAAGAATAGTAATTAATTAAAATTAAAAAAAAAAACAACACAAAAAACAAAAAAACAAAACAAAAAACAACAACAAACAAACTTCATTACTCACAGTGAAAGTTAAGTTATAACGTAAAATCTAAAATAATGTGGCAGGGTTGCCGCAACAGCAATCGCCAATTACTGCGGTCCCAAGCAAAAAGGAAAGGCCATATTAATTATTTGCGTTGTATTAATTATTTTATAAGTGTTAATTATTAACCATTAATTATTGTCAAATATTAATTATTAGTTCTTATTTACCAATCATTAAGTATTAATCGTCAGTCGCCAACTACAAATTATCAACCACCAATTGCCAATAATTTATCCAACAATTATCTTAATTAGCAATTAACAGTCAATATCCAACAATCAGCAGCCAACGATCAATAATTAACAATTAATTAATCAATTAATCAACCAATCCATTAATTAATTAATTAATCAATTAAATCAATTAATTAACCAATCAATCAACCAATCAATCAATCAACCAACCAATCAATCAATTAATTAGACATTAGATACAACAGCAGATCGCACTAATAAGACTATGCGCTGTGTTGCATCTCAAACAGATGGTTTTCCATGACCTCGGGTCTTCTGGGTCGTACAGCTGGTCCACTGCTGCTTGGTAGTAAAGCTGAAGCTGGCTCTTAAACTGTCTAAGAGTGGTTCCCTTTCTGCGCATTTCGCACGGTAGAGTGTTCCATGTTCTACACATTCGTGTAAAGAAAGATCGTTGGAAGGTGACTGTTCTACATTTGCGAGGACGGAAGTGGAGAATATCGGGGTTTGAGTTGTTTCTTGTTGTTCTGAGTGGCATATATGGAGTAGGTAGGATGTCAGGGTTAATTTCGAGTAGGTTGTTCACAGCTTTGAAGAAGAAGGTCAAGTCAAGATATTCATGCCAGTAGGATATTGGAAACAATTGTAAAGACAGTAGTCGTTGTTTGTAGGTTGTCGCGGTGCGAAATGGTAAATTCAGGATAACTTTAGTAGCACGGCGTTGCACTCTTTCGACACGTCTGATTAGCTCAATAGATTGCGGTGACCACACCTGGGTCGCGTATCCGAGGTGTGGACGAACAATAGCAAGGTATATTGTTCGTCGAACTGAAATGTCAGTGATCTCCCCCAAAGAGCGACGGACGCAGCCAAGAAATCTGTTCGCAGTTGTAACTTGGGCAGCAACCTGTTTGCACCAGGTTAAGTCATGCGTTACCCATACACCAAGATCACGCTCTGCCTCAAGCTTTTCGATGGTCTGCCCTTTGAGAGTGTATTGGTGATACACTGGTATCTTTCTACGAGTGATCGTTTGGCACTTAGTTTTCTGCTCGTTGAAGTTTAATCCAGAAGACAGTGACCAATCGTTCAGTTTGTTTAGGTCTTCTTGGAGGAGATCCGCATCCGAAGAGGAGTTTATGGTCTTAAACAGTTTCGTGTCGTCAGCAAAACAAGCAATGGATGAAGACGTCACAGAGTCGTGTAGGTCGTTAACGTAGAGTAGGAAGAGAATTGGACCAAGAATAGATCCTTGTGGGACGCCTGATGTGACTGGAAGCGTAGACGAAGTAGCTCCTGGAATAGTGACGCGCTGTTTGCGTCCCGATAAGTATGAACAAAACCAGGAATGGAGGTTTCCATGGATATTTATGTCTCTTAGTTTTTCAACAATCACGCTGTGGCGAACTCTATCAAACGCTTTACTCATATCCAGATAGATTACGTCCGTCTGTTTTCCCAAGTCAAGTTGATGGCCAATGCATTCCAGAACCTGTACGAGCTGCGTGGAGCAAGACTTTCCAGGAATGAATCCGTGTTGGTTTGGGTTGATGTATTGTAACAAGTGGTCTCTTATCCTGGTCAGTATACAACGTTCCAGCAGTTTTGAAATGTTCGAGAGTAGGGAAATTGGACGGTAGTTCTCAACGTAATCTTTATTACCTTTCTTAAATACAGGAACGATATTACTTGTTTTCCATTCATCAGGAAAGGTACCAGACTGCAAAGATAGGTTGAACAATAAACATAGCGAGGGGGCAATCTGTTCAGCAGTTTCTTTTAAGATTCGATTTGATATGCCGTCGGGTCCAGTGGCTTTGTGCACGTTTAACGTTCTCAGGAAATACAATATTTCCTCTTCTGTCAGGTTGATATCTGATAGGGTTTGTTGATTAGAAAGCGTTTTCTGGGTTTCATGTGTTGCCGCGAGGGTTTCCGTGTGAAATATGGAAGAAAAATATTTGTTAAAAAGCTCAGCAATCGATTTTGGACTGGACGCAACAGTTCTGCTTGCATCGTTGTTAGCGTTTGCCAATGAAATAGATTCCGGTAGGCTTGATTTTTTGGACGAAAGCTTAAACACTGACCAGAAGCGTTTGGGATTGCATTTTATGTCCGTCGATAAAAGACTGAAAAAATTTTCTCGCGCTGTGGAGATCAGATATTTAGCTTGACGTCTGAGCTCTTTATATTTTTTATGCAAATATTCACTTGAGGAATGTTTCAACTTTTTTCGAAATGACTCTTTTAGATGGATGGTATGTAGAATTTCACCAGAGAACCACGGTGGGTTTCTGTTTCTTTTTAACTGTTTCGTTGGAACTAATTGAGAAATTATTGTTTTAAAAGTGTATTTCCATTTTGACCAATTTTCATTAATGCTCAAAGATGAATCTATAACAGCAGACAGGTTCTGTGTTTCAATTGCATCGCGAAGTTCGTTAAAATTAGTCCGCCGGTAGTCATATACGAAACTGCGAGTTGATCTAGGAGCTTTGACTTTCATTTCAATATCGAATAGTGTGATGGCGTGATCTGTGAATATGCCAGCGTCATTTGGCGAAAGCGTCTCGCGAATTGTTACGCCATCAGGCGTGCTCGTAATGACGAGATCAAGCACGTTATCGCAACGGGTTGGCGTGGTCGATAATTGAGTTAAAAAATAGTCATTCAAAATTTCCGTAAATTCAACTTCTTCAGTCCCGACGGTGTTTTCTATGGACTCCCAGTTGATATTAGGAAGATTAAAATCCCCACCAATTACGATTTTATCATAGGTATCGCGCGTTTTTTGTAGAAAGTCACTAAATTCAATATGCCAACTCGAGTCAGAACTAGGCGGTCTGTAACACGCACAGAAAAGAAACTTGCCATTTGTAGACTTAACTTCACATGATACAACTTCCAATTTAGTAGGGATATGAACTGGTTTGACTGAATTAAATAAAGAAGTTCTTACCGCTAGTAGCACTCCTCCTCCACGAGATACTTGTCTGTCTTTCCGAAAAATAATAAAGTCCGTGATTGATCTACTGTACTGTCCTCAATAACAGTAGTGCTTCAGTTGTGTATTACATTATGCTTTATTGCATTATTATAAGATAATACCATGATTGACTCAGTTTCTTTTAGAAAGTAAGCAGTATATTTACCTAGACGATCGACAACAAGCGAACGTACCAAGGAGCTATTTAAAATGCACGGTGTTCTCTTGCGAGCTACATTGTAATATTCCCACGCAACATTGCAATGTTGAGTGACAAGTTCTGGTGAGCAATTTGCAAACGTTTTGGGAATATTTATTTCCGAAATTCAACATTTCGTTACTTAAACTACCATTTTCATGGCTGAAAATACATTAAATACTATCTGCCCACCAACAGGAATGTTTTAAACATAAATTTGTATATTTACTCAAAAGGAAGACGAACCTTTAAAGGAATCTACTGAGGAGTCTTCACGAGACGTTTGCAAGTCGCTCAAGCCAAATTGACAATCAACATTGCAATGTTGCCGCGCAATATTGCAAAGTCGCATGCAAGAGAACATTCGGTTTGTCTGTAAAGCTAGTGGAGCAGTTGAATCACATCGAGTTTATTTGGCATAACGTTATTAACACAACAATACGTAATCCAGGCAAATTACAAATACTAAAATTACCTCAATATATTTAAAGTTTTCCCATTTAGCGTAAACTTCAGCCGAAAATGAATGTCAACACAGCATATTTACCCGTCCTTTGCAAGTTGTCAATTGTGTTTTCAACGTTGTTTATGCCTAGCTCATCTTGAAGATAGTTTCCAATAGGCAGCAATCTGATAAAGATTGTGACCATGATAAAGATTGTGACCATGATAAACCCAATTATTAAACATGACTGTTCTCTGATGTCGTTCACTCCTTCAGTTAAAGTTTCCAATTATTTTTAATACACCTTGATTCGCTGACAGTCCAACTACTTTGACATCTTGGTTTGAGACGACTGCTGTGTAGTGTGCCAAGAAATGTCGTGGAAATACTCAAAAACATCGATAAAATGGCAAGAAAAGCTTCGTTCAAGAGACAACTCGCCATGAAAGTGAAGTATCGCCAGCGGCCGCGCGGAGGACTAATAACGCCTCGCAAAAAAATAAAAATAATAATAATAATAGTAATAATAAGAGTCGCAAAACCTAGACTCGTCTACCTGTGGTAGCCCAAGTAATAATTCAACATAAAGTAAATTCTTGTTTATACCAAATGAAATCAACGTAATGAACGAACTCACACGTAGAATAGAGGTGCCTTAATTGAACCTGAATAATTATCTAAATGTTACTACCAGAAAACCAACAAAAGTAAGATTCATGTGTTATAACGCTTATTGTGGGAAAGCAAACTCCAAAAATAGGTACGCAGTGCGTACATGTGTCTACTGCATGCTGATAACTTCAAAATTCCTTGACTACAAGTAACACGATATGCACAATAGACAAAGAGAACACATAATTATATACATTTTATTAGTACGAAAACAAGAAATGGCCTAATTTTACTGCCATTGGTTTACATGTAGTAACAATACTCACTATAGTACCGATACTTAATATGTTTAATCATAAAATGCGAGTGTTTGAAGGATAACTGTAAATGTGTAAATGTAAATCGTTCTCCTCAATACTTCTAAAATTACTATCAATAGCTGCTTCGTACTGAAAATCAACATTAATTTTCACTCACCCAGGTTATTAATATAGCTGTATAAATATCTAATTATAGATCAATAAAAGTAGTGTGCTGCGTAGGCAGTGTTGAAACAACAATCGAAATATGGTATAGTAGGTTAATGCTGCCGAAACAGAGAACGTAAGTGGTCTAACGTTTCGAGCGAAGGCCCTTCGTCAGAGAGAAAATAATATTGCACATTTGTGCACAATGTTTGTGTTTGTTACAATTAATAGTATGCAGACTTGAACTTATGTCCACTTATCAACACATGTCTAATAATCCTGTGTTTAATATTACAGGCAAAAACATCTATTTACTAATTAAATGTTTTTGCAAATTAGTTGTTGATATTTAGTGGTCATTGTTGATCTAAACTTCCCAAGTCCGTAAATGATTTGCCACAGCAAGAGATTCAAATATGTGATGTTGGCTAAAAGATGGTTTTGTAAAATTTTAATTCAGAATCTATTCTCATTATAATTGAATTACATGAGGTTTCAAAGTTAGGCAGATGATAACAGTTCATTAATTAATCCTGAGACCACCAGTGTTTTCCCTATTGACGAGTAAAATCGTCTGGCGTTAGCCAGAATAAAATCGTTTTTCGCCAGAGTAAAATACTAAAGTACGTCCTTGGTATTGAAAGGTTAAGACGGATAGGTTAACCCTGTACGTCCTTGGCCCTGAAAGTGTTAAAACATGTACAGTATTTTATTCAGATTTTACCTTTAATAATACTTTGCAATGCTTGAAGTTTTTGGTAGTTTAAGATTTATGCGTGGTCTAAACGCTAAAATGGTACCTGACTGGAGTCTTGGTCAGTGCAAATACAATGAATATAGAGCCTGTCCGAACTGGTCAGTGTGAACACAATAGCACCAATAAAAAATAAACAAGCAGTACTTATCGCGTTAAAAAGCCTTGCACCAAACGTTCTTGTTCAGTACCGTTTAGAGAAAGCGAAAGTACACCGACCGGTTCGACCGCTAGAGCAAAACAAAATGGCGACCTTTCGGAAAACTTTCGTCGCTTTCCGTGTTTTGTTCGTCTGTGACGTATGTGCCACAAACCTATGCACAGTAGACACAACAAAAGGCGGAGAATAATTATATCTTATTAGATGTTTTGGTGTGTGGTATCGCTGTATATTTTTACGAGTTGTGCCGTATTACGACGAGCCCGCAAGGCGAGTCAAAATACAAACGAGTAAAAATATACAGCGATACTACACACCAAAACATCTCATAAGAGATTTATTATACAACTGCTCTGATCAACAAATGTTTATGGAAAAAGAAAACTCTAAAAAGGCCAGAGAAGTAACGTGACTTGCACCAGGACAAAACCAAGACAAAAATAATAAGCATACATGAAGTAGTTCCCGAGTGATAAATTTGATTGGCTAACAAAATCTGTCAAACCGGTTTTCTACTATCCAAATAACTAACTATCCAAATAACTAACTATCCAAATATCGCTGTATATTTGTACTCATTTTTAGTTGTATAATAAGTTCTATTATTTTACGACTTGCTCCCAACTTGACCATGTAGCTCAGTCGATAAAGCGTTGGACTTGTAAACTAAAATTGCGGGTTTGTATCCAGCTGCAGTCGAGTAGACGTTTTCTTATGCTTCGCCACTCCGAGTAGCACCTAATATAATTATCCTCCACCAGCAACATAGGATGAAGAGTTAAGTCTCTCGATATTGAAGAAACTAGATTTCAGTTTCGAAATATCAAATATACTATAAGTACCATACTATAAGCCTCCACGACCTGTTCCCAACATGCCCATGTAGCTCAGTCGGTAGAACGTCGGACTTAGTAAACCGAAGGTCGCGGGTTCGTCATAATTTTGATTATATTTGAAGATAATATAATTAGGGTTGCCGACTGGTTCTTTATTTTTTCCATTTGTTGTTTATTCATCAGTTCATTTATTCAATCATCCATCCATCTATTCATCCAATCATTCATTCATTTATTGATTCATTTATTTATTCACCCATTCATTCATCCATTCATTTATTCATTCATTCATTCATTCAATCATTTATTCATTATATGTTTTATTATTTAGCAGTCATGCAACTAAGCAATGGTTCTTTTCGAAGTGCTCCATTTCATAAACAACCGAGTTCTATAACATGGCCAAGGGATACATCACCAAGTACTTACAACTCAAGCCATTCAAGCTCAAAGCAATGGGCACCCGATGTGAATATGCTTTTGGCAACATCACAGTGGTTGAAAGTAAGTGGCTACACCCGTAGAGAATAGTACATGGGCGTGCGGAGATATGGAATTTATCGTCAACTATCTTATTACATGAAATTTTAACCGCACTTTAAGATGGCTCTATCGGTTTTTGAAAAATAGTAAAAATAAGAGTTAATTACCGAGAACCGAGGCATTAAGCCACACACTTTCTGTGTACTTCCCTCAATGAGCAATTCAATTCAATTTGATATGACCCAATTTCAAAAAGGCCCTTGGAACGAGGTTGAGAAGAAGCCTGCTATGGCAGAAAACAACGATTATTTAGCGCGAAATTTAGAGGTCTGAAAACTAATTCGTTAATATGTCATGCTACTAAACTAATACGTCATGACATGCGTTATTTCCATATTACAGAAACCTCAATAAATCTTTAATGAATTTGAGAATGTTATTTCAAGGTTGGGTAAAACAGAGGCTATAAGTAACTTTGTTGCACCATAGTCTCTCGAATTAAACTGTTTGGAAACGCGCGAGACTCTTTATTCTATGTTTTTTGTTCTCGTTTATGCAAATGTGACGTGTGCACTTTCACACTTGTTTAACACATTTTATGATATGGAACAAGTTACTTTCGTTGAAATCGTGTGTTCTCTTTGGCTGAGACGCGTCACGTGCCGTTCGATTATTTTCCGTAATCGACCGGTCGATTACGGGGGTTTCCGGCCATTTTGTTTAGAAAAGCTACAGTGAACGAAAACCGCATAAATTTTATGAATTCAATAACCTGAGCACTAAATCATGTATGAGTCGGAAGTCTGGAAGTGAGTTTTAGGATTCCAAAAGCAATAACAACAAGAGCAACAACATTGAAAACAATGAGTCTATGTCACACGCTCCAGGTCACGCTATAAGTACGTATCATGTGAGGTAATGCAAGTTGTTTCAAAAGGCATATAATAAACTTCTTATTAACCATCGACTTCTTGGTCATTACGGAAAATATCCGACCGAGGTCTTTTATGTACGAACCTCGCTCTGCGAGCTCGGTCCGTACTGTCTGATATTTCTCCGTAATGATCGCCCTCTCGGTTAATAAGGAGTTAGGATTTGGTATAATAATGCAATCATTCAATAGAAACTTTTAGATTGAGTTGCTTACCCGCGCTAATGAACGTAAAACGACAAAATCGTGGACTTTCAAGGCACCCTCGACATTACTTGTAGCTCACTGTTAGCCGCTTTGACGTGCGCTGCGTTTCTAGACATTTTAATGCGAGAAACTATATGGGCATGGCCAACCTGCTGTGTTTGACATTTTTTTGCTTTCTGTAACAATATGTTGTTATGTTCGTTGCAGCTTCATGGTCTTAAGAAATACAAACTAGAACTAAAACAAATATTGTCCTCTATTGGATTTAAGCATTGCGAAGGTGGGTATATATTCATGTTAAACACTTACGAAATCTACACAGTAGCTATGCTACCAATACTACCATACATCTATATGCCTGCACTCTCTTTCTTATTGAGGCTGTAAGGTCAGGATTTCTTTTTTCGATAGTATTAAGCTTAACACCTCTTACTGTTAGAACACTTAAATCTGCTTGTCAGTACTAGAATTTGATACTGACTGCTGTACCTTTCGTAGTTACTGTAGTTGTCGGTTTTGGTTCACTGATTTATTGCTGTTGATACCTTATTATTTTGTTCCTGTTATTGACATCTAGTTCAACATTGTATATATTTCATTACTAGAAATATGTTAACACAACAACCCCTCGCCCTCTTTTACACGAATTTTTATAAATATCCCTCTGATTAGGAAAAAGGTTTAAACGCAAACACCTTCGCGCTCTTTCCCATTGGGAGCCTGGAAGTAGCCACTCGTGTTGCAACAATTCAAAATATATAGTTTTAAAATTAAAGTATAATATTTGAAATAAAAAAAATTGTTTAACTCTAATTTTTAAAGAAAAAGGTAATAAATAAGAAGGAAAAATTTCAAGGCAATATTCAGAAAAAAATATAGATAAAGAAAATTGTAGGTCCCATCCAGGGTTTGAATTCGACCAGTTCGCATGCAAACCGACGATAGCCTATTACCACCAAGCTACCGAAGCAGGAGTCGAAATATCAGCAAAATATTAGGGTTATATTTTACAGTTCTTTCTTTCCATGTTTACAAAGAACATTGCTAGAGCATCTAAAAATATTTGCATTTTTCAAAGGCATTGAATATTTGAATTGATTGAAATGAAAACTACTGAAACGTCTGACTGGCTGCCACGGGTATATTCATTTATGGCATTTCAAATTCATTTAGATTAGCAAAAACAAATTTCATCCCAAAATCTGAAGTGTTGAAACTGTTTTTTGAGACTGTACATCTGTAATATTTCAACATGCAGTAACATGCAGCCAATTTTTACGCCAAATTGTAAACAAGCTACGCTAAGTTACAAGTAGTTTACCATAAGAAAAATATCTAAAAAGAGATACGACGGCAGCCACAGGTAAAACATGTCAGGCAAGCAAAAACATAACGGATAAATAGAAAACAACATTACTGTATTAACAGTGAAAGGATATATTAAAAACAGGGAAACTCGAATAGCATTGCCTCCTTCGTTGGTTTTGTCGCTATTGCTTTTTCCTCCTTTCGAGTTTCGGTGTGACGGGTTTTTTCGGCTTCAATTTTACCCCATGTTCCTTGAGACGTTGGAGCACTTGTCGGAGGTGTTCAATGTGATCGTTGAAAGAAGGACTAAAGACAACAATATCGTCCAGATATGGAACACAAATTTCATCTCGTAGACCACTCAAGCATGTCTCCATGAAGCGCTGAAAGGAGACTGGTGCGTTGGATAAGCCAAATGGAATTCGGATCCATTCGTACAACCCCCAAGGTGTAATAAACGCTGTAAGAGGTTGGCCCTCGGGTTTCAGAAACCCCTGGTGGTATGCTTTCCCTTGGTCGCGTACCGAGAACCAGGAATTCCCACCCAGGTTATCAAGGGTATCCTGAATCCTAGGAATCGGGTGACGATCTACCTGCGTTTTCCTGTTCAGTTCGCGATAGTCCACGCACAGCCGTAAACTCTGGTCCTTTTTTCGCACGCAAACTACGGAGAGTTATATGATGACGTTGATCTGCGAATAAAATTCTGATTCAACAAATCTTCGATATAAGATTTTACCTCTGGGTACAAAGATTGAGGCACCGCGACATAGTACTTTTGAACAGGTGTTGGTGTCGTTGAGTGGAATGTTCATTTGAAGATTAGGGATGCTGCCTACGTCGTCATCGTCTTTAGCAAACGCGTCAGCTTGTTCAATTAGTAATTGTGAAGCCAGTCTTCTTTGCTCGCTAGTCAGGTCGCCCAAATCTAAATCCTTCAGATGGTCGGGTAAATCCATGGAAGTACAATCATGCGTTTCACTTGCGACGGAATCACTGGACTCATTTACGTTAGGAGGTTGTTGAGTGTTCATGTGATCAGTCTTTAATCTCACGTCTACGGGAACGACCGATTGGACAAGTTGGAGACTACCGAGAACTGTCCGACTTCTTAAGTTCACATCATGCCGTGTCGTATTCCGGACTTCTATTTCAATTTTGCTTTGCCGTCTACTTGTTCTGCTTTTATCAAGTGTTCTATCACATTGAAACCCAGCAAAGGAAGTTCCAAGTTCTCGTTAGCTACTAGGAATGGGACGGAAATTGTGTTTTCAGAATCCCCAATCTGAAACTCCAGCTCCAACCATCCCTTATAAGGAATGCTGTTACCATTGGCTGCTGTCAGTGTAAGGTCACAATTTAACAGTTCGCCCGCGTCCCTACTTACGAAGTTCGGAAAATTGTCTTCCAAGAAGTCCGCTGAAACAATAGATACTTGGGCTCCTGTGTCCCATAAAATCTCTACCGTCTTTCGGTTGAGTTTTCCTTTAACCGTACATCTTCAACCTACTAGGTTGATTAACCTTTCATGTTCTTTAGGCGTGAGATGGCTTATAAAACCCTCAGAAGGATTATCGTGCACCGTTTTACTTTTGGTCCGAATTTCCTTCTTGATAGCGTTACACAATGTTTTATGTTGCGACCAATGGGCCCTCTGGCATGTTTTATTACAGTAGCTAACCAATTTACAACATGTGCAGCGCCAAAAGGTCTGTCCTAGATGCTTTGAACAATTATTACATTGACGGGATGCTGCGTCTCCGACTAAACCCTGTCCCGACCGCGGGGTAGCCGCTTCTCGTTTCCCTGGTATTTCGCGTTTTTTGCGCATTCGGATGCGATATGGCCAAATTCTCCACACGCGAAACAATGCTGACAGCTGGCGCCATGCAGTTCTCCGCTCCTTACATGCCTGACACCCCCAATCTTCTATCTCATGCGCTGTCGTATATCTCACACTCTTGGTGTTCTTAAGTTACATTTGCCGATAATTAGTTCATCCTGTCTGTGTAATAACTAAATACTGCTGACGTCAAAGAGCTTAGCAGTTCAACTATCTAACATATTGTATGTACAGCTTTGTTTAAATGTACTTACTATTGTGCTGTAACACGTAGCTTTTAATCATACTTACAATACCGCTGCCAAATATTTGCGCACGCCTCAATTTTCAAACCAAGAGACCAAGTAAAACTACGCTATTTTTACAGAATATTTAAATATATTCGCTACACAGCAACTACAAACCTTAAAATTTCAGACATTTTCTTAAAATTTGCAAGGAACGTGTGGCAGACTCAGTTGCACTATAACAATATAGTTTCTCGTTCCTTTTTGAGTTTTTGGTCGCGGGCTCACGTAGGCGCAAAAAGTTTGGCAAGGTTGTTCACTCGCAGTCACATTCCTGTCTCTACTCCACTCCATTCTCACTCCCAATCTCTCTTCCATCACTTTACTTCCAATTTCATTCTCATCCCCACCCATAATCTCGCTTTCACTCCCGCTATCACTCCAACTTATAACCCCACTCCCACTCCCACCTCCATTCTCATTTCCAATGTCACTCCCCAATACTACTCCTGCCCTCACTTTCACGTCCACCACTACTCTCATTTTTTCTTCTACCTTTACTTTTTACTCTTACTTGTACACCTACTCGTCCTTATGCTTATGTGTACATTCCACTATTGCAGAATATGTTGCAGCACTTCAGAAACCAGTCAAAGCAAGCTATTCCAAAGGATTATTTCCACAGTATGCGTATACAGATGGAACTATATACAATGTAAGTTGTAGTAAAATAGTAATGACAGCTATTGTAGCACCTTTGTTTCTAGGGCATCTTGCCTCTACTGTCAAAGGTCTTGCTCGTGGCCCTGGCATTGGTTTTCGCGTAGCAATCAGAATTGTATGGTGTTTTAATAATAATTCACGAGTTCTCAACCAGATTTCCTCACGACCCCAAACTGGTATAGATTCGCACTCTTGGCTGGTCCCCATGCATGTCCCCATAGACAAAGGTCTAAACAGTTTACAGTACGCTTCCTTGAGCACCACACGCCCAACTACCCATGCACCCACCTACCTAATCAGCTACCTACCAACTCACCTACCTAGCCATGAGTAAAATAAAAGTACCGTGCTGCGTATAGGCAGTGTTGAAATACAAATCGAAATATAGTAAGGTTTGAGTACTGCCGAAAATATTGAAAAAAAAAATTATTCCGTTAAAGTCGCTTTTCGCCTTGTTTTCATGAGCACAAATTACTATGTTTTGCTACAAGTTAATAAGCCTTTGTTGTCCTCATTTCCTTATATTTGTTCTTATTTGTTGTGTTGTTTTGTGTTGTAGTGTTCGCCAGTGCTTTGTTTTTACGATAAACCGTCGATAGGAAAGGTTTATGGGTCCACTGGGGTTATAACAATCGGTTAAACAGAATATTGGGTGCGGTTATGACTAAATGAGAACGAAATTTAAATTCCGGCTTAAGGTTGCAAGTACTTTGTTTTGATTTTAGGAACGGCATCTAGAGGAACTTTTTGTACCGCTTAGATTTCGGTACTCGCTGCGTTTGTACCTTTTGAAAAGGAATATATTCAAGTGGAACGTTTCGTTCTCATTTGAATTGAGGAATGTTTTGTTCCGATATTCAAAAATAGGAACGGGCTTAAATTAAGAACAAATTGTTCCGCATGAGCTACACCGCTTTAAATAGGACCTCTTTGTTCCTTATTTGAAAGGTTATTTCGTTCCCGTTATTCGTTCTCATAGGAACAAGTAGTTCCGCATGAGCTAGACCGCTTTAAATAGGACCTCTTTGTTCCTTATTTTAAAGGTTATTTCGTTCCGTTTGTTTCCTCTCAGAGGACCAAATAAAGAAGTTAATATATTCCGAACTACTGGCTACCTGAGCTCGGTAGCCGGTCGTTTCCATATGGTAGCCGGTCAGTAGCCGGTCAATTTAACATGGTTTTAACTAGTAGCCGGATAGACGGTAGTTATGAATATCAATTAAATAGCGTTATAATATATTCCAAACCACCGGCTACTTTAGCTCGGTAGCCGGTCGTTTCCATATGGTAGCCGGTCAGTAGCCGGTCAATTTAACAAGGTTTTAACCAGTAGCCGGGAAGACGGCAGTCATGAATATCAATTAAATAGCGTTATAATATATTCCAAACCACCGGCTACTTTAGCTCGATAGCCGGTCGTTTCCATATGGTAGCCGGTCAGTAGCCGATAAATTTAACATGGTTTTAACTAGTAGCCGGGTAGACGGTAGTTATGAATATCAATTAAGTTACAGATCTAATTTACATATATGTTCTCTCGCAGTAACTATACCCCTCTTTTCTCAAACAAAAACAGGAATTTTGACAGAGGGAACGCTTTGTTCAGATTCAGTAATCTGAAGCAAAAATTAGGCGCTAAATGCTATGCCGTAAGGCCCACTCTCTTCAAGAGGTGTACATTTGTGGTATAGAAAATTACGATTACCTCACCACCATACAATGGAACCATGAACCCTAACCCTAATCTCAAACCGGGGAAGTTTGTGGTACGGAAAATTACGATTACCTCACCACCATACAATGGAACCATGAACCCTAACCCTAATCACAAATCGAGGACGTTTATGAGGTTTTTCGATTGGGGTTAGGGTTCATGGTTCCATTGTATGCTGGTGAGGTAATCGTAATTTTCCATACCACAAACTTCCCCGGTTTGTGATTAGGGTGTAAGGTTCATGGTTCCATTGTATGGAGGTAATGATAATTTTCCATACCACAAACTTCCCGGTTTTGTGATTAAAGGTATGGTTTACACACCTTCGGAACAGGGGGCCTCACCCTACACATTGTTCTCTTAAATTGATGTATTTTCTTCGTTTTTTTATAAACAAATTCTACATATTATGTTTACTCTATTATAAACTTAGTATACATGTTATGTGAAAAAGTTACACCTATCAAGCTGTTTGTGTTTGGCGAAAGCAGCAGCGTTAAATCAATTTCAAAGCTACTGCTCTCATTCTCAACGTTCTTGCTTCTCTGGTCTCTTGGAAATGAAAAGCTGGATGACGGAGGATGGAAGACCAGCGCAGTCCAAACTTCTCGATACCTCTTCTTATGTAATTGTCTTCTTGCTTGGTAAACCTCACCGGGTCCTTTCGTCCCGGTTGTCTGCCTATTTTGTTTACAGAATCGTCTTCATTTTGACGTTGTTCACACCTGTTTTCTTTTGGTAAAGTATCGTCGTTTAACTGCTCGACGCAACTGTCCATTGCTTCGCCTTCGACTCCCCGCAGCTTGTCCATGCACGACTTTCCCTTCATGGCGACATCCCGCGAGCGTAACTTCTGGTAATGCACTCGGGCAACGTTCGAACTGTGTTTCTGATCTTCCGAAACCACCTTCTGTTCTTGCACGTCTAACACAATGGCACTTTCAGTCTCTATTATCTGTCTGTATCTCGTCGGGTGAATGTACTTTCCTATGGCCTGAAACACCAGCACGCTCGATAGTTCAGTCAATTTTTGAAATTGCGCACCGTTTCGGTTTAGCAGCAAGTACTCGCATTGCGGCAGGAGAAGAGGTCTGACAAAACGAACATAGTCGTCGACTACTACCAAGCTCACTTCGTCAAAATACAAAGAATCGAAACCGTACTTTTTAGCGGTTTTAAAAATTGTTTGGTCTACCATCCCACCGTTGTGCTTCGCATTTTCAAACATAGTGACTGTCAAATGTTGATAGGTCATCGGACGACAACCCTTTACTTTAACAAACATAAATACTGCGAGGAATCGCGTGGCAAATGTTAAGTCGCTTGACGTAACAAAAGTTGACAATTTTCTGCACTCTTCTAAAATCTGCTTGTAGCGCTCGATGTGAAATGGAACGATTGTCTGCAACTCGGCTAAGGAAGCCCAACTTCTTCTCGATTCCAGTGTCTCAATGTCCAGATCTGTCGTCCAGTGCGAACGCATCTGCTTTGCCAGACACTTCCTGGCTCGCTTGATGTACACTTCGGTCACCGAGAAGTTCTGAAGGACAGCACCAGGTGGAGAGTTGAACTTGCGGAAGTCGAGTAGGTCAGAAATGCTTGTTACATAGCCGAGTCGGCCCGACTGACCCATCCGCCAGGTGTCCTCGAGGTGGTCGAGAAAATTCGTTAGAAATTTAGAAGAGCACAGAAAATAGTCGATAAGTTGCACGGTGGACAACACGGTCGACTCCTCCTCGCCCGATTCTCCGCAACAATACTTGAGAAATTTAAGAGCTCGCGTGACCGAAATTTCTGCTTGTTTTGACGTTTTCCCTCCCCCCGTTGTACTTTGTAACCATAGCGAAAGAGAACGAGCGAATTCGTTATCCGATGAGCAACACGGCAGGGTCAGTTTGCTTTTAGTCGACGTAACTTCAATTACAGGCTTGACATTGTCGCTGAGTATTGTCGGTTTTTCATCGAAGTACGCGTACCAAGGATGTTTTACTTTGACGTGCTTTCGACAGCCTCTTCGACTGGCAAATCCTGGATGGTCGCAGTTAGGAACTGGACAATGATTAAGGCCTTCTTCGTCTGTCTGCAGATGTAACCGTCTAGGCTTCTTGAATGCCCCGTCGAGGGACTTCCAATCCACCATACGGTTATTTCGACGAGGCATCCAACGGCCACGGTAAACTTCAAGAACTACTGCATGAACGGCGATGGCTAATTGTGTTTACATCTATCTTCAACATATCTCGCATATTTATACTCTTCCATGTATATCTTCCTTCTTCCTTTGGGATTAGATAGATCGAAAAATTGAAAAGACGTTCTTTTGGTAGCTAACTTTCGGTTCATTACATACACCTTACTTCCGATTATTGAATGGGAACAAAGCGTTCCCACAGTCAAAATTCCTGTTTTTGTTTGAGAAAATAGGGTTATATTTAATGCGAGAGAATATGTATGTAAATTAGATCTGTAACTTAATTGATATTCATAACTACCGTCTACCCGGCTACTAGTTAAAACTATGTTAAATTGACCGGCTACTGACCGGCTACCATATGGAAACGACCGGCTATCGAGCTAAAGTAGCCGGTGGTTTGGAATATATTATAACGCTATTTAATTGATATTCATGACTACCGTCTTCCCGGCTACTAGTTAAAACCTTGTTAAATTGACCGGCTATTGACCGGCTACCATATGGAAACGACCGGCTATCGAGCTAAAGTAGCCGGTGGTTTGGAATATATTATAACGCTACTTAATTGATATTCATAACTACCGTCTACCCGGCTACTAGTTCAAACCTTGTTAAATTCACCGGCTACTGACCGGCTACCATATGGAAACGACCGGCTACCGAGCTAAAGTAGCCGGTGGTTTGGAATATATTATAACGCTACTTAATTAATATTCATAACTACCGTCTATCCGGCTACTAGTTAAAACCTTGTTAAATTGACTGGCTACTGACCGGCTATCATATGGAAACGACCGGCTACAGAGTGATTGTAGCCGGTGGGTCAGAACATATTAACTTCTTCATTGGAAATTGCACTTATTATATATATATATATATATATATATATATATATATATCAATTTAGACTTTGACTACGAATGTCAAAACGTGTTATTGTTTAAAAAAACGAGCATTATTATCACTTGAAGTTCCTCAAAAGAAAAAAACTGCATAAAGTTTCTACTTTACTGCAGATCTCTGGGGTTTCGTTGTATGGAAAATTACGATTACCTCACCACCATACAATGGAACCATGAACCCTAACCCTAATCACAAACTGGGAAAGTTTGTGGAATGGAAAATTACGATTACCTCACCACCATACAATGGAACCATGAACCCTAACCCTAATCACAAACCGGGAAAGTTTGTGGAATGGAAAATTACGATTACCTCACCACCATACAATGGAACCATGAACCCTAACCCTAATCACAAACCGGGAAAGTTTGTGGAATGGAAAATTACGATTACCTCACCACCATACAATGGAACCATGAACCCTAACCCTAATCACAAACCGGGAAAGTTTGTGGAATGGAAAATTACGATTACCTCACCACCATACAATGGAACCATGAACCCTAACCCTAATCACAAACCGGGAAAGTTTGTGGAATGGAAAATTACGATTACCTCACCACCATACAATGGAACCATGAACCCTAACCCTAATCACAAACCGGGAAAGTTTGTGGAATGGAAAATTACGATTACCTCACCACCATACAATGGAACCATGAACCCTAACCCTAATCACAAACCGGGAAAGTTTGTGGAATGGAAAATTACGATTACCTCACCACCATACAATGGAACCATGAACCCTAAACCTAATCACAAATCGAGGACGTTTATGGCACGGGTTTTTTATTAGGGTTAGGGTTCATGGTTCCATTGTATGGTGATGAGGTAATCGTAATTTTCCATACAACTAAACTCCAGAGATCTGCAGTAAAGTAGAAACTTTATGCAGTTTGGGTTTTTTTTGAGGAACTTCAAGTGATTATAATGATAGTTTTTTAAAGAATAACACGTTTTGACATTCGTAGTCAAAGTCTAAATTGATATAGATATATAATAAGTGCAATTTCCAATGAAGAAGTTAATATGTTCTGACCCACCGGCTACAATCACTCTGTAGCCGGTCGTTTCCATATGATAGCCGGTCAGTAGCCAGTCAATTTAGCAAGGTTTGAACTAGTAGCCGGGTAGACGGTAGTTATGAATATCAATTAAATAGCGTTATAATATATTCCAAACCACCGGCTACTTTAGTTCGATAGCCGGTCGTTTCCATATGGTAGCCGGTCAGTAACCGGTGAATTTAACAAGGTTTGAACTAGTAGCCGGGTAGACGGTAGTTATGAATATCAATTAAGTAGCGTTATAATATATTCCAAACCACCGGCTACTTTAGCTCGATAGCCGGTCGTTTCCATATGGTAGCCGGTCAATAGCCGGTCAATTTAACAAGGTTTTAACTAGTAGCCGGATAGACGGTAGTTATGAATATCAATTAAGTAGCGTTATAATATATTCCAAACCACCGGCTACAATCACTCTGTAGCCGGTCGTTTCCGTATGATAGCCGGTCAGTAGGCAGTAAATTTAACAAGGTTTTAACTAGTAGCCGGGTAGACGGTCGTTATGAATATCAATTAAGTTACAGATCTAATTTACGTATATATTCTCTCTCATTAAATCTAACCGTATTTTCTCAAAGAAAAACAGAGATTTTGACAGTGGGAACGCTTTGTTGAGATTCAGTAATCTGAAGTAAAAGTTAGGCACTAAATGCTATACCGTAAGGCCCACTCTCTTCAAGATGTGTACATTTGTGTTATGGAAAATTACGATTACCTCACCACCATACAATGGAACCATGAACCCTATAACCCTAATAAAAAAACCGTGCCATAAACGTCCTCGATTTGTGATTAGGGTTAGGGTTCGTGGTTCCATTGTATGGTGGTGAGGTAATCGTAATTTTCCATACCACAAACTTTCCCGGTTTGTGATTAGGGTTAGGGTTCATGGTTCCATTGTATGGTGGTGAGGTAATCGTAATTTTCCATTCCACAAACTTTCCCGGTTTGTGATTAGGGTTAGGGTTCATGGTTCCATTGTATGGTGGTGAGGTAATCGTAATTTTCCATTCCACAAACTTTCCCGGTTTGTGATTAGGGTTAGGGTTCATGGTTCCATTGTATGGTGGTGAGGTAATCGTAATTTTCCATTCCACAAACTTTCCCGGTTTGTGATTAGGGTTAGGGTTCATGGTTCCATTGTATGGTGGTGAGGTAATCGTAATTTTCCATACCACAAACTGTCCCTGTTTGTGATTAGGGTTAGGGTTCATGGTTCCATTGTATGGTGGTGAGGTAATCGTAATTTTCCATAACACAAATGTACACATCTTGAAGAGAGTGGGCCTTACGGTATAGCATTTATTGCCTAACTTTTACTTCAGATTACTGAATCTCAACAAAGCGTTCCCACTGTCAAAATCGCTGTTTTTCTTTGAGAAAATACGGTTATATTTAATGAGAGAGAATATATATGTAAATTAGATCTGTAGCTTAATTGATATTCATAACTACCGTCTACCCGGCTACTAGTTAAAACGTTGTTAAATTGACCGGCTACCGAGCGGCTACCATATGGAAACGACCGGCTTCCCAGCTAAAGTAGCCGGTGGTTTGGAATATATTATATCGCTATTTAATTGATATTCATAACTACCGTCTACCCGGCTACTAGTTAAAACCTTGTTAAGTTTACTGGCTACTGACCGGCTACCATATGGAAACGACCGGCTACCGAGCTAAAGTAGCCGGTGGTTTGGAATACATTATAACGCTATTTAATTGATATTCATAACCACCGTCTATGGTAACCGGTCGGTAGCCGGGTAGACGGTGAGTATGAATATCAATTAGATAGCGTTATAATATATTCCAAACCACCGGCTACTTTAGCTCGATAGCCAGTCGTTTCCATATGGTAGCCGGTCAGTAGCCGGTGAATTTAACAAGGTTTGAACTAGTAGCCGGGTAGACGGTAGTTATGAATATCAATTAAATAGGGTTATAATATATTCCAAACCACCGGCTACTTTAGCTCGATAGCCGGTCGTTTCCATATGGTAGCCGGTCAGTAGCCAGTGAATTTAACAAGGTTTGAACTAGTAGCCGGGTAGACGGTGGGTATGAATATCAATTAGATAGCGTTATAATATATTCCAAACCACCGGCTACTTTAGCTCGATAGCCGGTCGTTTCCATATGGTAGCCGGTCAATAGCCGGTCAATTTAACAAGGTTTTAACTAGTAGCCGGGAAGACGGTAGTCATGAATATCAATTAAATAGCGTTATAATATATTCCAAACCACCGGCTACTTTAGCTCGGTATCCTCCAGTTCATTCACTGAGTCTAATCTGAAATTTCAACCAATTTATTTAAAACAGGCTTTCCCATACATGGTATATCGTGTAGTATGAAGACATTATAACGCTATTTAATTGATATTCATAACCACCGTCTATGGTAGCCGGTCGGTAGCCGGGTAGACGGTAGTTATGAATATCAATTAAATAGCGTTATAATATATTCCAAACCACCGGCTACTTTAGCTCGGTAGCCGGTCGTTTCCATATGGTAGCCGGTCAATAGCCGGTCAATTTAACAAGGTTTTAACTAGTAGCCGGGTAGACGGTAGTTATGAATATCAATTAAATAGCGTTATAATATATTCCAAACCACCGGCTACTTTAGCTCGATAGCCGGTCGTTTCCATATGGTAGCCGGTCAGTAGCCAGTGAATTTAACAAGGTTTGAACTAGTAGCCGGGTAGACGGTGGGTATGAATATCAATTAGATAGCGTTATAATATATTCCAAACCACCGGCTACTTTAGCTCGATAGCCGGTCGTTTCCATATGGTAGCCGGTCAATAGCCGGTCAATTTAACAAGGTTTTAACTAGTAGCCGGGAAGACGGTAGTCATGAATATCAATTAAATAGCGTTATAATATATTCCAAACCACCGGCTACTTTAGCTCGGTATCCTCCAGTTCATTCACTGAGTCTAATCTGAAATTTCAACCAATTTATTTAAAACAGGCTTTCCCATACATGGTATATCGTGTAGTATGAAGGCATATATGGTCGCTTTTTAAAGTCACATCAAATACCATAGAGAAAGATCTTATTTTGTATAAATAAACTGGGAGACATAATCAATGTGAAGTAGAACTGTAATTTAGATCAATATTCGCTACGCGCTGTAAATACCAGTTCAGTATGATTGTTTAAAACAATGTTGGCGATTATAATTTACAGTTTAGTACAGATAACCTGTCAAAGTTAATTAACAACAACGAGAGAAATAAAATGTTTTACAGTTTAGTCACCACGGTCGCCATCCCTTAACTTTTGTCCAGTAAGATTGGGAGCTAAGCTGCGGGCGACGCTCTAGCCCCTGACTGTCGACATCATGTACTTCTTCTGATTCCTCTTCCTCGTTTTGTTCTCGCCTTTCCCCTTCTCTTCTGCATTCCCCTAACGCCTTGACCACGGGACAGCAACACGGTGGAACTAGAACCTTTACCACTTCTCGTAGTCGCTCGAGGTGCATAAGGATATCGGGATGCTTACTAACGAAATTCTTTAGGTCAAACACATCCCGTCGCAGGCCCAATACTAGCATCCACGCGTCTATAGATGGATCTGCTTCGATCCAGAATGCCTTCTCCTTTTCGTCTCTTTTCAAAAGTGCTTTTCTTTTTCGTTCTATGAACGACAATGCGTGGACGCTCGTCACATTTTTATCAAATTTGGATTGTATTAGCTGAGCAACCTTTACGCAATAAATTTCGCTGTTCAGGCTGCAGCCAGAAGACGCCTCGTGTGTCCCGTCTGTCGACAAAGTCGGTTGTGCAGTCTGTTCGGCTGGTCGGTCTTCTTCGGTTTCGTCCCAATCTCCCGACGATGCGTGTGGCTCAGTGGTCACTTCAAGAGAAGAACAAGCCTGTTCTCTGTTAGGATTTATCCGAAATGGCTCAATTAGATTTAAGGAAAATGGATCGTTATCGGGATTCACATTGTCATCACCGCTGCTTTCCAAAGAGACGTCAAAACCCGGGGATTCGCATTCGTACGCCTCGTCAACGTCGTTGTAACTGCAGGGCATAGCACGATTCGCACGTCTTTTCCGCGCAAAACGCCGGCACATTGACTCTGCGAAAAAACTTCTGTGTATAGGGTCGGGATGTTCAGGTGGACAGGTTGTTTCTTCGAGATCGGCCTTTGTAATTTGTCGCATTTTACTGCCTTCGAATAGCTCGACCGCGTGGTGGCTTTCGATGGTGACGTCACGTGGGTTTCCGGGCTCGTACCATAGCTCGTGTGACTGGATGTGGTGGTGGTTTAAATTGATTTCTTCTGCCATCCACGCCACGCAGTCCATCGCGTGATCGAAAATCCAGCGATCCACTCCTGGTAACGTTTGCGGCAAAGATGTTGTATTGAAGACTGCAATGCGCCGTTTGACGTTCTCGTCTTCTTTACCAAAGTTCGGAACATGATTTGTTGTAATATAGAACGGGCTGTTGTTCATGACGCACCTAGGTGCCTCATGCTTTACCGCTGTGACTAGCCACCCACCTTGGAAGATGGTCTTTGCGAGATCAGATTGTAACGTGCGATCGGACCATTCGTCGACAAGCACCAGTTGTGTTTCGTCGTTGATCATCGCTGCGGAGAACTGGCGCTCGTTGGTGATAGAAGCGATAAATGCAGGGGGGATGATGCGATGGAAGATAGACGCCCATGATGTCTTGCCCGAGTCCTTTGGTCCGGCTACCACAAGCTTCCTTACCTTGTGCGGCATTTTTGAAGGCATCAGGCACTGATACATTTTGTTCAGGAAGTTCACTCTCACTGCTGTATCCTGGAACGAGTTTAAGATGCCTTCGCGGAAGAACTGCGGTTGTGGTGGTGTAGTACAGTCGTAGGGGAGGAACGTTCTCGGCGACAATGTTCCACGTTTCGATTCTGGTATTGGACAGGTTATGAAAGTTCTCGATGATATGGAAAAGCAAAACCCGTTAGATACTTCGATGAGGTCCAGATCAAATTTTATCTGTTCAATTATTTCGCACGCGGGATGGGAAAGAATTTTTTCGAGCACCTGGAAGTGCCTTAAAACTTGATTTCGTGTTGCTTCGTTGCTTAACAATTTATGTAAGTAACTCTTGACGTCCATCATTTTTAAATAAGTCATTTTGGCTTCTGGTGGTTTTGCGTAGACGTGCGAACGACAAAGGGCGTGATCGCACAACTTCATCACCCTCTCAATCTTTGTGATGGTCGCCGCTACTTCGTTCTGCGAAGAAAAGCAAGGTTTTTCCAAGCTGACGTTTGTTGTCGGGTCAATCTCTACCAACAGCCCGTCTGTTTGAAGTATCGCTGTGGCTGTGTGCAATTTGTCGTTGAATTCGTGTTGGTTGACTACTACCAGACGACAAGGGGTTGTGGGGAAATGCGTCGGTTGACTTGGTAGCTGCATGTCGTCGTCTTCGTCGGACGATTTCATAACGGACTCATCATAGCAGTATGTGTTTGACATGTTGACCATCTCTTCGATCCTCGGATTATTATGGTCCTTCAGGACTTGAAACAGCTCCCGAGCAGCTTTTTCCATAACCCTGTTCGCCGATGTTCTCGCTCTGGTTCTAATTGTGCGAATCTTAGGTTCCACGTCCTGATTATGCAGGGCAGCAAATAGTGCGTTCTCGTTGCATGTCTCTGTTTTTCGGTAAACGACGAAATATCCTATTGCCGGATATGTTTTCTCCTCGATGGGAGGTTCTTCTTGGGTCTTGTTACTGCGTTTCGCTTCTTTTGCATTGGAACACACGCTTGAAACACACGAAAAGAAAAATTGCACGCCGTGTATAGCAGAAAGCGCTTCATCAAGCTGCAATCTCTTCGAAGCAATCTGGTTTGTAGCCAGTTGTACGTCGTCGTCTTTTACCCTCCATGTAGCTCGACATCCTACGGCTTTGAGGTCGTCGGTAATCTGTGGACATTGGGAGAGACAACACACGTTAAAATAAGCTAAGAGGTCATCTATTAATGATGATCAATATAAACATAATATGTATATACAAATAACTCACCAAGGTTAGAACGTTCGCGCGAAGTGAGCTTTGTACTCTCGTAGAGTCTAACTCCTTTCGAGGACGCCCAGGCCGCATAATTCTTTTCCAAAAAAACTTCCAATGTCAGTACCCACTGAAAACTGTGACCTAATTCGGATTAAACTTCGAAAGAAAGAATTCGTCACAGCTAACACCGGATATATATATATATATATATATATATATATATATATATATATATATATATATATATACGTTTTCAGTCATGTAATTAGCATAACCATATCGCCAAAGCCAAAGGGAACGAAATTTTCGACTTTGGTTGAACTTGTTGTTGTTGTTGTTGTTGTTGTTGTTGTTGTTGTTGTTGTTGTTGTTGTTGTTGTTGTTGTTGTTGTTGTTGTTGTTGTTGTTGTTGTTGTTGTTGAAATTTTTTCCAGTTAAAGCCAGTATACATGTATGCCTATTTTGCTTATCTATTATACATTCAATTTCTTTATTTCAACCTTATTTTACTCTTATGAATACGACAAAAGTACTTTACATTTCCGTGCAGGATATTTTGTTCTTGCACGGATATTGACAAGCCAGAGTTATAAATGTTATTTCATAAACCCTATTCAGCTGATAACTTATGTAAACATTGACTGCAGTCTATGAATTTAACCTTGATTTTGCCGTGTGGAGAGTATACGAAGTTTTACCGAATACTTTACTATTCTAAGACTTGGTGTCGCTTAAGTTCTTGTTTGTCCCGTTCCAAGACGTCCAGGTTATTGTTTTTGATCGGACCTCACTTGTAAAAATAGACTCGTGGAAGAACCGTATTCCCAGCTAGTGGAGACTGGGAAATAGTTTTATTATAACTGGGCAGTGCTTGTGATTTTACTAAATACTCGGCGACTCCGGTGATCCCATCCGAGGCAGCTTGAAACTTTCAGCGACAATTTATATGCGGTCTTTGTTGTTTGTTTTGACGTGGGTAATCAGTCATTAAGTTCTTAAATCGTATGGGCAACAAAAAACAAAAAAAAGCAAAAGCAAACCAATGACATGAAGATACATACAATCTAGTGTGTTATTTAGACCCAAGGTATTCCAATAAAGCAACTTAATTGCACTTTTAAATTGCTAATCTGAATCAGTATCTGACATCTTGGATATGTTTTTGATATAGCATGTGACGTTATGCACAAGCTGCGTAAAGCGAAAACGTTAGTTAGCCATATTTTCACATATATAAGTCTGAAACTCATTTTTGTAGATGACTTTCATTCTTAAAAACACACCACAGAAATTCAGCTGCCAGAAGAATAAGTTTCATGTTTACCCAGCTTGTGACGTCAGTTAATTAGGCAAGGTCTTACAACAAGATGGCGAACGGCAAGATTGTCTTTTGTCTAAATTAGTGATGTTGTTTGGCACAGGAGTTGTTTTGTTTAGTTGGATTACCCTCGCAAGACAGTTTGTTAATCAGAAATTTAAAAATATGTACTTGTAATTGTTGTTGCTCTTACCCTCTTACCCTTTAAATCAAATAATCAGATTATAGAATTGACTCTCGCGGACTTTCCGTCGTGGATGCAAAGTTCCCTGGGAACTTGAGCTAAATGTATATAGTGTACTATATCTATACAATCTCTGTTTCGGAGCCGGCGATTGTTCTATAAATTAAAAATGTCAAGATTTGTTTATAAAACATTTTGACTGACACAAATGGCTCCAAAATACTTCGCCAATAACTTGAACAATTATCCGATGTACGTTCATTCATGTATGTATGTTCGTTGTTCTGTTGTATTAGATTGGGTGTTATTTTTTTCTTTAGCTATTGGCAACTTCGGAAAAATTAGGAAGAATTGAACCTCACTTAAGCTCATTCATGTATATCATGTATATCACTTCATTCATGTATATATGTTCGTTGTTCTGTTGTATTAGCTTGTGTTGGGTTTTTTCTTTAGCTATTGGCAACTTCGGAAAAATTAGGAAGAATTGAATCTCAGCTTAAGCAAGTTATAGGACTGTATCAAGAAAGGTTGGAATGGCTTACATCAGCAAGGTAATAACTAAAAGTGCTCGAACTTCAGCTACTATTTACTTCGTTTTGACGTCTCGCCATGGCATTGAATAGTAATTAATCGAGATATGGTTCGGAAATCCGGAAAACGTTAAAGCGCCTATAACGAGCTGTGAAACGACTTTCACCATGCCCAAATCTTTTGAATATTTTTTTATTAATATATGAATAACACGGTTGAGGAATTAAATCCAAACCCTACTACTGAAAGATTTAATATCTTAATTTCTGGGACCTTAACCCTTTAACAGGCTATCGGACATTTTTGTCCCTGCTTATATATTTTACTCTGGCTAACGCCAGACGATCTTACTTGTCAACTGGCTACCTGTCGCAGAAACTTGCCTGTTAAAGGGTTAAAGGAACAAACAGAAATTTCCTGCAAGTGTAGCGAAGCACACACTTCTTTTTATAAAACTCCTTATTTTCTAAATCCACAAACCTTTTTGCACTCTTACAACATTTCTCAAAACATTCTATTAAGACTATACTATATACTGAACGACGGCTTTCAGGTAAGTTTGCTGAACATTTTCGCTTCATGAGGAACAATGATATTGACAAACGTCTGTGGCCCGCCATTTCAATAGTTCTATAACCACTCAGTTTCAAGTCTCTTTTTTTAAATTCTGTTCGTTTTTGTTTGTTTGTTTTTATACCCCCCCTTCGTTTTTGTGCGGAGCTGAAAAGTTTCTGGCACCAATGGTCCCGTGGACTTTTTTTTTATCCCTGATAAGCTGATGTTTTGACTACGTGTATATGGTATATACGAAACATACGTCGCCCTCACCGTGCAGAAGTTTGCCTAAACTTGAACAAAACAACCACGTTTACTCAGTTCTAGACCATTTCTCAATTGTCTCTGTTTTACCCAAATTAAAGGGAATAAACAAAAAAGTCAACTCTGAATATCAAAAACAGTGAAAAGTATGTTGCTTGAAGTTTTGCATGGCGATAATATATTTTTGTTAAAATTTGCAGGGTTAAACCATGTTGTTTTGAAATATGAGTTTTTGGCCCATTTACTCGGGCCGTCTTCAGAGAAAATAACTACTGACAAACTTTGCACAACTTACGACAGCTTGTACAGCAAACACAAACGAAAAAACTTTACCAACTCAAGCTGAAAACACTAATAACGTATAGTGAAAAGTATTTGCAATTACCGTGATTAGTCATTTCAGTGTCTGGATCATATTTTCAAAATTGTTGGCCGTAAAAAATGCTCATTGTGTGTATCTGAAGCTCCGAAAAAGAGAAAACACTGCTTTTAATATTTTATTGCGAATATTTTGGATTTATGTTAAGAACTTGTAGACATTTTGCTCCATATCGATAGTCTGTGTTTATGAGGAAAGAATATAAGATTTATTTAACAACAGTTGTATTCCGTTAACTTGCTTTTAAGACATGAACTGATGACGCCTTGTTTCCATGAGGACAAATCACCAGGCCGTTTCTGCGAGTTAAACATTTGTTGAACTTGACCTTTTTTTTGTTGAAGCTTTGATCTCACAGTTAAAGCCCTTGTACACGACTACTTCACTTATAGCTATATATACCATAATACGTTGTTTTATAAATATTTTTTGTGGAAACACCCCGTCTAATATTTATTTTCTTTAATATTATACGTGGTGTTTCCGCAAAAAATATTTATATTACATTATCGCCATGAAAACTTTCAAGAGTTAAACATTGTTTGTTGTTTCAACCTTCTTTTGTTTTTAAAAAAAATTTGACAAAATACTCTGATCCAGACACAGATATTTTCCAATCAGGACACGCGTAGTATAAATGTTCTTTATAAAAACTGTTTCAACGTTGCATTTTATCTTCATTTCATGATCAATTAGTTTAATCATATTTTATTGGGGTTTTTTACAGTCGACTTGTGTTTGGTGTAATCCAAGAGCAGTCAGTCGCGATAATTGTTGACTTACAATGTTCATCAGAAGCTGAGCTGGATCTCATTAAGAACGCACTTACCAGTCTGGTGAAAGAGCAACTGTTGTTTGTTTCCAGGTTTAATTTTATCAGGTATGGTCTAAGCTGTTGCGTAGAAGCAACCGATCTACTACTGCCCTAATGTTTTTCATAAACCCTATAAGAACCAGACACAGTGCTAAAAAGCGGTGCCCTGTGGCGTTCAAAACATCGCGTTAAAAATGTCGCGTCAAAAATGTCGCTTGCTATTGGTTCCTCACGAACAAACTCACAAGCAGAATTTAAAGCTGCCGAAAGTTAGCTGCGCGCGCAGCTTGGAACTCACCTACTGATCATAAGATCACATTGTTAGCCCCTCGACCGCTTTTGTTTGCATTTTCATAAATAACCTTCTGATTAATAAAAATAAGCAATGTTAACGTTTTGTATGACATAATATACCCTCTGTTATTACATCACTCGCATGCAATTCTTATCGAAACGTCGAAACGAGGTAAAGATAAGACAATACAGTAAACTATATTGATTAAAGATAAAGAAAAAGACAAATTTTTATTCCAAGTGGTCGAGGAAATATGAAAAGCTAATTGACGGTAGTGAAAAAGATGGCGGTGGTACATTTAACCACAATGCTTTGCGACCTCATATAGGCTCACGTAGCAACTAAAGCTTGTTTGTCATGCTAAGATGGACTAAGTAAGCAAGAACATCATTCCTCATTGTTGATCGTTTTAAAACCATAATTCTGCAAGAAACAATATTTACTGTACGCAAAGGATTGTGGTTAAATATACAAGTCGACATTTTTTCGGTACCGTCAGTTGTGTCACGCTTAATTCTAAAGTCCGAAGGGAATTGCTGGCATTCTCAGTGTGACACAGCTAAAATAGCGTTAATCACAGAGACTAAAGTGGCTAACGGTTTTAATATAATTTCACAAAGTTGAACATCAAAGGAAAACTTAAATTACCCTTTGCATGATTGTGAAAAATATTCTGTTCATTTGGATGTTTCTAAAGTGATTTTCTTTTAGATTTTCTAAGTCTTTAATTAAATGGCATGCATGCCTGTTTCACAATAGACCTTTCCGCATGAATGGATCATGTGATCTTTCTTTTTAACAAATCTGATTGGCTAATGTCGAAAGTTGTCCGAAGTTTTGGATGTCCGACGTTTTGCGAGAACCAATCAAACCTCTCAATGCGTTATCCACGCACTTCGTGCGGAAAGGTCTATTGCACAATCACAGATGAGAAAAACCGACGTAATAAAATCAATGGCCTAAAAACTACAGCTTACATAAATGGAACTGAAAACAAACCAGCAGAATCGGATTGCCAAGGAGAAGTAACAGGCAAATTTTTAGTCGAGAATATGAAGAAAAGCGGAGGAAATTGACAAAGTTTATATTAGTAAAAGAGCGAAGTCAAAGTGAAAAACACCGAGAAAACCATGGGAGAAAAATCAGCATGTTAAAATTAATAGCCTGAATACCAGAAATAGGAATGAAGTAAAAGTAAGGTAATTTTAAGTATTTCCGGGGAGAGCGGCCGAGGGGTGGTTTGCTTTTGCAGACTAATCATTAACAGACTGTTGAGATGAAGCCGACGATAAGTTTTCATTCGAAAAGGGGTCTAAAAGGTTAAAATGAATGACTGAAAGGAACCCGTCCTGTCCTTTATGTTGTAGTAACTAGTCTAACATCTAGGGTATTTACGTAGTAGTGAGTAGATTAATATATACTTAGGACACTTACGTATTAGTTTATAAAATTACATTTATACAGTAGAACCTGCGTGCTTATTGGTTAAGAGCCGTGTTTCTCTAACTGTATGTTAACATCTAGGGCATTCACGTTGTAGTTAGTATAGTCTAACATCTAGAACACTTGTGTTGTAGTAAAGAGGCTAACATCTAGGACACTTGTTTAGTAGTAAGGAGTCCGACCTTTAGCTCACTTACAGTAGTAAAATTGAAACTTGAGCTACTGCTAATAAATCGGAGTCATGCAATATGTTTTTTGCATGCGGTTTGTCTGCTCCATGCAGTGCTCTACCAGTTTTGCGTTGTTCACTGCTCTATGTGATGAACTACATAAAATAACAATTTTTATGATATAAGTACTGAGATTTTTGTGTAATGAGTAAGACAACGTTTTAAATTTCTGAAGCTATCGTTAATATTTTTTTTTTCTTATGAAAACATCGTATCAGCATTCTCATTGGCCTTGCGGGGTATTCTCGCAATGTTGTCTTCAGCAGACCCGCTTGGTTGGGAATGTCTTATAAACGTTTTTATAGCTGCTTAAGCTCTTGAACCAGAGAACGCGAGTGGTAACGCACAAGAACTTTAACAATCCTAGAAAGAAATATATACTGGGAAAAACACGTATATTTTGTAGTGTTCATGTCAGCGACAATCGTGATATTCAAACAATTGTTCTCGTCAATCTCGGTATAGTCATAATAAACAAATTACGTTATTACCTCAGCGAGGTTATGTTTTCGCCTGTGCCTGTCAAAAATTGAATGAACAATGCCTTAATGCGCTTATTATCTTTATATTGTGGAAACTTTTAATATTGACAAAAAGCTGTTAGCTGTCAATGCTAAAGAATCTAGACACTGAAATAAAGTTTATTATTATTATTATTATTATTATTATTATTATTATTATTATTATTATTATTATTATTATACAACGAGTTTGACAGTTGCATTAGAGACCATAAGATACCCCGGGTTCGGTTTACGGGTACGGGTGTAAATTTTACTTACGGTTTCGGGTAGAAAACGAGCAGAGAATGGTGACAACAAACAAAAATGGCGGCTGTTCAAGCAAGGTTAGTAGGTCTGTGTTGTTGTTTTTTCGTCAATTTTTCGTCAAAATGCTTTTGAAAAGTGCTATAAATACTTACACGTTTCTCCATTGCTTATTGGGACTCCTTTGCTTACCCGTTTGTCATCTTACGGGTAGACCATGATCTACCACGAGCAAACGGGTAGATATTACAAGTAAACATGCTGACATCAGCAAAAATTAATAAACAAAATGGTGGTACCCGTAACCGAAACCGGGGTGTCTTAAGGTCTCTATTGTGTATAGAATACGCGGTGACGGACCAAACGAAATGCAACAAGGTAATTTTGCATAATGTAAGTGGGTGCAATCAAGCATTTTGCTTATATGTAATACCGTAGTGAGTTAGTCCGAAGAGTGGCGTGTTTCCCGTTCTTATGAATACCCTCTAGTGAGGGTATATAGTCTCTGCATCAGTGCCTTCTTCTGGTAAATGCTGTTGATTCTAGATTCTAAAGTTGGGAGTTTGTTAACCACTCTCTATTTCGAAGTATGCAATGTCATGCAGGTCAAAATGGGCTATGTAGGAAATAAGTGATTTCAATCGCTGAAACTGGTTTGATGCTAGTAAACGCATACATTTTTGGAAAGATATATATGTTATTTACCGTTTTGGTCGGTCCGTATAGAAAAATATTTGCTCGAGGACTGAAAAAAGGCCCGAGGCCGATCGTCGCTTGCTCGTTTTTGGCTGTTCGCTTGGAAAGTCGCTTTGAATACGCGACTAACTCCATGGAAATTGAAAGTGTGTTGTTCGAGTTTGAAGACGAAAATGCTTGTGTTAAGCCATTTGTAACTTTTTTCAAAGACATATCTCACGATGAGGTTGGCATGTGGAAAATATTTGACTAAAAGGTAAAGACTTGTAGCGGTTTTGTTGAGTATAGTTGAACAACAGAAGAAAGACAGTTTAGTGTCAAAAGGTTTCAGATTTTCTGTCTTCTCGTGGTAAGTTTTTTTATATATACTTCTATGTAGTTTTATTTAGTGATTCAAAATACTGTGTTCACAAGTTCATGTATATGTTTTTCCTACCGTTTTCAACTGTTTTCATACGTCATTGAACAATAATACTTGTCGACCGTAAATTTTTATTTGTCGCAGTTTTCCCAGCGTTTCTTTTAAAATTCGCTGTTTTCACATGAAGGTGTCAAAACTATTTGATAATAAAACTCATTTGCATCCCCGTAGCTCTCTGTTGAATTGAATATAATTTTTCTGTGGCAAGCGAAATAGTTATGAAAATCGATCAATTTTAAATGACAGAATCTAAAGAAATAACTTTTTGGACCGCGCTCCAAGATATCGTGAAGCCCGCTCGCGTAGCCAATCAAATTGCAGCAAAGCCTAGGATTCCGCCCGCTCACGACTAGTAAAAAATAAAAGATTTTAATAGTCTCACCAAAAAATGATTTTCACAATCATAGTGTGTTCTGGGGAACACCGCTGCCAAACGTTTGCACATGCGTGAATTTGCTGGAGTAAACATTGCAAGTGAAGTAGGAACTAGCCGTGGCAACAACAACCAGACAGTGAAGACTAAGTAAGACTCGACTATTCATTTTTGTTTTAAAAAAGGGGCATGAAAATTACCAAGGGGGCATTTCAGAATATGTTACAATATTGACAAAGATGCCACACACAAAGTACCTGCTTTATATTTTTGGTGCACATGGGATGCTTGTAATTTTAACTTTTGTGTGGGACTCTCGGACCAGTCCAAATATTTCAGTGTTTCCCCGCTCTTTTTTGAGGTACGAGCTCGGATGTCGCGCAGCCGTAGGCCTAAAACGTTTGGCAGCGGTGTTGTTCTGGAGTGATGGATACATGCCAGCCCTAAACCAAAGTACCAAGTCTAAAACTTTAGGAGGGTTTAAGCTAAATTCAGTTTGTCACGAACATTTTGTACTGAGTGGCGAATAATCTCGGATGCGTCCGCATGAGTAAGTGAAATTGATAACCTAGATTCTTAATTAGGTACTCAGTGTTGCTATGGCAACGGTACAAATATTAACTAAAATTAGAACGCGTTTATTCTAAAAATATTGAAATTTCAACATTGACTTTTTCAACATCCGCAAAAACAGTGTTTAAAAAATCATTGTTAAATTTCAGATAAAAAATTGGTCAATAATCAACCGTTTTTAGGGGTAAACAGTTCGCGTTTTCATAGCGACGTGTTGCAGAATGTCGATAAACAAATAATACCTTTCTCAAAAAGGCTTATAACTCGAAAATTATCCAAAATGTTTGAGTTAATAAAAGATACTTAAATTATCTCAGCAATCATGCTTATTTTAAAATTTCGACCATGGTGACTTCAATTAGAGTGGCGTCAATTCAGGTTTGCTGTCATTTTTAGGTGTGCTCCTGAGATCGAACGCTGGCACGAAAGGTCAGTAAATGTTTCCACAGACAGCATTGAAGGTGTCCTAACCTGGATCCATAATCTGAAGCTAGAAGAACCACATGAAATATCGTGTACTGTTGAAGCCTTACTTAAAGCTGCAGAGGATGTTCAGGTATATATATAGTTCTAGAACCGTATGCAGCACTTTGGGCATTTCACTCGATTACATAGCGTGTTCTAAGGATTTTGGGTGAAGGAAAATTCGAGTGTAGAATATATACATTTTAAGACCAAACCGGGACCAGTTGCGAAAAATGCAACTACACAGGCCTTCCGGCAGGAATTGAACCTGCGACCTTGCGATTCTAGTGCAATGCTCTGACCACTGAGCCACGGAGGCCGTTGCCGAGAGCTTGATCGCGAGTTCTGTATATATAGCAAGGTGGTAGTGCCAGGAGAGAATTGGGTATATTATAAGTAATATTGGGCATTTCACTCGATTACATAGCGTGTTCTAAGGATTTTGGGTGAAGGAAAATTCGAGTGTAGAATATATACATTTTAAGACCAAACCGGGACCAGTTGCGAAAAATGCAACTACACAGGCCTTCCGGCAGGAATTAAACCCACGACCTTGCGATTCTAGTGCAATGCTCTGACCACTGAGCCACTTCCTGTTTGTTTGTTTGTTTGTCTGTCTGTCTGTCTGTCTGTCTGTCTGTCTGTCTGTCTGTCTGTCTGTCTGTCTGTCTGTCTGTCTGTCTGTCTGTCTGTCTGTCTGTCTGTCTGTTTGTTTGTTTGTTTGTTTGTTTGTTTGTTTGTTTGTTTGTTTGTTTGTTTGTTTGTTTGTTTGTTTGTTTGTTTGTTTGTTTGTTTGTTTGTGTGTTTGTCTGTCGCCAGGATATCTCAAAAAGTATTGCACCAATTTTCATGAAAGTTTGTAGAAGGGTTGCCCATAGACCAACGATCAATCCAATAAATTTTGGCTGACTGACCGCAACGTTCTCCGTGTAGAAATGCTCGATTGCGCTCATTATCCTTATTTTATGCAAAATGTTTGCAAGCGTAATTAAGCATTTTAACCATACATGCATGGTGTTGGTCTCGTGAGCTAGCCTGGCTAGCGGAATGGCCCGTTTTTTAACATTTCTAATAATCCGCTGGCGGAGGTATATGCAGTCTCTGAGTGCCCTCTTGTTTAGTCTGTTATTGGTAAATTCGCAAGAATTGTTAATGAGTTTGAGAACTTCTAACAAAATGACTTGTAACTTGACTTGAATTCTGTTAAAACAACTTGTGACTTGACTTGTGACTTGATTTAGACTCGGACTAAGGGGCCTTTTGACTTGACTTGAACTCCGACCAAATAACTTGTGACTTGACTTGGACTCAGACAAAGTAACTTGTGACTTGACTTGACTTGACTTGACTTGACATGGCAAAATAACTTGTGACTTGACATGACATGGACAGCATAACGTGTGAATTAACTTGGACAAAATAACTTGTGACTGAACTTGGACTTTGACAGAATAACTCGTGACTTGGACTCGACATACAAATGGTTTGTGACGTGATTTGGATTTAGATAAAATGACTTGTGCATAACTTGACTTGGACTCAGACAAAATAACTTGTACTGACTTGGACTTGGACAGATAAAGACGACTTGACTAGATAAAAGTGACTGGTTACCGATTCTGCTATAAGGATACGAAAGTTTTATTTCTAGAAAAAAATTTCTAGTTGATATTTTTTAAAGTTCTATCTTGTGAGAATTCTTAACTTACATGTACAAATGTAAGATCAATTAACCTTTATCTATTTCAATTTTACAGGTGGAGAGCATCTACTTATTTACTGATGGTTCGTGCTCTGTTGACACAAGAGAAGTATTAAAAAGAAAAGTAAGTTGTTTTATAATATTTTTGGTTATGGCTTATTGTCATTTGTATATTTTACTAATCAACGAGAGCGAGGTGATACGCTGTTTGGTATACTTATATAGCAATAGTGGAAAATGTTATAATATGAAGACAAAAGAGATTTTTAAATTTTTAATGTGTAAATCATTTTCTATCAATGCAGAGAAAAAAATAGAAATATGCTGTTTTACACCGTGAAAACTGTTAGATTTTTCCTAGACATATTGCTTAAATGTATCATCAAACAAAGATTTCTCAGGTCATTTTTCCCCAGTCAATTTTCTCCAGTAGTGTTTGTGAAAAGTTTTACAAATTCGCAGTGTTTTACTATTCGTTACAGAAATTTTTATCGGTGGCTAATTACATACTCCCTACATTTTTTTTTTCGATTTTTGATAAGTTGGATACCGTTTGCATTTTGAACTTAGGAAATACATATTGCTGCCAAATTTGATGGTAGTGTATGTTTTGCTATTATACATGTTAACTGGCGTTGTCAGCTTTACGCAAGAATACATAATGCTTTTTTATTGACTTGTATGATCGTTTGTTCTAGTTACAAGATCTACACGTCCCAGTCCATATTGTCGCATTGAACTGCGTTTCTCCTTCGTGTTTGAATTTCTTGAAAGAAACTGTTAAAATCAGCCGTGGAAGGTAAATTGGTTTTGAAACCTGTAATTTCAGTAGTTAAATATGTTGCGTGGTGTGATATATACTATAGGAAATAGAAAATCCCCATCCAGACAAAAAAAATTCTGTAACAACAACAACATTTTATTTGTACTTATGTTCAAATAATAAATCCATATTTAATATCTTTTGTAGCTGATTATTTGCACTAAGTTTATACAAAGTTAGATAAAAATAGTAAATTCGTACCGTCATCATGTAATAATTGCAGCTATAAGTTTCATTTTTTAAGGTTTCATAAGTTTTGTCTCTATGACAACGATGGTGGTGACAAAACGTCTTCAAAAATTTTTGCCAGGACTGAATTGTCAGAAGATTTTCCCGAACATGGTCGCCTGAAACTGGAAGTTGGTGTTCGGCAGGACGTCATTGCATTGTGGGAAGAATTGGACATGGCTAGGAATACTTTAGCAGAGATTCAAGCTATCCAGATACACATAAGCCAACGAGAACCTGTTGTAACGAGTTAGTCTGTTTTTTTATGATTATTATAATTTTATTTTCAATTCATTTGGTAACCTCATGCCACTTCACTTTACTTCACAGATCACCTTAACTCACCTTATCTCAGCATACCGTACCTCAACCTTGTTTTGTTTTGTTTTGTTTTGTTTTGTTTTGTTTTGTTTTGTTTTGTTTTGTTTTGTTTTGTTTTGTTTTTTGTTTTGTTTTGTTTTGTTTTGTTTTGTTTTGTTTTGTTTTGTTTTGTTTAATTGTTGTGTTTTGTTTTTTATGGTTTGTCTTCATCGGTTTTTCTTGATTTCCTTTGTTTTGTTTTGTTTTGGTTCGGTTTGGTTTGTTTTGCATATTTTCGTTTGGTTTCATTTGTTCTCTTTGATTCAATTTTATTGTACGACTATACCCTGGATGCCAAAAAGGGGGTGAGAGGAGAGGCGAACAGCTGAACTTCTAATGATACGGCTTAAGAATCTCACATCCATATTCAGATGTGGGTACAGAATTTGAACCAGTAATTGAAGTCGCTATCTGGGAACGAGAATGGATCAACTCCAGTGCTGTTTTTACCGAGATACTTAAGTGCGAGGTTTGCGAGAGAAAATGGAGGAAGCAAGATTAAGATGTTTGAGACATATAGGAAGACAAAAGCAACATCATATCTCTGGAAGGGTAATCAACCGAATAGAAGATGGAAAACGCCCACGTGGAAGGCTATGGAAACGGTGGATAGACGGTGTAAATATAGAGTTAAAAAGATTCAATATTAAAGAAGATTTAGATCGGGGAAAATGGAGAGCTGCGACAAGGAGATTTGGTCTCCCGTGAGGAGTTATCAGGATGATGATGATGATGATGATGCTGATGATGATGATGATGATGATGATGATGATGATGATGATGATGACGATGATGATGATGATGACGATGATGATGACTGAAATGAAAGTTTATTTTTGGCAACAGATGAATAATTAGCGATGGTTATTGCCGTTTATCTTCTGGGGCTTTATAAAACGACTTCTTCCGACATACAGGGATTTTGACTCACTATTTCCGACCTAAGCAATCCATTGAGAATAATGTGGAGACAAAGAAAGCAGGCCTTTATTACGCTTAGAGCACAAGTGAATTGGTTGGAAACTGCCGAGATTATTTCTGATAACGACATACTGACGTTTTGAGCGGAGCCCTTCATCAAAGTAAAAAAAATCATTTCACTTTAATGAGGGTCTCTGCTCGAAACGTCAATGTTTCGTCAGCATCAAAACTAATCTGGGCAGTTTACCACCTTTTCACTTTGCTTTATCCAAAACACTACGCAGCAGTCCACTTTATTATACGCCTGTTATTTTCGTCTTTCTTTTTGAGTATCACAATGTTCTGTTTTTGTCTTCTGTAGATCCAGCCCCTTTCCCAATGGAAAAACAGGAGAATAGAAAAGCGAGAACTGAAAACGAGTTGTATATGAGTTCTAAAGAATGGCTAAAGGTATTTTTACTTTATTATGTATTTGTTCTTTTTGCTATATATTGTAAATTTTGTGTATATTTGAGTTATTGGCTGTATTTATACTAGAGACGGCTAACACCGCGTTTAAGGTGGCTCCACACAGTTTCTTGAAAAATGTAAAATACAAGTTTGAGAGTTCAAAATACGTGATTAAACAATACGGAAAAAGACTAAAACTAAATGTTATGCGTAGTTAAACAGTCTGACAATCAAAAACTGTTACCAAATAAATAGCAACAGTTGTGGCTATGGCAACAATGACTTTTCAAAATGGCTGCCAATTACCCTTCAAACTAATTTAATTCGGAAAAAACTTTGGTGACCCCCAATTTTTTTTCATTAAAACTTTTCTTGAAGTAGGAGTAATCAATAGGCCGATTTTTAAAAAATTCTGTAGAACGAATAATTTTTTAAAAATTAACAAACATGATTTTTCCGGGGGAAAAATTGTTCGTTCTACAGAATTTTTTTTAAATCGGCCAATTGATCACTCGTACTTCAAGAAAAGTTTTAATAAAAAAAAAATTGGGGATTACCAAAGTTATTTTCGAATTAAATTAGTTTGAAGGGTGATTGGCAGCCATTTTAAACGTCATTATTGCCATAGCAACAACTGTTGCTATTTATTTGGTAACAGTTTTTTATTGTCAGACTGTTTAACTATGCATAACATTTAGTTTTATTCTTTTTCTAAATTGTTTAATCACGCGTTTTGGACTCTCAAACTTGTATTTTCCATTTTTCAAGAGATTGTATGGAGCCACCTTAAATGGAAGGCAACCCTGGTAAGAGAGTCCTATACAGGGGTGGAAAAAATAGCGGACCACGAGACTACAGTATTGCATGGTTCCAGAAAATTTTTAGGTCAGCTGTAGGAAAGATATAGGAAATATAGTAAGGAAACAAGAGGAAAAAAGGACAAGAAATAGAAAAGGAAAAGAAAAGAAGGAGAAGAAAACAAGAGAACTTAAAAAAGAGATGAAAAGGATTAAAGAGGAAAAAACTAGTGATTAACAAAATTTTAGAAAATTCTAGTGGATGTCAACACTAAAGTTTTTAACTAAGAATCTAAGGTTGGTTAATGGGTTAGTCTTGTACGCTGTAAAATTATACAGTACAATCGTTCAGTTTCAATGTTAGTATTAAGATTCAGTGGATACTGAAATGGATTCTGTTAACTAATGTAGATTTTAGTTTTACAGATTGATAGAGTTGCACAATAATTTTAGTGTTGATCACTCGCATGGTTGTTAAACATTGTTGTGAGATAGTTAGTTGGATATACTGTATAGATGCTGCAAGAAGATGCAAGAAGGTTTGTGGATTTAGTAATAAATTAGTTATACAGGAATTAGTGTGCGCTTCGTTGCACTCGCGGAATCTTGTGTTCCTTTTTGGTCCCAGGAAGTAAAATATTTTTTCCACCCATGTCAGTCTCGCTACCTTTGCGAGATTACAAAACTGTCTTCCGTTTATGGGTATTAAGCTTGCTCTAAATCTCTCTTTCTTAATTAAAGTTGTATAAGAACGAGAAGCCATGTTGACAGTATTACTGAAACATACCAGACATTTGAAAATTATGCTGACGTCAGCAATAATATAATTCAAAACTCTGTAACTCAAGAACATGACTTATATGTAAACAAAACCAGGTATATAGCTAACTGATGATCATATACTAATAGACAATCAAATTCGAGCATTTGTGATAGAAACTCATAAATTTATATTAATGATATACTGCATTCCTAAACTCTATGTCTTAATATATTTTCTTAGAAACACAGTTTGAAATCCACGAAACTCGGCTTTTATGACTTGCTACAAAACGTCGCGTTCAGACATTGTGACGGTGTGGTAGAGGTACCCAATCCACGCGACGATAGTAACCTGGCTACTGTGAAGTCAAAATTAGTCAATGCTAGATATTGTGACAAGTTTGCGCATGTCAGGTACAAGTGTAGTCCTGTGGATTTTTTGTCACACTTGCAAGTACGAATAGGTTTCTTGAGTTTCTTCTTGTTTTCTATTTTCTTCGTCGCTTTCACGTCTCTCTACTTTTTCTAGTCTTTGTTTCTTCCATCCATCCTTATTCTTGTCTTTCTTTTCAGCAGCATCCTGTTTCTTGTTCTATTATAACTATTTCTGTCGGAATTAGTCTGGAGTATTTCAAACGTCAAACGTTTTATTCACGTCTGGGGAAGGTCTCAGACTGAATTCAGTTAAAACCTTCATGGCTACTGTAAAAGCTATTTCGTTATGTTTTTTCGGGTGTTTTTTTTTTCTTAATTTCTATTTGGTTATGTCTTTCCTGTTCAAATTGGTCTTGGTCGTACGAAATGCGCGAAATGTTTTTTTCAATTATTTTTAGATGGAAAGATGGACAAATCTTCCATGTTCATATCAGTGGAGATGTCCATAGAAACTACGAGAGGCGGATAATGGCAGTGTTGGATTCTTATAAGCAAAGGTGTGGATAAAACAACTATTTTTGTTATTAATATAATGGTGCAGTAACGAAATATTAGGGGGGTTTTCCCCTCCTTCTATCTTTCTCCCAATCTGTAATCTGTTTCAACAATCGTTTTTCTTTACTTGTTGCTTTACGTCCTATTTATTATTATTATTGTTATTATTATTATTATTATTATTATTATTATTATTATTATTATAATTATTATTATTATTATTATTATTATTATTATTATTATTATTATTATTATTATTATTATTATTATTATTATTATCATTATTATAATAAAAATAATAAGAGCAAGATACAGGGATGTAATTACACAGCAAAAGGAACATTTTAAAACTCTCAAATTTGTAAATTTAGCAATCAGTTCCTTAGGTGTTTCCTCAAAAGAATGTCGTACCTTTTTGGAGATGTTAAACGATCTAGGTCTTGATAAAAAAACACCACAATTTTTGTACTAAGAAAATAATGTCTATCGCCATTAGAACAACATACTATATATTTTGTTGTAGAAACAAGGATTGGACAAATCCAGACTTAATGAACACTTGAAGATACATTTTCAATTCAAATTTTTCTAAACAATTAATAGGTTTAAGTAGTCAATTATAAATTACCTTAATTAGTGTGATTTATAATTGTATATATATATATATATATATATATATATATATATATATATATAAAGTATTTCAATAAATTTTCCATTATTATTTTTGTTGTTGTTGTTGTTGTTGTTGTTGCTGTTGTTGTTATTATTATTATTATTATTATTATTATTATTGTTATTATTATTATTATTATTATTATTACAGAATACAGTGGCTTCAAAAAGGTAGCAGAGAATTATTTGGAACCATTATAGAGGACCAGGTACGAATTAAATGCATTTTGTATAAAACTGCCTGTTTGACGCTGTTGATGTGCGAGCATAATTAGTATTTTTATTTTATTATTATCTGACAGCCTTTATCTGGCCTATAACTTTAAACTCACGAGTCTAGTGAGTTGTGAGATTTGTTGTTGTTGTTGTTGTTGTTGTTGTTGTTGTTGTTGTTGTTGTTGTTGTTGTTGTTGTTGTTGTTGTTGTTGTTGTTGTTGTTGTTATTATTATTATTATTATTATTATTATTAATATTATTATTATTATTAATATTATTAATATTTATTATGAACAGATTTGTTGTTGTTATTATTATTATTATTATTATTATTATTATTATTATTACTATTATTATTATTATAATATCACGGCCACCTCGGTTTTCATTGTTCCCACAGGGACATTTAATCTCTAAATAGCCCGATGCATAAAGATGAGGTAAGATTAGTAACTAATCGTACCTAATCTTTATCCATTAGGTACGATTAGTAACTAATCATACCTAATGTTTACGCCAAATTTCGCTTAACATTATAACTAAGGCCTGCGCTAAACGTCGCACAATAGACGAATTTAATTCAGACGAATTTAATTCGAATTAACTCGTCGGTAATGCGACGTAAATGCGACGTCGAGTTAAACGTCGAATTTCAGTCGAATTTAATTGTTTTTATTTGGATTTATGGATCCTGAAATCACTTCTTGAAATCATGGCGCCGAATTGTCACAGACAGAAGCGAAACAGTTAATTCGACGCGACGATAATCAGTTCGTCGTATAACTCTAACACGCATTATCGTCGCATTATCCGTCTGATTCAGACGAATTTAATTGCCGAGACGAATTTAATTCGTGTGTCGAATTTAATTGAGTTATACGTCGCAGTTTTGTCGAATAAAATTCAAACAATTAAATTCGTCTATAGACGAGTTTCAGGGTGTTGCGTGCGCATCGTTTTGGAAAGGAATTGGCGGGCTCTTGGTGGGCTCCCCACAAAGTAAGCAATGGCAAACAGACATGCTAGTGAGCCAACAACAGCAGAATAACAATGTTTTATATCCAGAAACTGTATCTACACTTTGTTTATTTTAAACAGTATGTTTACTTTGAGTGGAGCTTGCCAGTTATTTTGAAAAATGATGCGCGCGCAACACCCTGAAACTCGCCTATTGCGTGACGTTTAGCGCAGGCCTAACAAATACATGAAGTGAACACTTATCGAAATCCCGATAGTATTAATTAATCACAACTCAATAATTTATTCACTCTGAAGTTGTTGACTCCGCCAAAAGCGTTCTTGTTTTACCCTCCTTCTTCCTCGGAACTATCTCTAATAATTTTCCGCAAATATTTCGCGTTTTACCGCAGTATGTATTAGTAATATCGTACAAACCAAGAACAAGTTTCAATATGTTTTGTCCATTTCGTGCCTTTAATAGACGTTTAGAATTTCGGATTTTTTAACCTAGTATCACTTCTCTAATATTTGTTTTTGTGCTGAAATTAAAGAACGCGTACGTTCTACAACAATTGGTAAAATAATAAAATGTCTCTACCTCAAATAGCGTTATTACCAATTACGCGCAGAACCCGTTAAAGATTACACAACTGGCTGACACAAACACGTTTTAATTATCGTTTAACGCGATGCCCGTTAATTGAAGAGTGATATTGCACAAGTTATACTCTACACATACTTAAATGCGCAATCGAGTGATTGTAAATATATATTTAAATTTTGTTTTAAGTAAATCGAGCATTTTTAATTGCATTGCTGATAACGCACCTATTTTAAACGAAATGTGTTTGCAATAATGCGTGCAAAGACGCCTTGAGCAATAAACTGACTTTAAGACAACCAAAACCGCCTATTTAATCGCTTGAAAATGCCCATAACAATTTTGTTAACAATAAATTGTGAACATTTTTGTCCAATATAACTATTTTTAGAAAAATGACTCACTAGATAACTAGATAACTAGGTTTATTTTATGAATTAAAAATGCTTTCGCAGACAATCAGTGGCAGAAGTGTTGGGACACTTCAACCTAAAGGACAATATTTTCCGCTCTAAGTATCCCTCGGCCCCCTTGTTGAATGTTGGTGACCCTTTAGGCGTTCGTTTCAACGTTTACTGAGTTCCTTACTTTAAATTCAACATTGAATAGGGAGGTGGAGGGAAGGATACACTAACTTCATAACAAAAAAAATGAAAGAAATATTAGGTTATTACCAACAATGCGAGATGTCCCAAGGTATTTTGTCACTGATTGTGGTAAAAATATAATTACTATTATACTATAATTACTGACCTGGTAAAATCAATTAAGTCTCAAATGTCGTGTAAAAATATCAAAGAACCGCTGGTTTTGAACGCTTGTAAACGGGAAACGAAACACTTGTAAACGAGCTGGCTGCAATGTTTTTAACATTGTATTGTGCTTGATGAAAGACTTAAACAGGCTGAAATCGTTGATATAATGCAGACGTAGAACAATGGGATTTGACAAGGGGTCAGTAATTATTAACCGAGAACGACGTCTCTACGGTCTTGACAGTACGGACCGAGCCACAGATGAGGTTCGTACAAAAATGACCGAGGCCTGATATTCTTCTGTACAAACCGAGTGAACAAGGTTAATCAGTATAAATTAATTTTACTATATGGCTATTTCAAGTTGGGTTTACTTACTGTGTCACAAGTTGTGTGAAAACTTTACCCGTTTGTAAGGAAGGTTCAGAAACCAATCAAATTGCAGGAAAGTCGCGTTAAGACCACTCTCGTGACAGAGCCATTTAAGAGTACGGAGATTTATCATGTGCTTAATGAAAAACATGCAGACATTCTTACAGTTTTGTTGTACATTCTACTTGGTAAGAATAATCGATCTTTATAGATTAAAGGTTTTAAAGTTTGTGACAAGTTTGTACAAGTAATGGCATTTCACTCAATTACACTAAATTTGTAGTAATGTAACAAAATGTTTGCGGTTTTACACCATGTTTAAAATAACTCCAGAACATACACCCCGTATCCCCCCTTTTATTTTATTTTGCTCATCGACGGTAGCCCGTGCACAGCCTGAAATATCCCTGTAATCGACGGTGGGAATAGTAAATGTCTTTCGCATCATATTTGTTGATTTGTTATTGTTATTTTGCTCTGATTGGCTAATTTTTTCACATCTCGTTATTAATTTGTTGTTGTTATTTTTATCTGATTGGCTTATTTTTAGTCACATGATTTTCTTTCTTATATCAGCTCGCTGTTTCTTTCCACTCTTTACGTTTTTCTCTGACGAAGGGCCTTCGCTCGAAACGTTAGACTCCTACGTTCTCTGTTTCGGCAGTATATCTAACCCTACTATATTTCAATTGTTGCTTCAACACTGCCTGCACAGCACGTCACTTTTAGTTACAGATACATTTACTTCTTCAGTAAAAGTAACTAATTTCAGTTCTAGTTACCATAAAATATAACTAGTTACAATAACTAGTTAGGTACCATGAAGAAAGCATCCAGAAACCAGTAATAAATAAACAACAAGTAGGTATTTATTATGACTACTAAAGTTGTTTTTCTTTAATTTTCCATGTTAGGTAACAATTTTGATAGACACATCCGCTTCAATGAACTCACGTCTATTCTTAGTGAAAGATAAGCTATACCAGCTACTTCAGGTGAGATATGTTGAGGTTGTAAAGTCTTCCGTTGTCGTCGAATGTTTGTCACGGGCATAACACGAAAGATTGCTGTTCTCTAATTTTCTGTTTTTGTTGTGCATTTTCATTTTTTTGCAGCAACAAATTAAACATAAGCGAAAGTTTAATTTGATCAAATTTGATTCTCGTGTACAAGCATGGCGAAGCAGACTGGTGGATTGTAACGACCGGGTATGTCTAGCTATACGTTTGTACTCCAAATGATTTGTCAGGCGTAAATGCTCATCTGAGCTACTAGGCCATGAGCTCGAGCCGAAAAATCTTCTAGAAAACCAATAACTTTTTTAAATGATGATGACTACATTTTCTGAATATCAACGTGTACTATAGTATACTCAAATAACACTGACGCCTATAGTTTAGACGTCGCTGTTGTGTCGAGTCAAATCCCACTATAAGCGATTCGACTAAAATGTCACAGTATTAATTCGGGAGATCTGTGATGGATTTGGATTATGCGATTGATTAGCTTATATGAAGTACATAAAGGCAACCAAAGAAAAATGGCGAGAGTCATAGAACTTGCCACATGTTATATGACTGGTCAATTAATTGAATTTGACTCAACTAATAACCATCGTCATGAATCCACGCCGCTCTTTTGTTAGTTAACCCATGATGCTCTCATAGATTTGACATTGCCTTCACACGTTGGACTTGTGATGAATTTGTGATGGTTTAAAGTGCATATAACCCCAAATTTTTTATCATCTAAATACGTTCTAGCGTTAGCAAATAGTTGAACAACGAAGTATTTTTTAGATTAGAGCAACCTTTATTGCTTTAATACAGATTTTTGTTCTCAAAATGGTAATGAGATGACGCCAAAGTAGTCATCATTACCTATACAATATTTATTTGCAGGAGTGACACGACCCAATTCTTCCATTAGTGGTGTGTTTGAACAACATCTTCCATATTGTAAGAGTTTTTCCACAAAAATTCTCAGGTAGTTTATCTTGCCAAAAAGAGAAAGAAATCCAAATGCCTACATAGACGTCATCTCATTATCATACTATAAATGCGAATCGCCATAAAACATTGAAGAATATAGCTCCAATCAAAAAAATATTTCACTGAACAACTGTTTGCTCTATGTAGAACGTATTCAGATGATAAGAAAATTGGGTTTATATGCACTTTAAGCTAACTAATTTGATTTGACTCGACGCAAGAGCGACGTCTAAACTAAGTTTGAATAAAAGTTAACCAAAGTTCACCTTGATCACTCAAAAGTTACAATCCATTTCGTTATAAAGGCGTTGCATGGTCACGTGACTAACATAACATTTTCAAATACACTGATAACACATTTTGGAAACCTCATAAACTTAATGAACATTGCAATATATACACAATTTTGTGTATTTTGAATTTCGTATTTTCATGTTTGAAGAAATGACCACATATGAAAATTGTTAATTAATTATGTGCATATCTCATGATTTCTATCAAAATTATAAGGTGAAAGTGAAGAGTAGACTGACTACAACTGTGCATCTGGCAATGTTCTAAAGGTTACGAGGTTTCCAAAAGCTGTTATCAGTTTATTTGAAAATGTTATGTCAGTCACGTGACCATCCATCGCCTAAATAACAAAGTGGCTTATAACTTTTGATTGCTCAAGGTGAACTTTGGTTAACTTTTATTCAGTGTTATTTGAGTACTTTACTACACGTTGATATTTAGGAAATATAGCCACCATGCACGATTTCCAAAATTTTTGATTTTCTAGAAGATTTTTTGGCTTGTGCTGATGGCCTATAGGGAACGAACGAGCAACGTTCTAATTATCTGTACATGTACATGTATTTGTACAAAGTGAAAAGGTGGTAAACTGCCGAGATTAGTTTTAATAACAAAATACTAACATTTCAAGCGGAGGCCTTCGTGTGATGAAGGGCTCCACTCAAAACGTCAATATTTCGTTATTAAAACTAGTTTCAGTAGTTTACCATTTTGCGGTGAATTCCTTGCGGCTTCGTTTCAGAAGCGACGAATTAGAAGGAAGAAATATCGTGGGACGAAAGGAAAAAATGGCAGTCAATCCTGTTCGACTAGAGAAAATAAAAATATATCTTTTTACCTTTTCACATGCTCTAACTAAAGTCTGCTTTGGGCATGCATTTACAATGCGAAGCGAAGGCGAACCGTTGTGAATCCCATACAGTTCTTACCCAAATATTGTATACGACTTATCCAATTCACACATCTAACTATTCAGGTTTATTTTGAATTTTCGTCATGCGTAGTTAATGAAGTTGATAAGTACTTTTAGCATGGACCCACGATAAGGTCTCATCATGTGACTCTTATGGCTATGTAGACGCAATTTTAGTGGGTTTTGTTCTAAGTTTTCTACAGTCCTATTATGACAAACTATTTGTGGTAAACAACAAAAAGACTATTTTTTGTAGCGGCTAACCTGCTAGAGGATATTATCTGTGGATACAGCAACCCGCCATACGTTATGTTTTTCAATCTCTCAAAGATTTCAGAACGAAAATGCCAATCTGAAGATAAATCTAGCTAGGCCAGCACATTTTTGCTGCTATGTGGCCTGTTTGAGTCAGTTCATCACTGCGTTCTTCATAATTCCCAAGCTGCAGGGCTGCTTTTAGCGCTTGGGCAATTCAATAGTTAGAGCACTTAACCAGTCATCTAAAAATTGCAGGTTTGATATTGGTTGAGAAACAGTGATACCTATTGTAAAGTCCATCAGTTTTTAAAGAACAAATTTTAAGAAATGTAAAGGACTAAAGGCCCGTTTACACGTCTTTTTTGATACGATAAATATTGCTAACCTCTAGTTAGATGCATGTTAAGCAATTGCGAACGAGCAAAAAAGCGAGAAAGATGAAACCGCGGCACAATCCACGTACTGTTTTTCTACTTAACATACATTTAAATTCGAAGTTGGCGATATTTATCGCATGAAGTGTCGGGCGTGTAAACGGGCCTTAAGATGTTTTTCTTCAGGGGTGGCTACTCTTTGCAGCATACGTTCCTCTTTGGAAAAGATGGTGCATGGACAGGTATACAGGGTTTTGGGGGAATGATATGGAGAAGATGGCAGAGAGAACATTTGCTGCCATGTATTGTATCGAGCTTACAGGTATAAATACACCCTTCTCATCGTCCCAAACTGGCCTGTTATTATTTTACTCTGTCTAGAATATCGACGATGCCTGGCAGTGGATAAAAGGGCTAGTGGTTGGTGGCAGTACCAACACTTTAGGCGCATTGAAACTTGCTCTTTCGGATCCATTATGTTCCGCCATTTACTTACTGACCGATGGCAGACCAGACCAGGTGAGATGATCATTTACTGCGACTCATTGTAACTGTTTATGTTGGGCAGTCCTGATTTGATTTGATTTTCCGGAACACTCGAGATGCCATATGGGATAGGCTCGAAGGTTAATTGTTGTAGTTTAAATGTTAATGAGAAGTTGAGGTTTACAACAATATCAATGGCACATGACGTTTGAATAGGCGACAGACACGATGCAGTATGTGATAGAATCAAAGGTTGGTTCAGCACTGATTTAAATTTTGCCTTTGTTGTGAATTTTGAAAAGTTGAAGTTGCAACAATGTTAATGGCACTTAACCATTGAAGTGGTGACGCGCGCAAGATGCAATTGCAATAGTAGGTTAATTGACTGTTTATATGTACGGAGGCGAGTTTTCCAGAAAGGCATAATTTTTCCGTCTTGAGGCCTCTGTCGCTACTTTTACAAGTTCGCTACTTTTAGTCAATCAGTAATTAGCATTCAAAATCTGAACGTTGAATAGAAAGATGTGGGTTTGCACCAGTTTCAGGCTTTCACCCCTTCTTGCAACTTCCCATAAAAAGGGCCGCTACACATGCTATTTCATGCTTTATACTAGAAAAAACGTATTAGCTCTATTTTATCATTTATGTCCGTTTTCTCTTTCAGCCTCCACTGACCATCCTATCCCAGATTCATTTACAAGATCCCGTTCCAATTCACACTATCTCATTCAATTGCTCTGACGAATCTGCGAATGAATTTCTGTGTAAATTATCGGCAAATACGAATGCAAGGTATTTCTAGTATATTTTGTACTATGACACAAAGACAGGAGACACTGCAGAAATAGTTGTGCATATACACGGTTTTTAATTTGTACCTATATATATACTTAAAATGTAGTTCTGTGTGTCGGGCAGGTGGTAGTATATCCAACTTATCCGATGGTTCAATATTGTATAGTTTCTATATAGCCGTAATTATTATAATTCAATCGGCGATGGTTTTGTGATCTAGTACATAAGTCGTGCTTTTATAATTGTAATAATTGTAATTCATATTGCTCATTTCGTTGGAGCTCAGGATTTTTTGGTTTTTGTAATGTTCCAATGGCCTAAACACGATTTTTAAAGACAAACTAAATTACTAAAACTTTGTTTTTGATCTTTCTCACAGTACATATTAAACAATATAGCTTGCATTATTTTTTAAGATATAGTTTTTTTCATTCCACAAGACGAGGGCAAAGCATGCAATAGAGCAAAGCTGTCTGTTATACAAGACAAAGCATAAACCGACGAAAATAAACATCTTGAAACCAAAAATATGAGCTAAAAACAAGACAACAATTGAAACGGTGATATTTCGATTTTATTACAAAATCATCAGGAGACCAAGTGACTAGAATTAAATATCTACGTTCTATATATACAAGGATGGTGAAATAGGATTAAAATAACTAGAGTTATATTACAACTGTTAACGGCAAGATAAGAAAATTCAAAATTTTAAAATTTTGAAATTTAAACTGATCGGAAATTTAAACGGAAAATAAGCTATAGTACTGTGTTTACAAGGTCAGACGAATTAAGAAAAAATTAAAGGAATGCATGCTATCTATTACAAGTCAAAGTGACAAAGTATACGCGTCAGTTCTTTACTGGCTTTTAGACCAGAATTTAACTCTGGCGAGTTGAATTTAATTAATAGAGCTTCTAAGATTAATAATATGTTCGGACTGTAAGACTTACAGGAGTGAAGGATTCTAGAGTTGTTAAATACAAGAGGTTTAATATTGTGAGATGACTCAAGAGATGAATTATTATTTAATCGGTCATATAAGTTGTTTAAATCGGCGAGGTGTTGAGCATGTTGGCAATTGTGAAAATGTTGAGCCACCGCGCTAGTGCACAATTCAAAACAGAGCACCCAATTCAAAACAGCACCCAATTCACACAGCACCCAATTCAAAACTAGCGCGGTGCATGGCTCAACATTTTCACAATTGCCAACATGCTCAACGCCTCGCCGATTTAAACAACTTATATGGCCGATTAAATAATAATTCATGTCTCGAGTCATCTCACAATATTAAACCTCTTGTATTTAACAACTCTAGAATCCTTCACTCCAGTAAGTCTTACAGTCCGAACATATTAATCTTAAAAGCTCTATTAATTAAATTCAACACGCCAGAGTTAAATTCTGGTCTGAAAGCCAGTAAAGAACTGACGCTTTTCTTGTAGCATGTACTTTGTCATTTTGACTTGTAATAGATAGTATGCATTCCTTTAATTCCTTCTTAATTCTTCCGACCTTGTATATGCTATAGCTTATTTTCTGTTTGTGATCAGTTTAAATTTCAAAATTTTAAAATTTTGAATTTTCTTATCTTGCCGTTAACCGCGTTGTAATATTACTCTAGTTATTTTAATCCTATTTCACCATCCTTGTATATATAGAACGTAGATATTTAATTCTAGTCACTTGGTCTGATGATGATTTTGTAATAAAACCGAAATATCACCGTTTCAATTGTTGTCTTGTTTTTTGGCTCATATTTTGGGTTTCAAGATGTTTATTTTCGGTTTATGCTTTGTCTTGTATTTTTTCAAATTGTCTGCTGGATGTGGTTTTTGGTCTGTCTGTTATGCAAAGTAAACCATCTTTACTCCGTCGATAAGCACGAAATCTGGCTTAATCACATGGGTATAACGTTTTCCCAACAAATTCCATCCGGTGAATAATCTTTCCTCATCATTCCCTAGCTATTGCTTTTCAGAATGATTCAGAAACTAATTGATGCCCTTAAATGCATTTAAAACTGTCGCAAACTGCTTTAACAAAATCGAGTTTTTCAGGAGATTTGCCCGGGTTTTGTAATGGATTTGGCCCCAAGGTTTACATTGCAAAAATACGGCGATCAAAGTTTTTATTAACTTCTGATGCATACAATTTTCAGTATTTTGTCACTTAACGATGCAAATAACAAGTAACGTGGCGTTAACTGTTGCCGATTCCATTAAAGAAAGTCGTTTACATTGGATTGGTTGAAACAGTTAAAACAATTATATAACACTATACTTTTTTTTACACTCTGATATTTATTTTTTTTGCTTGGGAACTCAGAAATTTTTCTATAGGTAAAATAATTTAAAGAACATTTACACATAATTCTCATATCCGAGCTATACATGTCCTTTCTTGACGAGAGCAAATATGTCGTTAAACTCCGATAAGTTTCATTATTATGCATTCTCTACTTTATCTCGATTTTGATTGGCTTTTGGCATACACCTAATTCGTGACATCAGCTTCATGTGACGTCAATGTTCCAATATTATGGTTTAAAAAGTGTAAGTATGACATCATTATTCCAATATCTTGTTGCTAGCTTGCTGTTGCCGGCTTGTTTACGGCGAAAGAAAATGGGAAAGTGGTGGGTTCTTCGCAAAGATTCCCCAACGTAACAGAAAACGATTTGAAGAAACTATTAGATGACAAGGAGGCAATGAACACAAAACGAGCTACGAAGACAGCTCTGGGAATCTTCTACGACTATTTGAAAACGAAGAAAATAAGTAAATACCCGAAGAAAGGGAGCCGCCCGGTGAAGTGTTGAAATTTTTTTACGCCAAAACACGGAAACAGGATGGAGCTGCTTACTGCAAAGGTTCCTTCAACAACATCAGATTTGGCCTGTGCAGGCACTTTAAATACACTCATGATTTCGATTTTGTGAAGGACCCTGCTTTTGCCGACGCCAACAAAGTTTTTGGTGCAAAATGTGTCGACCTGAAACGACAGCGACTCGCCAAAGTGGAACACACGCCACCAATATGCGAAGAAGATCTTCATGCAAGAGCTGTATCAGAGCGGTATATTTGACTTAAGTAATCCGAAAGCACTGCAAAATAAAGTCTTCTTCGGGGTAAAGCTGTATTTTTGCCGTCGTGGACGACAAAATCTTCGCCAGTTAAAGAAAAGCGACTTTTCCGTGATGACCAATGGAAAAGGAAACAAATGTGTCTGCAAAATAACTGACGAAAAACAGCAAGGAGAATGACGACTTTTTTGACGGCGGCGGTGTCATGTTTGAGAAATCTGGCCCACAGTGTCTTGTAGCTTATTTCGAGTTGTATCTCCAGCAATTAAATCCCATGAACGAATACCTATTCCAACGGGCAAAGACAAATGTCAGCAGCTCCAACCAAGTTTGGTACGACAACATGGTTGTGGGAGAACGTACACTCGGGGAAAGAATGAAAAGGACCTCCAAAGAAGCCAATCTTTCCAAACCTTACACAAATCACTCTATCAGAGCAACAACAGTAAGCATCCTTGACAAATTTGGCTTTGAAGCGAGACACATCATGTCAATAAGTGGACATAAAAACGAAAGCAGTATTCGGAGCTATTGCAAAATGGACATGTCCACAAAGAGAAAAATGTCGGAAATGCTAACGGCAGAGTGCGAAGTCGAAGGTAGGAGTGTTAATTTCAGTCAACATCAGTTGTCGCCTATCCTAAATCTTTCCCAGGAAGAATTTGTGATGCAAAATACTCAAACAGTTAACAAAAAAACCCATTTAATTTTCACAACTGTAATGTTAATATTTTTCAGTAAAGCTTGTCCTTTTTATTAATTAAGTTATACTGACGTTGAGTGAACAAACTGGACCTTAGGCTTAGAAGCGAAGTTTTTATTCTTCTTAGTCACATGCAGTCTTGTTTATATTATTTTGACTTTCTTTTCCCAAGACATTTGAATGTTCTGGACATATTGTAAAACCTTATGATTTTAGTGCCATTAAAGTTGTTTACAAAGTAACGTGTCTTTGCGTGGCTTCTTTTGACCTTGAACATTTAAACATATTTCGACGGCGCATTGCTTCAGCACTTCTTATGCATAATAAAACAATGATTGGATTCGGTTTTCGCATGATATCGAGAATTATCAAGGCCTCAGTTTGTGTTATCCGTCTCAGCCTTCGGCAGATAACACAAACCTCAGCCTTGATAATTCTCGATATCATGCTTTACCTCAACCAATAATTATTAAATATTTCTTTTTCAACAAAAAACAACTCTGAGACGAACTGTTAAAATCAACACAAACTATGTAAGGGCAGTGAACGCACGTAAGGGTACTACTTGTGGATATTAGTTGTGGAGCTGCAGCGTATAAACTTCCGTTAGTTTAAGTCTTCTACATATTTTTGCATATACATAATATATCATTGAGCGCCCATGTTTCCATCATGTAGCTACGTTTACTCTAATTCTTGCTACATTTTAGATTCCACTACTTCTCTGAGCATGGAATCAATGAAGGTGATCCGAAACCTTTTGAGGTTGGTCCATAATCAATTCGATTTTCATAGATTGCTCGATGCACCGATGTTAACTGTTCATTGACACAAAATGTTGATCTGTACTGTGAAATTCACTAATAATTCATGAGCGTTCCAGCCAATTCAATGTCAAAAATACGTCGCATGCATAGCCATGGAAACCCCACACAAATTAGTGCAATTGTTGGCGCAACTAGTGCTTGTAACTAAATTTACAATATCCCAAAGGATTTTTTTATTACTCACAAGCACTAGTGCTTGAAACTAAAATTACAATATTCCAAAGGAAGTTGTTATTAAAAACTACGGGAACCACTGAGTATTTTCATAAAATACAAAACAACGGTAACTCCGAAAATGGTAAACATTTAAGGAAGTAAAAGAAACGTTCTCTGACCAAATGATTTTATTACAAGCTTTCGGGTACCAGTCTAGTCTGTAGCCTTCGACGGGTGAAATAAAAGTGAGATAGTGACAAAACAGCGCGAATATATATATATATATATATATATATATATAGAATCGCAAGGTCGTGGATTCAATTCCTGCCGGAAGGCCTGTGTAGTTGCATTTTTCGCAACTGGTCCCGGTTTTGTCTTAAAATGTATATATTCCACACTCGAATTTTCCTTCACCAAAAATCCCTAGAACATGCTATATATATATATATATATATATATATATATATATATATATATATATATATATATATATATATATATATATATATATATATATATATATATATATATATATATATATATATATATATATGATGACATAATAGCAGCTAGCTGGCATGTATTTATTACTTGCATAGGAGAAGCGAGTATTGTTTTAATATTGTTTTGGTAATGCTTGGACAAACTCGCACAAAATTGACTTTAGCAACGCACAAATAATCGACAAAGGACGTAACCGTACCAGAAAAACATTAGAATCTTGGCACACTGCCACAATTGATAGAGCTGACAGTAATTCTAAGCCTTTCCCAAAACAAGACTCGCTTCTCGTACGCAAGTAATTCATACATGCCAGCTAGCTGCTATTACGTCATCGTATGTATATATATATATATATATATATATATATATATATATATATATATATATATTTGCGCTGTTTTGTCACTATCCCACTTTTATTTCACCCTCCAAAGGCTACAGACTGGTAGCCGAAAGCTCGTAATGAAATCATTTGGTCAGAGAACGTTTCTTTTATTTCATTATGTCTTACCTGGCCGCGCCTCCTCTATATTTTTAGGCAAACATTTAATCGAAACGTTAACGTTGAATCATTAATAAAATGTTTACTATTTTTGGAGTTACTGTTGTTTTGTATTTTAAGTTGTTATTTATCTATTTTTTGCCTCGTTTTGTATATTCCATACAACACGGTCGCTTAAATTGTAAACACTAGCTACATTCTTACAGAATAAATATGAATTCTTGTGAATATTTTGCTTTATTAGAGCGAAGATCTCCGATTAATCAGAGAAGAAATTGAAAAAGGAGTGAATGATCTTCAGAGGTTAACAAGATTGCGGAATTGGTGCGCGCAACTTGATTGGTACGGAAGTAACAAAAATAAGACAACGAGTATCAGGTAAATATAGAGAACTATGTTTCAAAAAAGGTATAGCGTGCTCTGCAAGCAGTAGTTCGGCTAGAGCCATGCGAATGCGAAATTAAAGTGTATTAAACTGCTGAGATTTAAAGGAAGAAATATTGATGTTTTAAGCAGAGCTCTATAGCTTCATCAGATCAGAATGAAACGTTATTAAACAAAATTGAATAGATCTCCAAAAGGGCGACGTACGTTGAAGGTAGAGATGTTAATTAGCTTTTTAATTAATCTGTTTCTTGACAATTTATAGGCATTAAACAAAGTCGATGATTTTGTCTTAACAGCTTTCTTCTTTAAATGATCTCTATCGTAAATAGCACTTTTTACTTGAGCAGTAAGCCATGGTGTATAAGTACTTTTTACTTTTCGTAAATTAAGGGGTGCATGTATATCTGCTATCATTAGAAAATGTTCTTTCCATTTGTCCCACATGATTTTAGGATCATCACAATATGGAATATCATTAAGTTTTATTAGATCAGATTTAAAATCTAACATATTATAATTACGAAAATTCCTTGTCTCAATTAATTTGGCCAATTGTCTTGAAATTCCAAGTTTTCGACATACGTATACAAGGCTATGATCACTTATGCCTATGTGAAAAACGCCAGAGTCAATTAGATTCTCCGGCTTATTAGTTAAAACCACATCAAGCAAGGTCTCCGAATTTTTAGTGATACGTGTCGGTTCCCTAATTATTTGTGCAATTTCATAATCATTCATCACACTTTTCACTTTGTTTATTTGCGTATTTCCATCCTCGTTAAGGAAATCATGATTTAAATCACCTAATAAGTAATAATATATATTCTTTTCCTTCTTTCTCAAAATTCTTAATCATTTGTTTTCTAACTGATTTTGAGGGTCATAAAGCCTAGTATTTGGCGACCTATACCATGAAGCAATCAAGAATGGTTTTGCCTTTGGTTTAGCTATTTCAACACACAAAGCTTCTGGATCATCGGGCACTAAATCACGGCGTTCAATTATATTAATTATTGATCTAATATATATCGCAACTCCTCCTCCAACCCGATTTCGATCTTTTCTCAGTATATCATAGCCCTGTATATGTACTTCATGATCATTTATAGTCATATCTAGTTTAGATTCATTAATACTGATTATATCAAATGGTATATCTCTAAGGTAAACTCGAATTTCATCAATATGTTTTACCAAACTATTTATATTAAGACGACCAATTCGAAAATTATACTATTCTTCGCAATTATACTATAAATGCGAGTTTCGGGAGGCGGGAATTCTCTGTTAATATTGTACACACTGCGCGGTCACTGCTTCCTATAAAGTATGCAAGAGTCTCAAACGTACCTTCATTTACTCGTATGTTTGAAAACGCCGTTTGTAAACTTTATAGTTATGATACTTTGGATATACATAGGTTTACAGATATATCGCGTTTCCTCGACAGGTTCACGATTTAGCAGACAGAAGGCCCTGCGGAAACGACGTTTTACCAGAACTGAAGCCTGATCTTCCCATCTTATAATGTTCGAGTTTATCTTTCCTAATCTTTATATTGTAAGCTTCGACGAGCAGCAAAGCAGCTGGTGTATAATCTCCGTAATTTACAAATACGATTATTCGACATTGCTTGTGAACGCCACATCTTGTTTTATACATTTATAGTAAGCGCTGGGTGATAGGCCTGAGCATTGATTGGACATAGCTGACGCATGCGCATGCAAAAAAGACTGGACCCTCTTTTCTCCGCGGGGGGAAAGTGGGTCAGGAACTGGACTAATGGCAACCAAGATCGTCTGACATGTAATAGAAAGTGTTAAGAAATACCTAATGGGTTTCCATGCATGTTTGGATAGCCTGATCCAAACACGAGGGGTGTTGCGAGTCTTTCAAAAGCGTAAAAAAACACATCGTCTAGGGTTAGACTGAGTAAAATAATTAAGAGGCCGGGTCTTTTGGCCGATTCAAGCAGGAATTGGTTAATGACCTGCTGCTCCGGTATGTGATACTGTCTTAACTTATTCGGGTTATCTGTTCGAATGAGTAAAATCGTGTGGCGTTAGATAGAGTAAAATTTATTGTCTGGTATTAGACCGAGTAAAACAGCCTGGCATTATAGACAGTAAAATAGTGCAGTGTTTAATAGAGTCAAATAGTCTGGCTGTAGACAAGGCAAAATTATAATAAAGGCCGGTTGTTTTGGATCGATTTAAAAAGTGTGTTAAAGATCCCTCGTGTTCTTGTTAGTAAGTATTTTCATCGTAGATTTAGGTTGGATCTGATAAATTTTCAATTTTTTAGAGCCGTACCCAGACCATCAAGTGCTCCACTGATTCGCAGACCCAAGAAGAGTTCTGGGGCTATTTTTCGTCGAGCTCGTTCTGTTAAAGAAAAAAAAGTAAAAATAGATGCTGTTAAACCTGAAACAAAAGACGTTTCAAGCAAGGATAGCTCTTCAGAAGATGAATCAATACATTCGGAGTCAGTCAAGTCAGAGGAAAGTAAATTAGGGAACTTGTCCAATGAGGAGAAAGAACCGTTGTTGGAATCTACAAATATTTTTAAAGAAACTGAATTAGGTTCGTTTTTATATATATACATATATATATATATATATATATATATATATATATATATATTTAATAAACTACTGGTAAATTTCTCGCTTTTTCCCTTGATTGAGTGGAGTTGAGTTAAAGTCTTCGTTTGCAGATTCATTTCGGTAAAGCGCTCTCAATTTGTCAGAATTTATGCTACAAAAATAAAATAGATTTCGTAGAAAACTATATTAATCTGTAGGATATATAACGTTGTATTTGATTTTGAGATAAACACAAGCCAATAATAGTTGCCGATTTTTGAAGTAAAACCCGAGGGCTTTACTCGGGGCGACTTAAGAACAAAGCGTTTCATTTTGTTTAAAAAACAAATTCGCAGTTCGATTCCGGGATAAATTTCCAGCCAAACGGTTTCAGCGTTTTTTATTTATTGATTGCCTGGTTTCGATTTTATGACTTATTTTGTCCAAATTTTGGTCGAAACACAGCATTTTCAACTTTGGTCGTCAATAAGATCGGCAACACTCGACATATCAAAAAACGCTGACACCGTTTTTCTGGAAATTTATCTCGGAATTAAACTGCAAAAAAGGATTTTGAACAAAATAAAATGCTGTTTACTTGAGTCGCCCGAGTGAAGCCCTCTGGTTTTAATTAAAAAATTCAAAACTATTTTACTGGTTTGTGTTTATTGCAAAATTCAAAGACAACATTGCATTCTACAAATTAATAGCTTTCTAAGGATATCTATTCTATTTTTGTGGCATAAATTCTGATGAATTGAGAGCGCTTTACCGAAATGATCTTGCAAACCTTAACGAAGACCTTAAGGTGAGGTGAGGTGAGTTAAACTGAGTTGAGTTAAGTTTGCAAAGTTGCAAAATATGTGAGACATAAAGTCATACAGTAGAAGAATGTCCATCTTCCGGTGACAATTTTGGTTGAAAAATTAACTTATCGTGGCATGACTTTTTTAAGTAGATTCTGCTAAAGTTAAGAAGAAAAAGAAAAAGAAGACGACAAAACAAAAATCTGCACCGTAAGTATTCAGTATATATTCTTCTTAATTTGAAAACAATGACAAGCAAATTTTTATTTATTTACTTATTTATTTATTTATTTATTTATTTATTTATTTATTTACTTATTTATTTATTTATTTACCTATTTATTTATTTACTTATTTATATTTTTATTTATTTATTTATTTGTTTATTGATGTATTTAGTCATTTATTTATTATTTATTTATTTATTTATTTATTTATTTATTTATTTATTTATTTATTTATTTATTTATTTTATCTATTTAGTTATTTTATCTATTTAGTTATTTAATCATTTATTTATATATTTATTTATTTATTTACTTTGTTTGTTTGGGTTTTTTCTACTACTTATATAGTTGTTCTACGCAAAATGATGCAGAAGAGAGAAGACCCATCGCTAAAATTCCAAGACAACCAAAAACACAAACGGTAATTTTTATTATATTTGGTTAAGCGGATGAAGTTGTCCTTCAGTAGCATGTTGTGTTAAACAGGTTAAGGTCAAATGAGACCAGAAGCTACTGTGTGAAAATATATAAAATATTTATTGATCAAGCTTTCGTCGTGCTACGACATCATCAGGATAACGAGGAAGTAGCTAAACCGAGTTTATATACAGTGGGTGTGACAGATTATGTAAAATACGTAAGCACAGGTATAAAATGCAAATATTTCTAAGACTATTATAAGGCGAACAAAGGGATAAAAGGTTGAGAGAACATGGAAGACATTAAGATACATTAAAATTAAACTACATTAAAATAATTAAAATAATAAATCAACAAGTTCATTGCATTCGTCCTTATTGTTTATTTTGGGTTTCTTTCTCCGGATGTATTGGGCTTCCTTTAGGCGTAGGTTAACAGGGTCGCTGTCTCTGGTTAGGATCGAAACGGTTATCCCGTTTTCATTGTTATTATCGTGACTAGCCAAATGTTTATACACTGAGGATGAAGGTTTGGTAACATGTTCTTTGATTCTATCATGCGTGTGTCTGATGGTGCTACCAATATAACTCTCGTGGCATCTATTACACGTGATCTCATATACCACATTTCTAATGAAGCAGAGGCGGTCGTTGGAAGTGGTGCAGCTTGGTTGGTTGCAACCATCTAGTCTCTTGCTAGGTTTCAGTGCTTGTCGAAGCGTAGTAGATTTGTGGGTTGTTCTCACTGAAAGGCCTTTTTTTTTAAACATAGTTTTAATTTTGTGGTCGACGGAGTCGGATATATAGGGAATACGAAAGTATAGCCAATTTGTGTCATCGCTCGGGTTATGGTCCTGTGAGGCGCGGCGAGGAGCGGGTGTCTGCGTCTCTTCTATAATATGTTGTGGATATCCATTGACTTTTAGTAACTCGTTGAACTCCCTATTATGTTTCTCTCTGGAACTTTGGGTTGAGCAGCGCTGGTTAATTCGTTTTCTCTCGTTGCGTATGGTATTGGTTTTAGTTTGTCTAGGTAGTGCTGATGTGTTGTGTATGAGGAGAGGTTTCTTCGCCTTTTTCTTGTAAAATTCAAAGTTGGTGTTTCCATCTTCGGTAACGGTGACGGTGAAGTCGAGTAGTGACAGGGATAAGCCTTCTGGTGTGCTCGATGGTTTCTCTATTTCAAATTGGAGTTGCGGATGTCGTGAATTCATATGTCTGTGGAAGTTGTCGGCTTCTGACTCGTTGGTAGTTTGGGCGTATATATCATCAACGTAGCGTTTATAGGGGTCGATGAGGCGATATGTCAAAAGAGTGTTACGCTCCAATTTATCCATGAACAGAATGGCCAAAATACCAGATAAGCTGGAGCCCATGGGCAATCCGTCGATTTGGAGAAGCATGTCGGTGTGAAATTGGAAATAGGTATTACTGAGGACGGTGGATAGCAGGTCCTTGAAGTCATCTTTGGTTAGTGTGTGAATGGAGGTATGGATTCTGTCTACGATGTTGTCTATTGCTTCAGCGACAGGAATAGATGTATACAGTGCAACGACGTCGAGGCTGAATGGATAGGAGAAGCGTTGGTTATGTGAACGGTCTCTGGCTTGAATATTATTGATCAGTTCCATGCTATTTTCTAAGTGAGCTGGGACTTCTTTAAGCATAGGTTTCAATAGGTTGGATAAAAGCCAAGAGAGCCGCATGGTTGGGCCATTGATGTTGGAGACTATGGGTCTGATCTTGATGCCTTGTTGTAGCTTATGGGTTTTGATGAGATGGTAGAATTGAGGTAGGTCAGTATTAGAGAAGACATAGCTGCGTTCGACATATCGGGGGATATTTCTTTTACGACAGACTTCTTTCCAAGATGCATTAATCTTTTTTTCTACCGTCTTTGCCGTCATATGGGGGATTTTGCGGTACTTTGAGGTGTCGTATAGGTGGTTCATGGCCACTTCTGTATACTTATGGTTGTAAATAATACAGAATTCGCCGCCCTTGTCGCTAGGTAGATAGGTGTTAGTTTCCGAGTCTCACTCTTTCAATGGTTAGGACGTCTCACCGGTTATGAGAAGGTTGCAGGTTTGATCCCTGTCCTGGGCTTGGAAACATTTTCTCGAGTGTTTGTGTTTGACGAACGTCTTATGCCGTCTACTAAGCGTCTGTTACATTAAACCAAGTTCGTAGATGTACCACGTGCACATACGCACCTGTATACAACTCTTAACACTACCTTAACTACATCTCATAATATGCAAACGCTACCGCTTTAGAAGGCACATATGACTACGAATTTGCAACGTTATCTCTCCATTCAAGTCTCAGGAGTTCAAATATGTTAGAGCGTCTAACTGAAATTATAAGAAGGTTGCTCATTCTGAGCATTAGAGTTTGACACACGTCTACCAAACATCTGCTGTTGGCTTTGATCAAATGCGCCTTTCTGGTGTTGGTAATGCTCCCTGACACCAAACGTACTTTACATACATAGGCGAAAACCTTGTTTATTGGTAAGAAATGTGCTGCCAACATTAAATTTTGGATTTAAACGTTGGGTTTCTACTTACAGAACTATCGAGGCATTGGAAATGACTCTGTGAGGACTAATGGCGATGTCAAGCATAAGGGAAGCCTTAATCCTTCTCAGGTAAACAAGCGAAAAGCTGTTACGTCATGATAAGCTTGAGCACGTGCGATGGTTACTTTGATCGTTCAGATATGTCAGTGTTGATGATTCACGAATAAGTTAGTAAATATATATATATATATATATATATATATATATATATATATATATATATATATATATTTAGATGAAACAGCCTGTAGCAGACTTTTGAGGTAAGCGAAAATCTATTTGCTCTAACTATATGTTATCGAGCACTCTTTGCGTTTCGTAGACCAAAACCCACACGTATATATATATATATATATATATATATATATTTATAACTTTCCGTGTGCTGTACAGAGTCATACATGAGTTGGTCCATATATAGCCAGAGACTAGTAGCTCTAGTAGTAGAGCTACTACTCATAATATTACTTTATGCTAGTGAAATGTGGGCCCCACAGTGTGTAGGGTTAGTACATAAAGTCGAAAGCCTCCCACGCACAGCTACTAAATACGTACTTAAGGTGCTTTATAACGATAATATTAGTTATTGTGAGCGTCTTGTAAAACTGAACTTAATCCCGGTTTCTTATTGGCATGAAATTAAGGATCAGCAAAGCTTACTACACAATATCTGTTAATGACTATGTAAAACCTAGGAACGCCGGTAGACTGACACGCAATACCAGTAATCTATAGATCTCCTCGTACCTACGTGGCGTACTAAACTTTTCCAATCTAGCTATTTTAACCTTCTTCAATTCAGTGTTGCGATTCATTTAAGCAATTTAAATATTTATTATTTAAACACTACTTTAACGCTCTTCGTATTGTTTTCGATATTTATTGTGTCTACAACTGGAAGTCAATCTATCCAAAATGCTGTGTACCTCGTTGTGTTTCCTCAAACAAACTTTGATGTTATTGATTTCCCAATTAAATTCCTGCACTTAAAATTTTATAGTTTTCAAACTTTAATTACCTGATTGTCCAAACTGTATTGTAAATTATTTGTATATATCATGTAGCTATGTCAAGGTCAGTTTTACATTTTGTTCAATTATTTTTAAGGAGATACTTAATTTGGAGCCATGCTCTGTTGTGTTTTTCCACACCTTTCGGTGGAAGCTTTGTATATAAATGAATAAATAAATAAGTAAATAAATAAATAAATAAATAAATAGCTACATCTATATGAGAACGCAGTTACGCTATGCCACTTAAAAACACATGCGACTGCGAATTTACAATTTAAAACTTTCCTTCTAGATTAGAGTTTTAGTACTTAGTGGTTAGAGAGTCTAACCGACCACTAGCATGTTGCAAGTTCAATTCTTGTCTGTGGTCCAGAAACATTTTCTGAGTATTTGAGTATGACGAACGTCTTCCAAGTATTTCTCGTTTCTTCTTCTCATCTAGAAGGCAGCCGAAGGTGAACGCCCTCGTGGACAGTGGTTAAGGAATCACAAAGTCCTGGCAAGGAACGATGTTGATGGTTTTTACTATCCTGGCATCCTGCGAACGAACATTAACTCGCGTTATGCTGATGTAGCGTTCTGTGATTTTGAAAGCCAGATTGTATGTCTTCGCTATATTATTCCCAATGAGGGAGCTCGGCCATGTCCAAGTCTGAAGGTAAGAAAAATGTGATTTAGGTTATGTAACTCTTTTAGTTTAAAATTATTCAGGTGTTAGAATAGTCGAACCCGTCAAGTTGTATCATGTGTAGAAGTTGAAACTGGAAACAAGTGGTAGTGCAGTACTGTTTGGTAAAGCCAAGTGCGGGGTTAAGGTACATATAAATTCCCGGGGGTATTCTTACATACTTATACTTACTGGTATGGTTATGTATCTGGGTGACAGACAGAGCCACCGGACCGGGTCGCACTTACTTGATACCGAAAATTCTGGGTTTTCTCTCCGGTTTCTTATTGCAAAAGTTGACAGGGTGGATTACAAAAGTGAAAATTGTCAATATAATTAGTTAGGTGTGGTTTTACACTACCCTGCTTTAAGAGGTTTTGAACGTAGCTTAAAAAGTTACTGTTTTTGACCGGAATTTATCTCATTGGAGGGTTGGCATATCAATAGCGCCCACACTCCATTATACCGAGGTGATTGCGGTTTATTACCGGAAGCATATTTGTATCTGTTGATAGCTAACATAATTATTGGTTTTAATAATAATAATAATAATAATAATAATAATAATAATAATAGTAATAATAATAATTTACACTTCTAGAGCGCTAATTCCCTATAGTCCATTAGCATTAGCGCTTTACAGAGTATATAAACTTAAATTTAAGCTACATGCATGTGATGAAAGAAGTTAAAAGAGTTATCATCTGCTACTGAAGCAATGTATACACGAGGAAGGAGCTGCTTTTGTTGGGTGACTTCAATATGGAGATGTACCAAAAGAGTGATGAAGGCAGATTCCCGAACAGTAGTTTAGTTGATTTTTGTCAAAGATTCTGCTTGGTAAACAAGATTTCTGAACCGACTCGCGTTACGAACAAGTCAATGACACTGCTTGATGTTGTGTTGGCGAGCGACCAAGAACGTTATGCTACAGTGGGGTCTTTACACCTGGGTATTAGTGATCACGACTTAGTTTATGTTGTAAAAAGAAAAAAAGCGACCACGTCCTACTAAACCACGGTTTATAGAGTATAGATCGATGAAGAATCTAGACTATGCTAAATTTATGGCTGACTTGAAGATTGCCCCTTGGTTCCACGGCTTATTTTTATGATGACGCCGATGATGTTTGGAACCATTGGAGTACGTTGTTTAAGGACATTTTGGACCAACATGCGCCTCTTAAAAGAAAATGTGTCCGTAGCCACCAACTCCCATGGATCACACCTGAAATTCAGCGTGAGATATCACTTAGAAACAAATTATATAAGCGTTATAAAAAGGACCCCTCGTCTGGTCTATGAGAGACATACAGAACGCAAGGTAATAAAGTTACATCATTGAAGCGTAAGGGAGTTAAAGAATTTTGTTATGTTATGATGCATCCACTACTACCAAACATCCTGGGGAATTCTGGAAGAAGATGAAACCACTAATTCCAAATACCGGTTGCAAGAAAAGTGTTAACATTATTCTTGTTGAAAACGATTGCGTTATTACTGAGCCTAGTTCTGTGGCAGAAATTTTCAATAAACATTTTGTAGAAATGATCAACACTGAAAGGAAACCAATTTTTCTGAACACTCTTGGTAAAATTAATTTCAGACCAAAAACTTTTGGATAACTTTTCCTTTGAACCAGTTAGTTGTGTTTACATTCGTGACATCCCAGAACACTTAAAGCCAAGAAAAGCTGTTGGGATTGATGGTATTGCTCCGAGATTATTGATATTGTCTACTCCTGCTCTAGCGGAAGAAGTCCCCGACTTAATAATTTTTTGATTGGTATTCAATCCTGGCCGTCTGAATGGAAAAGAAATAACATTACTCCTGTTTTCAAGAAGACTGACCACTCCTTGAAAGAGAACTATCGTCCAGTGTCAATTTTATCTGCTTTTCCAAAGTCTTTGAGAAAGTGTTGTACGCTCAGATGTACAGAGCATTTAATTGTCACCTTTCATTAAATTGAGAAGGATTCTTGAAGAACCAATCGTGTTGCACCGCTCTTTTGAAGATGACCGAGGACTGGAGCTAGGGAAAGTCTAGACAAAAGAGAAGCTGTTGCTGCCGTAGCTGTTGACCTTAGTGCAAGGCATTTGACTCTATTAATCACAATCTTCTCCTGACTAAACTAAAAGCTTATGGATTTTCTACATCAGCCATGAAATTAATGTCCTCGTATCTTCTGGACCGTCAGCAACGTGTCAAGGTGCAAGGGGCGTTTTCAAGCTACAGCGAAGTCAAATCAGGCGTACCTCAGGGATCTAATTTGCTTGCACCATTATTATTTAACATTTTCATCAATGATTTAAACTATTCTATTCAAGACATTTCTTTAAAACTATATGCTGATGATACTACTGGATACGCGTCGGATGTTTCACCTACTGTTCTCCAATTTGTCATTAATAACAATTTAAATCTATTATCTATTAAACTGGTTCGATGAGAACTATCTCATTGTTAATAGTGAAAAGACGCAAGCCCTCGTTGTTGGTCCGTGCAGATATGACTATTGTCTGAACCTAAATGGAGCTACTATTGATATTTCTGAATCCATCAAGATTCTGGGAGTTACTTTGGACAGGTTTCTGAACTTTAAAGAACATATAACTGAGCAGCTTTAGAAGGCGTATGCAAAAGTGGCAGCCCTTAGAAGAATTCGTCGCTTTGTGCCATTGAATGTTATGGTAAATTTATATAAAACTTTTATTATTCCTCATTTGAAGTATTGTAGTCCTCTTCGTATAGGTGTGGGTGAGATGCAAAGCAATCGTCTAGAAGATGCTAACTACTACATGTTAAGAACTCTGTTAGGACATGCTAAATCTGTTCCTTACGAACAATTATTAACTATTGCTAATATGTCAACTTTGAAACACCGTAGAATACACCAATCTTTAATGTTACTTCATAAGTGTATTTACTAAGTGGTCCTCGGTATATTAGTGATTTCTTTAATTTCGGAATATCTGATTGTAATTTAAGAGGTAATGGTACAATTCTTAGCCAGCCTCATTTTAACCTAATGTGGATCAAAAAGTCTTTTTCTTACGTAGTTACTAAGTATTGGAATAATCTTCCTCTCGATGTTCGTCAATCCGTAAACTTTAATGAATTTAGAAGCACGCCCAAGAATATTGTATTTTAGCAATACTATCTATATTTTTGAATTTTTTAAATATTTATTATATAAATTATAATATGTAATGTAATGTAATGTAATGTAATGTAATGTAATGTAATGTAATGTAATTCTCACGATCATATTGTGAACGCGCTTTAATAGCTGATAGGCGAAACGTGGTTCAATAAATTATTCTATTCTATTCTATTCTATTCTATTCTATTCTATTCTATTCTATTCTATTCTATTCTATTCTATTCTATTCTATTCTATTCTATTCTATTCTATTCTATTCTATTCTATTCTATTCTATTCTATTCTATGAAAAATATATACAGAAACTAAAATAAAACTATGAAGCTATAAAAACTATCTATGCTTTCTTAAAAAGATGAGTTTTAAATTTATTTTTAAAAGTTTCAACTGAAATTCCTGGTACTAAGAGAGTATATGGGACCTGTAAGAGTATATGCATGGGACCTGTGTCACAACGATTATCCCTGATGAAGGCACTTGATGTAATAGATCAAACACGAGTTTGAATGTTTCATCAGGGGTTCCAAACACGAGAAAAAAATGAAAACCGAGGGCGTAGCCCCGACGTTTTTATTGTCTTCGAGTATTTGGAGTCTGATGAAACACGATAAACGAGTGTTTGATCTTGCTTCTCAAACGAGTATTCGCATCGCGGTTTACGGTGTTTTCTTCACTGATTTAAATGTGCAGATTAAGAAATTAATGTGATCCAGTTCATAGGAAGTTTCCTACGGGTTTTCATTGGGTATCAAAACTCATACAAGTGATGTGGTATACGTTCATTGATTGGCTACGATAATTCATGAATTATTAAGGAGTTTGAGAACGGAGTGTCAAAACGTTTGGTCATGAACAGAGTTTTTTTAGTTACGTTAAAAAACGTTGAGTCAGAGTAAGTTAACTATGTCTGATTCTTTACTTGGCTGCGTTAGAAATTTATGTGATAATTAGTTAAGGTAAGATTGTTGAGATATCTATAAATTACTGGTATCATCAGTCGCTAAAAAGACCTTAACCCTTTAACTCCCACGTGTCAGGAGGTCTTCCCTTGACGAGTAAAACCGTCTGGCGTTAGACAGAGTAAAAAAATAAAAGTGCCAAATGGCACCGCGATGTGGCAATGAAGGGGTTAAGTATATGAAACACTCACGACCCGTAATCCGCATGCTCGTATTGTTTAATTCAGAAGGGATTATTCCTTTGTTGTGTAACCAAAGTGTTGCAACTTAATCCACTTTCGTTTAAGCTGGCTTAAAGTGCCCATCACCCCAAATACGATATTACTGGTTTGGATTTTATGTAAAGTGAACAGTTAAATGCCAAAATAGTTTTTGGGATCTGGGCTCTTATTTGTTGTTATACTGAGGTTTGTATTTCCAAAATGGTAATGAGGATGACGTCAAATTAGGCATAATTTCCATACACAGTGTTCTGTTGCAGGAGGAACATTACCTAATTCGCACATTAATGGCATACTTAAATAGCATATTGTACAATTTTCAGGGTATTTTCATTAAAATTTTTAAGCAGTTTATTATAAGAAAAGGGAGAAAGAAACACAATTGCCTAGCCTAGTCCATGGGCCTTTCTCGGTTAACGCGTTTCGGAAGTGATCCGAACCGATCCGCTGGGGAACGCCTAGCAAAATTCGTAAACACTTTCATTTTATAGCTTTGTTGGTTATTGAGGATGTGATGTCCTAAGTGTTTCCCCACATTGACTATTTTCATCTGTATAAAATAATACAAGCCTGCTCACCTCGGATCGACGAAGTTTCACTGGCCTAGCTTTCTTATCACTATCTTTCCTTCTGCAACCGCCAAAAGTTTAAAGTTAAACAGTTCAATTTCCATTTCGAGCTCCAATTGCAATATTTTCCTTAATTTCTTTCTTTCGATTGCCATTAGCTTTGGTAAAATCTTCACAAACATCCTTATGCTCATGTCGCTCAGTGTTGTTTACGGTAGAAGTACGCTAGATCCCAGGAGCACTCGAAGGGTGAGCACGATTCTGGGCAGGATCTTTTTGCGAATTTGGCTAGGCCTTCTCGTTTCCAGCCTCTCCCCAGTCTTCCCAAGAACCCAAACCGACTACGCGGCCAAGCTCTGCATAGAAACTAGGCTAGCAATTGCCTACTTGGACGTTATCCTCATTACCATTTTGAAAATACAAATCTCAATATCACAATTAATAAAAATTTCAATCAACTATTTTCTTCACATACAATTCATATTTGTAATATCGTATTTGGGGTTATAAGCACTTTAAATAATTGCCATGTGAACAAGGATCGTTCCAAATGCTATTTGTAGTCTATATGGTGCATGTTTACTGCATACCTATCAGTATTAACTCAAACTTGGTTGTAAATGGCATTGTTCAAGTATACTTCTCAAACTCATTAATAATTCATCAGCTAATTGGCCAATCAGAGAATAATATTTGATCATGTGTATGAGTTTTGAAACCCGGGGTTGCAAACACTCGAGAACAACAAAAATCACTCGGCCTATTACCTCGTAATTTTCAATGTTCTCTCGTGTTTGTAAAACATCCGAAAACAATAAAAATCACTCGGCTTGCAGTCTCGTGATTTTCATTATTCTCTCATGTTTGACAAACACTCGAGAACATTGAAAATTATTCGGTTAACGGCCTCGTGATTTTTATTTTCCTCTCGTGTTTGTAACCCCTGGTAAAACACTCGCACTCGTTTATGAAATATTACGACAAGTTTCGATTTTGAATAACCCATGCAGAAAGTCGTTCTTTCTAACCAGCATGTACGTTATAGGTTGGTGATTATGTTTTGGTGAAAACACTGAGAGAAGGAGGTCTTCCTTGTTACGTACCAGGCGTTGTTTACGTTGTCCCGTTACGTCAGTCAAAAGCAACCAAGTACTATACTGTAATACATCACAACGGGAGGAAGGTAAAGCTCACACTTATGACTGCAATTGTTTTATCAGTGCTGCTTCTAGGGCAATAAACGGGTTATGCATGCGTCTGTTGTCTTAAAGCATGTTCTGTCTCATTTATTATTAATATTTGCATGTCTAATTATTTTCATACAGCGAAACTCGTAATAGTGTGCTGGGAATGGAAAGTGATCGAATTATTTATTGTCTTCTAACGAATGAAATATTCTCACTTTACCCAGTGATATACGACAAAATGAAAAACCGGTGATTAGAAAGGCTCATGTAGTAACATGAGCCTTTCTAATCACCGGTTTTTCATTTTAATTGACGGGAAGTAGCCAAGCTATATTTAACAATTGACGGGAAGTAGCCCAGCTATATTTAACAATTCGTTGCATTTCATTTCTGGTACACTAATTTGAGTTTTGCTGTAGTTGCGCAGCGTCGAGTTGCGATTTATAGCACAAAAAGAAGACAAACACACCGAAATTAACTTTCATATAATAGGAAATGAGTCATTGTCTATTGTTTGTACTGCCAGAATTATGAGTAAATGCGAACAAACATAAATCGTGGCGTCATCTCGACGGAGCGTTATTGGTTATACCATAACGTTTTCATGCTATATATTACACGTTTCCTAAGAACTTTGCATAGACCATGTCCACACTAATCCGTTTTCAAACGAAAACGGTTACTTTTTGATACGGTTAGGCCTTTCGTCCACACTAATCCGGCGTCTTCGGTGTCCGAAAACGGAGCTTTTCGAAAATGCTCTCCAGAGTGGAGACATTCGAAGACGCAGTTGTTCTGCATCAGCGTGGATGACGAAAACGAAGTTTTCCGAAAACGCTGACGTCACAAGGATCATTTGAACTGGGTTTCAGTTACCCCCGGCCTTTGTTCAGGGTTGTTTCGGCGTTTTAATGTGGATGGCAAAAACGATTCGTAAACGATAGTGGAAAACTTTTGATACGTTTTCGATACAAGGTCTCCGTTTTCGTTTGAAAACGGATTAGTGTAGACATGACCATATTGTTGGTTCAACGTTGAAAGCCATAGATGGGATGGCCAAAAGCTCGTGTTAATTTTGTTTGTTTGTTTGTTTGTTTGTTTGTTTGTTTGTTTGTTTGTTTGTTTGTTTGTTTGTTTGTTTGTTTGTTTTTTGCTTTGCTTTGCTTTGTTTTGTTTTAGTTTGTTTTGTTTGCTTTCTGTTGTTTAATTTTATTTTAGTTTTTTGTTTGTTATTTTCTTTTTCCTGCCTTTCTTATTAATCTCTTTTTTCCCCGTTTAGACTACATCCCTCCGTAAAGACCTTGTGAAAATTTCTCAATCGCGTTACACGTTTGCGTGCCGATACATTAAAGATTGTGAAATAACTGCAAATAAAAGGTATACTTTGCAAATATATTAGAAACACCTTGCCAATTTATTTATATTTTAGAGTAGAGTACTACACAATCGGCACACTGTACAGTACAATTAACCACCGTACAGTGTGGTACAAGACAGGACTGGACATTACGTTACGTTACGTTACGTTACGTTACGTTACGTTACGTTACGTTACGTTACGTTACGTTACGTTACGTTACGTTACGTTACGTTACGTTACGTTATGTTACGTTACATCACTTCACATCACATCACGTCACGTCACATCACGTCACATCACGTCACATCACATCACATCACATCACATCACATCACATCACATCACATCACATTACATTACATTACATTACATTACATTACATTACATTACATTGCATTACATTACATTACATTACATTTTATATAAGTTTGTTAAAAAAAGTAACAATTGAAATTTTACAACATTGTTGCAGTAAATATGTTTACCTGATGTAAATCTTTTTGTCTAGCCCATCAATTTCAGTGTTTTCGTTGGAGGCAAAAAAGAAAAAGAAATCAGAAAGTAAGTGAATAAAGTTGTGTAAACTGGAAAGCTCGTTTTGAAAATTGTACTGTTTTATCTCAGTTCGTAGTGGTTAAATTTATCATTATATGACAGATTTGACCATGGAGAATGTATTTATACTTTGATATTCATACTACTATTTAATCCGTTTGTGGTTTTTGATTTTTAAAAATTGTTAGAATTTGGTACGTTAAAATACAGTAAACACCCGTTATTAAAACCTTAATTAAAACCTCGGGCTGAAATTTGGAATGTTGTGCTTTACTAAATAACAAACTTTTGGACTAAAAATATCTGTTTTAATTGAAAAGCCAGTTTCTCGCCAGATTGCCAGAACTGTAACAAAGACGTTGCTGGGATGGCGTTGCCAACACTGGGATGGAAAACCGATGGCCAATTAGAGACGGAAAATTGCTAGCCAATGAGAATGCTTATGCGACGTCTCCTACCTATTGAACGAGCGTATTATCAATCAGGAAACGTTTCTACTAATGCAAACTATCCTACTGCTAATGTGAATCGCGGAAATTAGAAATTGCATATATTTTTAATTGCACGAAAATCTTAGTATTTATACAAGTCTGAGTCTGAGCAAAATATCATGATTTGGCTGTGGCGAGCTACCAGTTATTTGCCGATGCCGAAGGCAGAGGAAAATGACTGGGAGCGAGACGCTGACAAATCATAATATTTTGCAATAGACGATTTCAATAATTGTTTTGTCACTCATAAAATAGTTAAAAGTTTGAAATGCCTGAAGTTAGAGATCGACATTCTTCTCTCTGTCTTCGGCATGAAAATTTTCGTAAAACTTACTTTTTGTTGGCATAAGTCTTGCTTTTTACCTCACTAAGTCTTCCTTAAATGTTTCTTTTCTGAGGTATATTGTCGCTTGTCCTTGCTTCCAGATACTCTCAATTACTTTTTCGGGCAGCTGAGGAAAACTAGCCGCAATGTTTACGAAAACTTTGCAGGAGCATCGTTAGTGCGCAAGGATCATGTCTTTTTCACTGTGTACGCAGTCTGTGTTTTAAAAGTCCATCAATATGGATGGCTCACGACGGGGGCAGGCTTGGTACGCTGGAAGCCTCTAGTGCATAGTCTGATTGCTGGCGGCTTGGTTACAACAATCGCTGGAAAGAATGAGAGATAAAATCCTTCGGTATTTCTCCAAGCGACGAGGGTGCCCTATTTAGGGATGCGCATCCTCCCTCAATACGGGGAAGCCCCTAGAAAAGGTGGGGTACAACGGGCTCTCACGTCATCTGCTCAGCTTACCGCGGCTGAGGAATACTCAACTCATGCGGTCGAAATCATGGAAAGAAACTGAAACTCGCGGCCTGGAACGTGAGAACACTCAATGACAATCCAGGAAATGTTCGCCCTGAAAGAAGCACCGCGCTAGTAGCTCGCGAATTGCAAAGATACAACATCGATTATGCAGCCCTCAGCGAAACCAGAGTCCCTGACTTTGGGACTCTTACTGAGAAGGCCGGTGGCTACACCTTCTACTGGCAAGGGAAACCGCCATCTGAAAAGCGTGAATCTGGTGTAGGCTTTGCCATCAAAACAAGCATCAAGTTGTCTGAACTTCCCATCGGCCACTCGGACCGCATCATGACGCTTCGTCTCCCTCTCTGCAAGCTTCGCTTCCTCCACCTCATAAGCGTATATGCACCAACTATGCAGCACTCGGATGCAATTAAAGAAGCTTTCTACGAAGATCTGTCAAATATCACCAGAGCAATACCAGAAGGCAACAAATGCATCATCCTCGGTGACTTTAACGCCCGAGTTGGTCGTGATTCTACCACCTGGCCATCTGTCCTTGGACCTCATGGTGTGGGCAACGCAAACAGTAATGGTCACCTTCTGTCATTCTGCGCAGAAAACAAATTGGCCATCACTAATTCGTACTTCCAGCTTCCCAACAAACTGAAAACAACATGGAAGCACGCGCGTTCGGGCCACTGGCACCTCATCGATTTCATCATCACAAAAGCGCGAGACATAGCCGACTTCTGCATCACAAGAGTAATGCGTGGAGCAGATTGCTGGACCGACCACCGTCTGCTGCTCTCGAAAGTGCCCCTGAAAATCAGAAAGCCAGCTAACAGGAACACAAAATGTCTGAAAGTCCCGAGTTGAAGTCTGATGTAATTGTAGCAGAACTCCAAGATCACATCGCAGACCAGCTACAAGAGAACGAGGATTCAGACTGGAATGCTCTCAAGACAGCACTCCTAAACAGTGCAGAGACAGTCCTAGGCCACCAGAAACATCCGAGCAAGGACTGGTTCGATGACAATGATGAAGAAATTGAAGTAGTCCTCCAGGAGAGAAACTCAGCTAGTGGAGTCAGGCTAAAGGAAGTAAAACAAAACATCAAGAACAAACTGCGTGAGATGAAGGACAACTGGTGGAAGGAACGCGCTGAGGAAATTCAACGATTTGCCGACAATGGAAACACCAAGGGCCTCTTTCAGTCACTGAAGGCCGTATTTGGACCGCGGAAGAGCACCTCCGTTCCGTTACTCAGCTCAGATGGTACTAAGCTCCTCATATCACCGGAAGGTATCAAAGAGCGATGGACTGAGCACTTCACACAATTGTTAAGCGAGACAAGTACGTATGATGAATCGGTCATAAACAGCCTTCCACAGCGACCAGTTGTAGATTCGCTCGCCGATGTCCCGACAATTGAAGAAGCTGAGAAAGCAATCGGACAGATCAAGTGTAACAAAAGCGCTGGACCCGATGGAATCCCTCCTGAGCTCTTCGTTTATGGCGGCCCAGTAGTAGTGAAACATCTCCATGAAATAATAGTCAAAATCTGGACAGAAGAAGAGATTCCGCCAGACCTACGTGATGCGAACATCATCACGATCTTCAAAAAGAACGATCGGCATAACGTTAGCAACTATCGCGGAATAAGTCTACTAGCAGTAGCTGGATAGGTCATCGCCCTGATCATGTTAAACCGAATGCGGGAGCCAATCGCAGAATCAGTGCTACCTGAATCGCAGTGTGGTTTTCGAAGAGGGCGTGGAACCACTGATATGATATTCGCACTCAGACAGCTTATGGAAAAGTCGAGGGAACAAAATCAGCTGTTATACATGACGTTCGTAGACTTTACCAAAGCTTTTGATCTTGTCAATCGTGAAGCATTGTGGGTAATCGTCGGGAAAATGGGATGCCCTCAAAAGTTCATTAACATTCTCAGATTTCTCCATGATGACATGTGTGTCAGAATATCAGTCGGTGGTGATCTAACTCGAGATATACCATACAGGAATGGAGTCAAGCAAGGCTGTATCCTCGCCCCAACTCTCTTCTCCCTATTCGCTGCATCACTTTTCATGCACGCCTTCTCTGGCGACGACATCCAGGGGATCTACCTTCGCTTCAGAACAGACGGCTCACTGTTCAATCTCAGGCGCCTACAATCTCACTCTAAATGCTCGACCATTCTGCTACGCGAGTTTCAATACGCAGATGACTGCGCACTTGTCGCTAGCTCGGAAAATTGCATGCAAAGGATTATGTCCAAATTTGCTGCAGCCACAGAATCCTTTGGTGTCACCATAAACACAAAGAAAACTGAAGTAATGGCTCTCGTGCACTCTCCAATCACCACTCCAATAACGGTCGCTGGCACTCCTCTCGCCATTGTTGAGAGCTTTACGTACCTTGGCAGTACAGTGACGAGTGACTGTAAGCTTGACAAAGAACTTGACAATCGTATTCAGTGTGCAAGTACATCCTTCGGAAGACTGTACAAAAGGCTGTGGTCATCTCATGACATATCGACAAGGACGAAGATAAGTGTTTACAACGCAGTCATTCTATCAGCGCTACTTTACGGTGCGGAAACGTGGACGCTATACCGCAGACATCTCACTCGTCTACGCTGTCTACAGCAACGTCATCTCAGAGCGATTCTTCGCATATCATACCACCAACGAGTGACACGACGACGTTTTAACCCGAGCTGACACGTTGGACATTGAAACCACACTCCGGAAACTGCAAATGCGCTGGGCGGGACATCTGGCTCGCATGTCGGACGATCGTATCTCGAAACAGTTGCCCTCGGTGAACTCATTCATGGAAAGAGAGCCGTCGGCCGACCCATGCTGCGATGGAAAGACTCTCTCAAAGACACCTTCAAGCAGTGTAGTATACCCGTGAACACGTGGCAAGATACGGCACTTGAGAGATGCGCATGGAGGAACACCATACACGACGGTCTCATGTACTTTGATCGCACGAGACGTACAAACAATGCCTTAAACGTTCGCGACGTCACGCTGCGCAAGAGAAAGGGACCGTGGGAGTCTCTGGCAACTACCGATGCCACTACTGTGATCGGACGTGCGCAAGTCGAATCGGTTTACTGAGCCACGAACGAGCATGCAATAGATAGGGACAAAACTCAGACAGCCATCGTTGCATCGACGGGCAGCTTCTTCCTTTATCAGTGTAAGATGTTAAGAAATAGAATATAACAGGGCTTATATGTGCAAAACAGGTGAGGCAGATAGGCAAACTGTTGGTGAGAAGAAAATCATTTTCTATTTTACAGTCGATCTAATGGTCGCGAAGACGAAAATTTTAGTGGTAGAAGAATAATTTGTTTGTGCCAATAACAAATTACAATATTACAAACATATTTATAAGTATAACATTGAAACAAAAAAGAAGCATTGAAGCAATGGCTATTTAGAAATAGAAAAGCTAATCTTGCTAAATAGGGAAGGACTGGGAGAAGGAGAATTGGTCAAGGGTTTAACACCCAAGTGACTATAGAGCGTTTTCATCTTACGTCACGGCGGCCACATTAGTGTACCAAAACAATGAAATGGCGGCCATATTGGTGTACGGTATGGAAATTAGCTCTTTCTTATTTAAATATTTCGTATCGTTTCACCACCCCAATCGGCCACCGATCACGTGAGTGAAAACGCTCTATATTAGTGGGAGTGATGCGGTTGAAAAACAGTAAATCAAAATTAAAATATTTTGTATTGTTCATGATTTGAGCGAATATGAGGATAATCAAACTTTGGTGCGCAACCTTTAACTTTATCCCCGGACGTAGGGCCGAAGGCCCGGAGCCCGGTGAGGGTCCTAATCTCGACACGCGTGGAGTGCATTTTAGAGAGAGAGAGAGAGAGAGAGAGACAGACAGATTTCATTAATTTGAATTAATTTAAATGCTTACGATTATTTTAATGTGGGAAACTAAAGGATGAGACATAATTTTTATACGATTTTAAGCTTGTTGCTAATCTTGCTTCGTTAGGTAGACTATTCCACAGTTTTGCAGCATTGTACGCAAAACTGTCTTTTAAATAATTCGTTTTCGGTTTTAATAAGGCAATTTTCGTGTCGCGATCTCGAAGGTTATAAATTTCGGAATAATTGCACAAGTGTAAGTATTCTAAAAGATATGGAGGTGCTAGGTTTTTAAGTGCCTTATGTACGAGGACTACTTTATGATAATCTCTCGTTTCCTGTAACACCTTCCAACCCAGTTCCTCTCTAATTACATAGGATCGAACATCATATCCTTGTTGTGCGATTGCACGGCCAGCACGGTTTTTTAACTTTTGTAGTCGAGAGAGAGAGAGAGAGAGAGAGAGAGAGAGAGAGAGAGAGAGAGAGAGAGAGAGAGAGAGAGAGAGAGAGAGAGAGAGAGAGAGAGAGAGAGAAAGAAGTATTGGCATTTTTGTAACCTTAATAGGGAACTTTGGTAACCTCATAGGGCGATTTTGTAACCTCATAGGGCATTTTTGTAACCTTCTAAAATGTAGGGCATTTTTGTAACCTAATAGGGCATTTTTGTAACCTAGTAGGGCATTTTTGTAACATTTATAGGGGACTTTCGTAACTTCGTGCAGCATATTTTTTAACCATGTTTCTTGTTATATTTGCAGTTTAGAGATGTATAGAAAAGCAAAGTGAAGTAGAACAGGAAGGAGTGCATGATGCAGGCAATTAGATGAGAGCCTTCTTAACTTCTGTGACGTAGAATCTGGACATATAGTGACCATTGTTGGAAAAAGCTAACGACATCGTGTATTTATTTATACGTATCTAAAAGTAGCGTGATGCGTAGGCAGTGTTGACACGACAATCGAAATATAGTAAGGTTAGATATACTACCGAAACATAGAACTTCTCGAAACGTTAGGCTCCCACGTTCTCTGTTTCGGCAGTAGTTAGTAGTTCTTTGTTGAGGCATTAGTTAATACTGAGTTGAAAAAAGTTAAAGAATGGTGTGACATAAATAGATTGTCTATAAATTTCAAGAAAACTAAGTATATGATTATTAAATCGTGGAGAAAAAAAGAAATAAATATTGATGTTAACTTTACCAATAAAGATGGGGGAGTTTACTAGTTGCAAAAAAACATACCATATTAAATATCTAGGTGTAATGATAGATAATGCCTTATCTTGGAAACATCATATATCATATTTGCTCTCGTATTGCAAGGAATTCGGGTATAATTTATAGGCTTAGACATTATTTATCCCTTGAACAATTAAAACAAATTTATTACAATCTAATATATCCTTATATTTCCTATGCAATTTTGGCATGGGTTAGTGCTTGCAAAACTCATATACAAAAAGTACAAGTAAATCAAAACAAAGTTATAAATAAGGTCAATGTTCTTTGCTGTCTCTTATGGAAAACATACTGAAAGTGCTCTCCCGTTATTAAACTTGCTAAATATCGTTAATGTTAATAATGTGTGTCATCTACCTGCCTCTTTCATTCCAAAATTACTTCTGCTATGCATCTAATGTGCATTCTTATAATACCAGATATGCTTCTAAGCAAAATTTATATAAATCATCTGTTCGAACAAACACTGGCAAACAAACTTTATCATATATTGCAAGTGAATATTGGAAAGAACTTTCAAATTCAATAAAGGAACAAATCGCCTTCTCTTTTTCTAAAACTATTAAGCCGCTCCTATTAGTAAAACAGTTTAAAAGTTAAATGAACTATTTGCGTCTTAAATATTTGTTACTTCATAAATTAAGTTACACATTAAAATAGAAACTACTACGGACTAGGGGCTAACTAGAAAACCTTACGGTTACCTTAGCCTCTAGGCACTTCATTGTTTTCTTCTTTGGAACTATATTTGTATATTATCTATGTAACTTATGTAAACCTTATTTATTTGTAAAAAAAGTCAAAAAAGCTTGAATAAAAAAATGTATTGTAAAATGTATTGTAGTACATCAAACCTTACCATATTTCGATTATAGTAGAGAAAACACTTCTTCGGTTTTTTAGATCTGAAATGTAATATGATGTTCTTAATAGAAAATTTGCAAGAATTCGAAACTTCATGCATGTGAACCCGAAACATAGCGGATAGTTTACACATGTAAGTTCTATAAAATTTTCCTAAACTCAGTCGAGTGTTTGCCGAACACATGCACAGTCTAATTGTCTGAAAATACAAAAACAAGAATAACATTTACAACATATACATTTAATATAATCCCAATAGTTAGAAAAGTTCCATAATTTGTAGTTACAATAAATTTGTTCATTTGTTACAATAATCCAATACAATATACTGATCGTTCTACAAGTAGCCGTTTTAAATAACATGGCTCGTTAATACCTATTACAACAATTGTAAAAGTAAAGTTAAACAATTATACATTAACCCTTTTATAACATAAAACTTTCCTTTGTGCGGAATAAAATCATCTAGCCAAAATAGAATTCTTATGGCGTTACCAGAATAAAATTCCTAAAGTGACCATGAAGTGGCCATATGTATGAATAATATTTTTTCTATCAATAATTCACGAAAAGTTCAATTTCAATATTGGACCAATTGAGATAGACCTGATATGTAAATGTATACAGGCCCCAGTGGTTGTACCACATTTACATGTACTGATTAAACGTTAATTTCTTTTAAATTGTTGTCATGAATTAAAACATGAACAGTAGCGTTTTTCAAGTTTAAAATTCGAGCCTGCAGCGCGAAAATTTTTAGACTTTTGAACAGCTTCTACAAACAAAAGCGATCATTATTGGTTGTTTTTGCTTTCTTGTCAAATTGCTAATTAGATGACAATTTTATATAGATTTCTATGTCCAATAACACTCTTTCGAACGTTATCATCATCAGGTTTAAAACCATCGACATGGTACTGATTTGCTTTCTCTCTTCCTCATGAGTTACTTTTCCTAAAAAATATCACTATATATATATATATTTTGAAAAAAATATTACATTAAATGTTTTAGCACAAAAACGTTCACCAGTATTATTAATATAGTATGATTCATCATCATCGAGCAATGTAGTGCTATATATATTCCTGTGACAGGAGTGAAAAAATCATCAAATACCTAAGGCAGTATTTGAATGAAATTTAGGTGTTAATAAAGCATTCTAAAGAAGCACAATTAATGTCCCTAAATTTCAAAAGTGCTAATGCTTTAAAGTGCCCCTAACCTCGACAGTTTTTATTGTCTTATTTGGAAGAACTTTTAAAATAATAAAGTAACTTCTCGTAACTTCTTTGGAAGATTTTCGCTTTGTTTTCGAGATATTTCATTTTATTTGATATGCAAATGTCCGGAATTTACGTCACACATGCATAATGGTTATCGAAGAAGTTTGTGTATCTCTTTCATTCTCGAACGAAATCCTTTAAAATCGAGAAGTTTGGTGTGGGAGAAACACGCACACATGTTATTCATACTATAGTGTTTTTATTTGATGAACGCAAAGACATATAACATTCTCTAATAAGTCATTATGCATGACGTAAATTCCGCACATTTGCATATCAAACAAAATGAAATATCTCGGGGGAAAAAAGCGAAAATCTTTCAAAGAAGTTACTTCTTCCAAATAAGACAACAAAAATTTTCGAGGTTAGGGGGCCATCTGTTAGAATATATTAGTAAAAAATGTTCATGATGAATCAAATTGTTTTCTTTTGAAAGCATATACTTCTGAGAAAAATTTGTATAAAAAAGGTTAGAAGAAAACTTCTCTAGTATCTTATTTTCTTATTCCAATATAGTTAACTCCAGATCAGTTAAACGTTGAAAAACGGTTTAACACAATATTGAAAGACAATATAATATAGAAACAGCAAAGATCTGATTCCGACGAATAGTAATTTGGTTTGCAAAACAAAACAACTACAAATAATAAGAGCGCGCCAAAGACTATAAGTCTTATGCATAAAAGCAATTCATGAACAATTAAAGCACATTTTACTTCAATATTATATTGCCAAATAAACTTCAAGACTCGTTGTTGAGTCTCGTAGCATGGATGCATGTCTTCGAAAACTCATACATGCGTGTTTTTCTAAATTTTTCTAAATATAGAACTTCTAAATTGCGTTCGAAATAATGCTATATGCTCATACAATAATGCATGCATGTACGAGATAAATTGTGTTACTTTCATCTCATAGCCTACTACTTGAGAAAACAACAAATGGCCAAACGATTCGCCAATTTAAACGAAAATCACCGAAACAATTATATCATTCGCTCTTGTCGTATATGAGCTGTCATTCGCATGAGCTCGTACACGACTCGAGCTCATGGTATAATTGTTTTAACAATTATACCATGAGCTTGAGTCGTATATGAACTCATAGCCAATGATGACTCATTTGTAAAAAAAATGTAGCCGTGGTTTTTCTAGATATAACGCACACTGACATTAATTGGCATTAAATATAGCCAAAAAAAGTATTCTTAAAAAGTAAGAAACTTTTGTTTTCTTTCGAAGATATCAGATATCAAAATTTCATGAAGTAACTCGCCTTTCATTGTTTTTCACTTCGTTTCATCCTTCTTTCATACTTTATCCGATTCATCAATTGAAAAACTGTACAGTTTTTCAACAGCCTTTGACCATCTGTGTTGTCAGCACAGCGTTTCTTTATTTCCACTTGCAAAATGGGTTTATTGGAGATCATATCTGAAAACAATGTCCGTATGGCTGATATATCGCTATCTAGGAATACGTTGCTGCTCCTTTCTGTTGGTGGAACGATGCTAAGGGACGACGTTTCATCACAACTTTCAAAAGGGCAAGGTGTCTGTTCGCTAGAATCTGCTGAAACTCTTTCTAGTCGCTGTTCCAGAGATTCACACATTTCTGGTGGCAAGTCTTGGGTCTGAGAATTAGCTGAAATTTGCTGGCGTAGTTCTTTCTTCAGGCGGTCATATACTCTTCTCGGTGACATGCCAAAGAGCTGAGGATCCAATGCTATCTTTTCCCGGACAATGTCAAGCGTGATTGTTTTTCTTTCAATCTCTTCTTTGAACGTTTCTTGCACTTGCTTTATATCTTGAAAAGTCCACGGTAATCTTTCCTTGCATGGAAGAGGCTCTTTCTTGTCTACGGCTGATTCGTTGGAAGGCCCTGAAGAATTCTTAATTTCTTTGGCTGAACCACTCTCCTCGTTTCGCATAATATTACCAAGTTTCTTTGACGCTTCCACACAATCTTTGGTTTTCTCTTGCAAAAGATAGTATTTCTTGGCAGTGACTTCGTTGTGCGCCATCAATCCAGCAAGTTTTCCACTGAGCTTGGGATTGGTTGCGTGTACCATAGAAACTGCAGCCTTACGGAAGGAGGTTGTCGTTATTTTTACTTGTACTTCGGCTTTCTTGAAAACAGATTGTACAGCCTTGTTAATTTGGGCAGATGTCATTTTTTTGCCATTCCAAGACAAAAACACAGGGCCGGTCCGTGAGACTGTCACTTGGGCTCGCACACGGTTGACAAAAATTGACAACCAACCCATCAATTTATTGCTGAGAACAACGTAGGCTGGCCCGTGAATGTGCACGGTCTTGTGCTTCATAACAGATATGATCCAATTTTCCTTCTCTGTACGCATATTTCTGTACTCGTCCATTGCCATGTAGGACAGTACACACGGTCGATTGGCATTGTCAATAAAAATCTGTGTAAAAAGAAAATCTCTGATCAGGGTATAGTTACTTTGCGTTACTTCGACAGCTGATGTTGGGTCGGAATATTGTCCAAGCAACTTGACTGCCTCTCGAGCGGCTTCACTTTTTTCGAAATTTTGGATGTCTGTCGGAGTGAGTTGGTTAGCAGAATCCTCTTCCAGCTTTTGCCAGCGACGCGTGCAAGATTCCCTTTTGTAGGACAGCGACCACATCTGCACTTTCTCCCTCATTGCTGTGACATGCTGCGGATCGAAACGAATTCCGTGTGGCTCGTCACATAAAAGAAAGGAAAAAAAATGACGGAGGCTCATCAAATATGATTTTTTTGTTCCCGCCTCATATTTTTTAGCCTTGACATATGGTAAAAGGGTACGCCTAACAAGTTGGAGGTCAAGAAGTGAGTGGAAGTCACACGTTTCGTCGACAACTTTAAGGATGGTTGCAAGTTGGGCGCTGTGTTGTTTGGCAGTTGTTTCGTCTCTCTTTCCTCCGTCTGGTGACTGCAACCAGCTGTTAAATTGATGTAGAACTGGATCTTTACTTGTATCATCTGGCTTTCCCATAGATCCATCTTCTTGGTCAGACAGGGGTGGTTGGAAATAAACTTTGTGAAATGGTTCGTCACTTGGTTCATCTTGACATTTTGAAGATTTGCCAGAGCATTCGCTGGAAGACCCGTCACTGGAAATGTGATCCATGTAATTAGCACTGCTCTCCCCAAAATCTGCGGCATTGTTTCGTGCATCAGATTTCTTCTTTTTGAGATACTCTTCTTTCCATCGAATCATCGGAGCCTTTCGATCGGGAACATAAGACGCTGTTGACATAGCGTTACTATAAGCGCTGGACAATTTGTTCATTTTGTGAACTTTTTGTAAATGGGCAGGCAAACGGCGAACAATCGAGTGACATTTACTCATGGGGCAACGGCGACGGCAGTGGTAATCTTTACTTTTCTTCTTTGTTGAAGTATCATTTTTAGCAGGGGGTTTTCGTTTCCTAATATTAAACTTTAGCAAGACTTTTTGGGCCTGTTCTTTTGTCCAGTGATGTACTTTGCGCATGTGACGAGGAAGATGAATGACTTGTGAAGAACACCATGGGAAAGGACACGAAATACTGCGCCTTACTTTTGAAGCTTGATGGATCGGTGAAGTGTTTGCTTTAGTTTCGTCTTTACGTTTATTCTTAACTTCGTCACATTCCTCAATTTGTGATATATTCTTCAAACTTCTTGTCGGTTGTTGTCGTAGCTGTTTTGGCTCTTTTCCTTTTCTCGACTCTCCTTTTTTTTTCAAGCCTTTTGTACCATTATCATGAGTTACTGATTCCTCGGACCACTCTTCACTTTCAGACATGGGGCTCCAGCTCTCACTCGATTGGACATAACTACGAGAATCACCATCAGATTCATATTCCTCACTTGAGCCAGCAATATCTGTTCGTTGACTCAACACTTTCATCTTTTCTGACTTGATATTGTTTGTTGTTTGCTTTAAAACAAAGACAAGCGTATTTGAATTTTTGCATGGTGAAATGTTTAGATTAATTGATTGATTGATTGATTGATTGATTGATTGATTGCGGATACACCGTTTAACAAATTAAAACATAAAGCTCCGTGCATATATTCCCTTATAAAGATTCGTTGGACATCATTTGAACACGAAAGAAGTTGAGTAGAGGCACGAGGCGATAGCCGAGAGCCTTTATACTTCTTTCGTATTCAAATGACGTCACGACACTTGGACAGCACTTTTTAGAACCGATTAATAACTTATAACTAAAGATACAATGTAGTAGTTAATTTTTGTATTGATGATGTATACCGACAGATGAATTGTCATTGAGCTCTGGACACGTCCTGAGTCTCAGAGACAAAAGCTCAGCAACTAAAATGTTAATTTATACATGGTGTATCCGGAATCATCTAATAATCTAAAAGACAAAAGGATCAGTAAGACAAATGTTGGTTAAAGTTAATGTTTATAGAAGGTGGTTTTCAGAATTCCCTAACGTCCAGGTCAAACGGCATACTTTACATGAAACGAGTTAATGACAAGATCGACGTTCGACTCAAATATAACGTTCGACTGGAAAGATCTATTATTCTACAGTATAAATACTGTCCTTTCTTTCTTTCTTGACAGGTTTATTTGATCATCAGATCAATTTCTCAAAAGAACAAAGAAAACCGACTGAATCTGATTTTAAAGTGACAATACGACAATACGACGGGAAAATCGTGTATCTAATTTTGATTTCAGTAAAATATAATTTCCAAATGATGAATACCGGCGTTCTCGGTTTCTCAATATATTGTCTCTTTCTCGAGATATTCAGGTTTGCGAAACATGTAAATTAGGTGCCTTGTGACGTCATTTACTCACACAGGCTAAATGAGATTAACAAAATGACTAATATCTATGCAAACAGCAGGAAAAAAAATTATTCAAACTTTGCACAAGCATAGTTATCATAAAAGTACACTCCACTGTGCGCATCATGTTGTTGCTACGGAAACCGTAAAAAAAATAAAATAATAATGTGAACGTTTGCGTATTTTCCGGAGTGTATTTTCCCCATAACTATACTTGTGCAAAGTTTGGATTATTTCTACCTCTTAGTTTCAGATATATTACTCATTTTGTAAATATTTTTTAGCCTGTGGCGAGTAAATGACGTCACGAGGCACCTAATTTACATGTTTCAGAAACTTAAATATCTCGAGAATGAGACAATATTTTGAGAAACTGAAAACGCCGGTATTCCTCGTTTGGAAATTATAGTTTACTGATATCAATACTAGATTCACGATTTTCCCGTCGTAGTGCCACTTTAAGTCTTTGATATACCACATTATATAGAATGCTCACCTCTTCAGGAGAGTACACACACTCAAAAAAGGTGCTACAGTGGTCGACATCCTCCTTCCAATCATGATCTACTTCCCATTCCATCATTTGCCCCCCATCTCCATTTTCCTCCTTGCCCTCTTTCTCCTCTTGTTCCTGCTCTGCTTGTTTTTCATCTTCTTTTCTTTTCTTCCGCTCTGCCTCTCCCTCTTCAGGTTTCTCCTGCTCCCCCCTATTTTGGCCTTCGCCCATGACACCTCCCTCTTCGTCTAACAAAACCTGAATATCATCTAGGAGACCGTCAAGTACCTCTTGCAAATCCTAAAGGAAATTAAAGGAATTAAACTCAGAATAGATATGATTTTATGGACTGAAAATTGGGCATAAAGCCAGTGCTTGAAAAAGTTATAAAAAAGCTTTGCAGTGAAATGGATCTATAATCAATTTTGGAACAATTTAGACTGTTTACAATTTTAATATCCAAAATTTCTAAGTTTCCTAGCTTGGCTCAAATGCACAACCTTCTCATTACCGGTGAGACGCTCTAACCATTGAGCTTAAAAGAAATACTGATTGACTAAATATCGAATTTCTCGGTTTCTTTAACATTCCTTTTAGGCAAATTCACTCAGGACTCACAGTACATATGTGTTAATCACTAATTCCACTCATTCTCAGTCACTCCTCTAGTCCTCTGCAGTCTGACTGTCTAAATCTGGCAGTCTGCACTAAATATTAGTAGATTTATTGGCAATAAATAATAATGTTATACTTATAAATAATGGTATGATCACTGTGATGATTGATGAGACTGATGACTAATCAGTTTTGATGACATCAACTCACATCATGATTCATGCCATTGACATCATCAGTCATCACATCACATGATTTGATGATTGAACAACTTGAATGATTAAGTGATTCACATCAGATGACAGATGGCCTATAAGTTATAAGTTAACTATAAGACCTATAAAGGCTATAATAATAAGCCTATTGCCAATTTACCTATGCAGTTAGCAGTTAAGCAGTAAGTAACTAGTAAGCCCTAAGGACTAATGTCTAAGGTGATTAGGCGAAGGAGCGAACTAGGCAACTGGTTACTAGACAAGCTGACAAGGACTGAGCCACTATGGAGTAAGGACTAAGGAGAGTAGGAGACTTAAGGAGTATGCGAGTAAGCAGTCTGATTGATTTCTGCATTTTGTATTTTATAATTTTATACCCAACCTTCTTAGTTCCTTCTTTCAGTCCTATTTTTTCAATTAGTGGATTAGATTTCTTTTTTTCTCAATTTCTCCAGTCCTTTTAATACTTAAATTCATGTTAATTTTTATGTTGAGTTCACCATTCCACACATAAAAAATCCGGTTAAACGAGAAAAATTAATTATCGGATTTTAAGTTATTGCACAGGCAAACATGTCGAAAACATATATAAGCTCCAGAAATGTCAGACTTATAAAATAAAATGGGGAGACGAGAGAGAGAGAGCGAGCTGTTGGTGCACTTCAATGGAGAGGCTACTGGTGAAACAGGGGGGGGGGGGGGGGAGTGCTAACATTTGGAGGTGGATGGTATTCAAAGAGAGTTCAGATGTGGAATGTCTTACATTATTTGGTAAAATAATTAGGGCTTCGAGTCTTTGAGTTGTCTCACTTTCTGTCCATTCTGATACAAATTTTCCTTCACATGTCTGCAAATATAAAGAAAGTCATTATTTTTTATGAACAGTAGCTTATAATTGTGTAGACTATGTGTAACTGTTAAATACCATTTAGAGAATCAAATCTTTACAAGTCAACATAGATATTGAATATTAATTAAAGCAAACTAATAGACTTAAGCAAGCTTTCATCCCTGCATGCACATCTGATGTCTAAATTATCTGACCGATCTGTTGCTGTACATATAAGTCCCGTAATTTCTCTATTAAGCCCCTGGGTAGCTTTTTTTTTTCAAGCTTCTTTGAGGGGGACTTATTAAGGGGGGGGGGTTCACATTAATGCAAAAAGTCTGATTCTCTTAATTTATAACAATTGATTTAAGTACAAAATTTGATTCTGATTATCAACTGATTTGGGGAGGGAGGGGTTTAATAGAGGGGAGCTTAATTGCCTTCTGCTCCCAGAATGGGGGGCTTATTAGAAGGGGGCCAACTAGTTGATAAACCATTATTGGATGGGGCTGAGCATGATATTAATAATTATCCAAATCGAGGTCAAATATGCTATCTGTGGAAGCTGAAGGCTGAGATGGATAACATTGACTGCATGAGGTCTGGATATAAATTATACATATGTGTAAGCCAAATCTAATAATTAGTTTATTATACATTCAAAATAGTCATGAAAATGCAAGCAAATTAAGCTTAGGAGTAAAGACTCATGCATGCAATGCAAATCTGCTGCAAGTCATTCTGGGTTTTTTTGGTAGTTTTTGCATGCTTTGAAGTAATAAGTTCATCAGCACTTTAATAATTAATTTTATTTTTTTGACAACTCCACCCAATAATTCAATCACAGTATTCATTGGAATTGAAGTCACAGCTGTCATACATTGAGAACTAATTAAAGTATGTTGACCAATGAAGGAGAATGAACTTCAAATTTATGTATAATAACAAAAATTAAACTGGTTCAAAAACAATGAATATTTTCAGAAATAACTGAATTCCAATATATAATTTAATAAATCATTAAATTTTTTTACTGGAATAAATGAAATACATATTTGAAATGATATAATTATTCTGTACTTACTTCTTCAACAACAAACTGCATCTTTATTAATTTTGCTAAAATATAGGGCTCATTTCTTAAGTTCTTTGGATAGGCTAAATCGAATGTTAGTTTAGATGACATTCTCTTGAAAAAGAAAGTAAAAAAAAACTTAAAAAAAAACTAAACAGTATATTAAAAAAAAAGGAACAAGTAAATACTGTACTAATTATGCAACAAAGTAAATAAAAGAAAGCTTAAACAAATAAAGTAACTATAAGTTATGTATAATAGAGATTGCATATAAATTTAATATACTGCTAATAGTAGAAGTACTATAAAGCGAACATATTAATCTATAATATATATAACCAGTACAGTAAAATGGATGACAAATACCAACGTTAAGGTTAGGCCAGACCAATTTACTTTGTTGATTTACAAACACGCCGAATTTGAATTTTTTAAAATGCAAAAAATAAATAAATGTACAGTATGCACCGTACGTAACGCAAAAATTTCCCCAACTTTTCAAAAATAATAGTTAATTCAGAAGCACATATTTCCAAGTAAGTAAACTACTTAGTAATGTGAGTAATGTGTGGTTTGTAATGTTGCCTCTTTTTTAAGAAAAAAAGCGATTTGCATAACGGATTGCAAGGGATTATAATTACCTCAATTTCTCTCGTTTTTTTGACCACGAAGCTAATAAACGGACTTAACGGACTGAGCGCACAGACTTGTGGTACAGCAGCATTACATTCGGTCTTGACATTACAGTCGGTCTTGC
>OZ035997.1:57935442-58080442 GCA_964035015.1 Corallium rubrum | reverse complement strand
AAATATATATAGACAGTGGCCAAGAAAAGACACAATTTCAACATCCTAGCGTTCAAAGACAATTCTAGACAATATGTTATTTTTATATTAATTTTCAAGATTTCTTCCGTTTTAACGCAGCTAAACTGTTAAATACGAATCTCCTGCCGTTAAACTTTCTTCTGATTTTGTGACCACAAACACTGCCAATTCAGTCTAGTCTTTTCGGATTGTTTTTCTCGTTCGCGGTTTCTTACTTTTTTCGTTGTTGACACATAAATATGACAAGGCATCATTCAGTTCTAAAAAGCCGTTTGTTTCAAAATTTCTTCATCGTTCTCACTCGAGTTATGTAGAATACACCAGAGGAAAATTCTTTACCGGCTTTGAACAGTTTCAGGACACATCCTTCTTTCAGTTACATTTCGGTCGGCATCGTTTCCGGTCTTTATCGTATTAATCTTTAGGCTTTTTTCAGTAGTTTTAAAGGATGAATGTCCACCTAATGCTTTGCGCGCTCACAATGCACCCTCGCGGCCATTTTTCGGGCCACGAAATTCAACAAGTGAAGCCATCCCTCGATATCTGAGCAATCCTTGCAGTAAATTACTCAATTTATGTTTTTCGTGAGAGCAAAGATGATTTAGTAAGTAGTTATTGTCATACTTTTGATAATATTTGATTACACTCAGAGGGTCGTGGAGTTGTATTTCGAGACAAGTATTCGTCAATCGGCGTTTCTTACAAAACCAAACGAAGGCCAGACAAGAGATCGTAACTAAACGTAGACACTAAATTAGATGCCATTAATAAGAGCTAGTTAGACTCAAAGTTTTGTCATTTCAATAAGACGCATAATTCGTACATGCTGTTAGTTGTTTACAAGTGGTTTGCCTGTTGGATTGCATTTCCGATTAGGATTTGTTTTGATTCGGCGCTCTTGTTCTCTGGCGTTTAATTTTCAAATGCAATACTGCAATTTATCGCAGTGTTTTGTTTGTAGTTGCAGGCTCCTTTCCCTTCGAATAGGCTACAGTAACACAAGAATGAAGACCATCCAAATATTCTTGAGTTCTCAGACAAAGACAAATCATTGTCAATTAATTTCACGCGGAGCGTCAAAAGCAATGTATTTCTCTTCGATACGTACAGTTTCCTAGCAAAGCCTATAAGATCCTTTTTAATCTTTTATTCCCTATATTCTATGAGCAGACAGACATGCAGAAATACGTCAGAAACGTGGAGCGTGTATACAGCATACAGAAGTGTTTATATGCACAAGTGCGAAATAATATATATGTACTTGAAAGGCCGTTGTAATCAAAGCCGTTGCGAGTAGAACACGCTGGCAGATTTGTGGAGTGCCGTTTATAATTATTTTCGACAAATTCTGAGTCAGACATCGCCTCAAATCGATTCAAACATAGTTAATAGAAACTATACATGGTTTGGCACAAAAGTCATTGTTTTATGTTTTTGTTCAGGTTTATGGAAATTTTTGCACTTTCATGGTTACTGAACTATTGTGTTTTCTGTATAATGAAGCAATCATCCAATAGCAACGTTTGAGTTCAATCACTCAACCGTACTGTTTAAATATTAATAAACCTAAAACAAAAGATTTGGCACCTTCATGTACATTTCAAGATGAATCGTAGCTTGTTTGTTAACCGCTTTGAAGTTTGTCGGGTTTCCAAACCATGTATATTTTCTATTAACTATGATTCAAACGACCTTTGGAAGCTTATAATATCATCGGCTGAGAACCAAACGATGAGAAACTTAATATGAGAACAAGAGCGCCTAATCAAAACAAATTCTAATCGGAGATGCAATCCAAACTAACAGCAATCTTATTGAAATGACAAAACATTGAGTCTAGCTAGCTCTTATTAGTAAGCATCTAATTTAGTTATGATCTCTTGTCTGGCCTTCGTTTGGTTTTGTAAGAAACGCCGATCGACGAATACTTGTCTCGAAATACAACTCCACGGCCCTCTGAGTGTAATCAAATGTTATCAAAAATATGACAATAACTACTTACTAAATCATCCTTGCTCTCACGAAAAACATAAATTGAGTAATTTACTGCAAGCATTGCTCAAATATCGAGGGATTGCTTCACTTGTTGAATTTCGTGGCCCGAAAAATGGCCACGAGCGTACATGACCAAAGTGATCGCGTGCACTCTCATTCACTTATCTCATTGCATTGTGAGCGCGCAAAGCATTAGGTGGACACTCATCCTTTAAGTCGTATTTATTGTTGTCTTTTCTTGCTGCCACATCTCTTGTTAGACTTCTTTCTTTGGTCTTTTTCCATGGTAGTATTAATGTACATTTTAGCTGAAACGATTTTTTCTGGCAAAGATTACTTTCGTCATGATCGTTGAAAAACTATTTCGTAATCCAACCGAACTTATGATTATAATTTGCTGACGTAAGTTTAAATAATTTGAATAATTTAACAGGTTAGTTACCAGTACCCTGCTATTCGAACTGCGCAAGTTGTGGATTTGATAACATATATATATATATATATATATATATATATATATATATATATATACATATATATATATATACAAACAGGTTTCAGAATTGCTTTCAGCTTTTCATCTCGCGTGTAAAGTGGACTCCACGCACGTCGAGATTAGCACCCTCACTGGGCTCGGGGATAACAATTATAACAACATATTCTGTTTTGATGAGTCTTTCTCTTGGCGAAAATATCAACAACAAGATAATTAAAAAAAAAACACAGTGCCCACATTCTTATACTCATATTTTATTTGTTTTGTTCTGTTTAGAAAAAGACGTAACAAATTCTAGTTCCGATAGTGATGATCGGGACAAGGGAAGTGATTCGCAAGATGATAAATTGGATGACAACGTAGCAAAACATAACAAGAAAGACAGTGATGAACACGGTTCTTCAGAGGAGGACGTCGATTCCTCGCCCAAGAGTTCAATTAACCAAGAACTAGAAAGGATAAAGCAGGCTTTATCAGAGACACGAGAATCTCAGCTCAAATCGTTTGAAGAACAGCAAGATCGTTTTGATGACTTGCGACAACAATTGAAGGATGCAATGGAAGATCAGTCAAGGCGACAAGAAGAACTGAAGAACCAATATGATGAACTGAAGGAATCTAGGTGTAAGGGAGACGGTACGGATGAAGATCTACAAGATAAACAGCTGGAGGAAGCTAGGGAATTGCTCGAGGAACAGCAAGAGAATATGATTAAAGATTTCAAGAAACACCAGAAACTACTGGAAGAATTACTTCACCAGCAAGCTCCCGTTAAAACAAACAATACTTCACTTCCTGATGATAAACAAAAGAGAATGAGAAAAAAGAAAAGGAATAAACAATCGCCTGAGGGGAGATCGAGTAGCATTTCTGCTAGTGGGAGTAGCTCAAGTAGTTCAAATTCGCCTCGTGACTCACCTCGCGTTCAAAGTCCTGAACAGCCTGGACACTTAGCACCAAAGGAGGATGTTGAGGCGCCTGCTACGTTGCAATTTCATGTTTCTTCCTCTGAAAAGGAAGCTTGCCTTTGGACCAAGGGATCGCATGGTTTACTTATCTGTAAGTAGCGTTTGTTGCATGGTAAATATGGATTACGTTGTAGTAGATAGTAAATTGTTGGCAACCAGATGAAGGCGTGGTGTAGCAAATTTGTGAATTAGCATGCCATAATAACACAAAAATAATACCACAATATATCATTTGAATCGTTTTTACCTCTACTATTCAAATTTTGGGTTGTCGGGTCTTGTCAGACAACCCATTTTGCAAATTATGCTAATTTATGCTAATTATTATTAATAATATTATTATAATCTACAACAAAATGTTAAATATTTAAACAATAAATGACTTTAGCACCAAACTTTGGGGAAGTAAAATGAAAAGCACTATTTCACAAATTCAAATTGAAAAAATTAAAGCAATATAATAAAATGCGAATATAATATTGATTTTTTAGTATTTTTCATTGGGCGACCCCCCGTGGTGCCGCTCGAGCGGGATCGTCACTTATTTTGGAAATTTACAAATTAAAACAGAATTATACAAGAACATACAACCATAATACATCATTAAGATCGTTTTTAAGTCAGCTATTCAGATTTGTTGTCATTTTGCATGATATTTACTCCTGTTTGCCATTACAACGCCGACAAGTCGAGGCAAATTTTGTTCGAAAAATGGCGGATGGGCTCAGTTCATTTTCGTCAAATTTTACCAAATTACTGCTAATCTACGAAATAATTACATCAAACAAATGCTTATACTCACTTTAGGAGTTGTTACAGCAAAAAATTTGGTTGGTTTCGCTTATATATTGACCAAAAAAAGCCATTTTCTTCTTCTTGTCTCGTCGCGCCACGAGCAGACTTCCGGATCAAATTTCCTCGCTTCAGAGCTCGGGTAGTACTTCATGGCATATCATTATAAAGGTCTCATTTTAAAAAGGGATCTTTCAGGGTCATTTTAAGCCCATGGGGGGTAATTTTGGTCAAAACCTCGCAGATCCACAACGAATCGAAGTTATCGTTCACCGGTGGACGATGACAATAGGGCCGGACAAGAAAGTAAAAAAACAGTGAAGTCTCCTATTATATACTAAAGTTTACAGACTTGTGGATATCTTTTAAAATAAGGTAAAAAGAACCATATGGGGTCACCACATAAAGTGGGTATTTCCCAAAATTAAAATTATTGAGGAAGTGGGATCACCACTTAACGTAGGTATATCTCTCCAAGATTAAATAAGGGTAAATATAGAAATATAGGGTTAATTACCACTAAATATATCTACTTCCGGGAGATGTCCACATTAAGTGGTGATATTTTCTCTACAATTTACAATTTCAGGGAGTGGTGATCCCGTATTTTTTTACAGTATGTACACTTATTTAATCTCGGCAAGAAATCTGCATTAAGTCATGACCCCATTTTCCCATACCTTCAATTTCGGGGAGATACCAACTTTATGTGGTGACCCCATATAGGTCGTCTTATCTTATTTTAAGAGATATCCACAAGTGTTGCAATAACTTTATTGTATAAGAGGAAACTTGATTGGGTTTTAATTTAAACCAGAGTAGTACTGTACACCATGTGTTTTTGTAATATATGCTGCGTAAGATTTTGTATTCACGAACTGCGTTTTATTATAAAACGAACTAGAAAAGCGCATGGACAAGTGAGTTTTCTGTTTTGTAACAACGAGTACCAATGACTAATGTCCAGTCTGTTTTTTGACAATTAAAAATTTATTAATAAAAGGATGAAAATAGGACAGTCCCAACCGGGATCAAACTTGAAGTCTCTGAATCAACCCATCGGCGTTAGCTCTGATCATTGAGCTACTGAGGCATGTTCAGGTGCTTGTCAAAACGTTGATGTATAAATTGCCTATATAAAGCAAAAATTAAGTTGGCCTTTTTTGAAAGAACACCTAAAATGACAAAGTAACAGCTTTTGCATATTTTCGTTTCCTTGCTTCGTTGTTGAGATATTTCAGGTTGTTTGATATGCAAATTAAACATTTTATTTAATATAATTAAACGTCACGTGTGCACAATGACCTATCAGGGGAAGTTTTATATCTTTGTTATTGTAAAACATAATCACCTGAAAATTGAGATGCTTGGTGTTGTGGAGAAACACACCCACATGCTTCCTTCGAATTTATTTGGTTTGAATATAGCAACAATGTATAACTTTTTCTGATAAGTCATGCATTACTCTCATTATGCAGATGTGACATCAAGATGATTAATTTGAACGTCATCCAACCTGAAATATCTCAACAACGAACTGAGGAAAGTAAAAACTGCAAAAATTTACTCTGTCATTTTAAGCGGGGTTGGTTCTTTTAAATAGCACAGACTTAATTTTCGTTTTATGGGCACTTTAAGCAACGTTCTTCTTAAGTCCCTATATGCAAGAAGACATCTCATCTAATTCACAGCTGTAACAGGCTTCACTCCATTTTGTGAAGTTTATATATGTCTTCCGGAGACCTGTAATTCGATTCCCAGTTAGGACAGTCATATTTTAACCCTTCGACCCACAAGCGCACATGTAGTCACACCTTTAGTATTTTACTCTGGCTAACGCCAGACAATTTTACTCGTCAAGGGAAGACTACTGGTAGTCAAGAGGTTAATATCATTATTGCGGTGTTAAATCTTTTCTTTGTTTTAGGTATAACTTTATTGCAACAGTCAGACTAGCCAGTTGAAATCGGAACGATTAAGTCAATAAGGCGGCAAGCTCTTAAAAGAAGGACTAAAATTGTAAATCTAGAACGCACTACACACTTCTTGGGAAATATTCCTTCAAAGTGCGTGTGAAATGAACAATTGAGTTAGAAATAAAGTAGTCTTGCGATTATAAAGATTGGCGGTTATAACTCTTACATATCTCACTTCATTCCTTCAGAAATAGATTTATTTGATATGGAAATTTAACCCCTTGACGTCACACGTGCATAATAACTTACCGAAAAAAATTTGTCTGCTACTATTAATTTATTCCTGTCCGAAGGCTTCTAGCCTGCGTAGCTGGCGGTATTAGGGGGTTCGGGCGCGGGCTCGCAGGCGGGCAACGGGAAATACCGCCTGCCCAAAAACCACGTGTTTTTTAATTGTCCGTCCGCTAGGTGACGGAGAATTCTGATTGGTCAGACTATTGATTTTGATTGACGGCAAATTAGTGTTCGGTCTTCCGCGTCGTTTGCTATTCTTGCACGCTTCACGAGTTTCATAAGTCACATTTCGAAAGTTGTCAAAACATTGACATCGCTATTATTGGCTCACGTTCTGATTGGTTCTCTTAAACAAACATATTCGGTGAGCGGAATTCAAAAACACATGGTTTTTGGGCAGGCTGTACCTTCCCGTTGCCCGCCTACCGCCCGAGTCCGAACCCCCTAATACCGCCAGCTATGCAGGCTAGAAGGCTTCCCCGGAGGTGAATAAAATCGTCTGGCGTTAGGCAGAATAAAATACTAAAGACCGATTCGGACAGGAAAGAGTTAGAGAGATAGTTTATAACTCATTCCTGTCCGCAGGCTTCTCCAGAGGTGAATAAAATCGTCTGGCGTTAGCCAGAGTAAAATACTAAAGACCGAATCGGACAGGAAAGAGTTAAGCAAAATTACTTGAAACTATGATTGTATGCTTAGTGATGTGAGACACTCGTACAAGATTACTTTCAAGTAATTTCGTTTGATCATTGCAAAGACATATATCATTCTTCAATAAATTGTTATGCACTTGTGACGTTAAAGGGTTAAATTTGCATGTTAAAAAATCTAACACGCCCGTTTTCTCGCCCTGCATTTGTCCGCCGTGATGTACACCGTACACCACAAGATTCCAAGGTCGTGTGAACACCTTCAAAACTCTTATGAAATTCGAACGGGTTTGCGCGAGTGTAACGATCGATATAGTCTTTCGTTATTCTTCCGTTCCAGCATCGTATGAACGTGGTTTAAATTTTGAAGTTTGCTACTCAGATTTTAGATATAAGACAGTCTTGGCTAAAAAATAGCGTAATATCGCCCTTTTCACTGAAATTTTGTTTTATCTATAGCACGAGTGCCGCTGGAAGAGGATCCCGCTGTTGAGAATAGACATGTACCAACACGGTTACAAAGTGGAGAAGAAGTTTTAGCACGATGGTCTGATGATGGATGGTACTATAGAGGTAAACTGTTATCCTAAAATTTAACGACGCCGCGGATAACAATGAGCTTCGAGTTATGTTGACGGCGCTCTGCAAGTCTGGCTTGAACTGACTATTGCGCTATTTGGCCATAGAATACTGGCTGAATGTTGTAGAGCCATGTTTGCCGATTATTCCAAGCCAAAATGGCAGTCTAAGCCTGTTGCAAGTGCCCAAATCTCTAATTTTACGTTTATTAATAGCAATTAAACCTAAACGCTACTATTGGCCGATTGCTCCATTGTACCAGAAATACAATGTGTTCAGCAAATGTGCAAGTGCCTACACACATATAAATATACAACAGTACAGAACGATTTGACTCAGTGAACTCCGTTCTCCATTTCTGGGACGTCAGTCATTAACACGCTTCAAAAGTGAAGTCAGGATTTTCGTATATTACGTCCCTACCCTGTCTGTTATCTTTCGAACGTGTAGAGAACAGTTCGTAGGAGAACTGAAAGCGACAAAATATAACTGACTTTACTTTCTGCCCCGGAGTTAGCGTTCCAGTTATGAAAATTGAGTTCACTGGTTTGACTGCGTTTCCAGACAATTTAATTTGTAATTTAATGCATGTTTTCGTTACAAGAAATAAGAGATTCTAGTCTGTTATAATATACACTTAATGTCTGCTCCCGAGGGAAACAGTTAGTTTTGTTTTCCAGAGAGTCTTGATATTTCCCGAGACGAAGTCGAGGGAAACATCGAGACTCGAGGGAAAACAAAACTAACTGTTTCCCGAGGGATCAGACATTAAGTGTTTTGTTATATAGCTTGAATTTCGCTGAATAATTTCGACGTTTATCAAGGGAAAGTACACAAAAGACAAACTTTATTAAAGACTTACCAAAACATTTCGCCTGGCTCCGTAATTTCTCTTCAACCAAACAAATATGACTCTCAGAACAAAAGAACAGCAATACATTTCTCCAGTTAATCTTCACACATGCTTTGAAGACCTATAAATATTATTTTTTTCGTACCAAACAAGCTTTTGTTTATAGGATGCCGTGCAGAATAGTTCAAAGTTCCAACGGGCAACAATTGAGAACTTATTGACCGAGCAGGCAATAAGTTCTCAATTATTGCCCACTCGGTATACATTGAAATTTAGCTAAGGTCATGTGACCACAAACTGACCAATGACAGTCATCGTTGTATCCAGTGAAACTCTAGCTATATAACAAAATACATTATTATATGGCTGGGTTTGATTTCCGGTCCGTACGCAAAACGACGCAAGCTGATTGGTTCCCGCTATTGACCTCGGGGTCAATACGCTTTTTTCTCTGCCCTGTAAGTTTTGGCGAGAAGATATCTGAGTTGATTTGAATACAAATAAAAGAGTACTGGGTTGTACTGGGTATCGTTATTCAAATATTCTGAACAATAAAATGTGTTGGAACATTACTGCTGGTCTTCTTTAAAGCTGTTTATCTAAAAATACGACAAATAGAAGCCGAACGGGTGTAAAGAAGAAGGCCAAGAAGCGGCACGTACAAAAGTTAACAGGTATTAAGGTAAACAGCATGCTCCGAAGGCGAAAACAACGCTCGAAACTTAAAAACTTAAATAAAATGAACTAATAGCCATATAATAAATTCCTTATTAACCTCGTTTGCTCTGTCTGTACGGGAAAGTATTTGCCCTCGGTTTTATCGCACAAACCTCGCTCCTTCGTCGCTCGGTCTGTACGAAAACCTCAGGCAAATACTTTCCCGTACAGACCTCGCACTCGGTTAATAAGTCCTTAATATAGTCTGGAATAAAATACAGAAGTTAATCTTGGGAAGAAAATTTAGTCAAAAACAAAAAAACTAATGCCCAGAAAAAGGAATTTGGCTAGTGGAAACACACCGTTGACCTATATATAACTGGTGTAGAAAAGTGTCGGAGCAAACATGGCGGAAACCACCGCTGATCTTATTGTGTCTAATATTCTAATTTGACTCAGTGAGCTCTATGTATACCTGGAAGGCTGAGTCCAGTCAATCACTGGATGGAAAAATGAGGCAAAACATGGCCGACATGGAGGATTTTTGGACGCTAGTTTTAGCCCTCTACGCGGCCATTTTTGATGTCATACTCACTTTCCCGTACGGCTTGAAGATAAGACTCTACGAAATATGAGACTTTAGCTGTAACAGAAGTTAGTTCAATATTTCAAGCATTTCGAGAAGCTTTAAAGAAGGTAGTTTGAAGAAAACGGGTGGCGAGACCTGACGAAATATAGCCAAAAATGTGATTTAAAAATGTCTGTTTAATGACATGAACCCGGGCATGATATTTTACCCATTTGAAGCGTGTTTTCGACAGTTTAATGTAGGTGGTAAGATGCAGGCTTCATCTTATACCGTGTGAAGCACTTGTTCTTTTCTGTATCCTGTGTAAAAATAGAAATTCGGCTATTTTGTGGTGGTTCTTGGCTAAACAAATTTTGCCGTATATGGCCGCGCAGGGGCCTGGAACTGAAGTCCAAAAAAAGCCCCATGTCCGCCATTTTTCGCCTTACTTTTTAATTGGCAGTCGGCCTTCTAGGTATAAAAAGAGTTCACTGATTGGACTGTGGACTTAACCGCACCCGCAGACCAATTAATGCAGTTGGAAATTTATTTATAAGAAAAATCTGAGCGGTTACTTCATAGGATAAAGGCCCATAAACCGTCTTCTCGAATTAGTCACCCCTATTAGTCATTGATTTGGGGCGCCCGCAGTCTCGTTATATATAGGTCAATGAAGCACAGCTATGATGCCATCTTAATTCTCTATACAATGGCACCCATAGCGTTTTACGTCTTTATGACGACGTCAACTCGTAAAGAAATGAGTTATGTACTGTTTAATAAACGAGCAGGAGTGTTTTATCAGATATAAAGACACGAGGCGAAGCCGAGTGTTTTTATATCTGATAAAATACGAACTGCGAGTTTATTGAACGGCTTCAAAAACGACCCACTTGGTAAGTTCATTGGCGTAGTAAGTTTGAAAAATAACCTTGTCTAAGCCGAGAAAATCAAAGCTAAAGTTTATGTAAATCAGGAGAAATCTTTATCACATATAAAGATACGATACGGTCATGATTTTCTTTTGTGTTTTCCTCATGAATTATTAATGCATTTTGGAAGTACTATTTAAAACATGAGCAGCAGTGTTTTATCAGATTTAAAACACGTACTGCGAATGTTTTAAAGGGCTTCAAAAAATATCCATATACTAAGCTCGTATAGAAATCAATTTTGAAAATTGAAGTTGCCTGAGCTGCAAAATCGAAGAAAAAGTTCATCGAAAATAGCGAGTTATTAATGAGTTTTTGAATGCTTAACACTACATTTATCATATCAACTGCAATCATTTTTAGAAAAACAAATTATATCGCGTATTTCACTGATGACGCTGTCGTAGCTCTTCAACTTTCTATTTATTTGTAGATACTGCCGAAAGCGTACCCACCTTTTCAATAATACTGTACTAGAGTTATCTTTAATGCACTGTTAAAGATAACTCTAGTATAGTATTATTGAAAAGGTGGGTACGCTTTCGGCAGTACCTACAAATAAATAGAAAGTTGAAAAGCTACGACAGCGTCATCAGTGAAATACGCGATATAATTTGTTTTTATATCGCAAGTACTTTGCGCGTTGATGACAATGCCCACTGCGAAGCTTTTCCTATAGCTGTATTTTCTAATCGTCTTTTTTATTTTTATTTAATAATCCCTTTGTAGGGACTGTCCACGAACCAGCTGGGGATAACTATTTTGTAGAAGATAGTGTTGGAAACATGGAAGAAATACCTCGGCACAATATTATACGTGATGAAGATGATGCCGGCAATGTGATACAGGTATACGGGTTTTTTCCCTTTATGAAATTGTTCTGTCTTTTCTCTTAGACCCATTGGCTCACTAACCCAACCTCGTTCCCGGGGCCTTTTTGAAATTGGGAGGGCGAGAAAAGGCCCTGGCATCGGCTGGTCACAGAATACTGGGTGTAATAAATTAGCAGTTTAGTTTAGTATGCAATATCATTCTGAGTAATGGCAGTCCCTTGGAAGAAGTTCGTTGTAATGGCGGTCCCATTTGTCGCGTTGGCGGTTCCGTTGAAGCTATTTGATCATAACTGACACAAAACTGTGCACAAATATGTTTCAACGTGGAATGTTTAAGAAAAGTAATCAATCAATGAATGAAAATGCAGTGTCTACCAGCCGATGCCAGGGCCTTTTCCCACCCTACCAATTTCCAGGGAAGGGAGGGAAGGAAGGAAAGGGAAGTAGAGGAAAGGGAAGGAAAGGAAAGGAAGGAACAGGAAGGGAAGGAAACAGAGGAAAGGAAAGAGAAATTAAGGGAAGGAAAGAGTAGGAAAGGGAAGGAAATGAAGAGGCAAGAAAGGGAAGGAAAGCAAAAGGAAGGAAAGGGGAGGAAAGGGAAGGAAAGGAAGGAAAGGGAAAGAAAGGGAAGGAAAGCAAAGGAAAGCAAAGCAAAAGGAAGGAAAGGGAAGGAAAGGAAAGGGGTGGGAGGGGAAGGAAACGGAAGGAAAAGAAAGCAAAGGGAAGGAAAGGAAAGGCAAAGAAAGGAAAGGCAAAGAAAGAAATAGAAGGAAAGGAAGGGGAAGGAAAGGAAAGGGAAGGAAAGGGATGGAAAGGGATGGGATGGAATGGGAAGGAAAAGGAAAGAAATGGAAGGAAAGAAAGGGAAGGGAAAGAAAGGGAAGGGAAGTGAGGGAATGGGAAGGGAAAGGAAGGAAAGAGAAGGGAAAGGAAGGGAAGGAAAGAGAAGGAAAGAGACGGAAGGAAAAGACAGACGGACGGACGGTCGGTAGATAGATAGGTAGGTAGGTAGGTAGGTAGGTAGGTAGGTAGGTAGGTAGGTAGGTAGGTAGGTAGGTAGGTAGGTAGGTAGGTAGGTAGGTAGGTAGGTAGGTAGGTAGGGTAGGGTAGGGTGGGTGGGTGGGTGGGTGGGTGGGTGGGGTAGGGTAGGGTAGGCTAGGCAAGGCAAGGTAAGGTAAGGTAAGGTAAGGTAAGGTAAGGTAAGGTACATGTAAGGTAAGGTAAGGTAAGATACAATTCTTGTTGATAATGACACAGATGATTCTTACTTTTATATGTTGTAGGTGAACGACGCCGCCGTAGCTCTTCATCCAAGCTTTCCATTTAGTTACGCCCCAGGTAAAGGACAGCTAAATTGCACTTCTCCCAAGTCACAAGGAGAAAGATAACGTTTCTTACACGTTGATCATGACGTAATTAACCACCGCCCTGCAAAGCACCGCACGATAGAGTGCACAGCGCCACATAGTACAGCATCGTGCAGCACGGTACAGCACTGTAAAGCACCGTACAGCATCGTACAGCAGCGTACAGCACGGTACAGGACGGTACAACACTGTACAATGCCGTGAAGTGCCGCATCGCACCGTCAAGTGCCGCACCGCACCATACAGTACACCACCGCATCGTAGAACATCCAGTACACCGCCGAACGCAGCACCGTAGGGCACCGGACAGCCCAACACCGTACAGCAGCGCACCGTACAGCACCGCACTTTACAGCACCGAACTATAGAGCGCCGCACCGTAGGACACTGTACAACACCGAACACTACCGCACCGTAGAGCGCCGCACATGTTACAGCACCGTAGCGCACTCGACAGCGCAACACCGTACAACACAGCGCACCACATGCAGCACACTACCTCACCGCACAGCACACAATAACCTCCATTGTTAAAACAAGTGCATTTCATTTTTCTAAGGTGTGGTTGTAAATGTTGAAGATGATCTGTTGTACACAGTTCGTTTTTACGATGGGCAGGAAGACGCCATTCCACGAGAAGAGGTCTATTATTTAACACATGAAAAGTTTTCTAGCGATGTTAACTTTATTGTACGTTGTGAAGAAAGTTTGGTTGGCCAAGCTGTTGTGGCTAGAAATGATGCCAACGGATTGTTTTACCTTGGTTAGTATGCATCTTAAAGTACAACCAACCCCTCTATCACCTAACTCGCACACAGTCGTCTTTGTATCGTCTAAGATCTTGCCTGTATTAAATTAATAGGGGGGGGGGGGGGGTTATTGGCAGTTGCAACGGAAAATTGAGGTTGAAACGTCGAGCTTTAACGACTAGCAGATCTTAGTCGAAAAGTCTCTCAATATGAGGCCTAAGTTTTGCTGAAGCGGTAAAGGGCACACCACGGCACTGTGTGTACTTCTGATTACTCTACCATAAAAACATTCTTCTGATAAAATTCATAGAGTGACTCACATCCAAATGATGGGCGCAGACAGATGACGTAGTTTCAGCTGTGTCTGTCTGTCTGCGGTTGCAAATCTTACTTTTATACAAGCAACAGCAATAAGCCATATACTGCTCTAATTAAAGGCTTTAAGCCTAAGGGAGTTTTTAGTTGAAAGAAAACCTACGACAATCAAAGTTTAAAAAACTAAAAGCGCGTGAATCGGTCTCTTGTTAAGCAAGTTCAAAATCCGTCATTTCTTTTTCGGCCATCTTTGTTTAGGATCTGCCAGTCGTCTCCTGCGCGTGCACATTCCCATCAGGCACCGCAAACCTCAAATTTCCAGAGACGACTGGGTAGCTCTATCACGCCTTTTTAGTAGTTTCATTGTTTCAACAGTTCTCGCTATGTGGATTATTGATGAAGAAAAATTTTTAGTGTTAGAATATATATACATCTTAACGCGAGGACACACCCAAAAAAATTATGAAAAATGAGTATTTGTTTATTATTTCACAGTTTGTCTCGCAGAGTTATATTTATATAATACAATTCTGCTGGACGACACAGTATTTTAGTGTTTTCTCCTTGAAAACTGCGATTTTCTGGGATTTTGCCTGTTTATTTCGGACTTTTTTTGTGGCTTGTTAATTTACGCGAAATTGACATTTTCGACAGTTGAGAAAGGATTAACCGCAACCTTGTCCCCAGGGCCATTTGCAGGGGCTGTGCCAAGATGGCGGCCAAGAACAAATGGCCCTGGCCTTGTTTTTGGCCTCCATCTTGGCCCAGCCCCCACAAATGGCCCTGGATTAACAGTAAACATTTCGTCTGACGCCGTAGAAATTTTCAGAGATTCTAATACTGGAAATGTTTTGAATGACAATATTATTTTTTGAAAAGATGATTTCTATGACCGTTATCATGAAAAAAACTATGAACAGATTTGTTGGGTCATATTTGGGAATGCGCTGTTTCAACAATTTTTACAGTATCAAGAATATCTCTGAAAATTTCAAAAGTGTCAGACCTAACGTTTTTTAATCCTTTAATATCAAATGAATGGAAATATATCGTCTTATAATATTGTACATCAATACCCATGTTAAATTATCGGCAAGAATTTTACTTTTCCTTCAGTTACCGTACGGCAGCAATATTTTTTCTTGAAAAGTGCAAAAAGTGCAATTTTCAACCTCAAAAAGTGCTTATGAATATTTTGGAAAAGAATGAAACTAAACTTGTGCATATAATAATGTTCAGGGCATCAAATACTGGTAATAAATAAAGTGTTTCAGCAGTTGCTATGACAACAGTGACGTTTCAAAATGGTCAAAAATTAACATTCAATCCAATTAACTTTGGTAAAACGAGTTCTGTAACCTTCATTCTTTTTTTTTTATTTAAACGTTTCTTTTTCTTTAAGTAATCAATAGACATATTTGAAGACATCTGTAGATCCAATTTTTTGAAATTGTCTCAGTAAAAAAATGGATATACAGAATTATTTAAAAGCTATCTGTTGCTTACTTAAACGTAGAGAAATGTTTTCGTAAAAAAAAATTTGGGGGTAACCAAGCTCGATTTTGAAATAAATTGGATTAAATGTGAATTTGCGGCCATTTTGAAACGTCGCTGTTGTTGTAGCAACAGATGAAATATTTTATCTGTTAGCAGTATTTAATATCTGGAATGTTATGCATAACATAACTTTAGTTTCAGTATTTTACGAAATACCCATTAAGACTTTCCAAGGTTGAAATTTGTATTTTTCCACTTTCCAAGAAAGCGAAGGGAGTCACCATGGATAAACAAACTTGAAGGAATACGTTATGGTCAAGATTTGACTCTGACTTTTGAATGTATTTAAAAAACTCGTTGAATAAGCTCTCGACAACGGCCACCGTAGCTCATGCAACTTTTAAAAGCTAAGCGGTTTGCTGTACTATCATCGCCAGGTATCATGTTTGATTCCAGCCTAAAAGCCTTGCCCTTGGTGTTGCGTTTTTGCAACTGCCCTTCGTTTGGGCTTAAAATGTCATATCTTTCTACACTCAAGTACAGTTTGTGGTGCAATGTTTTAGATTTTGATAAATATTTTCCTAAAAATGGCGAGTGTCTTTATCGGATTTTTGTACGATCGATGGAAAGACAAGGTTAACGTATCGGGAACATAACACACAACCGATTTTTGTTTTGCTTTTTTAGTTTTTAAATAATTATTTTATAATTTTAGCTAATATCCGTGAGCGTGTTGGTAATGGACGTCAGTATGTTGTGCAATGGCCAGATGGCAGCACTCAAGTACAGGTAAATCTTTTATCTTGTAATATGATCAAGTCGGTTTTCTTTGATGTACCGTGGTTTATATACAGGTTATAAACCTCCCACCCTTACAATAGAACAATAGAGCCTCGTCATAAACTCTTTTCCTATTGAATTATTTAGAAAACCTCCTTGATCATGTTATAAATAACTTAAGCACCTAATCCTTCGTTTATTAGCGACATAAATCCCTTGGGCTTTGCCCTCGTGTTTATAAATCGCTATATAATAAAGTTCGGGTTAGGTGTTTGACCTACACATGAAAATCAACAGTGGAACAAAACTCCTGAGAAATGGCTGACATTAAAGGGCAGTCAAACCATAAATAATATTGTAATGTATTTTTTCGTTTTTTATGCACACCTCCTCCCTCAGCTTCAAAATTACGAGCAATGTTCAGAGCCTTATATGAAGTTAACAAAATAATAGTAAAATAATATAATCTGGAACGAATCTAAATTGCTATGTACTACTTATTACATCAATTAATATGTTAATTTAGTCGACTTTGAAGTGCCTGTGTGGACCTGGGGAAGTTTAATTATTTTTAATATATAAAATAGAGTATTTTGTTGATGTTTCCGTCGAAATAAGACTATATTTTATATAAGACCAAGTTATCTCTTCTGGTAACTAGACCCAGTTCTTTTTCTCACGGTCAAATCTGGAAAATCCTTAAAATTTCCAACTTTACGCGTAAAAAAGTCTATAAAAATTATATTTTTGCGATTATTATATATATATTACAATTTTGATCGGGAAGATAATACATGGATGTGCGGAAATATGGCATTTCATAGATTTTGAGTGTTGGCTAGGACGTCTCACAAATGAGCAAATTGAACGAGTGGGACGATAGATCTGGAACCTGATCTCCGACCGCAACAGTGTTTATATAGTGAAAACACGTAGTAGGTTTGTTTTTCTCTGGTTTTATCGCCTAAATTGTTTTAAACACAATGCAAAAGTGGTGCAGGGTATTTAAATCGGGATTATTTGAATCGAGATTCAAATCAATCGCGTTCTCGATCTGTCGTCACTTCCACTAACTACACCCTTTTTTCTTTTCACCGTCAACCTTCAAAATCGACAGCTTTAAGCGTCAAAAAGTTCATGAAGATGAAATTTTTGCAAAATAAGATATATTACAATTTTTATGGCGAGCATTTAAATACATGAAGCTATCGCATTGTGCCTTTGGTAATGATAACATGAACGTTAAATTATTATTGTATGTGGGTTAAAATAATGCCTATGAAATATCATTTAATACCTGAAGCCAGTAGTTTTAGTATGGCGTGCTTTTGCTTAACAGTCTGCCGCACGCAGAATAGTAGTTCCGAATGCTGCTGGTATTGTGCTGTTTGTTTACATGTTTGTTTGTGTTGTTTTTTTCCTAATTTTAGAGTTCTGCCTTGATCTTTGGTGCTCACACTAAACGTCATCAGCTAGCAATGGGAGATAGAGTTCTAGCTTTGAGCAATGCGGGTAAGTAATATTTATCCCAAAAGATACAAAATAGACTTTAAATAAGGGTTAAGCGTACCATCGATAACAATACGCATATACGCATAAGTTGTTTTGTATACCTCGCGTTCGTTCGGGAAATTCTTGCATGAATACGACAAGCTCGACGACGCGGCCTTCAAAACGTTATTAAAAGAAACGGCGATATATTGAAATTAAACCATACTTTATGTTTCAAGCTTGTTTTATGACCCTTTAGCACCCCCCAGTTATGCTAAAACGATTGTATTGCCTGACGCTGAGCTGAAGGCAACGTTACAGAACAACTCTCAGCGTGTTTACGTCCTCCTAAAGACGCGAAAATCCTCAGAGTAGCGTTGTTTACAACACGAGAACAGTGTTGAAAATACTCTTGGGACTACCATGATAGTAACTAAACTGCAAATCCCTAAAAATTTGTTTTAAGAAAAAAATCTTGTTTTAAGATTTTCTTGTCTGCAGGATAATTATCTTGCTGGGTTTTCTTGACAAGATATTTTGTCTTAAAACACCATTAAATATCTCAACACAATAAAATAAAATAAAATAAGAAAATTTAACTCGACAAGATTTTCAGGTTTTGCAGTGTATACCTAATGTATATATTGTATATTCAAATTTGAGAGCAAGAAATTATTGTGCGATCAGTTGGCAAACGTTGAACAGGGATAGCTTCGCGAAGCAACAGCCGTCTATTTCGGTCGACCTCACTGTTTCAAAATTGAGTCAACGAAGCCGCGTTGAAGACAGCTAAAAAACTACACCGCTGTAATAAACCCTAAAGGAACGCCTGACGAGGAGAGTTAATTTCAAGGTTGTTTAATATTATCCACCTCTACGTCAAAAGGTCATTTGAAAGTGAAAGTAAAAGACGTTGAGCGGTACAACAACAGAGCCAGCAAGGGCAGGCCTTGTCAAATTCTATTATTCCTATTCTATTCACTATTATACTTTCATTCCTTCAATGTGTTTTTAGGCTTTAGTTATGTTTCAAATTTTTAAATATTCGTCTTTGTAACTTATTATACATTATCACATCAAACTTTGTAAATTACGCAATTAAGCCGCTTCGGCTGTAATGTAATTTTCTTTTAATAAATCAGTCTATCTATCAATCTATCTATCTATCTATCTATCTATCTATCTATCTGTCTGTCTGTCTGTCTGTCTGTCTGTCTGTCTGTCTGTCTGTCTGTCTGTCTGTCTGTCTGTCTGTCTGTCTGTCTGTCTGTCTGTCTGTCTGTCTGTCTGTCTGTCCGTCTGTCCGCCTGTCCGCCTGTCCGCCTGCCCGCCTGCCCGCCTGCCCGCCTGCCCGCCTGCCCGCCTGCCCGCCTGCCCGCCTGCCCGCCTGCCCGCCTGCCCGTCTGCCTGTCTGTCTGTCTGTCTGTCTGTCTATCTGTCTGTCTGTCTGTCTGTCTGTCTATCTATCTATCTAGGACGTATTTCATCCAAACATGTTGTATGGAACATGTGTAATACCAATCGCGACTGTAAATCATTCTCAATTTCATTGTCGATGCTTGAAGCTAAAAAGAGGCCGTTTGGTTGCATCTATTGTCTGATTGCTAACTTAATTAGAATCAAACAATTGGCGACTTGCGTTCTTTACGCAACGCAGAAACGAGGAAACCAAAGTTTTTTTCCGCAGGCAGTATTTCCCACCCACCCCCGATTTCGCCCGCGAGTTCCGTCGGCCCCAAACCCCAAATCTTAAATACGGCCGTCTACGCAGGCTTATCAACAGTTAATTCAATGAACCGACAAATTCAAAATCTGATACGTCAAAATGAATGATAACTCCAAAGGGAGACTGAAACGATTGGACTTAGTGCAGTTTCAAATAAATACATGCAGTTCGTTGCTATCTCACTGGAGTTCAATTTACGTCCACTGGCGGTCAGCTGGAGGGAACCAACTTTCGAATAATGGGTCATGCGTATAAAGTTGGAGAAGACCAGCTATGCGACTGTACGCACACACATTCAAACGACCAATCTACTAGTAAAATAATTATTTTATAAAACAATCTTTCTGCAGTTCCCAGAGGAGACAAGCTTCTACTCCTCGGTTATTTTATCGCGAGAGTTGGCACTGACACTGAAGCCTGGTCGCACAAGGCCTGGGTGTGGCCATTGTGCAGGGAATCTTTCTAATTGAACTTTGTGTATATAATAGTAGACGTACGTTTCGCTGTTCAACAGTACAGCTCGGAACAAGCATAGGAACATATAGGAACAGAGTGCTCGAATCACTACTCGAGTGCTGGGCATTGCTTAACGCTATTTGTTAACTACACTAGGAGGTTATGTTTTCACCTGTCTGTCTGTCTGTCTGTCTGTCTGTCTGTCTGTCTGTCTGTCTGTCTGTCTGTCTGTCTGTCTGTCTGTCTGTCTGTCTGTCTGTCTGTCTGTCTGTCTGTCTGTCTGTCTGCCTGCCTGTACATCTGTCTGTCTGTCTGTCTGTCTGTTTGTTTGTCGCCAGGATATCTCACAAAATATTGCACAGGTTTTCATGACTAACCCATTAAAATTTGGTTGAATTTGGTTACGATTTGAATGAGAAATTATTAATAAAAATCTGATCAAAAGATTATCTGTGAGAAGAAATGCTTCATTGCGCTCATTATCCTTATTTTACACAAACATTTTTGCATAATTTTGGTACGAGTACAATCAAGCATTTTTATTTATTCATTCATTCATATGTAGGTTTCATGAGCTAGCCTAGTTACCGGGATGGCTCGTTTTCTTTTTATACATCTCTAATAATAACCTGCTGGCGGAGTTGCATGCAGTCTCTGAGTATAGCCCTTAACAAATTCGAAATGTGAGAGCATGCTGCAGACGTACAGTACGTTTCACTGTACAAGTGAAGAGGGATTCTCCCTCTATTATTGCAAATATTAATGTTCTTTATGTTTTTAAGCTGATGGACTGTACGAACCTGGATGGATCACTGGTGTCAGTGGAAAGAAATTGAACGTCAAGTTTAGCACGGGGAAACGGTATTCTGTTTTTGATATTTTTTGAACTTGTTTTTGTCGTTAGGTTATTGTCCTTAAATTATTGTCGTTAGGTTATTTTCGTCTGGCTATTGTCGTTAGTTTATTGTTGTTTGACTATTGTCGTTTGGTTATTGTCGTTAAGCTATTGTCGTTTAGCTATTGTTATTAGGGTATTGTCGTTGGATATTTTCATCTGGTTATTGTCGTTTGATTATTTTTTGTTAGGTTGTTGTCGTTAGGTTATTGCCGTCTGATTGATGTCGTTAAGTTATTGTCGTTTGGTTATTGTCCTTATGTTATTGTCCTTAGGTTATTGTCGTTAAGGTATTGTCATTCGTAACTTATTGTCGTTTGGTTATTGCCGTATTATTGTCGTTAAGTTATTGTCCTTAGGTTATTGTTGTTTAAGAAATAAAAAAACGTGTCGCGTGCGATTATCGAGTTATAATTACTGACCCGCGTCAAATTCCATTGTTCTCTGTCTGCATTATATCAACGATTTCAGGCTGTTTTAGGAAAACGGCGACGGTCCTTTTTGGTAGCGGGGAAATTATCAGGGGTAATTATAAATGTACTAAACTGGCACACTGCAATATTAAAAATATTGCAGCCAGCACACTGCAATATTAAAAATATTGCTGCTAGCACACTGCAATATTAAAAATATTGCACCCAGCAGTAAAAAAACAAGCTAAAAACAGTCTTCCTCATAATTATTAGATGAATCTACAAGCTTACTCTTGATTTTACCAATATAAAAAATTATGCGATTGTACACAACAAAACAAGAACACAATTCCATAAACAGGACATATTTTATATTATAAATAATTACACAACATCTGCACTAAATAACATCATATCGGCAGTCACCATTTTTAAAGCATTCATTTATACGACACAACGATCTTAGTGCAGCCTGTATTAATTACAAGCGATTGATCACAACATAAGTCAGACACGTCATTTTCAGTATTTTTCTTTAAACATATTTCCTTTTCACCTTCCGTATTCACTTCAACCTTACGTAAATCGGAACCTTGTAATATCTCACTCGCTTTTCTTTTAATTGACGTCGAAGTACATTTATACGCCTTAACCCCATCAGATGACCGGTGACCAGTCGTCTCCTGAATAACTTGTTCTGATATTCCCGCATTGTACAATCTTGTAGCGCAACTACGCCGAAGAGAGTGATTTGTAAAATGCCCTTCAAACCCGGCATTCTTCATAATATTTTTCACCACATTTCCTAACGTTTCCCTACCCACAGCTTTTTTGTAATACCAAATATCACCATTTGGCTTTGCCAAAGCTCGCAAATAGAACGCGTTATCGCTGATTTCCTTTGGAACATGAGATAAATATTTCTTATAAAGCTCAACTGGACAACAAAGGGGATTTTCTAAATTCTTATATGCCCGAACAAATTTTCTTTTGATACGCAAATGGGCTAACCCCCGTTATTCGTCTTGCTGACATCTTCCGTATACTGCAAATATTCAGACCCAAATTCGTCAACTTGTAGGGATAGTTGCGAGTTTTTACTTCTCAAATTTCTATGCTCTTGACCAGCCCTAAGCGCAAATTGTATACCGAACACATAAACTAACGTATCTCTAAGCAAACTTGCCCCGCTGCTTCCTAAGAAACCGTGCTCCCACAAATAATTTTCTTGCTCTTCCGATATAAAATTAGCTTGTGCGACCTCTACGCCTAATCCTTGCCCTGCTCTTTCTTTCAATACAAAATTTAACGCCGAATTTAACTCTCTAAATACACAACTTGTCTTATCAATTAAAGTCACATTACGCTTACATTCCACGCGTAAATACGTTTGAATGCTACTTAACATTTCATATATAGTCTTGCCGGGATACTCTTTCCCGTCTACTTTTCTCACTTCTGCAACGAAACGTGCCAGGAAATAATCCAATTCATCGACAGACATTTCTTCTAAGCTTGCGTTCATCACTGGTTCTCCACTACAGGTGAGATTAGTCACACCATGATTTCTTTCGGTCCGCCACTCTTCAAATGTTTTCAACACCCAACGCCACTTCTTTCGACTAGCTTCCGAAGTCCAACTTTGTTTGAACTTTTCGCACTCCAACGACGTTATCGGTTTTCGAAATCTATTTCCTGGTTACAAACGACACATTTCATTACATTAAAAACTCAACAAGCAAAAGAACATACTAAACTAGCGAACCAACCTTTCGACAATTTTAAATTCGCCACGTGCTCCGTACCTTTTCTATCTTCATCAGTCTCTTCACTTCCCTCCTGTGCATTCTCATTCTCGAAAAGAACAGCTAGTTCATGAACGTCAACGTCTCTTTCTTCGCTTAGCTTTCGCTTATTTGTCGACGACTGTGTGATATAAAAACTTTCATCTTCTGAAGAATCTTCCATCTCTATACCACGCCACTAGCTAAGCCTAACTAAATTGAATAAATAAAATTATTTGTTCTCTTATAATATGCAAATGTTCTTCCAAAGTCCACATCAATAACAATCAAACAAAACAAAACAAAACAAAACAAAACAAAACACGCAAATTCTATAACTAATCTAAAATTCTGACAGTGATATTCAAAAACTTTCCTATTGAAATTGTAAACAATACATGCTGTTCATTGTTTGGGAATGGGGTGCCTGAAATCGTTGATATAATGCAGACAGAGAACAATGGAATTTGACGCGGGTCAGTAATTATAATAGATAATTACTTCGGCCAAACGGCATTATTGAATATATTGCAGCCAGCTTCGGGCTACGCCCTCAGCTAGCTGCAATATATTCAATAATGCCGTTGGCCTCAGTAATTATCTATTAAATAATGCACGAGAGATGCATGTAAAGCACGAGGCGATAGCCGAGTGTTTTACTAGCTTCTCGAGTGGATTATAACCCGATAATCGCACAGCGACTAAGTTTTTTATTTCTTTTATAAAATAATGACTTTAAATTGTCGATAAACCCAAAGAAAAGTAACCAAAAAAACACATTACCTGTCTCAGGACGAGTTTGCTACCATTTAGCGCCACGCGTGGCCCCGTACAACACGTCGGCGAATTTAGCGATGAAAATGCACTTAAAGTTGCACTGAAAACATTCTGCTGTGTAATTACGTGATTAAACATATATCCAAGTAATTTTTGACTTTCGTTGATGATTAAATCCACATAAAATTCATCAAAAACGACAAAATCGTCGCGAAGTATCTCGTGTGCCGTGCTGTTTGGAGTTATAATGGCAACGCTTGTTTGACTCAATAGTCAATCAGAGTGTGTGTTGTCGTTCATTTCCTTCCGGTTATTTTATAATAAGCTATCGTCGTTTGGCTATTGTCATTAGATTATTGTCTTTAGCTATTGTCGTCTGATTGTCATTAGGGTATTGTCGTTTGGTTATTGTTGTTTGATTATTGTCGTTAGGTTGGTGTCGTTAGGTTATTGCCGTCTAATCGATGTCATTAGGGTATTGTTGTTTGACTATTGTCGTTAATTTATTGTCGTTTGGTTATTGCCGTATTATTGTCATTAAGTTATTGGCATTAGAGTTGTTTGGTTAAAGTTGTTTGGTTAAAGTTGTGTGGTTATTGTTATTGTTATTGTTATTAAGTTATTGTTATTAGGTTATTCTCTTTTGGTGTTGTCATTAGGTTGTTGTATTTAGGTTATTGTCATTAGAGCGTGGACTTTTTGGAGTCCTATAAAACAGGTTTTTGTGCATGCTAGGGGCGCTTTCCAATTGACAAGGTTAGACCGGTCAGTCCGGGAAGAATGGACTTGCTTTTGATTAGGACCAAAATTTCCAATCAGACTATCCCAGGCCTCAAACAAGCGTGTTCCATTTAACCAGACTGACCGGTCTAACCGTGTAACTGGAAAGCCCCCTAGGTTTTGTCAGTGTTCAGTTTAAATGAGACTGGAGATGAAAGAAACGTCTGCCAAAAGTTTTATTTACAAAAGTGTAAAAACTTACACTAATAGCGAAGCGCACAGATGACGTAAAATTCATGTTTGTCTGAGTTTATAATTTATTCTTGCATTTCCAACAAACGAAAATTGCTCATAGAAATCCCTCGAGATTCAATTTCGGTTTGTTTGTCTGAGTTTTGGTCTATAAATAGTAACGGTGCGCTTCGCTATTATTAGTACGATTGATGTCATATTTACTTAGCAGTTCGTAAACAGACTATGCTCTGTTAAGTGAAATAAATGTAGTGCGCTGCATAGGCAGTGTTGAAACACAAATCGAAATATAGTAAGGTCGGATATACTGCTGAAACAGGAACGTAGAAGTCTAACGTTTCCAGCGAAGGCCCTTCGTCAGAGAGCAACGTGAATAATGTAAACAAACAGCGAACTTATATAAGAAAGATAATCTATGTCAAAAAAATAGCCAATCAGATCAAAATAACAATAACAAATCAGTAATGAGATGCGAAAGACATTTTCTAGTTTTACCGTCGATCAGGAACACAAGGAGGGGTGTAAAAATGATAATGAGCGGAAGTATTCACACTCTACGTTTCTCTCTGACGACGGCCTTCGCTCGAAATGTTAGACTTCTACGTTACTTGTTTTTGCAGTATATCTACATGTAGCCTTACTATATTTATAAGTAATAGCTAATGTACCTCTTTTTATACTTTATACTCTTTGTAATATCATGTTTGTGGGAATTTCTTTTGTTGTCACCTCCGTTGACATCACACTGGGTATGATCAGTTCTAATCAGACCTCGTTTGACGTCAACAGAGGTAGGATTAGTAAAAATGAATATAATGAGGTATATTAGTTGTTAATGGCCAAGGCCAGTCGACAATTTAAAGAAATATAAGATAAAACACAATCCGAAGACGAACATCTTGAAGACCTAAGCTATGGATTAAGACAAGACAAAGATGAAACGGTTATATTTCGACTTTATTATGATGACTTTGTAATAAAGTCGAAGTATAACCGTTTCATCTTTGTCTTGTCTTAATCCATATCTTGGGTTTTCAAGATGTTCGTCTTCGGATTGTGTTTTATCTTATATGTAATAGATAAATCCCGAGAACGAGGGATTTATGCTATATAAAGACCCGAGGACGCGAAGCGTCCGAGGGCTTTATATCGCATAAATCCCGACGTTCGAGGGATTTATCTGACTTAATTTATGATTGAGGAGGTTTTCCAACAAAGTTGGGGTTTTTTTTCTACCTTGGACAAAGATTTTCCTAGTTTTTTCCTTCATTTCTTATCTAATTAGTATTCAAGGTCTTTATGCGATATAAAGCCCTCGAAAGAACAAAGAAAACCGACTCAATCATAAATTAATAGTTGTTAATGACCTGTGAGACAAAAGAAATTCCCGCAAACATGATATTATTCGATTCATGCCCTGTTCAGCTGATCTCAAACTTGTGGTTTATTTTCAAAATTTTTGCGGCATCAGTGTTAGCAAAACAATCAAGAGGTCATGAGCATTCAAATTAATGATTTGTTTTCGCTGTTCAGGCTTAGAAATACTTAGAAACTGTCCACCACACAAGGCTTTTCTTGCCAAGAAATTTAATGCGCAATCTTAAAACATAAATTACTTTATATAAGAAAGTTTGTAGTCTTACACCATGTTATGAAATTTTTATTAACTTCTTGAAAAATAAAAACTTCATAACATGGTGTAAGACTACAAACTTTCTTACATAAAATACATTTTCGCCATGCAAAGCTTCAAACAACATATATTAATGACTTTATTGATATGCTTAATGGAGTTTACAATTTAGTTACATAGGTTTCGAGCAGTGGTATTAGTTGTGTCTATAGGGTATCAGAGGACCCAGTTACAGTATAAAGGTCAATATTCATAAATTTACAGGAGAAATTACTGTAGCTAAGCTATGTGCTACTTGATTCATGTTTGTTTATTCTTTGTTTGAATATGATCTCAACTTTTTGTGTTCTAGGTCTAGTCAGGTGGACCCAATGCAATGTTTTTGGCTATCTAGCGATTATTATGACAGGATAGTGGACTATATTACAAAGAACAATAGAAAGTAATGACTACATCGTAAGCAAGCACTGGACTATATCACACGAAAAAGTAGTGGACTATATCACAAAGAACAAGAGAACTGCCCCGCATACTTTAATGTTTTCAATACCAGTTTACTCTATGATAATGTACAGGTTTTGGATGCCAGTATCTGGCAAAACCTCACTGCATGCATGACCGGTGAAATCTAGCCGGTGTACAGTCTGAATATATAGACTGTGAAGACTCGCACGATAGCTTGTCGCAGCGCTGTAAAGCTTCTCAGGTCTGAGAAGTAAATTCTGGTTGACAAAATCGCAAGTCCTGTCTTATGCCAATTATGATTCGTCCTCTGGCAATCCTCGTGAGATCAAATAATCCAATAAAATAAACCGTTAGAAATCACATACGCATTAGACAGATCAAATTCTACTTGTCAGATCTGAAAATTTCAGCCGGGGTTCGACAAGCCATCGTGCAAGTTTTCAGACTGAATTGCAGGCTGGATATTCGGGCTGTACACAGGCTAGTAAAATCTGGTATCTTCTAAAATTACTTTGGGTAGTTCTAATTACAATGACCTCTGTTGGAAATATGAAACCTTGAGTTACTTTTTGTTTTTTGGTCAGAGTTCGTAAGTGCAGATGAACAAGTAGCCTGTGTACAGCCTGAATATACATACACCTGTAATTCAGTCTGTGAAAACCCGGATAGTCGATAGCTTGTCGACCCCTCGGATAGTCGATAGCTTGTCGACCCCCCACGGAGCTTCTCAGATCTGAGAAGTAGATTCTGAGTGGTTTAATACTCATATGATTCATGATTGTTTATTTTATTGGATTATTTTTGTCTCGCGAGAATTCCTAGAGAACTAATTGTAACTAATGAGACAGGGGTTGTGATTTGGACAATCAAAATCTACTCCTCAGATCTGAGAAGCTCAGCGGGGGTTCGACAAGCTATCGGACGAGTTTTCACAGTGAATTACAGGTGTATATTCAGGCTGTACGCAGGTTAGTGAGCACACAAGAACTAAGAAGCAAGTTGTAAATATTTGGCATCATGTTAAACTCAATACAGTAAAAGAAACAACCCAGTTGGCACTATTCTAATTGAAAAAAAAATAATTCAAAGGTAGTCGAAAAAGGCTGAAATGACGAACTGTACAGAAACTCGAGATGGTCCCCTTGAGATAATACAACAGGAACGTACAAATGCGTTTACTACACACTTGGAGATTACAAAGAACTAAGTTAGAAAAATATATCAAATGAGTGTATGGGGACATATGTCTTCCTACTGTTGAATGATTTGAACGATCGAATGATTTGGCTCAATTTCCCATATAAAATTCCCCAACTGACGTACCTACAGCTGTTTAATATTACCAAACAGCCTTACTGACGCATAGTTATATTGGCATTAGCAGTATTAAGAACGTTTATTGTCGTTGTAGGCGTTGTTAGCGTTATTGGCGTTTTAGGCGTTATCGGCATTGTAGGCGTTATTGGCGTTAGTGGTGTTAGTAGCGTTATTGGTGTTCGTAGCGTTATTGGCGTTAGTAGCGTTATTGGCGTTAGCGGCGTTATTGGCGTTAGTAGCGTTATTGGCGTTAGTACCGTTATTGGCGTTAGTAGCGTTAGTGGCGTTAGTAGCGTTAGTGGTGTTAGTAGCGTTAGTGGCGTTAGTAGCGTTATTGGCGTTAGTAGCGTTAGTGGCGTTAGTAGCGTTATTGGCGTTAGTAGCGTTAGTGGCGTTAGTAGCGTTAGTGGCGTTAGTGGCGTTAGTGGCGTTAGTGGCGTTAGTGGCGTTAGTGGTGTTAGTGGCGTTAGTAGCGTTAGTAGCGTTAGTAGCGTTAGTGGCGTTATTGGCGTTAGTGGTGTTAGTAGCGTTATTGGTGTTAGTAGCGTTATTGGCGTTAGTAGCGTTATTGGCGTTAGTAGCGTTAGTAGTAATACCCCCCCATATAGACCACAAAGGGATGCCGCCTCATTAAATATTCAATTTTTAATTATTCATTCTCATGCTCCTTTGCGACCCTCTAACCCTAATCGCATTACGTCATTATGTCTCGTGCTCCTATATGACCCCCTAACCCTAATCTCACTCAACCCTCCCGGTTTTCACTACGTCATACCGACTTATTATTTATTCATTCTCAGACACCTTTGGGACGTAGTAACCCTAACTTTCCCCCCTAACCCTAGCTGTCACTCAACCCCCCTGGTTTTCACTACGTCATTCCCGTTTGGTCTCCGATTGATTCCCGTAGGCAAAATACCGTCGAGTTGTTTCTTATATGTACTAAAGTACGGTGATGTATATATACACTTTACCCCAACAGTGCGTACGGTAAACGTTTGACAAGATGGATATTATTGACGATGAGTTAAAGAAAAATAACATTGATATCGACAGAGACACTCTGTCGTTTCACCTTAGCTCTTGTCTAGAAGAACATCGAGTACTATTCGACAGCATCACTAACCAAATACCAAGAATATGTCTTCAACACGTTTATGAAGAGATGAACCCTAACAATTTCGGTCGAATTATCGCATATCTAACCCTGGTGTATAGAGTAAACGAATCCTTGGATGAAGAATCAATTCGAGAAGCTGTAAGAAGAACGATCAACGATTTGAGATGTATTGACTTGACAACATATGAAATAAAACTCTCTTGGTTTAAACGGCTGATTCGACTATTTTATTAACGTTGTCAAGCATATTGCAAGTGTTGCTAAGACTGATATTTGCATAGACCATGTGTAAAACCTCATTAAAAACTCATTAGTAATGTAGACAAAAGAACGAGTCTGGGCGAGTCTGGGCGACGTCAGAGCTTGGACAAAGAAAACCTAATTAATATGTGTGTAACCATAGAGAGTTGAACAGCGTCCCTTCGTTTAGTGTATCATTCACTTACTGTTTGTCGTCAGAGTAAGATCGTCGTAATGGAGTGTCTACACGGTAAACTTGCATCTAACTCAACGACCAAGAATGGCTTATTCTGGTTCTGTGGACAAAAGCCTAGCTGTCAGTTTTTCTGCCCTGAAGAAGATTGTTACATGTTTGGCAAAGCCGTAGATGCTTTTCGAAGAAGTGGCTGTATACATCCAGTCTGTCCTACTCATCAGAAATTGGCGACACTGCGAATGGTTAAAGACAAAATGAGAGAAAGTTACGGGAGACCTTACTTTGTCTGTTCTGAACGAGAGAATCCCTGCTCGTTTTGGCAATGGGGAGATGTCTTCGAGAGTCCAAAGCCTTTGTGTAAACACGGAATGGTTTGCCGTACTCGTAAAGTTAAGAAAGAAGGGGACAACCAAGCTCGGCTGTTTTACTCGTGTCCTAACGAAAGACAACATGCATGCGGATTCTTTGAATGGAAACCTACAGAGAGCTCGCCACGAATTTATAACATTGGGTGTCTTTTCAGCAGTCCATTACAATATCAATACAAGAACGCAGAAACGGGTGAATCCTTTACAAGCAGAAAGAGTGACTCTAAAGAAGCCTATGAAGAGTACCTTTTTCAAAAAACTGTCGATGCAATGACTGAAGACTTGGGAAAAATGAACATTTGCTGAACATATATAATTTTGTATTCTAATTTATTATGTAATAAATATGTTTGCATTTATAACGTGTCATTGACTTTTCTTTATTCATTTACCTCTAACCTTTGTCGCGTGAACATGACTTGCTGTGGCGGTTTACCACAAATAGCCCTTCGTAATATTTTTCGAAAGATTCGCTGTATATCAGCGTGCTGTGGGGGGAAAATTGTGATACAGGCATCCGAATTAGATGGCGGAACAGTACCTTCACGATCTGTATTACAACCCAAAAAGTCCGGCAAGTTTTGGCGGCGTAGATGCCTTATACCGTGTCGTAAAAAGTGACGGTAAATTTCAGATATCCCGAAACAAGATAAAAACATGGCTTAGACAGCAAGATACTTATACTCTGCATAAACCCGTACGGCATAACTTTAAGCGAAATCGTGTTATTGTTGGAGCGATGGACGAGGAGTGGGAGGCCGATCTAGTCATTATGGATTCGCTTAGTAAAACAAATAATGGTTATAAATACGTTTTAACTGTTATTGATGTACTGTCCAAATTTGCGTGGGTGGAACCATTAAAAACAAAGACTGGAGAGAGTTTGATTAAAGCCTTTGAAAAGATACTAAAGAAAGGAAGAAAACCTGAAACACTTCATACCGATAAAGGAACTGAATTTACCAATAAACGCTTTCAAAAATTGTTGAAGGACAAACATATTCGGTTTTTTACAACACACAACGATACCAAGGCATCCATCGTTGAACGATTTAATCGAACGTTAAAGGGGAAAATGTGGAAATATTTTACAAAAAGAATACGTTGAAATATACCGATGTACTACAAAAATTAGTGTATTCCTACAACCATTCGAGACATCGTAGTATTGGGATGAGACCGACTGATGTCAATCGAGAAAACGAGAGTATTGTATGGCAAAAATTGTACGGCGATGAGTCCAGCAAACCCATCAAATATAAATTCAACATTGATGACCAAGTCCGGATTAGCAAAGCAAGACGTACATTCAAGAAAGGCTACTTACCTAACTGGACCGAAGAGGTGTTCACCATCACGAAGCGAGTACCCAGACGACCGCCAGTGTACAAGATTGCTGATTATCACGGAGAAGAGTTACAAGGAACATTTTACGAACAGGAATTGCAAAGAATTACAAAGACAGATAGTGACTTTTATAGAATAGAAAGAGTAATTACATCACGCATGCGTGGTAAACGTAAAGAGTATCTTGTAAAATGGTTAGGCTATCCTGAAGATTTTAATTCTTGGGTACCAGCCGATAATGTAAAAGATATAACGAAATAAAAATATGTGTACCTTACAATTTGTGTTCATTTGTGTTTTGTTCTTCGACATGGCAACACAGTTTTATTTAACGCTTCCAAGCAATAGCTCTATGGAATATTTTCCAGATAATACTGTAGCAAATTTTAAAGTGAAACTTGCTGAAACTATACAACTGACAGGCGACTGGGAAGTAGCCTTGTCAGAGTTTTATTATCCCCATACATGGAGCACAATTCGAAAAGGTAATCAACAAACGTTTCTCTATAACGTTGGAACGAAATATGACGATACGGCTCTCATTCCAAATGGTTACTATAACACCATTGCTGATCTCGTAGGGGCTTTAAACCGTAGCATGACAAAAGAGGCACGAACCAAGATAAAATTTTCTTACAATGCAAGTAAACACAAAGTCATGATTGATGTGTCTAAAGGTTCACTCGTGTGGATATCTGGTGATATTGCTACAACCTTAGGGTTTCAACAAGACACCGTAATTAAGAAAAAAACCCTAAGCCCTTACGTAGCAGACGTTAACGGAGGATTTTCAGCCATGTATGTATATACCGATATCGTGGATGCACAGTTTGTCGGTGATGTCAAAGTGCCTCTACTCAGAATTGTCAATACTCAAGGAGTTTATGGAGAAAACGTGAACGTCAGTCTCCGTAACCTACAATATATTCCTGTCAAGGTAAAGTCTTTCGAAACAATTGAAGTGAATATAAAGGACGACAAAGACGAAAACGTATCATTTGGCTTCGGGAAGTCGATCGTGACACTTCACTTTAGACAGCGGAGATCTTCGTATTTCATTTAAAAATGAGACATACAATTATTCCAGACGTAAAGCAATTCCAACAACATTATTTGAGAAAACAACAAGGTGGAAGTCTACCTGGTTTTCGAGGTGCACGTATTCAGAAAGGTTATGGCATTGGAAGTTTTTTTAAAAGTATTGCACGCTTTGCAATACCTCTGGTAAAACGAGGAGCTCAAGCTATTGGAAGAAGAGCTCTGCAAGCTGTAAAAGACGTTGGCCAAGATGTTCTGGCAGGGAAGAATGTAAAGCAAGCGATAAAAGGGCGTGGTTCTGAAGCCGTGAAAGATCTTGCTCAAAAAGGTGTACGTCAAATTACGAACCAATCAGGAGCCGGTCGTAAACGCAAACGGGTGAATTCTCCCATAAAAGCCAACACAAGACGTAAAACCATCAGTCGTTCGCAAACTGCGAAGAAGAAAACATCTGTGCCTACGGAAGCAAAGATCGGACCGTTTATAAAATATAAATCATGAGTCAAGCTTTTAGTGCCCTACATAAAGATTCGTGTGGGTGTGGAAAATCAGAATTAGATTTATTTGTAATGCCTGCTACTCAAGTAGAAATGAATAAAGGATTTTGGGAAGATATAGATCCAGTATCGAGCATTGGAGCTTCAGACACCATTGAGTTTCTGTGTGCTGCAAATTCTGATGTGTATACCGATTTAGCAAACAGTTACCTACACGTAAAAGCAAAAATAACCAACAATGATGGATCTAATATCGATGAAGATGTTCAAGTTGGACCTGTAAATTTGTGGATGCATGCTTTATTTTCTCAAGTAGAAGTTTACCTGAACAACAAACTTGTCACACCGTCTAGCACTGCATATCCCTACCGATCCTACATGGAAACTGTACTGAATTTTAGCAAAGACGCAAAATCATCTCATCTAACCTCAGCGCTGTTCTATAAAGATCAGGCTGGTCGAATGGATGTCGTGAACCCTGTAGCAGGAGATGCCGATGCAAACAAGGGTTTGAAACTGCGGTACGCTCATGCAAGCCAAAGTAAGTCTGTGGCTATGGAAGGAAGAATCCATTCCGACTTGTTTGCACAAGACCGTTATATTCTTGGTGCTGTACCAATCAAACTCAAGCTAGTGCGTTCGAGAAACCCATTTTCCCTGGTATCGTCAGCAGATCATCCTGACTTTAAAGTGGTTTTGGAAGAATGTGTATTTCGCGTTCGACGTGTCAACGTCTCTTCTACCGTTATGTTGGCTCATACCCATGCCCTTCAACGTGTCACGGCCAAGTACCCTATCAATCGTGTCAATTGTAAAGTGGTTTCTGTACCGAGAGGAAATATGTCAGGCAATCAACCAAATATATTTCAAGGCCCTCTACCTGATCGAGTGGTTATTGGAATGGTGGATGCAGATGCTTATAATGGTACCTATACTAAAAATCCTTTCAATTTCAAAAACTACGACATCACTTCTCTTGGTCTAACGGTAAATGGAGAACATTTGCCTGGAAAACCCCTACAACTGAAATTTGCTGCTGCGAGAGGAAGTAACTACGTGTCCGCTTTCCAAACCTTGTATGCTGGTACTAACAAGTTATTTCAAAATGATGGTAATGGTATTACACGAGACGAGTACGCCAATGGGTACACTTTATTCGTGTTTGATCTGACAGCTGATCTGTGCCTGAGTGATCATATTCAACCGATTAAAAACGGAAACGTATCGATAGAATGTCAATTTGGAACGGCTCTGACAGCAGCTATAAATATCGTGGTGCTTGGAGAATTTCAAAGCCTTATCGAAATTGACGCCAACCGCAACGTTCTGTGCGACTTTAGCAGTTAAGATGAACACTCTACAAATCCTAAACGTCCTGAAAAGTGATCCATTTACCAAGACCGTATTTAAAGACGTGTTACCATCGGATCGTCTACCAAGTCAGATACCGAAAAGACCTAGAGGTTTTATTCTGAATGTGGATTCTAGTAATGGACCTGGTACGCATTGGGTAGCAATTTATCTCACTTCAGATGGACAAGGGGAATTTTTGGACTCGTACGGACAAGAACCCGGATTTTATAGCAAAAGCTTTGAAACGTTTTTACGAGATCATACTATCAGTTTTACCTGGAATGAACAGACTTTACAGTCATTAGGGTCTCGCGTGTGTGGACAATATTGTTTATTTTATGCTTTACACCGATGTAGAAATATAGCCATGTCAACAATTGTTGGCATGTTTACTAATAATAAAGAATGGAATGACATGCTAGTTCGTGACTTTATGCGTAAATATTATTGTGTGTAATAAATACAAGACAATTATAATATGTTGTAAAAATATACTTTATTGTAATATCAAAAGTTTTACAAGGAATAAATTTATTTAACCCATTTATATGGATGTAAGTTTTTGTCTCTTCGTTTCTGTTTTTCTTTTGTTCTTTTTGATGTTGCGGGAGATGACGTCAGGGGCGGGGAGGTGTCTGAAATATCTTTAGTCTTATATTCTCGTACCATGCTTAAACGATTTTCATTTCTGATAATGCCTTCGGGAACATTCATGTTTCCTAATGCTTTTGCGAAAAGCTGCCATCCAGCAGGGTTGAAATTCTTTCGTTGACGTAGAGAATCGTTGACCAAGTCAACAACATTTGTACCCGGAATTGGTCGTCCTTTAAACACCATTTGTCCTTGGTCAGTCCATCCTATGAGGTCTTTATTCGCTTTAAGTTTCTTAACCAACTGTCGAGCTCTTGATTTCATTGTTACAGGTACACTTTCTAAAATGTCAGTTTCTATCTCTTCAGGCAACTCAGAGGGTGCAGCAATCTCTTCTGTATTCACTGATTCTTCAGGTTTATCGTCGTCAGCTATGGGCGTCGATACGACGTTTACACGTACGGGTCTACTCATGCGTTTATCGTAATAATTCAGGTAGCGTTGAAGCGACTGATCGTACATTTTCACTTTCTCGTCTTGTGTTATATCTTGACGTTTAAGAAGATTTTGCATTTCTGAATCTAGTTCATTCACCTGCGCTGTTAAAGGAGTGACCAAGGGTTTCTTTCGGTCTGTCATATGTTCTGGAACTAACACCAATCTCCTGACGTGTTCCATTATTTGGTTAAAAAACTCGCCAGTTGTTCAAGTACAGGAGCTAGGAGAAACGGTAGAAAACCTTCACCTTCTTGTAGAATGACTTTCTTTCTTTTTGATACGGGATGACGTTTATCAGCAACAAACTTGATATGATCGTTATAAGGGGCTAGTTTCCTTGCTGTTTTCGGAGTAATCTTAATTGTTTCACACCACACGTTCAAAAGACACTGTCTAATGGCTTCTAATATATCGTCGTCGGCAGCTTTTATAATTGCGTTTCGCAGTTGAGGATTACACTTTGCCAATACTTTTAAAACATCGCAGTTCCTTCTTATACAAGCAGACATGATCAAATGACAGCACTGTCGCTGACAACCCCCTTTTATACTCTGGGCTGGTACACATAGTGGGTGTCCGTCGGAAGGATCCCGGATCTTACTCGGATTTCATCGGGACAGGTCGGAGTGAGATCAACAAATAGGTAGGAATACGGCTCTTTAGTCGCCATCTGATAGGCTTGCTGAAAAAATTTGGTGTTGCTAGGATACAGTTGCTTAGCCAAATGAGTCACTTGACTAGCATCTCGAACGTTTTTCGTCAGACATAAATAACTGGCGTTAAGGGAAATGGTACGGTGATCTTTGATGAAATAGGTTTTGCACGATATAAATCACACTCAGATTCCCATGGTGCGATTTTTTCGTAAATAGTTTAGCGATTTCTGCGTCTTTCTCACCCATCATATCGTCAATTATAAATAGATTTCTTGTTTTGGGGTTAATGCTATCCAACATCGATTGAGGCAAACCTTGGATAAACTGAATCCCTGGAATTAGGGTTTCTATTTCAGCAAACGTATCTTGATATTCCGAGTAGAAATACATGATATTTTCTGGAACGGGATCTATCATAATTTGAACGTTGGCTAACAATTGTTTCACAAAGGATGTCTTCCCCGTCTTGGTCCCCCCAGAGACCATGAGCCCAAACGGATGTGTTAACTGTATGGAGTACATAGTCAAACTGAACAGAACGCTTGTGAAATCTTATTTATACCATTTTGGCCGCTTCGTACATTGTACTCGTTTTGTGTACTTAGTATTTCGAATAAGTCTGTGTAATTCGTTTAACAAAGTTTCTAAATCTATAGGAGAAGCTTTAGCTCGAATCAAATACGGTTGCCTATCTTTTGAAGAGAGTTGATGAACATTGGATAAATGATTTGCTAATCTTAATAAACCTTGCTTGCCACAGACAGGACAATCCTTACGCCTTCGAGGCATGATAACAAATGAACGATTTGAAAATGGTACTCAAACATAAATACTTTATATGGCCCTGGGGGCCTTTTTCGAGGCCCTGTGGCCCTATCGCTTGAATACACTCCCTGTCCCCTCTGACCCTCCACCCCCACCCCTAACCCCGGTGTTCTAAAAGACCCTTATTAAGCCCTTAAACCGCCACGCCAGAAAATTGACAATAGATAGTATTAATAAAAGATTTATTTACAAATACACACAAAATTTTTAAAATTATTTACAAACACACAAAGTTAAAATCCATAAGGTAAAGTATCAAAATTATCAACTATCACACGTTTATTATATACAACTCTATAATCTTTAGTTTCCCCCCTGGTTGACACACTCTTTTCTTTTCTTTCACGCACTATTTTATACGGAATATTTACAGACAACGGATCTACCACATCACACATAACATTAAGGTACACCATATCACACATGACATTAAAATTAACTTTCTGTACAGTTCTGTAATTGAGAGTGATCCCTCGCACTTTGCACACCGTTTTACCCGAGTTCGTCTCATACGCGTAATTTTTGGGCCCGCCGGACACAAATGTGGTGATGTGATTGCCGTCCAGTTCGTCAGTGAGCTCACCAAGGTAGGATCCGGTCGGCGGTTCCCATTCACCTTCCTTCGACACGTAGATCACAGAGTCTGTATCAAAATACAAGACTCGGCGATCCAACTGTTCCAGGACACCATAGAGCTTGAGACGGGCGTGGGCTGTCGTGAACGCAGCGATGACAACGTTTGTCTTCCCACTGGCTTCAACAAACTCGTCGACGTTCTCGAAGTGGACCTCAATCAGTTCGTCGTTGATGAAGTTGGCGTCTGTCACGGTGATTTTGTCGCTGGATAGCAGGTCGAAGTATTCGGCTGGATCTGAGATGATCTTGACCTGGGTCATGTTGGGACGCTGTGCAAATTTACCTATAGTAATATAAAAAGAAAAAAAGAAAAACATTAACCTCTGTGTAAACAACTGCATTACGTCTCCCCCAGGCCCTCCACTCACCCCTCCATTCACATTTAATATGTGTTTTGTTCGACTTACCCCAAAAAGAATTCAACATCAGCTTTGCCAGCGCCCTCAGACCAGGATTCTTGACAATCTGATTCGGATCCAGCTGAATACCTTCGTTGGCAGCATAATCAGCGATATACTGGGCCTTCTTCTCGTCGGTGTCGCAGTCTGCAGGGAAACCACTCGCCTGAAGAAGAATAAGGATAATAAGTCATAATTGATAAGTAACACGTGAAAAACAATATTAACATCTTACCTCTTGTTTGATTTTGAGGAACGTGTCCACGTAGTCTTTGAAGAGACCATCAGTGTGCTCGTGGAAATGCCAGACTTCATCGACTTTGACCAGACGATATCCCTTTTCCAATGCTTTTTGCAGCTCCAGGGTGACCCAGGTTCCATGGACAACTCGGTCGATGTCGGAATGGCGACATGGTTCTTGTTGAAGGGTATCAGCACAGGTGCGACATAACGGGAACATGAGTTTTCCTTGGGTGCGGTAAGGAAGGACAGGATGGTAAAGACTACGAGGAGGAAGGACAGAGCATTTCACTAAACCAAAGTATTCACTGACCGGTTTGAAATTTTCGGTGATGATTTCGGGATGGCCAATGGGATATTCACCGTACTTGTTGCACCACGGGTACAAACTGCAAAAATCTACGTAGTGGACTTTCTCGTTAGGCTGGGCTTCGTAGAAGAGACGAGTCGCATTGGTTCTTCCACCGAAGAAACCTTCTCTTGGCTGTAGGGGCTCGGAGATCTCGAAGTCGTCGAAGAACCTTTTCATATCAGGGTCTGCAGCGAGCTGACGGTCGATGTCGCAAGTCCATATCTCAACGACGTTGTACCCATTGTCCGTTAAGAACTGAACTTTTTCCAGGGTTCTTTGATGAAGTTCATGCATGGTTAACTCGTTGACAGGATTGATGGTATCCCTGGCATAACATTTGGTACAACCATGCCACAGACAGCCTTGCACCTCCCACACTGTGTTCGTTTCGGCGTTGTACCCATCGACGAGGTATTTCCCAATGCGTTGCTCTCCATGATTGCGGGCATGTCGAATGGCGATATTGTCACGCTGGGCGATATAAGCCAACATCTTCAGTGCAATCACCGACTGCTTATTCTCAGGTGTATAACCACAGGGTGGAATAACAGCGATAGTGTTCTCCTGTAGGAACGTTTTGCGAAAAACAAGATTGCAAGCGGAGGCGATGGTGAGGCAAGAGGCAAAAGGGTCCACATCGGTGACTTGACGGAACAACTCACGGAATTCAAGGCAACAGCGACGAAGGATGTTAACATCGGACTGGCAGTAGCTCAGGATGGCGGCTTGAAAGTCGAAGACATACTCTTGATTCTGAAGCTCGTTGTACCACACGTAAAACTTCTCTCGATCACCGGGACTCATACCATCAGGATCGTAGAATTTGGCTTCAGGAAGGGGTCCAACGTAGCTCTGGTTCTCAGCGCGGTTAAAAAAATGTGGAAAGTAGCCTTTCTGGAGTTCGGTTATACCAAACGTTTTTGGAAAGTCTGCCAAACGCATTGGAATAAAACATAACGAGTCTATAAACTTGATATTCCTTTCTGGCACGGAGAGAGACAAGATTTTGGCACCGCGGGTAATCACTTCAGGGACGATACCGTTCTTGTACAGGTACTGCAGGATAAAGTACCCGTCGTAGGCCTGAAAATTGTGCGCGATGAAGGTAGTGTTGGCGTTCTCCTTGAAGAGCCATTCGCAGAATTCCTCCTTGGTGTTTGGACCAGAAAACACGATCTCATCACCGCTTTCGTTCTGGACCACGCAGAGATTGGGAATGTGTTGTCCGTCGTCTTGTGTACATTCGAAATCGAAGAACATTAAGGTCTGGTCTCGGTCGTTGCTGCCGTTGTCATCATCCACAGCAACATCGTCGTCGACGAAATCGTTGCGTTGGCTTTCTTGGGCACGTTGCTGGTTCCTCTCAACTATGGGCTGAATATAGCACTGGTGGTTGTCAGGTTTCACGTATTTTTGGCAAACGGAGCAGCGCACTAGGCCACAATGATGGTCGTTGATACTGGCACGGGTCACTACGCGTTGACACCTTTGGCATTTTGTCAGGGAAGAACAGAGAGGTTTTTGTTGTCCAACTGCAGCTTTGTGGCGGGCAAAGCAGTCGTCGCTCTTGAAAAACCGATTGCATTCTTGACAGTATTTCCACTTGATAACAGGGCAGTTCTGGGTGTTGCACAATTTACAAAGGTCGCCACACGGATGGTCGGTGATCTTATCGTACCCTTTCTTACATCTATGGCAGTACTGTTTTCGAGCAAGGAAGGCAGGCATACTGGTAATCACGTCGTAGTGGTTATCGTGGTGGTAGAGGTACAGGTGTTTCTCAGCTTCAGGACCGGAATAAATTAAGGCGTTCAAATGTTCCTTAGATACGACGTTCAGCTGGTAACCAGGGAGGACAGCCTGGAACCTTTTGACTTCGGGGATCCCACAGGGACCCAGGGGGACACCAGCGGTCTCGTGAAGTTCGTGGGCTAAATGTGCTTGCAAATGACAACGTGGGTTGCGAATAGAGTTGATGCGTGAGTCTTTATCCAATTTTGCCTTGGCAACGACGATCGCCCGCGCACAACACAGGTCATCCTTATTCTTAATTTGCAGAAGACATCGTTTCTTATTCAGATAGCTCTGAAGATTGACTACATCTCGACGTTTTCCCGCACCACCGTGAGGCATTTCGACGTGGACGACGTTGACATTGACCGATTCGTCCAACGTAAACTGAGTGTTCGACTGGACGACTCTCTCCACAGCAGCCAAGAATTTCTCGGGGGTTAAGCGGTCTCGGGGTAGGAAAGGCAAGGAAATGGGACGGTCGAGTTGGTGGGAATTCAGGATAAGGCGAACTTGGTCATGAGGAGACATATCCGAAGTTAGACGATCAAACAGGTGCTGAAAAGCGCGGTTTAAAACACGTGTAACATTTGAAACACCATGAACGTTTAAAGGGTTGAACTGGATGGTATAATCCGTACCTAAAACATAGTACACTATCTTAACACATTTGACCAGGTCATAAGAATTAAAAGCATGGTAAACCTCATATCACACGTCAAACGGTCAAGTGAGCGCTTAAAAGCGCTGTTTAACGTGGAAACCACACATAAGGATTAAAAAACATGGTAAACTTTAATTTATTATCACACGCCAAACGGTCAAGTGAGCGCTTAAAAGCGCAGTTTAACGTGGAAACCACACGCCATGAACATTTAAATTCGTGAAAACTGAATAGTGTAATCGGTACCTGTGGTTCGGAACTTCCTGACGTTGACCTGCTTTATCGATTTGACGGTGAAGTAATCTTCGGGCTTCAGGCGTTTTGAGGAAGACTCGGTGTCATTGCCACGCTTTCTCTTGCTCCCTTCTCCCACTTGGTCTTCCAACTGTTCAGGGATATCGGGTTGTTCCTCGCCATAGCACAGAAACTCATCGTTGGCCCAATCATCGTTGAACAAACGACGTTCTTCATCAGACCAGTTAGCCATAAGGTCAGGAACTACATCTGCTGGTGTTTCGATCTCCCGTTGAAGTTCGTCGGCCATAGCGTTGGTCCAGAACACGATCCTCTGTTGAAGGACAACCCGCTTCTGCTCTTCCGTAAGAATGAACGACTCCTCCAAAAACTCCAAAGCACTCTCCGTCTCACAACTCTTAATCAGGTCAACAATATCAATCTAAAACGTAAAGGGAAAATTCATAAGTATACACTCAACTTTTATTTGATAAAAAAGAGCAGAAGGCCTCATAAGAATTTAAAAGAACAACTTACCGTTTGAGACATCTTAATCACAACAGAATAAATCCAATAAAACTTTCCAAACAACGCCAAAAACTTTCGATGATACTCGTACGAGAACAGAAATCGAATGAGACGACGCGACGCTGTACATTCTCTATGGTTACATCCTAAGATTGCCCAAACATGTTCTTTTGTTTCATTTGTTAATGAGTTTTTAATGAGTTTTTAACGAGTTTCCTACATGTGGCTTATGCAAATATCAGTAATTTTACACCTTATCATCCTCAACCGTCTCTTGAATATCGTGTTAAATACTCTACACTATGCAAATATCACTGCTCCTACCTCCTACGTGTGCACTGAGCCGCCCCGTAACTAAATAATATTTCGTTTATATACCGTCACATAAAATTGTTCCTACGGCTTTTTCGAATCATCTAAAATCTTAACTTCTTACGATTTCTTCACTTATAAACAAGGGTTTAGCTAGCAACGATTCTAGGATGATTGAATATTTAGGTGCTATTATAATATTCATCATATGCTTTTAATCTAAGTCTATACGAGCTCTGCCAATTCAGACACTTAGGCTGCTAAAAACTCTCTATACTCATCGAGACAAGGTTTCAGATAAAAAAAATATAAAGTGCCTCTATCAATTTCTCTTTAGTTCCTTGTAAAGAACGTCTATTTTGTTAAAGTTTACTGTACGCATGCTCTGTACGTATACGTGTCCCACAAGTGTTGGCTATAAGTAGGGTTAAGGGTTTAAATGAAAGTTGGTTTCTATTAGTTATAAAGACATAAGTCCAGTGCCTTTTACGTAACTTCGGAAATCAGTCGGAGACCAATCGGGAATGACGTAGTGAATACCAGGGGGGTTGAGTGACAGCTAGGGTTAGGGGGAAAGTTAGGGTTACTACGTCCCAAAGGAGTCTGAGAATGAATAAATAATAAGTCGGTATGACGTAGTGAAAACCGGGAGGGTTGAGTGAGATTAGGGTTAGGGGGTCATATAGGAGCACGAAACATAATGACGTAACGAGATTAGGGTTAGAGGGTCGCAAAGGAGCATGAGAATGAATAATTAAAAATTGAATATTTAATGAGGCGGCATCCCTTTGTGGTCTATATGGGGGGGGTATTACTACTGGCGTTAGTAACGTTAGTGGCGTTAGTAGCGTTAGTAGCGTTAGTGGCGTTAGTAGCGTTATTGGCGTTAGTAGCGTTATTGGCATTAATAGCGTTAGTAGCGTTATTGGCGTTAGTGGCATTAGTAGCGTTATTGGCGTTAGTAGCGTTATTGGCGTTAATATCGTTAGTAGCGTTACTGGCGTTAGTGGCGTTATTGGTGTTAGTAGCGTTAGTGGCGTTAGTAGCGTTATTGGTGTTAGTAGCGTTATTGGTGTTAGTAGCGTTAGTGGCGTTAGTAGCGTTATTGGTGTTAGTAGCGTTATTGGTGTTAGTAGCGTTAGTAGCGTTATTGGTGTTAGTAGCGTTAGTAGCGTTATTGGGAGTTAGGAGCGTTATTGGCGTTAGTAGCGTTATTGGTGTTAGTAGCGTTATTGGCGTTATTATTGGCGTTAGTAGCGTTATTGGCGTTAGTAGCGTTATTGGCGTTAGTAGCGTTATTGGTGTTAGTAGTGTTAGTGCATGGTGTTAGTAGCGTTATTGGCGTTATTGGCGTTAGTGGCGTTAGTAGCGTTAGTAGCGTTATTGGCGTTAGTAGCGTTATTGGCGTTAGTAGCGTTAGTGGCGTTAGTGGCCTTATTGGCGTTAGTAGCGTTATTGGCGTTAGTAGCGTTAGTGGCGTTAGTGGCGTTAGTATAGCCTGCGTGCCGACGCCCGATTTCCTGGAAGACACATTTTGTGAACTTTTCTGCTGGTATAATACTGTGTGTAAGCATGTCAGGAAACTTTGAAGTGAGAAACATTTCAAAGACACACACCTCTTGTTCGGGTTCTCATCCTCGATGATATTTCACTTGATAAATGAACATCGATCTAAACGACTGGCGGCATTGGCACTCCAGTTGAAATCTCGAAGGGGCGCGCGGCTACAAACCTTTATAAATAAATGAATTAAACAAGATACAATTGATTACTTCGCTCAGGTTGTCGTATGCCATAAATAAATACAATGGATCAGGTTAGTAATTACGGCACGACCTTCGACTTTGGCGCCGCCAACTCGCATTTGAGAGGTTTGCTTCGCTGTCGACGTAAGGCTGTCTGCCAGACTTTGTTTTCCTTCGAGTTTGTTTTCTTTTGAACTGGTTCTTTCTTTTGGCAATATAAAATTACTGTCTCGTCTTGTTTATTTTCTCAAATCTTGAGTTTTTACACGATGCTACTTTTCGGAGTTTGTTTTGTTTATATTAAAAGATTCCATGTTTATGTTTTCAGAAAAAGCACTGTCGCCAACATGCTTTCGATGCCCGTCCTTCGTTTGCAACGAAGGCGAAGAGAACCACAAACCCCACAAGTCCATAACAAGCCCACAACCGAAAACAAAACCTATTTGGTCGTCTGTCAATAGTTGATCAAAGTATACAAATACATTTGCGTAGTGTTGTTAAAGTTAATAATATGACTGTGACTGTCACAAATCTGAGACAAAAGATTATTTGGCCGTCTGTCAAAAATATTGGAGGAGAATCGACAGAGATCTCTGAATAGGTCTGATGTATGGTGGCCTAAGACTGCCATTCGGTTTTTTCATTCTTTATTCATATAAATTTATTTTAAAACCAAATAAAATATAAGTAAGAAGAAAACATGTTTATTTTGAAACTAAAATGAAAGTGAAAGCAAAATGAAAATGAAAACCATCTTAATTTTAAAATGAAAATGAAAATAAAAGTAAAAAGAAAATAAGAAAAATTATTTTAAATTAAAAATGAAGATAAAAGTAAATTAAAAATAAAAATATTTTGAAATGAAAATGATTTCAAAAGCAAAATTAAAATGCTCATGGCCTATGACTGCCACAGTATACCAGCATGCTTTGGGGTGCAAAGCTGCAAACATGGCCGCCACTTGGAAGAACTTTAAGGAAACCATGAAAAATAAAAGGACGTGTAAGAAGAAAGCGCCTTCCAGTGATATTCTGAAGAAGGAGGAAATCATTATTCAGCGATTAAGTGCCGAGGTTTCTGGAAAGGCACAAAAGTATTCCCGAATCGGACCAAGGGAATTTGTCCCGTACGAGTACGAAGAGATAACGCTCGCCAACATACAGGAAGCCTGTAAGAAGCATTTTGCGTCAACAATGGGAGATGGCATGGTTTGTGACATCTTAGCTGGCGAACAAGGTCCATCTTGTACATCATTAGATCACATCCCCGACCTCCGTGTTGTTCATATACGCTTTGTCGAAGCACAGGGCGCGAGCATAATTTTAAATGAAGTCCGAAGGCCGCTAAAAAGAAAGCACACCGATGGCGCTAGCACGGTGAGTACAAGGTCATTACCTTCAAAGCAACCACCAAGCCCAAGCAAAGCTTGTCCAAAAAGTTTATCGGTGCTTGAAATGCTGAAAATGGGAAAAGTCATCATAGAAAAGTCTACCGAATCTATCGAACTATTTGCTTTTGACATCAACGAAATGGCATGGTCTGGCAATTCAACAGCAGTGGAATTTTCAATTGGGAAAGAGCCAATTGGTGAAGGAGCATTTCGGGAAGCATTTAAAGCAACCAGCAAGCATGCCGACTTTCTTGGCCGAGATTGGGTCGTGAAAAAGTACTTGCAGGTTGCAGAAGATACCATCGTAGAAACAAACCAGACTATCGAACAACATACCATGAAAGTCATACAGATGCACATGCTTGCCAGAAATTTTGCATCGAAGTTGGAACAAGAGGTTCAAAAAGAGGATGTTTCAGAGTTGTATGGGAAAACACTAAAGTTCAGAAAGATTTTCATGGGGAAAATGGAAGGTGACAAATGGGTCACCATTGAAGAATTTATCGATGGAGATTTTACAAAATACATCAACAATAATGGCCTGGTCTGTGGTATTGATTCCGAAGTTCGAAAGAAATGTGAAAATCTGGCCCATTTTTCATATGATCGTTCAAACAAAGAAGTTATGGTGCTCGATATGCAGGGCAGTGGATACTCCTTGTTTGATCTGGAAATTGCCTCAACAAATTTAAGTGATGGGGATGAGCTGCTCTTCTCAACTGGGAATTTGTCAACAATGGCAATAAACAATTTTGTTGGTAATCATACTTGCAATGACTATTGCACGTTATTAGGATTGAGTAAGTTGTAAATAATCCCCTAATTTGCCAATTGCATTTTTATTCTGAACTGTTCTAGGCTGATAACACATGCATAACTTGATTATTTTATATGTCACTACTGGATATTTCCACATATTCACCCCCTGGAAATTCCACTTTTGATTTACTTCATTCACCCACCCCTCCCCTTATTGGATAAGAGACACACAAAGAAAGACACTTTAGATTTATTACTTCAATTCATTTTACTTGTTCCTGTTCTTGTTGTGTTCACGGTTGGCACCTTGATCATTAGTTAACTGTTCAATGTTAAAACATTTTAATAAGCTAATTTTGTGATAAAATTTATGTTCAAGCATTTACTGTCGTGGCAATAGAAGAGTTCCTAAAATATTGTTGCAACTCATTTACTAGTCCTGACCAATTCATTTGAAGTTCATTGAACAAACTTCTGCTTTGAATTTGATTGGGTTCTGATTCATAATCCTATTTCCTATTGGTTGAACCAATTCAAATTTTAAGAAGTTGTCCAACAAACTTCATCAAATAAATTTGTCAGGATGAGCAAATGAATTGCAACAATATTATAGGAACTCTTCTGTATGTACATGGTGTACTCATTACATAAATTCTAACTGGACACTCTTCAATTGGATGGCAAATTAAAGTTGTCTTTTAAAAACAAGTATGCTTCTTTACAGTCCTTGGGCTCAATGTCTCCTACATCAGGGACCAACCTCTCACATTCTGTTCGAAAAGCAGGTTCAAGGTAATCATCGTCCACAGTAAGAACTCCTGAATTTTCAGCAGCTTCTTGTAACTGTTCCTCTGTGACAGGTAAACCTGTTCATTACAAAAAACAACAAAAATAAAAATATCACGATAAAACCTTCATATACTATATGTATTCATTCACAAAGCATAGGCATGAAGGGGGTGCTACAGTCTTCTTGCATGTACATACATATGTACACATGTAAATATTATAAAATCCTGATTAAAAGCCTCCCCCATTTTTAATACCAGCCCCTCTCCAACGTAAAGGCCCACCACTCTATCAATCTGGTAATTAATGGAAATTATTTTGTTTATAAACCCTCCTAGTTATAGGCCCATTGGTCTGATCAATCAGAAACTCAAGATCATAACTCAAACCCGTTCCAAACCCACGAACACCGCACGCTTTTAAGGCCAAGAAAGTGAAGCGTCCACATAAATATTTGAAATGCAAATGACTGTAATGACTGTACTTTCCTGTCTACCCTACCATTCGCCGTGTAATTTTTCATGAATAACATCTCGACGTTATGAAGATTTGCGAATGAAGGCCAACGTCTTTAGTACATGTATTCAGAATTATTCAGCTAATATTGTTGTTGTTAATAATAATAATATTGTTAATTAATCCCCGCATGTAGCAAGATTCAGTCAACCAGATTAAACAAAAAAACGACGAAAACAAAAGCAACCAATCCGATTACGGTGCCAAGATCTGGAGAAAGACCACGTGATCTGGAACACGATTATCGACGGCGCCTCGCAGACCCCGGTTTTCCGGGTAATCGGGAAATCGGGCGTCTGCACGCAGGCTAGCGTTAGTAGTGTTAGTGGCGTTTTCGGCGTTAGTAGCCTTATTGGCATTTTAGGCGTTATTAGCCTTAGTGGCGTTCTAGGCGTTAGTAGTGTTAGTAGCGTTAGTGGCGTTTTAGGTGTTATTAGCGTTAGTGGCGTTCTAGGCGTTATTAGCGTTATTGGGGTTTTGGGCGTTATTATTATATGGCACAAGTTACTTCCGGTGAAATCGTGTGTTCTCATTGGCTGAGACGCGTCACGTGCCGGTCGATAATTTTCCGTAATCGACCGGTCGATTACGGATTTTGGCAGACATGTTTTTGCAACTAAACAATGAAAAATCTCGGGCTGATAATTTTCCATAATGACCGCGCTCTCGGTTAATAAGAATTTAGTAGCGCTTTAGGTGTTATTGGCCTTTCAGGCGTTATTAGCCTTGTTGGCGTCATTAGAGTTATTGCCGTCATTAGCGTTATTGCCGTTAGTAGCGTTGTTGGTGTTAATGGCGTTATTAGCCTTGTTGGCGTTATTGGCGTTAGTAGCGTTATTGGTGTTAATAGCGTTATTGGTGTTAATGGCGTTATTAACCTATTGGCGTTAGTGGTGTTATTAGTGTTATTGGCGTGAGTAGCGTTATTACCGTTAGTATAGCGTTTTAAGCGTTATTGGGTTTAGGCGTTATTGGACTTTTAGGCGTTATTAGCGTTTTAGGCGTTTTGGGCGTTATTGGCGTGTTTTGAGCTTTTGGCGTTAGTATAGAGCATTGAACTCTAAATAAACTGGAACGACAACTCGCTTGCACGTTTTAAAGCCAACATGGGGGCCGCCATGCACGTCAACCCCAGTCCCTTTTACTGTATAACCGAGAGAAAATGAAGCTGAATTTGTTGAACTGGGTTGCAAAAACAGCTTCAAATCAAAGAAAAACTAGACTTGTTAACCACTTTTAGGCTTAAATCAAATTGCAATATACCGCAGAGTAGGTGAACACTGACATGAGTAAAAACAAGGAAAACGTACAGTAAAAATATAAGCTCTCAAATGAAAGCCAACAATACGCAACCAAAATTGCCATTGGTTTGGACAAATATAAAGAAAATACATATGAAACCCAGGTTTAAAAATGAAGAGGTTGTTTATAAAAACAGTTGGATTTTAAATTTCTCAATTTTCAGTAGGAAAGAAACAACAAAATGCACTTTACCGTGTGTTATTACAGTTCGTATCGAAAAATGTCAGATTTAGCATTTCCACAACTGAAACCTGAGTTAAAGCTATAATTTAGCGTTATCTTATTACTAATTCTTGGCAAGACAACCTTCAAACGTTTGAGATAACAAAGAAAAATAAGAGAAACCTGCATTTTCCGTAGGAGTTTCGGACTCGAATTTTGCTTTTGTTCGGCAGATATTTCGTCATTCAATCCATTTTCGTGTGTAGAAATTGTTCAGGTACAAGGCCCAATACATACTATCTTCTTCGTTGTCATCTATAAAAAAACTTTAGGTCTAAAAAATGTTTTTTTCAGCGAGTTTTCAGTTTTTCATTGTGCCCCTCATAGGTTCTGTTGACGTCAGACGTGCAATGGCGACCCCCAGCGGCCGAATGTTTGACTTCACCCAATCATAGGGCCTGTCCTATGGAGTTAGCGTTCCAGTTTATTTAGAGTTCAATGGTATAGGGTCATCAGACTTCACGTTAGTGGGCTCCGGAAAACGGTTACAAAGGGTTACCTGCATGACCTTTTCCGTTCTCGATGGCGAAAAGCTTTAACCTAATAAAATCGCAAAGACTTATTGAACTGAAACTAAACGAACTCAAGCAAAGCAAAGCAAACTTACTGTGTATTTAATCTAACGTATATATTAGAGATCTGACGTTTTAAATAGCCTGACCATGCGGTGATGTCTATATCCCAACTAGTAATGGTTGTCAATAACCCAATGGCAATGAAAATAGTTGCGAAATGTCTGTGATCAATTGTGTCATTAGCCTCATTCAGTTATAACCAGCTCACTACTTAACAATTAGATAACTCGCCCTCGTTTTCTATGAGCGATAGTCAACTCGGCAACTGCCAACAACAAATGTTCAACATTATTATTTCGGACACATTTCCTTGTCCCATACGGTAACAACTGATCGAAAAGTAAAGTTTTCTTGCATAATTTAGGGGGCGATTACATGGACCGGGCTGGCCCGGTTAACCGAGCTAGCCCGCTTAACCGGATGAATTTACGAAACGATTACATGGAGCGGGCTAGCCCGGGATGATTTCAGGTCGAAATTCGCAATTATCAAGTAAATAAGGGCAAGTAACGTTAGTTTTAATTCATTTTTACACTAATTAGTCTATTATTTATTTTGTAAGCCCATCGTTAATAAAAATATTGTTAAAGTCTTAGCTAACCCAAGAAAGCGTCTTCACGAAGACTAATTAAGTTATTAAATCTTCGATTTGATCACGAAACACACAAACAACGTTGATGTTCTATTTCAGTTCCTTTCAGCACTATTTATTCACACAGTCAAGCAAACGAACGCGTATCGAAGCGAGTTCAACAGTTTTTCAGCCCGGTTTGCCGGGATGAAAACGATTACATGGACATTTTCATCCCGGTTAACTGGGCTAGCCCGGTTGCGACAACCGGGATCCCGGCAAACCGAGCTAGCTCGCTTGCCATGTAATCGAAATGTTAAAACAACATGCGTTTTATATATAAAGCGGGCTAGCCCGGTTAACCGGGTCAGCCCGGTCCATGTAATCGCCCCCTTATACACTGGAAAAATTGAACATCTTCCATAGTATGTAAAATTCTTGTAAAAATTCATTTACGTGATTTTTACATAGTCTGTAAATTCTGACATGATGTAAAAAGTTTGTAAATTTGATTTACATAAGTGTAGTGATCATGGAAATTCCAATACTGGATTCTCCTTCTATTGTCGAACCCTGTAAATACGTTGTAAATATATCAGGAATCAAAGCATGTAAATATATTGGAAAAAGCATGTTGTTATATACCAAAGACTTTCGTTTGCCAAAGATGAAATCCTACTGGTCAAATCGTGGTCACGTGTTGTTCAACAAACTCAATGTTTCTTTCTGCCGAGGGAAACATTGCACTGTTTCCCTCTGACGTCAACAATGAAGAGGGAAACAGTGCAATGTTTCCCTCTGACGTCGCTTTAATCATGCGTTGTTCACGTGAATACACGATTATTGCATCAGATCAAGAACTTTGGACTCTTCGGGCATTTTGAAAACAAGAGCTTGTTTCGAGCTTGTTTGGTACGAAATAGTCCATTTTCCGAAAGAAAGAATTTCCATACATATCTTCAAAGAAGGTCTGCAAAACACTTGGAGAAATTTAAAGCTGTTCTTAGTGTTGAGTCTGGTGTATTTGTTTAGTTGAATGACTTGAATTGAAATTACGAAGACGAACTTCAAAGTGTTTTGGTAAGTCTTTTCGCCGTTTGCATGCAAGTTTCAAGGGAGTTTTGTATTTTGTATTTTAAAAGTCTTTGGTATATAACAAAACGCTTGTTGACTTTTGCCTCGAGAAACATCGAGTTTTACGGTCCCTCAGGCTTCAATGTCACCCTCGGGCTAAAGCCCTCGGGTGACATTGAAGCCTTCGGGTCCGTAAAACTCGATGTTTCCCTCGGCGCCAGTCAACAAGTGTACATTGTTATATACCAAAGACTTTCGTTTGCCAATAATGAAATCCTATTGGTCAAATCATGGTCACGTGTTCTTCAACAAACTCAATGTTTCTTTCTGCCGAGGGAAACATTGCACTGTTTCCCTCTGACGTCAACAATGAAGAGGGAAACAGTGCAATATTTCCCTCTGACGTCGCTTTAATCATGCGTTGTTCACGTGAATACACGATTATTGCATCAGATCAAGAACTTTGGACTCTTCGGGCATTTTGAAAACAAGAGTTTGTTTCGAGCTTGTTTGGTACGAAATAGTCCATTTTCTGAAAGAAAGAATTTCTATACATATCTTCAAAGGTCTGAAAAACACTTGGAGAACTTTAAAGCTGTTCTTAGTGTTGAGTCTGGTGTATTTGTTTAGTTGAATGACTTGAATTGAAATTACGAAGACAAAGTCAAAGTGTTTTGGTAAGTCTTTTCGCCGTTTGCAAGTTTCAAGGGAGTTTTGTATTTTGTATTTTAAAAGTCTTTGGTATATAACAAAACACTTGTTGACTTTTGCCTCGAGAAATATCGAGTTTTACGGTCCCTCAGGCTTCAATGTCACCCTCGGGCTAAAGCCCTCGGATGACATTGAAGCCTTCGGGTCCGTAAAACTCGATGTTTCCCTCGGCGCCAGTCAACAAGTGTATATTAATAACCTCGAGAAAACTATGTACAGATCCTGTAAATAAGATAAAGGTTTAAGGGGGCCCTAATAAAACCATGTAAAAACTCTGTAAATGCAAGTAAATGCAATAAAGGGGGCCCAATAAAACCATGTAAAAACTTTGTAAATGCAATAAAGGGGACCCAAAAAATCCATGTAAAATCTCTGTAAATGCAATAAAGGGGACCCAATAAAACCATGTAAAAACTTTGTAAATGCAATAAAGGGGACCCAATAAAACCATGTAAAAACTTTGTAAATGCAATAAAGGGGGCCCAATAAAACCATGTAAAAACTCTGTAAATGCAATAAAGGGGACCCAATAAAACCATGTAAAAACTTTGTAAATGCAATAAAGGGGACCCAATAAAGCCATGTAAAAACTTTGTAAATGCAATAAAGGGGGCCCAATAAAACCATGTAAAAACTCTGTAAATGCAATAAAGGGACCCAATAAAACCATGTAAAAACTTTGTAAATGCAATAAAGGGGACCCAATAAAGCCATGTAAAAACTTTGTAAATGCAATAAAGGGGGCCCAATAAAACCATGTAAAAACTTTGTAAATGCAATAAAGGGGACCCAATAAAGCCATGTAAAAACTTTGTAAATGCAATAAAGGGGACCCAATAAAGCCATGTAAAAACTTTGTAAATGCAATAAAGGGAACCCAAAAAAACCATGTAAAATCTCTGTCAATGCAATAAAGGGGGCCCAATAAAACCATGTAAAAACTCCGTAAATGCAATGAAGGAGACCCAATAAACCATGTAAAAACTCTGTAAATGCAATAAGAGGACCCAATAAACCATGCAAAAACTCTGTAAATTGGATAAAGAAGGCCCAAAAAGCCATGTAAAAACTCTGTAAATGCAATAAAGGGGAACCAATAAAACCATGTAAAAACTCTGTAAATGCAATAAAGGGGACCCAATAATACCATGTAAAAACTCTGCAAATGCAATAAAGGAGACCCAACAATACCATGTAAAAACTCTGTAAATGCAATAAAGGAGGCCCAATAAAACCATGTAAAAACTCTGTAAATGCAATAAAGGAGGCCCAATAAAACCATGTAAAAACTCTGTAAATGCAATAAAGGGGACCCAATAATACCATGTAAAAACTCTGCAAATGCAATAAAGGAGACCCAATAATACCATGTAAAAACTCTGTAAATGCAATAAAGGAGGCCCAATAAAACCATGTAAAAACTCTGTAAATGCAATAAAGGAGACCCAATAAACCATGTAAAAAGTCTGTAAATGCAATAAAGGAGACCCAATAAACCATGTAAAAAGTCTGTAAATGCAATAAGGGGACCCAATAAACCATGTAAAAACTCTGTAAATGCAATAAGGGGACCCAATAAACCATGTAAAAACTCTGTAAATGCAATAAAGGGGACCCAATAAACCATGTAAAAAGTCTGTAAATGCAATAAAGGAGACCCAATAAACCATGTAAAAAGTCTGTAAATGCAATAAAGGAGACCCAATAAACCATGCAAAAACTCTGTAAATGCAATAAGGGGACCCAATAAACCATGTAAAAACTCTGTAAATGCAATAAGGGAACCCAATAAACCATGTAAAAACTCTGTAAATGCAATAAAGGGGACCCAATAAACCATGTAAAAAGTCTGTAAATGCAATAAAGGAGACCCAATAAACCATGTAAAAAGTCTGTAAATGCAATAAGGGGACCCAATAAAGCCATGTAAAAACTCTGTAAATGCAATAAAGAAGGCCCAAAAAGCCATGTAAAAACTCTGTAAATGCAATAAAGGGGGACCAATAAAACCATGTAAAAACTCTGTAAATGCAATAAAGGGGACCCAATAATAACATGTAAAAACTCTGCAAATGCAATAAAGGGGACCCAATAATACCATGTAAAAACTCGGCAAATGCAATAAAGGGGACCCAATAATACCATGTAAAAACTCTGCAAATGCAATAAAGGGGACCCAATAATACCATGTAAAAACTCTGCAAATGCAATAAAGGGGACCCAATAATACCATGTAAAAACTCGGCAAATGCAATAAAGGGGACCCAATAATAACATGTAAAAACTCTGCAAATGCAATAAAGGGGACCCAATAATACCATGTAAAAACTCTGCAAATGCAATAAAGGGGACCCAATAATACCATGTAAAAACTCTGCAAATGCAATAAAGGGGACCCAATAATACCATGTAAAAACTCGGCAAATGCAATAAAGGGGACCCAATAATAACATGTAAAAACTCTGCAAATGCAATAAAGGGGACCCAATAATACCATGTAAAAACTCGGCAAATGCAATAAAGGGGACCCAATAATACCATGTAAAAACTCTGTAAATGCAATAAAGGGGACCCAATAAACCATGTAAAAAGTCTGTAAATGCAATAAAGGAGACCCAATAAACCATGTAAAAAGTCTGTAAATGCAATAAGGGGACCCAATAAAGCCATGTAAAAACTCTGTAAATGCAATAAAGAAGGCCCAAAAAGCCATGTAAAAACTCTGTAAATGCAATAAAGGGGGACCAATAAAACCATGTAAAAACTCTGTAAATGCAATAAAGGGGACCCAATAATAACATGTAAAAACTCTGCAAATGCAATAAAGGGGACCCAATAATACCATGTAAAAACTCGGCAAATGCAATAAAGGGGACCCAATAATACCATGTAAAAACTCTGCAAATGCAATAAAGGGGACCCAATAATACCATGTAAAAACTCTGCAAATGCAATAAAGGGGACCCAATAATACCATGTAAAAACTCGGCAAATGCAATAAAGGGGACCCAATAATAACATGTAAAAACTCTGCAAATGCAATAAAGGGGACCCAATAATACCATGTAAAAACTCTGCAAATGCAATAAAGGGGACCCAATAATACCATGTAAAAACTCGGCAAATGCAATAAAGGGGACCCAATAATAACATGTAAAAACTCTGCAAAAGCAATAAAGGGGACCCAATAATACCATGTAAAAACTCGGCAAATGCAATAAAGGAGACCCAATAATACCATGTAAAAACTCTGTAAATGCAATAAAGGGGACCCAATAATACCATGTAAAAACTCTGTAAATGCAATAAAGGGGACCCAATAATATACAATTATTGGATGAGGTTGAGCATGATATCAAGAATTATCAAGAGGCCTTGATAATTCTTGATATCATGCGCTAACCGAATTCAATAATTGTTTTATTACACAATTATAAATGTAGAAGCCTTCAGAAAGTTTTTTACCAAGTTAGGTATAATTTGGTAAATATTCATACCGTCTTCAGTTCGAGGTTCGCTAACTTTTTTCGCTTTCAAATACAATTTTCTCTTTCAAACACCGCTTTAAACTCTAACAGCTCTATGTGTAGCTCGCTTGTTTTTTCTTGGTGGTTTTAGCGTCAACAAAACGTGCAAAATCCGCCGGATTAATCCGCTTCTGATCTTCACTCCTAAGGACGGCCGCCATGTTTGTTTTGTTCAAACCGCTGGCCAGCGCGTCATAGCTACAGATAATTTTTGATATTTTGTAGGTGGCAAGACATCAAGAATTATCTGTAGGTTTTTAGCCAATCACAGTTGAGAGCGTATCAGTATTGTATAATAATACCATGTAAAAACTCTGTAAATGCAATAAAGGAGGCCGAATAAAACCATGTAAAAACTCTGTAAATGCAATAAAAGGGACCCAATAAACCATGTAAAAACTCTGTAAATGCAATAAAGTGGACCCAATAAACCATGTAAAAACTCTGTAAATGCAATAAAGGAGGCCCAATAAAACCATGCAAAGACTCTGTAAATGCAATAAAGGTGGCCCAATAAAAACATGTAAAGACTCTGTAAATCCAATAAAGGTGACCCAATAAACCATGTAAACCATGTAAACCAAATGTTTTCAACCGCTGAGAAACGGTGACGTGCTTGCGGGCGCTTACAAAAAACCGCGCGGGAGTGTGTGTAATACAAGATTAGTAGATTAATACTGTATAAAAAGAAGATATAAAAGGACGGATTGAAATCATACAGAGGGAATTACGCCTTAAGAATGACAAGAAGAGATCGTGCTGTCCAACAGTAAGATTCTGTACGTAGTCAAAAAGAAATATAGAGGATACTTGAAAGCTAGCGCTGAGATAGCCAGGGTATCAGGCTAGCGCTGAGACTGAATAATAAAGTAGACTCTAGTGCATCACTGTTTATTTAACAATTAGATAACGAGCCCGAGTTTTCTATGAGCGAATAGTCAACGAGGCGAATTAAATAACTATATTAAAGCCATAAAAATATCAAGTTGAGAGCGTCTGATGCGATATTTTGCAGAAACGCCAGGCCTAAGTTACTAATTAAAAGGGATTAGCCAATGGGATTTTTGCGTACATTCTGTACGCATAAATCCAAAAAGTTACTGCTTCAGTAGCAGGCTCTCTTTCAACTCTGCCCACTCCGCGCCCGTGCCTCCCAGAGAGCCTGCTTCGCAGGCTAGGTCCAAAGGTCAAAAGAAACTAGCGTCAGCGCGTTGTATATATATGTTATTTACCGGCTGGAAGGTCCGTATAGAAAAATATTTGCCCGAGGTCTTAAAAAAGGTCCGAGGCCGCAGGCCGAGGGACGTTTTTGAGACCGAGGGCAAATATTTTTCTATACGGACCGACCAAAACGGTAAATAACGTATTTATTTTTTTGTTACATAATTAGATAAATTAAATTAATTATAATTGAATTAAGTTGCGTAATCGAGATGACGTTCACGTGATATTCAAAAGTCCAAAGTTTATCGTTCGACAGTAAACAACTGCCGACATGCAGTCTGACAGGGAAGCTTGGAACCTCTTTTGTGATTAAAAAACAGTCAAAACTTGAAGATCTAGTTACGAAGGGAAGTCAGAATGGATTCCAAGTGTTTTTAAAGTTTAGTTGATAAAGATTCTTCGTCGTTCTTCTTCGTCGCTTGCTCGTTTTTGGCTGTTCGCTTGGAAAATCGCTTTCAATACTGGCTAACTGCATGCAAATTTAAAGTGGCTCGTTCGAGTTTGAGGACGAAAATGTTTGTAATAAGCCATTTGTAACTTTTTTCAAAGACATGACACGATGAGGTTGGCATGTGGAAAATATTTGACTAAAGGGTAAAGACTTGTAGCGGTTTTGTTGAGTATATAGTTGGACGACAGAAGAATGACAGTAATAGTATCAAAAGGTTTCAGCTTCTCATGGTATGTTTTTTATATATACTTCTATATAGTTTCATTTACTGATTCAAAATACTGTGTTCACAAGTTTATGTATGTTTTGCCTACTGTTTTAAACTGTTTTTATACGTCGTTGAGTACTGACAATACTTTAAAACTTTATAAATTTTGCTTTATCACAGTTTTCTCGCGTTCTTTTAAAATTCGTTGTTTTCACACGAAGTTGTCAAAGCCACTTGGATAATAAAACTCATTTGCATCCCCGTAGCTCTCTGTTGAATATATTTTTTCTGTGGCAAGTGAAATGACAGAGTGTAAAAAAAATAAACCTTTTTTTTGTTTGTTTTGAAATCCGCAGCGGTCCGTATCGGGGTCCGTATCGTGTGATACGGACCGCTTGCCAAGCCAATCAGAGCGCGCGAATCAGATGGATACTGGACCGCAAAAAAATAAAATGGGATATATGTTTTTGGCGCCTTGGCGGTCTTTTCGCTTCGCTTCAGCAAGTTTAATCGCAACGAGAATATTTTCAAACGCTTTTGTCTTTGTTTCCGGATTATTCAAGCGTTACTTTGGTATCATGGCTTCGTGAAAACATTCGGTAAGTGGCCATTCAACCGTCAAGAGTTCTCAAGTGACACAGATAGCTAAATTCGACCCATTTCTCGACTCCCGTAGGTTTGATATTTCATCAGTGTGCACGAATATATTTCGATGGCATGGACATTATTAGTAAATATTATTGCTTACAACTCTATTAAATCCACTAATATCTATAGTAAATATTAGTAAATATTATTGCCGTTGTCCCTAAATCCAACTCTAAATCCACTGTTAATAAATATGTATAGACAATATAGTAAAATACAACTATCTTTCTTAAAAATATAAGCTTACGAATGCATCGAAATGACAATATTTACCGATAATTTTGGAGATTCAAGCAATTTTAGTCAGTAAGTCGAAGGTAAAGTTTATGCAAACTAATAAAGGCTCCCATTTCTTTTGTCTTTATGATTATCAATGAATTTTTTAAGTAGTATTAATATACAGTACACCGTTTGTTACTCATAACGATAAAACGAGCTACCATGTGTATGAACCTGCGACCAATAAAACGTAGAGATATGCATGTGGGCGGATTTGACAGCGAATTGCATGACACGCGTATTCAAAACAAAAATTTGAATATGCATAATCATTCATTATCGTCTAAAGGTATTCAACATCTAGAAATAAACATGCAATAGCATGGATATGGGAACCATACAAATCTAGAGATTAGACATCAGAGTCAAGAATGTATTCATTCAAACGAAAACGTTGTTTATTAATATTGTTAAGCACCAACAGGCGAACAATAAAATGAATGTATAATCATTACAATGGTCTTAATTGCCAACTGTGTGTTTGTAATAACAATAGAATTCATATCAAGTTCATTTAGCACAAATATCTTTTCAAGTAAACACTACCTAATTGGCATTAATGTGGTGGAATATTCCTAACACGCAGTGTCGAGACATGAAAGGGACTCAGCACTTTGTTTAAACAATAAGCAGTCCTACACGAACATATAAATACGGAGCGTGGTTTGTGTGCATCTGTAGACTACGCAGTCGGTACAAGGTGTAGGTACGTGGACATGTTCAGGCGTAATAGAATCGGACAAGAACACAGACAGCGAATTGTACAAGCTTTTGAGAATGAAGACGAAGACTATTTACTCGTTGCGGATACATTGGGGTATCATACATACGGGTATCATGTGTCATGGGGGCAACACACTAGCCTTTGTTGTCCGTCTTTACCAACTATTTTACTGTGTTCAAAATGTATTCATACATCTATTTTAACGCTAATTAACAAGTTAAAATGGAAATCAATCAAGAGGAATCGTTAACTTCATGTAATATGAAGGAATCGCAGAATACTTCGAGCGGTTTAAATGCGCACGACCAGGAATATGTTCACACCTCGGGATCGAAATATAATTTGCAAATATCAAATCAGAAACGCTTGGAAAATTGGATCTTAGCGCTTAAACTTCGATATTGGATTGACTTTGGCAATCAGAAACAATACAATGTTGAATGGCTACGAAACGTGGATGATAAAGGAGATTTGGTGGAGATAGCAATCAAACTATTTAATTGCAAAGATGACGAGCAAGGCAATTTGCTATTCTTAATAACAATTTGTTTAGCCAATAAGTACGGTGGCCCACAACGGCAACTTCAAATGTGTGTGTTGGTGATACAAATGTGTGTGTGTGTGAACACGAGTTGCTGCAAATACGTGTGTGAAACGAGTTGCTGCAAATATGTGTGTGATACGAGTTGCTGCAAATATGTGTGTCATACGAGTTACTGCAAATATGTGTGTCATACGAGTTGCTGCAAATATGTGTGTCAAGAGTTGCGAAGTTATCTGCATATTCATCAGGTGGTCGCTATTACAAAAAATACAATTTACTCGCACGCTATTCTATAGAAGTTTTTTTTTTAATTTAGATATATCGTACAGCATTTAATGCTCTTTCATGTAGTATAAGTTCTACTATTCCACAGTCGCATAAACCCATGAACGACTCAAGCAAGCCTTAAACAAGTTGATTTTGTCTAAATTCTATATGTCGAGAGTGCGGATGGTAAATGGTAATCTGTCGACAGTCGATCTTGACTGAAGAGTCTTCTTTAAAATTGGTTGTGAATGTTGCTCCGTCATGTTGGATGCAACACTAGTGGCTTACATAAGGAGAGAGCAATTTTTAAGCAGCGAAATGTTGCGAGGTTTGTTGACCATTTGATTAAACGCGAAGAGTTTGCCATATTTATTAACTCTCCACAAAACGCCTTTCACCTTTGAAATAAATTAATTTGATAACATAACATTGAAGTGTGATTGTATTTAGTATGCCAATTTATACCAAAGAACTACTCACCGGGAAAGTAAAATAACTGTGCACCCTCTCGACGTATAGAATTTAGGCAAAATCAACTTGTTTAAGGCTTGCCTGAGTCGGTCATGGGTTTGTGTGACTGTGGAATAGTGGAACTTATACTACATGAAAGAGCATTAAATGCTGTACGATATCTAAATTAAAAAAAAACTTCTATAGAATAGCGCGCGAGTAAATTGTATTTTTTGTAATAGCGACCACCTGATGAATATGCAAATAACTTCGCAACTCTTGACACACATATTTGCAGCAACTCTTTGACACACATATTTGCAGCAACTCGTATGACACACATATTTGCAGTAACTCGTATGACACACATATTTGCAGCAACTCATATCACACACATATTTGCAGCAACTCGTATGACACACATATTTGCAGCAACTAGTATCACACACATATTTGCAGCAACTCATATCACACACATATTTGCAGCAACTCGTATGACACACATATTTGTAGCAACTAGTGTTCACACACACATATTTGTATCACCAACACACACATTTGAAGTTGCCATTGTGGGCCACCGTAAATAAGAGTATAACTATTCAAGGGAAATACCGCAATCTATGGGAAGCAAACGAGTTCGGAAAATTAAAGTCAATAGTATCTGAACTGTGTTCTTCAGACAACATGGATCAACCAACAGTTAACCAGATGTATACCAAGGTGTTTCATGATCAAGATGAGTCAGATCATACATTGCCATTGGACCTCGAAGGAGTATCGCTAGATATATACGCAGACTCCGATGCTGAAAGTGATGCCAAGCAAGAAATGTCGGACTCTCAAGAGGAATGTAAGCCAACCTTGAAAGCAAAGTCCCCACGTAAGCCACGCTACAAGGCAAGAAAGATCTATTCAACATATGCTCAAAGTAACCGCACACCATCTAGAAACATTAAACAGCGCCGCGCTGAAACTCATTCTGTGCCCACATCTGGTGAACAAAACCAAGATATTAAACAAGTTTTAGAACATATTACAACCTTCAATAACCGAATGGATGACTTAGAAAGCATTATCGCTAAATTAGATAAAATTGCAACGGAATCGGATTTTGAAATAAAAAACATTAACAACACGTTATCCGTATCCAGGGAAGAACTGTCAGAATCCCTAAACAGCTATTTAAACCATGAATTATCAATTATAAAAACAGACCAGAGCAGTTTTAAAGATGAAATAAACGAGAAAATTCTAAAAACGGAAAAGGAAATGAGTCGACTGCGGGGTCGTGTGGGTTCTCTTGTAGAAGAAAAAAGCAACCTTTTAAAGAAAATTAAAATTCTTGAAGTTAATAACCAGAAACTGCAAGATGATCTATTAACACTTACTAAGGACAAGGAGCAATACCAATGTAGTAAAAGGGACAACCATGAACCACATGTTACAACGAGTTCTCTACCCGTGAACCTTTCAGTTATGTCAGATGAGCTTAAAAATGAAGAGGAGGATAAGGCAGAGAGTGGAAATTCACAAAGAAACAAGGACATAGTCGAAGCGGATGAGAATACTCCAGATAACTTAAACGAGTTTGAAACTAATACGACGGCAAAACTGATAGAGAGTAAGGAAAAAGCCAACACTGCGTCACAGAACCCACAACAAAATGGAAGGAAAGAAAGACCAGAGGAAACGATTCCCGCTTACGATTTTGTAATGCTATGTGATTCCAATCGTAGATACTTGGACATTCATAAACTGTGTCCAAATAGTAACAGCAAAGTTATTGCATCCAGTACATTTAAAAGGGCAATTGAAATCCTAAATACTCCGAAATTTACTGTTAATAAAGGTTTATTAATAAACACTGGAGTAAATGATGTCGAACACATGTCAACAGAAGACATTAGCAATGATCAAGTGCATTTAGTCAACACCGCAACTAGAGTATTCCCAGAGAAGAAAATCATTTTATCCAGTATTACTCCTAGAAGAGATAGACTTGACCAGAATGTAGCTGACGCTAATAACGGTATAAATGAGAGAATTGAAAATGTACCCAACGTGTTTCATGTCTATAATGGAAATCTCAGAAATGACAGGTTTTTTTCATGATGTGAAACACTTAAGTAAGAGATTGGGTATTCCAAATTTGGCAAAGACCGTCAAGAAGGAGATAAGATTGGCTTTTCAATCTACACAAAGTCAAGAGAATGATCACATGACAGCACCAATGAGAAAACCCCCTATGCAAGATCAACCAGGAGATGCTCAACGAGAAATCAAGACAACCACAGTCACACCCACTACCGCCACGACAGATGAAATACAACAGCAACTCCAAAATGTGACAAACTTGTTGAACCATCTAGTCCATTCTAATGGTATTCTTAGCCAACAGCAGCATCAAAGGGTAATGTATCATCCATTACCATTTTATAACCCTAGATTAGTGTATAATCAAGCATAAATATCATCAATAGTTTTTCATAAAATTTAATTCAAAATAATGGCAAAACAATTTCTAAAAATTGGGGTTTGGAATATTGAAGGTCTGTCAGGAAAACTGAATGATACAGATTTCATTTCAAAAATAACAAAATTTGATTTAATTTCACTAGTAGAGACCTAGTTGCCGCATGATCACACAGATATTAATATCCCCGGTTTCTATTCATTTTCTAAATGCAGAAAAGACTCATCCCAAAGATCACATAGAAGTTCAGGTGGAATAACTATATTAGTTAGGTCATGTTTGAAGAAAGGTATTAAAATTTTAGATAAGGATAGCGATGAAGAATTTGTTTGGTGGAAATTGGATAAATCTTTTTTCAGAATGACTCATGATATTTATTTATGTACAGTTTATATACCTCCACAAAACTCTTCCCGTGAAATAAGAATTGATGTTGATCACTTTGAACGTCTTCAGGAAAAAATTTACAAATTTTCAGGTTTGGGTAAGGTTCTTATTTCTGGAGATTTTAATGCTAGAATAGGTACACTTGATGATTTTATTAATGACTCATTTTTTGAAAATGAAAATGAAATTGACATCCCAGTTAAAATTGAAAAACGCTGTTCAAGAGATATACACATAAATTCTTATGGGAGATCTTTAATAGATTTATGTATTGGCAATAATTTGATCGCACTAAATGGTAGAACCAAAGGAGATTTCATTGGTCAGCTCACTTGTCATACTTATAATGGAGCAAGCGTTGTTGATTACGTTATCGTGTCACATGACCTTCAGGCATCTATTATTAATTTCTCAGTTGGCAATGCTAATGAATTTTCCCACCACTCTTGTTTATCCTTTGTGTTGAGAGTAAATATTCCTAAATATTCAGAGGATGATATCAACATGACACCCCACCCTACATCATTCGTGTGGAACGCAAATATAAAAAATAATTTAAGAGATATTATCGATTCAAATGAAGTCCGAAATAAATTGGATTCACTATTCTCTCAGACATTTACAGAAACATTATGTAATGTCAATTCTCTGGTAAAGGAATTTACTGAAATATTAAGTGATTCATGCCGAAGGGTATTTTCCATTAAAAAGCAAAGGAAAATAAACAAAAACAAACAAAAACAAAATCAAAAATGGTATAATGAAAATTGCCATTTACTTAAAAAGAATCTCAGAAATTTGGGTAATTTACTTACAAAATATCCTAATGATACATTTCTAAGACATGCCTTTTTTTCAAAAAGAAAGGAATATAAACGTTTAATTAATTCTTTGAACGTTTTCATGGCGATAAAGTAATATAAATAAGTTTTGTGGAAACACCACGTAAAATATTTCTTTGCTAAGCTTTCGGCCTGTTGACTCAGGCCTTCATCAGAGCAATGACAACAAGTTGTTGGCTCACGTCATTTATAAACTAAGCAACTGATCAGTTAAATCACGTAAGAATACAATGGCGTATCACGTTAATTTTATTAATTAGAAAACAAAATCAAGAATGTTCTCCGAATAGGGCACGCCACGTGCTATTTAATGGCTGTTTCTCCTGAGAGATAGTGTGATGTTTGGCGATCTCAATGGATTCTCTCGTTCTTCGCGTGAAGTATTGCTTGTCGCTGGCTAAGAGTGATGACTCTTCCCACTTAACACGATGGTCATACTTCCAAGCGTGTTTGGCAACAGCAGACTTTTCTTGTTGCGCTTTTATGCAACATGTCTTGTGTTCCTTCAGGCGAGTTGAGAGATTCCTTCCCGTTTCTCCGATGTATACCAAGCCACACTCACAAGGAATGCGATACACTCCAGGCTTAGATAAGCTATCCACTTCATCTTTATGTGTGATAAGTACCTTGAACAATTTATGTTGACTACTGTGAAATACCTTCATACCAGCACGATTTAGAATCCTCTCAATCTTGTGAGATGCTGGTCCGATATACGGAAGAGAAACTGAAGGTGGTTCTTGCTGGGGCTGTGTATTCGGCTCTGGATGTACTGAAGGAGTCATAGAAGCTTGAATCATCTTCCCAGGAAAACCGTTGTTAGTTAAAACCAACTTAAGGTGATCTAATTCTTCCTGAAGATGTTCTTCGTCACAAATTGTTCGCGCTCGATGAACGAGAGTTTTGCACACAGATGATTTAATACTTGGATGATGGAATGAAGTGTAGTTAAGGTATCTGTCAGTGTGTGTTGGTTTTCGATACACAGTATGACTTAAAGTCCCATCTGATTTAACGGAAAGCCAAACGTCCAAGAATGGGACAGATTTGTCTTGATTTTGTAATTCCATAGTGAATTTGATTGAAGGATGTATGCTGTTAAGGTGGTCAAGAAAATTAGACAAAGCATTCAAACCAAGTGACCAGGTACTTAGCGTATCATCAACATAACGTTTGATTTTGTTTTCTAATTAATAAAATTAACGTGATACGCCATTGTATTCTTACGTGATTTAACTGATCAGTTGCTTAGTTTATAAATGACGTGAGCCAACAACTTGTTGTCATTGCTCTGATGAAGGCTCTGATGAAGGCTGAGTCAACAGGCCGAAAGCTTAGCAAAGAAATATTTTACGTGGTGTTTCCACAAAACTTATTTATAATATAAACGTTTGTTAAAAAAAACCTAAAAAGGCAGTTTCACAGTTCTGTGTTAGATAAAATTGAAGCTTTGGCTAACAGTAATCCTAAAGAATACTGGAAGTTGGTTAACTCTATTAAGACAAATCAAACCTCTAAAATGTCTGACGAAATATCATCTTCTGAATGGTTTGAATACTTCAAAAATTTAAATAAAAATGTAGGTCTTTGCACTGAGGGGTCTAGCACTGAAGCTCAAGTTGTTAAAGATTTCACTACTTGGGCTACAGGCAAAAATGACATCCTCGATCAACCTATTTCAAATGATGAAATATGTAGGATTTCTAAGAAATTGAAGAATAAAAAGGCCTGTGGTAGTGACCCTTTGTCCAATGAAATCATTAAACTATTCGTGCAAACTTTACCATCTTACTTTGTAAATTTGTTTAATGTTATTTTATCAGAGGGTGTATTCCCGTCATTATGGTCTAAAGGATTCATAGTACCGATATATAAAACAGGTAATACGGATGACCCTAATAATTATAGAGGAATTTGCATAAGCAGTTGCTTGGGGAAATTTTTTACATTATTTATGAATACGCGGCTCAATGAATTTGTGGAAAAGAACAAAATCATAAACAAGAGCCAAATAGGATTCAGAAAGAATTGTAGGACCGCAGATCATCTCTTGGTTTTAAAAACCCTGATAGATGTTTATAAATCAAAACGTAAGCCTATTTTCGCTTGTTTCATTGACTTTAGAAAGGCTTACGATAGCGTTTGGAGAGAAGGTTTGTTCTATAAGCTAATTACAAATGGCTGTAGTAAAAAGTTCATACGTATTATGTTAAGTATGTACTCTTCGGTGAATACTTACTCCATTTTTTAATGGACTTACTCCATTTTTTAAATCGTACGTGGGAGTAAAACAAGGGTGCAATCTTAGTCCCACACTCTTCAACATATTCATAAACGATATACCCAATTTATTCACTAACTCATGTGCCCCAGTTAAACTTGGTGATATAGAATTCAATTGTTTACTTTACGCAGACGATTTGGTTATCTTATCCGAATCAAAATCTGGATTGCAAAATTGTCTTACGAAACTTCAAACATATACGCGGAGGTGGAAATTAAACAATCTTAAAAAGTCAAAAATTTTATTACTTGGAACAGCGGCTCAGAGACGTGCATACCTAACATCAAATTGGTTCTTTGAAAACATTATTTTAGAACAGGTAGAAATATATCCATATCTAGGCATCAATATTCATTGTACTGGTAGTTTTAAACAAGCTCAAATAATTTTACATAGTAAAGCATTACGAGCCTATCACGGTGTGCTTAAAAGTCTACCAAATGTTGAAAATATTCCAGTGAAAGCACTCCTAAAGCTCTTTTCAACAATGATAGCTCCTGTCTTACTATACAATTGTGAAATTTGGGGACCGTATTTATTAGGTAAAGTAAATTCTTTCGATAAGTTTAAAAGTAAGATTTTTAAAATCTCAAATGATATTGAGAAACTCCATTTAAAGTTTTGCAAACGAATTTTAGGGGTTCATTCAAAATCAACAAATTTAGCCGTTTATGCTGAATTAGGGAGAATGCCTTTAATTATACAAATATCCACTATTGTAGCAAAATTTTGGCTACGTATCAACAACCCATTATTTAACGATACTCTCGTTGGTAAAGCGGGGAAAGTCTGTATGGATCTAAATTTACAACCAGTATCTTTTACAACATATTTGCTGGAATTGTGTGATACAAAAGTGAATAACTTTAAAAACTTTACTATACCCCAGAAAGAGTTGGAAAATTCTTGCCATTCTTTAAAAAGTAATTTAAAAGGACACTTTGTTAACTATATTGGAGAGAGCAGATTCAACAAGGTGGAAACCAAGGCAAGCTCAGAACGTTCTATTGTTATTACAAACACACAGTTGGCAATTAAGACCATTGTAATGATTATACATTCACTTTATTGTTCGCCTGTTGGTGCTTAACAATATTAATAAACAACGTTTTCGTTTGAATGAATACATTCTTGACTCTGATGTCTAATCTCTAGATTTGTGTGGTCCCCATATCCATGCTATTGCATGTTTATTTCTAGATGTTGAATACCTTTAGACGATAATGAATGACTATGCATATTCAAATTTTTGTTTTGAATACGCGTGTCGTGCAATTTGCTGTCAAATCCGCCCACATGCATATCTCTACGTTTTATTGGTCACAGGTTCATACACATGGTAGTTCGTTTTATCGTTACGAGTAGCAAACGGTGTACTACAGTAGGTACATGTATTTAATATTTGGTGTTGGTATATTTTATAGCGTGAATCTGATGCAAAACAGTTCTTAGTAAAACATGATCTGGAGGCTTTGATTCCTGTGATTGTGGATGTCAACAAGGTTAGTGTTTAAATGCATTTATATCATTGAGAAAATTGACAAACAAGCATTATGACAGATACATAGCAATATTATGTTGTAAGGTTGTCTTTTATTGCTGGTGTGCATCTTACGTCATTACCGCCAATATGTTGGTTGACTTTGACAAAAGATTTTCATCATCTGCAATTACTATATCATCCAACATGGCGAAAATATCTTTGTCCTTCGAATCTCAAGGGATTAGTTGCACACCACCTATAATCTGCAATAATTTTCTTATGTAATTTTTCTAGTTTAAGACTGTTGAGCACCTACAACTGCTTGCAAACAACCTTGAGATGGTGAAGACCATGGAAATTCCACTATGTCATGTTCTTCAAATAAATGAAGCCTTGAAAACACTGGCCTCAGGTATGCTGAACATTTAAGTGATTAATTAGTTTTAAAACCTCAAGTACTGTAGAAATGGTTTTAAGGGGGCATACACCTGAATTATGTTTATTTACGGTGTTGATAGTTTGGTGTGCTTTGTCTCATGAAGTATTGAACCAAAGTATGGACAACCATATATTTTCTGAAACTACAGGAATTAAACAATAATTACATGTATACTAAAGCTAAATTGACTTGGATTATTTACACCATAAATTACATTTGAGGTGATCGATTGTCAAAATGGCCTCACCCAGTATAATATTATTACAGAATCATCCTCAGAGAAACATGAGAAAATTTTTCATGATTTCTTACACTGCTAAAGTCAACCGAAAAATTTTTCGGTTGACTTTAGCAGTGTAAGAAATCATGAAAAATTTTCTCAGTATAATATTATGTTCTCAAAATTTTAACTCCACCAAACACATCACCAAGTTTTATCGAAAACACTTTTTAAAGTGTTTGGAGGTACTGTAAACCTAAAATATGATGATGTGAATTTGTAGAATCTTTGTCTCTGTTGCCATAGCAACAAAAAGTAAATAATCATACAGTTTCTGAGTCCACTGACAATATTTCAAAAACTGCCTCCCCCTTCCTAAAGTACCATCATAATTTTGTTGCAAATAAATTATATAAAATAACAAATGCTGAAAATTTCAGATAAATTGATTAAAAACTTTAGGAGTTATAACAATTCAAAGTTCGTAATGTGCAAAAAATATGATTTTTCAAAAATCCCATTTAAAGTCCAAGAAAGTCAAAAATTAATTGTGAATGAATCACAAAAATAGTTTCTTTGACAAAATTCAGGTGCATTGCCATTTTAAGGACAGGTGCACGCCGCTGCTACATGTAGTTCTCTTCTAGGGATGACCTCCAAAATGAATGCAATTAAAGCACAAATATTAATAGAATGTTCCTTTTTAATTTCAGGGGATTGTCAAGCAGAAATACATCTACCAGTAGTGAACCCATCAACAAGTACTGGTACAATAGCATGTGGTTCAAAACCAGTGTTGGCAGATGTTGAGGATGACAATGTTACCAAGAAAGCATCTGAAGTGCCAGCTACTAAAGAACTGGTTAAAGAGCCTGTTAAAGAGCTAACAAAGAAAGCCTTGTTGGTCTTGGCAAAAGAACACATGGGAGCACAGGTTGCTAATTGTAAGTTGAATGACTTCCATGCTGTGCTCAGCCAACTGGTTAATGTATGCACCAAAGGAAACAAGGTTAAAATACTAAAAATTTATCTGTGTGGTAGAAATTTATGTACTGTAATGTCTGTCGTGCCATTACCGACCTTGCAGACCTGGAAATAGTTCCAACCTTTTTTGGATCCAACGCTAAGGACCAAATAATTTCTTTGAAAACACGGTGGTTGCACTGCATTTAACTAAAACAATCATTAAAAACCCTGTGCCTAGCAAAATCCATTGAATTGAAACTTTGATATTTCATCACTTCCATGGTGAAATATATGTACATGTATGTGAAACATAGAATCACTGCTGACAGACTGAACATTGCCAAGCTTCTGTAGTTTCTGTAATTCAAGCAAAAGTGATATATACATTATACTGCAGGCCAAATTGTTTACACTGAGATGGATCTCAAGTTTTATTTAACTGTTCACATTGTACATGACTGGGCTCGCTTTACCTGAGCAATCGGTCTTGGATCCATCTCAAAGTGCAGCGTGCACAGGTCCTTTCAAACAACTTGGGCCAAGGTTGTTGGCACTTGCCAGCCCAAAACTTTCTTACAACCGAAATACTTTCTGGGATCCTCGTTTCGAGAAAGGATTTTGGCTGTAAGAAAGTTTTGGGCTGGATTTCCTGGTCTGACTGACAGTATAATGTTCATTATATATATATACATAATGTTCATTATATATTTTAATTATTAATAGAATACACAATTTGGCACTGGTTTAGTGATGTTTACATGCCCATGAGCATCTTTAAACTGGCTAGGGCAACAGCAGCATACAACGTTTTTAGGGACTCCACTGTATGTTATTAATAAATATTTCTTACTTCTCTTTCATTTATCTCTTAGTGGCAAGGAAACAGAGGAATGAAGGTGTCTTCTGGCACCACTTTCCAGCAGGCACAATTAAATTGTAAGGTAGTGTCTGGTATATTAGAAAACGAGGACGTTAAACAACTCTTTGGGACTTACAATGTGGAGGGACATGGAGTTGTGGTTCTCAATACCGAAAGGGCAAAGGCATTTATTGGGCAAAAGCTTTGTCATGCCAGAAAACCAAGTGCTTATACCTATATTAATAAGGTGAGAATAAAAATCTCTCATAACAGGCTATCAAATATCATGTTTTGCAGAACCATTTTACATTTAATGTCCAATTGGACACCTACATACTGTACATGTATATACACTCAGGTCAGGCAAACTATTAAGCATGGGTGAGTTCCATCAGACAGAATGTCCAATGGTTTCCTATGTGTTGGACATAATTACCGAAGAGGGTCAGACAATGTCCGCAACCCAGCGCTCGAAATAACAGGGTGTCAGGGGTCAATGACCCCCCACTTTCACGATTTGACACCCCACCCACCCCCAATCACTTACGGGCAGTCAACTTGACCACTCAAGTTTTAACGAAATAAGGTTTATGTCATCACTTTTCCTGCACTCTTTTATAGTTCAAACACAGGGGGTAACATAAACCATTCCAGCTGAAATCTTCAAATGCATTTAGGACTCAAGGTTGGTTTTAAGCCAATTTATTAATGCTGGTGTAAAGTTTGCTGAACTTGTGCAGTGCCGCTTTGTCGCTTGTCGAAAAACAACTCACTAAAAGGCACTTGATTAATTGTTGAATACAGAAGCCCGTCAGTGTCTAGTCGAAAATGCTAACTAGTTACTACGCATTTAAGGCCGTCATACGGTTCGACTTCCCCCAAATCTCACCAAAAAAGTGTTCAAATATTTTTTGTTTCACTTTCTGTGCAAATCAGGAAATGAACGCTTTTGTGTATAATGTACAAATTAAGAGGGGAAACTGGTTGACCCCCCAAATTGTGTATCTGACCCCCCAAATTCATGCTTCAGCAGTCATGCTGACCCCCCAACTTCCTAGCGTTATTTCGAGCGCTGGTGCCAACCATAATATAGCTGAGTAGTACAGGTAAATTATTATATGGTTTGAACCCAGGCGTACTTACATTTTGCAGAGGAGAGTCATCCAAGTTAGTGAAGTCTTGGGAAAGACTGTTGATGGTGGTGGTAACTGATAGTTTGAAAACCTCAGTGGTGATCGAGCATCTTCAGCATTGTATGTAGAGTGTTTGTCATCCATAAAGCAATGACGTAACCACCCAGATAATGATACATGTATAAGGTAGGCTAACCTGACACTCTACACATTACTCTGGAGATGACCACCACTGAAGCTTTTGAAACTTCTGTCACCACCACCATCAGCAGTCTTTCTCAAGACTTCACTAACTTGGACAATCATTCTCTGAAAAATGTAATGATAATACAGCTGTAATAATTATGACTAAACTTCACAGCCTATGTTGTTTATATTATCAAAGGGTAAGAAAGATAGAATAAGAAAATGTAAAACGATGTCAAATTCATCTACCTGGAAAGAACAAAAACAGGTACAGGTATGTTTCAACATTAAAGTTCTCTGTTGTGTTAGAAATGTAGTTAATTGTTTCAGGTACCTCCAAAAAAATGTGTTGTTTCAGGTGCCTCCAAAAAATGTGTATTGGAATAATAATTTTCTTGTTTTTGTTAAAAAAACATGGCAAGATTATTATCTTGTATATGGGACAAGATTTCCTTAACCCTTTATAGTCCATTGGCCACTTTTAGAATTTTATTCTGGCTAACGCCAGACGATTTTATTCAGCATACGGGAAGGTCTTGGGCTATAAAGGGTTAAAACAATTATATATTTTTCTTAAACACGAAGCAGTGCTATAAAAGGACTGCACCAGGCAGTTCTCACCTTCCGCTGTCAGTTACAGTACAGTAGCTGTTGTAGTGGACAGAGAGAGCTCGGAGTGTATTACACTCAGAACTCTTTCCACTACGATGACTATAAACTGACAACTGAAGTTGAGAACTGCCTGGCACAGTCCTTTTGTAGTGGGGCTTCATGTATAAAATAAGTAAAAATTTGAAGTGTACAAATGTACACGCTATATTCAAATTTGTTGTTTAACTTGAATAATTACTCATACTTTCCTACATAGCCTAAAGAAGTTATTCCTGCAGTCTTAAAGAAAGATGATGAAATTGTGGGTGTGCAAGTTCAAGTAAGTTCGTAGAGTGTCTTTAATTTACTGGTGTGCATGTTATTGACATTACTGCAGGTACTACAATGCATAAGAGTCTGTATTAGCAGGCTATAATGCACAACCATATAGTACATGTACATGCTTTCTGCATTCAAATGTTGTTAAACCAATGTATGTGCACAATGTATGTAATGTAATGTGTACAATGTATGTAGTTTATTGCACAACAATTTTCGTAATTCTAAGTTACCAATACCTTAGATGTATTGAGACAATTCCTTAGAATGCACTAAATCCTTGTGTAAGGTTGCATTTACTATGCCTATTCAATAATTCAAAAACAAATATTTTCAAAATGGAAGCAATTTTAGGTCAATTTAGTGGCTTAACTACTAATGGCCAAACAACACCGAAATAACAACTGTGCAGTGTGATTTTTCTGTCCAAGACCAGGAATTTTCAACAAATTTTTGCTTCAGAAGTACATGTAGTTACTGACCATTATATAACATATAGTATTCAATTGTTTTATAGGGTAATCTACATGAAGAAAATGCAAAAGAAGATGGAGATAAAGAACAGGTATATTTACAATTTACATTACTGGTAGTACTATGGTTATACTTTAACAAGGTGTATACTCTTACTCCATATATAATATTAGTAGAAAATTCTAGTTGACTATTACAAATCCGGCATTCTGATTGCTCACCAACCATCGACTATTAGTGATAGGTCAATGGTAGTGAAACGAGCCAATTTTCAAAATCAAAACAATGAGGTACATCTCTTGCTCTGCCGACATTTCGAATGCATTTTTGGGCATTTCGAATCATCAGGGTGAGAATTAGGTTTAAGGTGTGATGTGTCAATTTAATAGTAGGTAATAGTATATAATTAGTATAGGAAATGACACGTTTCAAGAAGAATTAATGAAAAATTGCACTGTCACGTACAGTACACTCATTAATCTCATTAATACACTTTTAGTGTCAATATTTAAAAACAAGACAAGAAAAAATACAAAAAAATTTACTTGAAATGCTCAAGTGCGGACTGGTAAGCTTCGCTTATTTTATACCTACTGTAGCTACGTAACTGTACATTCAGATTATGATCATTGTTATGGCCTGTTTATATCCATGGATGGGACAAATAAATGGTTTATTTATATATTGGCCCTGTTACAGTTTAGTTGTGAAGGAAAACTTTGAATGTGAGATTTATACATTTTAAGGCCGGGACCAGTTGCAAAAATACAACATCAAGGCCTTTTGGGCATGAAACAAACCTGTGAATCGCAGGATTCTAGTGCAGTGCTCTGCCAACTGAGCTACGGAAGCTATTGGCGAGACCTTGGCCACAAATTCAGTATACAGTAATATAATATTATTATTATAAGTAATAACATGACTTGAGGGAAATTAGCGATTAAATTTCCCGCAGTCGAGGGAAGATTTGTAAAAGTCCTCGGGCCGCACCTCCGCTGCGGGAAATTTAATCGCTAAGTTCCCGAAAAGTCATGGTATTAGTTTGTAATATTATGATCGCCGAGGAAAACTTTGAGAATCTTACCGACAGGAAATTGACATGGTTGATCACAGAAGTTGCATCTAATTTTCCCGTGCATGTTGATGAGGGAAAATATATGCAAGCGGGAAATTTAAAAGAAGACAAAGGATTTCTTTGTCTTCTAATTTTCCCTAATCAACATGCTCGGGAAAATTAGAAGCCAAAGAAAAAATTTCCCTCTTGCATGAGCAATGAGGGAAATGCGAGGTTTACATTCCCTCGGAGAACAAAAGAATCCGAGGCGATCATGTGATGCTAATGCCATGTGGACAAAAATTGATTGATTGATTTTGTCGTTAAATAGATTTCTTCTGGTTCAGCTGTTATTGTGGCGTTGTTCTATATGAAAGTAAATTCTCTGAAAGAGGTCAAGATGGAGACCCTAAAAAAGCACTGTAAAGCAAAAAATCTCCAAGTTGGAAAAGGGGCCACAAAAGAAGCCCTGTGTTCTCAACTTGGAAAACTTATTTTTGACAAGAAGTATGCAGGATAAATGTACTTGATATTATAAAGTATAATAATCTAAGGTTTTTGTAAATACAACTTGTAGAAAAACAAGTGGGAAATTTGGTTGGTACTTCATCTACCCCTGATCACAATGTATCAAGATTGTTTATAACGTATCAAGATTCCCACAATATTTACATCAGTCGTATTTCTATCAAATGTAAATATATTTATATCATATTTATATCGTATCGTAATTTATAGTTGTATTTATATCAACGTAAATATAATGCAATTTCTTCCACGTTTTCATCACCTTCTTGATTGTGCACTACAATTTGTTAATTTCCATGGTTTCCACAGTTTTACATATCTCACAATTTTTCCGTGGTTTTTTTACAGGACCTCTCCAATTTATTTCCATAGTTTTGACAGGATCTGATCAAATTATTTCCATAGTTTTTACAGGATCTCCCATTAATTTCAGTACATATTACATGATTTGTTCCTTATATTTCCATAGTTTTTACAGGATCTGTAGCATTTATTTCCATAGTTTTTACATAATCAATCCTATTTATCCCATAGTTTTCACATGATCAGTCCTATTTATTTCCATAGTTTTTACATTATCAGTCCTATTTATTCCATAGTTTTTACATGATCAGTCCTATTTATTTTCATAGTTTTTACACGATCAGTCCTATTTATTTCCATAGTTTTTACATGATCAGTCCTATTTATTTCCATAGTTTTTACATGATAAGTCCTATTTATTTCCATAGTTTTTACATGATCAGTCCTATTATTTCCATAGTTTTTACATGATCAGTCCTATTTATTTCCATAGTTTTTACATGATAAGTCCTATTTATTTCCATAGTTTTTACATGATCAGTCCTATTATTTCCATAGTTTTTACATGATCAGTCCTATTTTTTTCCATAGTTTTTCCATAATCAGTCCTATTTATTTCCATAGTTTTTACATGATCAGTCCTATTTATTTCCATAGTTTTAACAGGATTTGTCACATTTATTTCCATGATTTTGACATGATCTCTCCCTTTTATTTCCATGATATTAACAAGATCTCTCCCATTTGTGTGCATAATTTTTACGGGATTTGTCCTATACATTTCCATAGTTTTTACATGATCTCTGTAATTTATTTCCATGATTTTAACAGGATCTGCCGAATTTATTTCCATAGTTTTTACAGGGTCTATCACATCTATTTCCATAGCTTTTACATGATCTGCAGGTTTCTAATTAAATTCCCATAGTTTTTACACCATATTGACAATATAAAGCTTTTTTATTTACAGTATTTTTACATTGTTTTTACATACGATGGAAAAATTTACATACTATGGAAAGGTACATTGATCATGTAAATTATGATTTACAGTAAATTGACATACATTTTACATACTTTTTACATACTATGGAAGAGGTTCGATTTTTCCAGTGTATACATTGGTTTTCATGTACAATATTGAAATAATATATTTTCACTCATCTGATATGTAAAAATGACAAAAAGTTGAAAGAAACATTCATTTTAAAATGTAGTTTACATCACGAAATATTATTAGTTATCAATGGCAAACGCAATTTTGAAATGTGTTTTGTTTGCAGATATTTCGTTTTAAACGAACACAGATAAACAATTTAACGATCTTACCATTAATAACTTCCATTCTAACCATTTTGTAGCCGTATTTATTTTCTGTAGAGTTTATTGCTTCGCGTAAATGTTCAATTTCTTCTGTCATTTTCCCACTCCATTTATAATTTCGGCGCCATTGTTGTTTAACAGAACAACCGCTGGCCACCTCTTCTCCGTACAAATGTCTCGTTACCTTGGCAACTAGCTGCTTAGCGCGCTCATCGTGCAGTCAAGCGGGAAATTAGAATCCTTCCCTGTGCTATTCCGGCTAATGGCAAATGCATTAGATGTTTATTCCAATACAAAATTTAAAAAAGATACGGTTGTTAGTAGCGAGCATTGTTCAAATTTTATTAAAAGATCCGATGTTGCATCAAAGGAAGTTGCCTTCTCCGTTCACATTCCGTTCAAACAACTGAAAAGTTGGTACGATAGAAAGCAAACTGTGTTGAACGACTACACTTATGTACAAATACTGAAGGTATTTATTGGCAAAGAGTATTCTTTAAAGATTCTGGAGAACTGTTCAAGAGTCGAGAATGCTTACGTTTAAATTGCACGGGAGTAGCAAAACAATTTTTCGGGAATCATGGAAGAAGTCGGCAAAATCTACTGACAAAGATAAAGAGTATAGCTGCTCATCGAAGAGTGCTTAGTACTGTTGCGTTGGTGAGTGATCTAGAAAGCCAAGTATCACGGCTTCAAAGTGTCAATACTTTTATTACTCGCGATAATAAGGTTTTAGACCTTAAATATAAAGAGGTATCGACACTGGTGAGTCAAATCCAAACAAAAGTTGACAAGGCTACTATTTGACATTGACAAGCTAAAAAAGGACAACATCGAATTGTACAAAGTCATTGAAAAAATCTCCCCCCCCCCCCCCCAAAGATTCGAGGATAAGGAGGAAGCATTTTTAGAAGTAGGAAAAAGGCAACAAGATCGAAAGCTTCAAACTCTGGCAACAAGGATTGAGCAAGCACTGTGGTTTAGTGAATCTTTTGGGCTTCGTTTGAACAGTGTGAACTTGATTGACGACTCTGGAAAATCTCATTGTCTATCTTTTGTTGAGAAGGGACTAAAGTCTTATAAGGAACTCCTAAATGAAGAGCAGCAAGACATCCAGCAAGTTTTGTTTATAATGGATAAATTTTGCATTGGTGAAGCTGCATTCCATGAGCTAACTTGTTGTCCAAGGGGAGGGAGCAACTTCCTACCTGGTAAAACAATGCAAGGATGATCTTAACAAGCTTTTCTATATTGAAAGAACTCCTGGAAAAGCAAATGGGGCATCTCTCAATTTTGAAGATGAGTTGAGCCATGTAATTGAAAATCTGGTAAGATCTCTGTTCCGTCATTTATTAAGATTAAAATAAAATATCAGGTACCCATCAGATATGGCAGAGCTGGGTGGATAAAAGAATAATATATTTATGAGAAAGAATTATTTCATTATTTTAAAAATTTTCCAAGTGGAACATGTCCCAACGCCAGTTTTTTAGCATTAGCCCCCCCCCCCCCCCCCCCCGCACAGACACACACACTTGAAATTATTTATTTATTTATTTATTATATTTCGCCATTAGTAAATAAACATACAAAATACAAATCCGGCAGCGATACCACTACAGCAGCGATACCACTACAGCTTACGCCAATTACTGTGGGCCAGTGTAAAATAGAAAATAATAAATGGATTGTATTTACATAAATATGCAGATTAACTGGTGAGAAGAAGGAAAAAAAAGGAAAAGGAAAAGAAAAAGAAAAAGAGAAAGAAAAAGAAAAAAGAAAAAGAAAAAGAAAAAAGAACAAGAAAAAGATAAAGAAAAAGAAAACTAGTAGAAAATCAATAAGAACAAGTTAGGGATTTCTCAAGGTGACGTGCAGAGTTACATTTTAGGCAGATTGACTTTCCAAGTCCGGGGGTCGTCTTGGTTATAGATTGTGTGAAGAGCGTTGTAGTAGTGTTCAAGTAGGGCTTTCTTAAATGAATTAAAAGTTAGAGTTTTTAGCCTTAAAAAGTCTGGTAAAAGTTCTGGTTACCCTGACCATAAAGGATCGTTCGTAAGTTACTGTTCTACATCGGTAAGGAACAAAACTTATAACATTGATATTGCTGACAGATCTGGTTTGCCGTACAGGTAATTTTACTGCTGGTAACATTTCCTGTCTACTATAAACAAGGCCATTAAAGAGCTTGAAGAAAAACAACAGATCAAGGTATTCGTACCAGTACGACACTGGAAGAAGTCCTGTTAGCTTGAGTCTATCTGTGGACGCTTCGCATCGAAAGGGTACCCAAACACCGATATCTTTTTCTTCAACACAGGATTTCACCAAATCGTCCTGGATGAAGTAGGGGAATTTTACACACTTTTTCTTCCGAGTAATGCGCTAGCTCTTGCATTTCCTCTGGTTGAACAAAAGTCCTGTCTTTTCCGACCAATTAACTAAACTGGACAGGTCATGTTGTAAATAGGCTGCGTCTTCTACCGAATCAACTTGTTTGTAGATTTTAGTGTCATCAGCAAAGCATGCTACTTTAGAGGTTGTAACAGCTTCAGGGAGGTCGTTTACAAACAGAAGGAACAGCATCAGTCCGAGGATTGACCCTTGCGGAACGCCTGACGTGACAGTTTGCTCTTGAGATGTTGCACCGAGTACCGTAACTCTTTGCCGACCGCCACGTATTGAATTGAACTTTATTTAAAAGAAGGTATAAACATCTTTACATATCGTATTCTACCAGATGGCCTTCATTAGTTAAAAATCAATAAATAATTAAGTGACACAGTTGCAGGTTAGTTTAAATTTACAGTTTATACAGGCAAAATCCTCCAAGTGTGCCACTCCATTATTTTGTTCTAGAAAATATTTTTTTAGTTCATTTTTGAAAGTTGAAATACTAATATTGCTAGTGTCCTTTAAGCGGTTAGGGAGCGAATTAAATAAGAAAGCTCCACTATACGAAATCTTTGTTTTACCAAGCTCACTAGAGACTTTTGGAACTTTCAGATCTGTCAGTGACGCTCTTGTGCTAACACTATGTGCTTCACCGACAAACTGAAATAAGTTATACAGGTTTGATGGAGCTTTGTTTTTTAATACAGTGAATACTAATATAAGTTTTCTTAGTTTAATTAGATTATGTAGTGGAATCCATCCAAGCTTTTTAAATAGTTCAACTGATGATTCATCAGTAGATGCCTCCAGTATAGTGCGTGCCGATCTTTTTTGGAGTTTCAGGAGATCATTAAGTTTTTCCTTTGATGCGTTACCCCAAACAGTGCAACAATATAACAGGTGAGGATAGATTAACGACTGGTAAAACATGATACGGGAATGATAAGGTAAATTTTGTCGAATCCGTTTTAATAGAAAAAGCCGTTTATTAATAATTTGGTATATATTAGTTATATGTTCTTCCCATTGAAGTCCACTATCTAAGTGGACTCCAAGTAGTTTCTTTGTTGTTACCTCATCTATTGATTATTATTTATTGTAACAAGAATTTTGTCTGAGGCATTAGTTTTACGTTTAGAATATATTTTCATGCATTTGCTTTTTGTGCAATTCAGTGACATTAGGTTCGTGTTTAACCAGTTTGATATTAACTTAAGGTCATTGGTCAGTTTTAGATTTATATCACTGATCAGCAGGCTGGAGGCTAGTATTGACGAATCATCAGCGAAAATAAATGGTGTTGTACATTGTTGGTGAAGTGGAAGGACGTTGATGAAAATAATAAATAAGAGCGGTCCTAGAATTGACCCTTGTGGGACACCGCAATTAACCGGCAAAGAGTCTGAGAGAGCAGTTTTGAATTTAACCCTTTGCGTTCGGTTTGACAGATATGAGTTAAACCAGGCTATTGCCTCTGGTCTGAAATGATATAGTTCGAGTTTTTGCAGGAGTAATTTATGGTCTAACACATCAAATGCTTTTGAGAAATCTAGTAGCGTTAGTCCATTAATTTCACCTCTTTCAATTGTCGTTATCAACGTTTCATAGAGAGAGAGCAGTAGGGTTTCACATGAGTGATTCATCCTGAAACCATATTGATGTTTAGTTAGTAGCCTGTGACGCTGTAGAAAATTATATGTACTGTTGTAAACATGTCTTTCTAAAATTTTGGAAACAATGGATAATATGGAGAGAGGCCTGAAGTTTGATCTATCAGACAACGAATCACTCTTGTGTTTTGGTGTAAGCCTGGCTTGTTTCCATAATAGTGGAAAGACTCCGGTAGTGATACTTATGTTACATAATGTTGTAAGGGATTTTGTAAGTGCAGAGGCCGCTATTTTCAAGAAGAATGCATCAATACCATCAAGACCGGAAGCTTTATTAGCATGAAGATTGTTTAAAAGGTTGAAGAGTGTTTGCTCAGTCATTAAAGGTATGGTAAAACTAACATTTTCTGGAATATGTGAATCTATGAATATCTTAAGATTTGTGAGGTCTATATGCATATTAGATGGTATTTTGTCTCGTGTTTCTTTTATAATGTCAATGAAATAGTTATTGAAGATGTTACTTATTTCGTGGTGATCAGTATATTTTACATCGTTCACAACAATGAATTCAGGAGCGATGGCTGTTTTCATTGATGCAGTTTCCTTGAAAATTTTCCAAAGCAGTTTTGGGTTGGAAATGTTTTCATTTAATAATTTGGTATAGTGAGTTGCTTTCGATTCACAAATTTCTTTGGTGATTTTGTTTCTGCATTGTTTATACGAGACCCAGTCATCTTCATGACTTGATCTCTTAGCTTGTTTCAGGTACTCATCTCTTAATTTCATTTTATCCCGTATGTCTTTAGTTAGCCACCCAGGTAGTCGTTTAGATTTTACTCTTTTTGTGACTACCTGGGCATGGTTATTTAATGTGTTTAGATACATTTCATTCCACATGTTAAGGTAAATGTTAGGGTCATGGATGGTTTCAAATAAGTGCCATGGTAGTTGCTGTATTTCTTCAATGAAACTATTAGCATCAAATTCTTTTGTGTTCCTATACGTTATTGTCTGGTGTTTAAGCTTGTTTGCTTCTTTCGGGTTGATTTTTCTGGTGACGAAAATTGAATGATGATCACTTAATCCAGTTTCAATCACTCCTGACTTCAGGATAGATTGTGGGTGTGTTGTATATATATGATCTAAAATAGATTTTGATACTGGTCTGGTAATGTCATCAATCAATTGCTCATATTGGAATGATGTCATCATTCGTTTTAAGGGTTTATATTGAGTTTTGTTTAGGGTGTTTACATTGAAATCGCCTAATATAATTACCTCTTTCCCTTCTTTTTCCAATTTATTCAAGATATCTTTGAGTTCCTCCCTCCATAACACACGGTTATTCGGGGGGCGATAAATAAAGCAAATTATTATTGGAGATGATTTGTAGAATATTATTTCAACACAAATAATTTCAATTAGCTCATTACGTATGGTTTCCAAGTCTGTTCTATGATTAAAATTTATTGAATTGGGAATGTAAGCCAGGATTCCACCACCACCTGCAGAGTGGGAACGGTCTTTTCTTATACAACAAAATTTTTCTATGGTAAGTTCGTTATCTGACCAAGTATTGTTTAGGTGTGTCTCGGTAATTCCAAATATTACATTGCATTTTTGACGAAGACTAGTAATATCATTAATCATTATTTTCATCAAATCGACCTTATTTGTTATTGATTGAGTGTTTAAGTGTATGACTGAGAGACCTTTGTTAGGTAAGATGTTATACATAGAGTGGCTATTAGAACTATTAAATGTGGTGGTTTCCTTATTAAGTGCGTGATGGTTAAAAGTGCTGTATACTATTAGCTAAATTTCTAGCGAGGATAGCAGTACCTGTTCTGTTGAGATGTAGTCCAAATCTGTCAAGGCCTCTTTCATTGATGTTGGAATGTTTGAGAATGTTCCAGTTCATTCTTCCGCATAAGTTGGTCAGAAGATTGTTAAACTCTGTGACTTTCATTTCGATATTTTGAACATCTTTCCTCAGTATAATTTGTGATAATGTTAACTTTGTGTTGGGACTTATTTGTAGAATTTGGTCACATAATTTGGATGTATCTTTGATGATGTTGATAGGAACTTTTGTCTTGAGATCATTTGTCCCAACATGAATAATCACATGCTCAGGTAACTTCCGGATGGATGGCTTTGAATAATCAAGCATATCCGATACTGATGCTCCAGGAAATGTGCGAATCACGACATTTCTTTGACTTAGCTTTCTGAGTTTATTTGTTAGAATCCCTCTGGTAATAGAGTCACCAAGTATTAGAGCATTATTTTCAGAGTCACTTGACAACACTTGATATCTATTAGATGTGTTAATTATTCCAGTTTGAACTGCAGAATTAGTTCTTGGCTGATTGTGCTTATCATTTCTTTGGTTTTTTGCAGCTCGATCAGCAGTATTCAAAGGAATTCCAATGTCTTGCTTTGAATTAGTGCACTCGAATTCCTTCCCACCCCTGACTTCTTTCCAAACTCCTTTAGTGGTGTTGTCTCCTTCAGCAAAGTTGTTTCTAGTTGAGCAGCCAAGGTTTAGTTCTCGTGTAACTAAAGATAGAACAGTCCTGAGGGAGTCCCTTTCTTCTACAGTTTTTCTATTGGTTTCCTCCAGTGCACGAATAGTAGATTTTAGTTCGAGTACTTCATTGTTTTTCTCATTATAATCATGTTTAAGTTCTTCATAACGTAGATTTGCATTCATAAGGTCTTGCCTTAGATCTTTCAACTCGCTCTTCTCTAGAGCATAACATGGAACTTTACATCTTTCTGTCATTGATTTTTGCAATATTACAAGCTCTAGTTTAATACCTTCTATGTCCACAGTCAGTTCTCTGCACGGGCACGAACAACACGAGCAATCAAGTTGACATGATAATCGTTCTACGGATAGATCTTTGATTTCCTCGTCACCGATTAACAATGTTGAATGATTGCTTTCAATCTGCGATGTACTTGTGTAGTTCGGTGGCGATTTGGCGGTATCATTTAGCACTTGATCTGAGTTTACGATTGACAAAACTGACTGGTCATCTGGTGGTTCACTCGATGGCTCACTCGTGTCTTTCACAGAACCGCTTTCTTTTAGTAAATGACCTTCCAACCTGGCCACGAGATCGGCTTTATTACCAGTGACTGTTAATTTCTTCTCAGCAAGTTCCTTTCTTAGTTCAATAACCGTTAAGGCTTTCAGATGTTTGCCATTAACGTGCAATAGGTAAGAGCTAAACCAATCGAAAAGTTTACCTGTGATATTGAAGCGGCGTAATTTAGCAAGCAGAAGAGCGTGATCTACTTTGTCAAAAGCCTTTGACATGTCCAGGTAGATAACGTCAGTTTGCTTGCCTGCATCTAGCTGTGACCGAATGTATGATCGCCCTGCGATAAAACCGTGTTTGACAGAGCTGATAAAACGTTGAAGGTGGTCTTTCATTCCAGCAAGAACACAGCGTTCCAAAACTTTGGAGAGGATAGGGAGTAGCGAGATGGGACGATAATTTTCAATATTATCCTTTTTGCCTTTCTTGAACACTGGAACTATGTTGGCCAACTTCCAGTTATTAGGGTACACACCTTGCCTGAGTGACGTGTTAAAAAGAATGGTCAAAGAAGGGGCTATCTGTTCTGCTGTTTCTTTTAATAGACGGGCTGGTATGCCATCAGGACCATTGGATTTAGTAACGTCAAGCTGCTTTAAAGATGCAAGCGCTAGTTCGAATGGGATTTCCAAATCTGCAAGTAGTAAGTTAGAAGTAGAGGAGGTTACATCGCTACAGAGATCTGACAATTCCTCAGTAGGATCTGGTGCTGACGCTGGAGGTGGAGAGGAGGGCTCTTCCAGACGACTTGGGCCAAATACCGAAGTGAAATGTTCATTAAACAATTCCGCAATGTCGTTTGGTGATGACGCGGAACGACCAGTGAAACTGTCGGTGGAAGAAAGGACGTTTCTACTATCAATACTACCCAAGGTCATGCACTTAGGAACACTGGCAGATTTGCCTTGAAAATTTTATCTTGAAAATCGACCAGAATCGTTTTGGATTTAACTTAAAGTCCGAGTCGAGGGAGTTGTAGAAGTTTGTTCGGCTTTCCTGAATCATACTTTTAACCTTGGTTCACAAATTTTTGAATTTTTCTCTGAGAGATTCCGATGGATATCTTTTTAACTTGCCACGTACTGCTTCTTCTTGCTTCAATGTGTGAATGATCTCGCTATTCATCCACGGTGGTGTGTTTCTGCCCTTTTGGTTGGAACGAAATTTTCTACAGCAGCCAGGAAAGCGTTCTTCCATTGTTTCCAATTAAGATTAATATCAGCATGTGCTTCGACTATACTGGATAAATCGGCAGCTTGCAGAGCAGAGCAGAGTCCTGGGATGTCACCTTTACGGTAAGCATAGACTGTCCTGTTTAGCTTAGGAGCTGCTTTAATGGAGGTTTTCAGTTGGAAAAAGAGCGGTGCGTGATCAGTCATTAAACCGCAATCTACTGAATATCTGTGAATAGTACTTCGTCACCTCCTGTTGTTTTTTCAGGGGATTCCCAGTGGATTTTCGACGGTTTGGTGGAAAACGCGGATTTGCGGACTGCGGACTTGCGGACTTGCGGACTTGCGGACTCTGCGTTTCCTGTTGTTATTATGGCTTGCTCCTTTTTTGAATAGCTTTACCTTTGAATCAATTGGGTGAAGTGTTTTCGAGTCTTGATTTGGAACGGTGTTGGGATATTTTGCAAGTGACCGAATCATAGTTGATCAGACTTGCGGACTGTGCAGAAATTTGTAAAAAAGAGGAAAAGACGTAAAAAACTCCAATGTGTTTTCATGTAATACAATACACATACATGGTTTATTGCATTGATTAAACCAGGCAATTTCAACTCTTACATGCATGTTAGCGGTTTTTTCGCGGCCTTGTTGCGCGAGGTTAAATAAATTAACCTATTGTCTTTGCGGTTCTTTTAACAGTTCTTTTTATGTGTCGATAACGACACTGAGACTTGCTTCTTGCAATGAAAACCAAATAGATCTCTTACAATTAAACGATACATCTCTGCGTTTCCTGTTGTTATCGTAGTAGATTTGCTCTCATCTGGTGCAGCACGGAGTGCTCCACGGCTATAAAAGTGAAAACGTGGACTATAGTAACAGGATAACCCAGACGTTTGATTATCATAAAAAAAATCTGAACGACTAAACAGACAATGCGTCTCGGGAGTGTAACTAAGGTCGAGAGTCGAAGTCGAGAGTCGAGGGTTGATGTTGAGAGTAGATACGTGAGCTGTTCGTGAAGAGTGTAACTATAACTCGAGGGTCGAGAGTCGAGGTCGAGAGTCGAGAGTCGAAGTCGAGAGTCGAGAGTCGAAGTCGAGGGTTGAAGCCGAGAGTCAATAAATTGACCAGAAAATACAAAAAAATCACTATATACTATAATCGATTATATATCGCAACATTGTGTCTTATTTCTACGCACCGCTGGATATAGTTATAACCGATATACAAAGCTTTGAGCCTTTGATCTATTCACTAAAAACCGTTGGAAAGTGGCCACTTTCACGAATGAGCTTACATAGAAATAGTGATGTATGCGTCGCTTTTTAGCGCCAGAGTAATTATGCGGAGATATATGCAAATTACTCTGGCGCTAAAAAGCGACGCATACATCACTATTTCTGTGTAAGCTGTTCGTGAAGCTGCTTTCCCCCAGTTTTTAGTGAATAGATCAAAGGCTCAAAGCTTTGTATATCGGTTAAGCGGATGAAGTTGTCCTTCAGTAGCATGTTGTGTTAAATATGGGTTAAGGTCAAATGAGGCCAGAAGCTACTGTGTGAAAATATATATAAAATATTTATTGATCAAGCTTTCGTCGTGCTACGACATCATCAGGATAACGAGGAAGTAGCTAAACCGAGTTTATATACAGTGAGTGTGACAGATTATGTAAAATACGTAAGCACAAGGTATAAAATGCAAATATTTCTAAGACTATTATAAGGCGAACAAAGGGATAAAAGGTTGAGAGAACATGGAAGACATTAAAATACATTAAAATTAAACTACATTAAAATAATTAAAATAATAAATCAACAAGTTCATTGCATTCGTCCTTATTGTTTATTTTGGGTTTCTTTCTCCGGATGTATAGGGCTTCCTTTAGGCGTAGGTTAACAGGGTCGCTGTCTCTGGCTAGGATCAAAACGGTTATCCCGTTTTCGTTGTTATCGTGACTAGCCAAATGTTTATACACTGAGGATGAAGGTTTGGTAACATGTTCTTTGATTCTATCATGCGTGTGTCTGATGGTGCTACCAATATAACTCTCGTGGCATCTATTACACGTGATCTCATATACCACATTTCTAATGAAGCAGAGGCGATCGTTGGAAGTGGTGCAGCTTGGTTGGTTGCAACCATCTAGTCTCTTGCTAGGTTTCAGTGCTTGTCGAAGCGTAGTAGATTTGTGGGTTGTTCTCACTGAAAGGCCTTCTTTTTTAAACATAGCTTTAATTTTGTGGTCGACGGAGTCGGATATATAGGGAATACGAAAGTATAGCCAATTTGTGTCATCGCTCGGGTTATGGTCCTGTGAGGCGCGGCAAGGAGCGGGTGTCTGCGTCTCTTCTATAATATGTTGTGGATATCCATTGACTTTTAGTAACTCGTTGAACTCCTTATTATGTTTCTCTCTGGAACTTTGGGTTGAGCAGCGTTGGTTAATTCGTTTTCTCTCGTTGCGTATGGTATTGGTTTTAGTTTGTCTAGGTAGTGCTGATGTGTTGTGTATGAGGAGAGGTTTCTTCGCCTTTTTCTTGTAAGATTCAAAGTTGGTGTTTCCATCTTCGGTAACGGTGACGGTGAAGTCGAGTAGTGACAGGGATAAGCCTTCTGGTGTGCTCGATGGTTTCTCTATTTCAAATTGGAGTTGCGGATGTCGTGAATTCATATGTCTGTGGAAGTTGTCGGCTTCTGACTCGTTGGTAGTTTGGGCGTATATATCATCAACGTAGCGTTTATAGGGGTCGATGAGGCGATATGTCAAAAGAGTGTTACGCTCCAATTTATCCATAAACAGAATGGCTAAAATACCAGATAAGCTGGAGCCCATAGGCAATCCGTTGATTTGGAGAAAAATGTCGGTGTGAAATTGGAAATAGGTATTACTGAGGACGGTGGATAGCAGGTCCTTGAAGTCATCTTTGGTTAGTGTGTGAATGGAGGTATGGATTCTGTCTACGATGTTGTCCATTGCTTCAGCGACAGGAATAGATGTATACAGTGCAACGACGTCGAGGCTGAATGGATAGGAGAAGCGTTGGTTATGTGAACGGTCTCTGGCTTGAATATTATTGATCAGTTCCATGCTATTTTCTAAGTGAGCTGGGACTTCTTTAAGCATAGGTTTCAATAGGTTGGATAAGAGCCAAGAGATCCGCATGGTTGGGCCATTGATGTTGGAGACTATGGGTCTGATCTTGATGCCTTGTTGTAGCTTATGGGTTTTGATGAGATGGTAGAATTGAGGTAGGTCAGTATTAGAGGAGACATAGCTGCGTTCGACATATCGGGGGATATTTCTTTTACGACAGACTTCTTTCCAAGATGCATTGATCTTTTTCTCTACCGTCTTTGCCGTCATACGGGGGATTTTGCGGTACTTTGAGGTGTCGTATAGGTGGTTCATGGCCACTTCTGTATACTTATGGTTGTGGATAATACAGAATTCGCCGCCCTTGTCGCTAGGTAGATAGGTGTTAGTTTTGTTTCTAAGGTTTTTAATGGTGCGTTTCTCAGTGTGTGTTAGGTTGGACCATTTATCTCTGGATCTGATAGAGGATATAATGTGCTGGAACCCATAGTGGAGTCTCTTCAAAGTATTTTCGAGGTCTGTACTACAAGCAGGTTTAGAAATATATCTGGATTGTGGATATGTACTGAGGCCGTCTTGTTGGTCTACCGTGTACGATTCTCTCCAACGTATGCGGTTAGCTAGTCTATAGAAGCTGATTGTTAGGTCGGTGATGGTGTTGTCGTCGACTTCGGTTAAGAGGCTGTATTTGGGGCCTTTGGCAAGGAGGTTTATTTCGTCCTGGTTCAGAGTGTTGGTTAGATCGGTTACTAAATTGGAGGGTGTAAAAGTCGGGTCGACTGTGGTAGTTGAGTCGGTGATGTGATTGTCCTTCAAGATATTGTGTAATTTCTTCTTGAGTCGCTCACCATAGAGTTTACTAGTGGTGTTATAGACCAGGTACTTATAGGTGTTGATGTTTCTGAGTAATGGTTCGGAAGCCTGAGATAGGAGTTCTTGGTCGAGTTCTTTTTGTTCGTGGTATTTCATGGCGATGGCACTTCTCAACTGTCGTTTACATTTATTCAAGATTAAGTTCTTTACCTGGAAGTTGGCCGTTCGTAAATACGATGTGTAGAATGCGGGAGGTAGATGCAAATTGTTGATAGTAGGTGGGAAAACATTAAAGGTGGAACACTGGCGGAGAAACTTCAGTTGTTGTTTCTTCTTCGCTAAAATCTCGGTGGTGTGGAAAATTCTTCTCGTCAGGACAAAGTTGGCTTGGCCCAAGCCTAGTTTGGTTAAGCGGATGAAGTTGTCCTTCAGTAGCATGTTGTGTTAAATATGGGTTAAGGTCAAATGAGGCCAGAAGCTACTGTGTGAAAATATATATAAAATATTTATTGATCAAGCTTTCGTCGTGCTACGACATCATCAGGATAACGAGGAAGTAGCTAAACCGAGTTTATATACAGTGAGTGTGACAGATTATGTAAAATACGTAAGCACAAGGTATAAAATGCAAATATATCTAAGACTATTATAAGGCGAACAAAGGGATAAAAGGTTGAGAGAACATGGAAGACATTAAAATACATTAAAATTAAACTACATTAAAATAATTAAAATAAAATAAAAATAATTAAAATAATAAATCAACAAGTTCATTGCATTCGTCCTTATTGTTTATTTTGGGTTTCTTTCTCCGGATGTATAGGGCTTCCTTTAGGCGTAGGTTAACAGGGTCGCTGTCTCTGGCTAGGATCAAAACGGTTATCCCGTTTTCGTTGTTATCGTGACTAGCCAAATGTTTATACACTGAGGATGAAGGTTTGGTAACATGTTCTTTGATTCTATCATGCGTGTGTCTGATGGTGCTACCAATATAACTCTCGTGGCATCTATTACACGTGATCTCATATACCACATTTCTAATGAAGCAGAGGCGATCGTTGGAAGTGGTGCAGCTTGGTTGGTTGCAACCATCTAGTCTCTTGCTAGGTTTCAGTGCTTGTCGAAGCGTAGTAGATTTGTGGGTTGTTCTCACTGAAAGGCCTTCTTTTTTAAACATAGCTTTAATTTTGTGGTCGACGGAGTCGGATATATAGGGAATACGAAAGTATAGCCAATTTGTGTCATCGCTCGGGTTATGGTCCTGTGAGGCGCGGCAAGGAGCGGGTGTCTGCGTCTCTTCTATAATATGTTGTGGATATCCATTGACTTTTAGTTTCCACACCACCGAGATTTTAGCGAAGAAGAAACAACAACTGAAGTTTCTCCGCCAGTGTTCCACCTTTAATGTTTTCCCACCTACTATCAACAATTTGCATCTACCTCCCGCATTCTACACATCGTATTTACGAACGGCCAACTTCCAGGTAAAGAACTTAATCTTGAATAAATGTAAACGACAGTTGAGAAGTGCCATCGCCATGAAATACCACGAACAAAAAGAACTCGACCAAGAACTCCTATCTCAGGCTTCCGAACCATTACTCAGAAACATCAACACCCATAAGTACCTGGTCTATAACACCACTAGTAAACTCTATGGTGAGCGACTCAAGAAGAAATTACACAATATCTTGAAGGACAATCACATCACCGACTCAACTACCACAGTCGACCCGACTTTTACACCCTCCAATTTAGTAACCGATCTAACCAACACTCTGAACCAGGACGAAATAAACCTCCTTGCCAAAGGCCCCAAATACAGCCTCTTAACCGAAGTCGACGACAACACTATCACCGACCTAACAATCAGCTTCTATAGACTAGCTAACCGCATACGTTGGAGAGAATCGTACACGGTAGACCAACAAGACGGCCTCAGTACATATCCACAATCCAGATATATTTCTAAACCTGCTTGTAGTACAGACCTCGAAAATACTTTGAAGAGACTCCACTATGGGTTCCAGCACATTATATCCTCTATCAGATCCAGAGATAAATGGTCCAACCTAACACACACTGAGAAACGCACCATTAAAAACCTTAGAAACAAAACTAACACCTATCTACCTAGCGACAAGGGCGGCGAATTCTGTATTATCCACAACCATAAGTATACAGAAGTGGCCATGAACCACCTATACGACACCTCAAAGTACCGCAAAATCCCCCGTATGACGGCAAAGACGGTAGAGAAAAAGATCAATGCATCTTGGAAAGAAGTCTGTCGTAAAAGAAATATCCCCCGATATGTCGAACGCAGCTATGTCTCCTCTAATACTGACCTACCTCAATTCTACCATCTCATCAAAACCCATAAGCTACAACAAGGCATCAAGATCAGACCCATAGTCTCCAACATCAATGGCCCAACCATGCGGATCTCTTGGCTCTTATCCAACCTATTGAAACCTATGCTTAAAGAAGTCCCAGCTCACTTAGAAAATAGCATGGAACTGATCAATAATATTCAAGCCAGAGACCGTTCACATAACCAACGCTTCTCCTATCCATTCAGCCTCGACGTCGTTGCACTGTATACATCTATTCCTGTCGCTGAAGCAATGGACAACATCGTAGACAGAATCCATACCTCCATTCACACACTAACCAAAGATGACTTCAAGGACCTGCTATCCACCGTCCTCAGTAATACCTATTTCCAATTTCACACCGACATTTTTCTCCAAATCAACGGATTGCCTATGGGCTCCAGCTTATCTGGTATTTTAGCCATTCTGTTTATGGATAAATTGGAGCGTAACACTCTTTTGACATATCGCCTCATCGACCCCTATAAACGCTACGTTGATGATATATACGCCCAAACTACCAACGAGTCAGAAGCCGACAACTTCCACAGACATATGAATTCACGACATCCGCAACTCCAATTTGAAATAGAGAAACCATCGAGCACACCAGAAGGCTTATCCCTGTCACTACTCGACTTCACCGTCACCGTTACCGAAGATGGAAACACCAACTTTGAATCTTACAAGAAAAAGGCGAAGAAACCTCTCCTCATACACAACACATCAGCACTACCTAGACAAACTAAAACCAATACCATACGCAACGAGAGAAAACGAATTAACCAACGCTGCTCAACCCAAAGTTCCAGAGAGAAACATAATAAGGAGTTCAACGAGTTACTAAAAGTCAATGGATATCCACAACATATTATAGAAGAGACGCAGACACCCGCTCCTTGCCGCGCCTCACAGGACCATAACCCGAGCGATGACACAAATTGGCTATACTTTCGTATTCCCTATATATCCGACTCCGTCGACCACAAAATTAAAGCTATGTTTAAAAAAGAAGGCCTTTCAGTGAGAACAACCCACAAATCTACTACGCTTCGACAAGCACTGAAACCTAGCAAGAGACTAGATGGTTGCAACCAACCAAGCTGCACCACTTCCAACGATCGCCTCTGCTTCATTAGAAATGTGGTATATGAGATCACGTGTAATAGATGCCACGAGAGTTATATTGGTAGCACCATCAGACACACGCATGATAGAATCAAAGAACGTGTTACCAAACCTTCATCCTCAGTGTATAAACATTTGGCTAGTCACGATAACAACGAAAACGGGATAACCGTTTTGATCCTAGCCAGAGACAGCGACCCTGTTAACCTACGCCTAAAGGAAGCCCTATACATCCGGAGAAAGAAACCCAAAATAAACAATAAGGACGAATGCAATGAACTTGTTGATTTATTATTTTAATTATTTTAATGTAGTTTAATTTTAATGTATTTTAATGTCTTCCATGTTCTCTCAACCTTTTATCCCTTTGTTCGCCTTATAATAGTCTTAGAAATATTTGCATTTTATACCTTGTGCTTACGTATTTTACATAATCTGTCACACTCACTGTATATAAACTCGGTTTAGCTACTTCCTCGTTATCCTGATGATGTCGTAGCACGACGAAAGCTTGATCAATAAATAGTTTATATATATTTTCACACAGTAGCTTCTGGCCTCATTTGACCTTAACCCATATTTAACTTTGTATATCGGTTATAAATATATCCCGCGGTGCGTAGAAAAAATACACAAAGTTGGCTTGCGATATATGATAATTGGGCCCGTATTGTTGATTATAGTATATAGTGGGTTTTTTTGGTATTTTCTGGTCAGTTTATCGACTCTCGACCTCAACCCTCAACTCTCGACTTCGACTCTCGACCTCGACTTTTTAGTTACACTCACAGCTGGGTTTTCCTCATTAACACATTCCTTTATCACACCTGATCACATTCTATTCATGTAACAGTTTAGTTACTTAAACCGATCTTTATTTGTGAACCACCCTGATGATGGGTTGTGAAGAAACGTTGGTATTAAAATTTTCTTTAAAGATATTATATGTATACATACGATACTCAAAGTTATATCCTGGACCGAATGATATTCTTAACAAGAATTCGCTTTCCGCCGGTCTACTTGATCGCAACGATATTGTTTGTTATGAAACTCGGATCCAATTACACGTAGTTGCTCAAGTAGTGTTTATTGGAGACAATAAAGAAAATGTAAAATATCAAGTAAAAAACCGAATGCAGTATTTGGTGGCCCCCGTACTAAATCATTTATATAGTGTATGCATGGGATTGTTTCTGGCACATTAAGGTCAAAGTCCTAACATACAAAAGAGCATTTAGGTGTCGATTTGATCATATATATGAGGTATCACGTATATATGAGGTATTAAATGACTAGTACGACACGTGTAGACTATTCACCGTGATAAGACGCTATTAGCAGTGGCAAGATGGCGTTTAGGCTGCCTGTCTTGTCCAGTCTCAAGGAGTCCTTGAGAAAATACACGGCTGGTTTGGCTGAGTTTCAGTGGTCCGACCTTTCAGACCAAGCAGAAATCGGCAGAGGAACATTTGGTTCAGTCTTGGTAGCTACTGATGGGACGACCTCGGAGAAAGGCTCAAAAGTTGTCGTCAAAAAGATGATTGCGTCTTCCCGAGCAGACGCGAAGCAAAGGTTTTTAAGGAAGCGAGACTTCTGCAGAAACTTCATCACAAGAATGTGGTACAGTTCAGGAAGGTATGCATTGAGCCTCCTGCAATAATGTTAGAGTATGTCTATTTTGACTTTTCGCCTTTTTGCCCTGACGCTTCACGCGTGAACTGCCTTGAGGAACTACTGAGCCATCTAGACACCACGGGTGCTGTCGCCGCGTTTCCTTCTTCTTTGCAGTTAAAGATCGCCGAAGACGTGGCCAGTGGACTAGATTATTTGCATCAATCATGTGTTTATCATCGCGACCTTAAAACGTCGAACATATTGGTTTCCAATACTCATTACTGCAATATGGAAGACGACGAAGAGCTCATCAAAACCTTCAAAAATGAGCCCATCATATGTAAATTGACCGACTTTGGTGAGAGTAGGTCTGAGAAAATCCAAACGCATTTGGTGGCCAACACTCGTACGGAAAACGTCGACTGCGGTACTCCTTCCTTCATGGCGCTAGAAATAAAAACTATGACAACTGTTGGTGTTCACGACTTGTGGCGTATTGATATGTGGGCATATGGGATGGTTGTTTATTGCATTATCAACCCCAACGTGGAATTTCCTTATCATTGCGATGCAAAAGAAGCTGCTGAGAAATGGGCCGGGCCGGGGCGCTTTGACGTGCTGAAGTTCGTTGAGGAAAAGCTATTAAACCAGCAAAAACCAACCCACTCCAGCAAGTACCACCAGTTGCAGCAAACTCAAGAATGGTGTACGTTGCTTGAAGTTTACCAAAGATGCACTAACTTCCATCCGCCAGAACGCCTTACGGCAAACCAGGTTGTTAACTATGTAACCAACTCGAAGCATTTCAATGTCATTCCTTTATCAGTCAGTCAGAACACAGCCCTAGAGCGTTTTGACAGAGATTTTGCTGCTGGAATACCATTGAGTGAAGAAGATCTGGGTGAGAACAACGCCATCAATGCATGTGCATTTATATGCGTCACTCTTGCTCATCTACTTTTATCAGATATCGAGAATATAATTACTGCTGGTTCTGCTACACAAGACAGAATTATTGAAACCGCAGAACAGTCAATAAATGACTTTTCCCGCTATTTCAATACGCATAGAGACCCTGAAAAGATGTACGATGCTCAAGAAGCTTACGGAATTCTACAAAAAGCCGGTGTTGTGACCGAGACACGATCTAACCGAGGAAATTGTATCGTCCAGTTGTGCGTTTTCAGCGAATGGTAAAACGTTGCTCGCAGACGCAATTGTTAAGCTGCAAGGGCAGAGCACTAATTCCCAAGTATCTGTGGCCATTTACACCTGTGGCGAGTATGTGCTTTTGATTGGTTGTGTTGCTGGAAAGTTTTTCCTTGTCGATAGTCATCCAGTTGTGGAAGATGCTCACGGTCAACAGACTGGTGTTGCGATATTTTCCATGGCGAGAAATGGTGGACATAGAGAGGCGGAGTTAAAGCCCTATTAAACTAGTACCTATGTCGTGCGGTCGTCACAGTTCCGCGGTTCAGAAGAAAAGAGAACAACTAATTTATGCACTGTTGGATGAAATCTTCATTCGATGATCAGAAAATACTGAAGCTTTGAGATTGAAAACCGCAACAACGACAAATACAGGCTAGAAATGAAGAATATCATCGAAAAGACGGATCTTTATAGTAGCCGAATCAGATCGAAACTTGTACGGAAATAGTATACCTCTGTTTGATTTTCGATAACGTGAGCAGCAAGGTTGGTACAATTTGCGTATTCGCCATATTGGCTTATGTTAGACTTGTGCTCAAAATAGTATATCAAAAACCGCAACGGCTTTAATATCTGTGGCATATCGCTCATGATATTTATATCGCAGATGTGTTGCACTATACGATTCAGATGGAAACATTTAAAATAATTAAAAAATTGACACTGCTACGACGATTGTTTCACTCATCCTCTATGTAAGTCCTATTAATCTTGCAGAACTTTTCTAGTCAAAATTTTTGTAAGTGGGCATGCATTACGCGCATGCGTGACCATTATTTCTCGCCATGCAGATGGACATGCGTCACAATGCTCGTTTCTGTGTGAATGGCTTTCGATGAGACTTAAGAAGTCCGGGGTAGCAAAAGGAAGTCTGCAGTCTTTTGCCATTATGAAGTAAGTTTTATTTCTTTTTATTTGCATCTTCCCATAGTCATGTTTAATGTATTTGTAATATTTCAGAAGGATTTTATGCTTTTTTATTTTGCGTGTTAACAGCGGCATACCTAAACTGTGCTGATACTCGTAATCAAAATAAAAATCGTAGACTTTGTAAGTTTAGTACAATTCTAAGATACACTTTTTGAAATATTAGTTTCTTGACAACTCGCACGGCTGACTAATTTTGACACATTACAGGCCGGAAGGTCAGACAGGCAATGACAGCGCGTCGTTTATTTAGAATTTTTGATCACGCTGAAATGCTTTAAACTAACTTTAACGCGTGTGTCCTTACATGGAAAGAAAGAGAATAATTGAAGAACAAATACAATGAGCTATAGTATTCGAAATATTCGTTTTTAACTAAACAAGTTGCAGCCGAGTGCGCACGAAATTTGAGACAAAATCTCACTGTGCGACAACCACAGTGAATCGAACGTTTGAGACATTTTAAGATCATAAATGCGTCAAGACTGCCATAATATGTGGCGAAATTTCATGATTTCAGCAAGGATGTTATGATGGTAAAACGAATCTGTTGTGCGAAACGTATTAAAGTGGCACTGTCGATCATGGCACGCGCATGTATGGAAACTGGAAAAAAGTTTAGGTTAAACTATTTTCAAGTTTGAGTTTCCAGGATGGCGCCGTGGGAAAGGCAAATAAAGCCAGGTACCTCATTCGTGAAAGCATTTAAGAGCGTGAAATTGTTGTCTGGCACTTGACAAAGAACCTATCTAACTAGCAATGTCTTTTAATAAAGTGGAAAAACCTGATTTTATAATATAAAATATACTTTTTGCGAACTTGGCAATCGTATGCTAGCACCAAATACGTCGGACGTTGTGTCAAAAGATGGGCATTTTTAATACACATCGTCTGACGAATCTGTTGCTAGCATACCGGGGCTAAATTCGCATTGAGTATAGTGTATTCTCAATAAAATCCGTTTCTTCACTTCACTAAAAGATGTTTCTAGTTACTACTCAAATCAGTAGAGTGAGACATAGACGATGTTTTCATCGCTTCAAAAGCGATAGTTTCGTTAACCGCAGATCAATTTCAAAGCAATCACGACGTGTATTCTTATGTACCACGTGATAGCTTGTTTACGAGTTAACAATTGGATGTTTATCACGTGGTACATGAGAATACACCTCGTGATTGCTTTAAAGCAGCAGTGCCACCCGCTGCGTATCCTGTTTGCGCATGAGTTAACTTGAAAAGGTTGGGTGAACTTTTTCAAGTTTTGAAATCCAATATGGCGTCCAATCCTGGCGCCATGCACGGAGGCTCAAGGCAAAATTCTGGTCGAAAAAAGGTGTTTTTGAGCCGAAAAGATTACAGGAGATCATGGGAGGGAGATCATAAAAGGATATATTTAAATCTTAATTTGTTTAATTCGTGGAAACAGGCCAAAATTGCGGCTGGCTACGAGAAATCAAGTGACAGCGATTTTGCGGCGCACTTGTTGTCTTTGGAATTTCGTCGAAGGTAAGTTTCAATTTGTTTTTCAATTCAGTTTGGAGAATGAACGCAACTTATATGCAATTTATTGCGTGTGGGTATTTAGGGAATCATCTTCTGCTAAAACTATACAGCCAAAACGGCGACGAAATTCAGGTACATCAACTCTGGTAACTGAATATTTTACCGGAGACAATGAGAGTGACATGGTCGAAGAACAGGCAAACATGATCTGTCAAGGTGTGAAGAGACTTACTTTATCATTTATACCATATAGGATGGGCCCTCCCAAATATTCATCTTTAAAATACGATTTTGTATAAAGGTTCATCCATTTGCAAGCCAAAATGAAAACTAGTTGACAGTATCAACTTCTTTAAAACAATTGGTTTATATTTATAGAATTGACCACAGGTGTTAGTAATATTTATATAATATTTCATGCTTTTAGAACCACGAACATCTACACCATCGAAAAGGTCTTATGGTGAAACCCTTTCTCATGTTGAGTCACCTATATCTTCCCAACCGGTTCTTGGATGTATTCATGATGATGACAATGCCCAGGTGGACGTAGATAATGCTTTTTCTGATACCTCATTTCAGGAGAGGTATAAGCAATCGATGGGTTCATTTTATACTAAATAATGTTTTCCCCTGAAGATTAATTTTTGTTTTTCAGTTTATTTCAAATTACATGTTTATAAAGTATTCATTCTTTATGTATTGTAGTTTTGTTGGTGAGCAAGATTCCACTGTAAGGAAGGAGGGAAATACTTCAATCTTTTCAGATGATGAAGAAGATTATGATTATGAAGAAACTATTTCTGATGAAAGTCTTGGGTAAATACTATGTTATAATCATGCTAGTAGACTTCTAATATTGTAAAAGTTATCATAATCAAACACTATGATAATAACTACCTCCTACATAGGCCATACAGCCCGTCATGGGTATGCCCGTTCACAGGTTAGAATTTTAAATTTGAGACAAATGCTTGTTTAGCTGTAAGAGCAAAGTCTATACCTGATTTAATTGGTGAACTGGTCTTCCAATAAAATGTTTTTTGTAATGTTTCCTAACAGGCAGCACGACTGTACTAGCTCAGCGATTCAAGTACTAAACGACGAAGAAAATCTTGATGAAAATGAGTAAGTAATTTTTTATGTATTGTAAATGTTCTTAGTGGTATCCTTAATTGGTGAAACTTAAGATATGTTACTTTAGTTAATGATTATGCATGAACCAATTCTTCGTGTTACCATCCCCCCGGGCAACACCCCAGGGATTTGATTTTCTGCATTGTACCGGGGTTGCCTGGGGGGATGGTAACAGGAAGAATTGATTCATGCATTAGTCATTTTGTGTAATTATAAGATTTTTAGATATTCATGCATTAAAATTGGGTGACATAAAAATAGCATTTTAAAGAATCTAGTAATTTTTTCTGACAGAGACGACAATGATGATGCGGTCTATTATGATGCATTTGACCTTTTTGAATCTCATGAGGGGCAATTCGAGAAAATTGATGATTCTGTTCCTGAAGATGATTTGGTTGGTGATGCTGAGAACAAAAGCAGTTTTGAGTTTGGACCACACCCTAAATTCAGTCGAGGGGATGAGAAGTATACACTTGATAGAGAGTTCAAGATGGTTACTGAGCAACGCTTCATTTGCTCCCTGGATTTGCTGTTGGATGTATTTAGAAAACGTTGTCAGACTCCAGGTTGCACTAACATTCCACATGTTACACATCATCTTGTCGGTACAACCTTAATTGTAAACATTTCATGTCAGTCTGGACACATGTTTAGGTTCTGTTCCTCTCATGAAGTCAATCTTATGTATGTGAATAACATCCAAATTACTGCAGCTGTGTTACTGTCGGGAAATAACTTTGGCAAAGTGAAGCGTTTGGCTGCAAGTATGAATTTGGCCTTGATATCAAAATCGTCATACTTTAGAATGCAGAGACTGTATCTTCTGCCAGCAGTGGATGAGTGGTGGAGATGGCTGAGAAACCAACTAATGGATGAATTTCGAGGCCAAGATATAATTGTTGGTTGTGATGGCCAGTGTGATTCCCCTGGCTTCAACGCGAAGAATCTATGCTACTTTATAATAGAAATTAGCTCCAAGTACATCCTAAATGTAGAAATTGTGGATAAACGACATGTTGGCTTGGTTTCTAATAACATGGAGATAGAAGGGTTGAAGAAATCTTTTAAAAAAGTTCAAGATGACTTAAATGTGGTTGAGTTGGTCACTGACGCCTCAACTTCTGTCAAGAAATTAATGGGTAAGTTTAAGTTTAGAAACTGTATTTAAGTGATTAGAGGTGATGTAAAAGATAGTCAATATATTATATAAACAAGGGAACCTCCCTCTATTTACTCATGCAGGGGTAGTAATGTATAAAAATAATTGTTATCATTTCAGAAAATGACTTCAAAGAAGTGAAACACAGTCTAGATGTTTGGCATAAGGCAAAATCTATAAAAAAGTGTCTTGACAAGGTTAGTCAGTTCTCAAGTTGGTTGCAGAGACAAATTTTCCTGTTAAAGTGATTGTATTAATGAACTCATGTTCGTTCTGTCTTGTTCACAGTTTTCATCTCTATTATTTTTCACATGCTAAAAATTATTTGATTTGATTTTAGCTTGGCAAACCGAAGGCAATGAACAAAATAAAAGACTGGTCAAGCCATATAGTCCGTCATTTTTGGTATTGTTCCAATGAATGCAAAACGGATGAATCCACGTCAGATGCCGAGGCATTGAAACTGATGAAGGTTAGTTTTTTGATCATGATAAAAATTTATTCTTCAATCACGCATGCAAATTCTACAAATGATCACTTTTCATTACAAACCTACAGGACATGTGGATAGGATTATTACATCATGTGTGCAATACCCATGAGTGGCTTGGTGGTAAATACAAGCATCCTGAAGGAGATCATGATGAGAGCCTTCCTTGGTTTGATAGGCGTGACAAAGATTTCATTGAGCTGCAGAAGGTTATCCTCAATACAGAACTGCTAGACAGCTTCAAGTATTATACAAGATTTAGGTATAGACTCTTTCTAAGATAATATAAAATAAATATTTGCTTACCTCAAAAAGCCACTATACAGCCTGTTTCATGTGTGAAGAATCATCAGCTCCTGATGATTCTTCACAGTGGCTTTTTGGGGTAAGCGAAAATCTATATTTGCTCTATCTATATTGTATTGAGCACTATTTTGCGTTTCGTAGACCAAAACATACACATGTTAGTGATGGATCCAGTATGATCTGGTAGGGGGTGCTCTCGTGCTGAGTGAGTGAGTGAGTGTCGGTCAGTGCTTTGTGGGTGTCGGTCATGAGCAGCACACAACCATCAACATACATCAGCGTGTTCTGGTAAAACCGCCTCCATGTGGCACAACTGAGTAGCTCGTTGTATGGACAGGGGGAACTTAGTCTCAATAGATTCTATTATTCTAAAGATTAAAGTCTTGTATTTGATAGGGAAATTACTCAAATTAGCACACCCCCCACCCCCCCTAATCCATCACTGACACATGTATAATATAAATAAATAGAAGTTATATATAATAAAAAGCTTTTTATCTATTTGGCAGATACACTGGAGAAATAGAATGTGCCAATAACCTCAGTCTGATGTACGCACCAAAGAGAGTGCCATTCAGGTGAGGTAGCAATTGCTTTATGAATTTTAATGTATATTCTGGTGAATTATTATATGCTTGTATATTGTGAAAATTCCTGTTGTAATGTATATACTATTCCATTAGTTATAGAGTGTATAAAGCCCGGAAGCAATTGACAGCAATAGATTGGAATTACCATGTCAATCTTCCAAATGCCAGAAGTAAATCCGGTGTTGATATGATCACCAGAAGATATAACCAAAGGACCAGACAATGGGATGTAAAAAATGTCAAAGTTGATAAAGGATATGATTACATTCCAATTCTTGTGTCAAAGATAATCAACCGGAGACTGCATGATGTAGAGAATGTAACCCGCAATGTCCCCCTCAATGTTAGCGACCCAGGAAACATTGCTCCCACTATTGCACACAAACCAGCACCAGCAACAAAGGACATAGCACGAAGAAAAAGTAGATTTTAATAACACTAACTCTTATATTTATACTATCATTAGCTTTAGTTATCGTTCCCTGTATCCCATGTAAACTCCAGTAACAGATGGATAGCGCTGTCTCATTTTTAATACTACACACGATGGGCAAACTCGGCGGTTCCCTTTCCCCAAATATCCATGTCGAGCCAAAATAAACTGTCTGTAAGCGGCTTTACGGAAAGCCCTCCTACTATTATCTTCTCGATCATTTCTAATGTCGCTTGTGTTTCGAATGCACAGTTCAAGCACATCAGGATCCAGGCATACCTTTGAAAACCGTGATGATAAGGTTATGCATGTTTTCAGTTTGCAGCACTTGTTCTCAATATCTTGAGGCATAGGCCTGCAATTTGAACACACACACCATGGAGGAACAGCTTCACCTTCTACTGTTGAGTCAGCACCTTGCTGCTGACTAGCCTGACATCCTTCACCTGCACCTCCTTCAGAAAGGCCCTGTTGTTGTTCTCTTACTTCACCAGAAATCTCTTCAACATGCTCATTCAGATCATCCTCTGAAATAAGAAGGGTGTGGATGTAATCCATACTCCCGATTCCTCTTCTTAGGCTTCTAATTGCAAGCTTTTTGACAGTCTCATCATCAAGTGTATGAATAAATACCTGTAAATGTGATGTTATTTTATTTAAAATAATCAAATAATGAACTATCTAACATTACACCAAATATTTGAGAATCATTGAATCTAATTGCCTTGGTTGATTACCAAGGCAATTAGAGCCGAGCACCTCAATGACTCCAGACATGATTCATTGTTTCTCATGTACTGCACATGTATACGTTTAGAACATTCAATCAAAGCATACTCAAACACCACTTGAACATGTATAAACTTGTGAACCTATATTAACCCTTTTACTGGCAGTACCCCACCAATGACAAATAAATCTTATGGCATTAGAGCCTGTTTATATGGATTAAAGCTGGCTCAGATGAGGGTCACCCTACCCCCTGAGCTACCCTAGGTTTGACGTCGGATCATGTGTAGTACCTCAATTCAGACAATATTCCCAGGCTTTCCAGCTAAATTTTTGCATGTAAACGCATGACAAAGTTGTCTCGGGGGAGGGGGGGGGGTAGGGTGTCCCTCTTACCCGAGCCAAATCTTGTCCATATAAACAGGCCCTTAGACAGAATAACATACTAAAGTAGGCCGTATATGGGCGCATTGCCAGCTAAAGGGTTAACAATAGACATTATGGCAGATAGTTTTGTTAATTAACCCATTTACTGGCAGTATATCCTACCAATGATGAATAAAATCGTCTGCCGTCAGACAGAGTAAAATACTAAAGTGGTACATTGCCAACTAATGGGTAAAGGACCAAAGCACAGACCAAAGGTTTGTTATTTTATTTTTTACTATATAATAGCTATTATACAAAATGTTAGCATATCATATTTCACAGACTGGAATAAAATTGCACATTATGAGGTGTCAGCATATGTATTTGGCTTTATACTGCCATCAGTCAATATGAATATTTTTGTGATTTATCAACATTTGACTAAACACGTTATTCGTAATCGCCTTTCATAATGTTTCAATCTGGTAGTAGAAATTCACAAACCTTTACATCATTGTTTTCTTTATCTCTCTGCTGATCTTCAGTAATATCATCGTTCATAGTTGCACGCTGTGTCAAGCCATGGAATCCCTGTTTCGTATTTGGACGACGTGGCGATCTATCACGGCGTACTCCATTCTCGCTTACGTTTTCCTATAAGTAGAAATACATGTTAAATAAAACATACAAATGAAAGATAAATTAGCACATTTGTTTCGCAAACATACCCTATTCTTGCAAGGTGTTTTGCGAGTCCCACACTTGCAGTTGGCTGAGCACACGAGGTTCTTTGCTTTATACGGGCAACCTCGGTTAGTATTTTCTTTCCTTTTCGTGGCACATGAACTTTTGCAACTGCAATTATTAACCTGTATCAAATACAGCTATTGTTTGGTCTTTTCCGCTATTGATAATGTAAATATATGCACATTTTTAATCATACTTACCGCACTTGTTGACGCTTCCATAACTTCGTATGATACGAAGTCGAATGTTTCCGATATATTCCGAATACACAATGTTATGCGCAGAACAGGATGCGCAGCGGGTGGCACTGCTGCTTTAATATTGACCGCTGTTAATAAAACTGACACTCCGGAAGCGATAAAAAAATCATCCATGTCTCACTCTACTGATTTGAGTAGTAGATAGTTTCTTTTGCAAGTGTCATACAATATACACTCTTAAATGCTTTCAGTAAGGTGTTTTCTTCATCTGCCTTTCCCACTCCTAATTGTCGTTTTGAAATTCTATGACCGTGTCAACATAGATGTTAGATTTGTGGATGTTCCCTTCGGTAAATTTTGATAACATTTTGTAAGTAAGTAGTTCATAAAAAGTTGTACAGGATATACAATTTTTAAAAAATATCATTAGATAACTTTTTCAAATCGATAATTTTTATAGCGAAAATCTGTCCCTACAATCTACTATGATTTTTTGTATGGGTATTCTCTACTACAACAATATCTATCATCTCAGCAATTTTTAGAATATTTCACTGCTTCAATCATGCACTATTTGAATATTTTCCAAAGTTCTAACGTTAGTATTGCAGGAAATAGCAGCAGGAATAGTTGAACTTTTCGGTAAATATTTTATATCTGCGATAGTTCTGCTATAGTTAAATGTATTTAGTATTTATGTAACGAGTATTGTAAAGCTGTGAATAACGTTAGATGAGCGTATGAAATAGCGCGTAACTACTGAAACCATATAGGGAGCAGGTAATTCATACGCTCATTATCTAATGCTATTCGCAGGGTTAAAACGCTTGTTAGATAAATACTAAGTAGACCTAATTACTATAGGGAACTATCACACAAACAAAATATTTATCAAAAAGTTGAACTATTTGCTGTTACCATGTTAATAATAACAACATTGCAATTTTGGTATATTTTCAAATATTGTATAATTGAAGCGGCATTTCGTTTGCTTCGGTGAAATTTTCTAAAAATTGCTGAGATGATAGACATTGTTGCACGCAATATCTAAGCAAAAACTCAAGGTAGGTTGTGGGGACAGATTTTTCGCTATAAAAATTATCGATTTGAAAAAGTACTCCAATGAAATTTTTTTTAAATTATATTTCCTGCACGAAATTTTATGAAAATTCACCGAAGGAAACATCCACAAATCTAACATCTGTTTTGAAGCGGTAATAGCATTTCGAAACGACAAGATCGCTATTTACGCATGCGTAGCGACGCTATTTCGTATCACCAGTACACAGAGTCCCCGCGTATATGCGAATATTGACGGTGGGATGTTTGGTGCAGAACGTTGATTGATTTGTATAGAGGCTGGTATGGTCACGGCACAGCACTGTTTGATCCCCAGTAGCGGCCGATGACGTTGAGATAAGTCAGCTTCCAGGAGCGGACTATGCCAAGCACGTGGTCTCACGTGTGTTGCTTATCGCGATAAGTATTATAGAGTTTATTGCTCGATTTAGTTTAGATGACAGACAATACCGAAACGGCAGAAATCCAAACTTTATTTCGATGTTTAGTTATGGCGGCCAACTTGAAAGGCAGACGCATGCTTTCAATATGGGCGCCATTCCTAAAAATCAAAATAAATTTTGAATTTCCGTTGTTTCGGTATTGACTATTATTATTATTATTATTATTATTATTATTATTATTATTATTATTATTATTATTATTATTATTATTATTATTATTATTATTAGGTATTCTATTTTCACTCACTCACCACTCACTCACTCACTCACCACTCACTCACTCACTCACCACCACCACTCACTCACTCACTCACTCACTCCCTCCCTCCACTCCCCACCACCCACCCTCCCACTCACTCCACTCCCTCCACTCACTCCACTCACTCCACTCACTCCACTCACTCCACTCACTCCACTCACTCCCTCCCTCCACTCACTCCCTCCCTCCCTCACTCCCCACTCACTCCCTCACCTCCCCCACTCCACTCCCTCCACTCACTCCACTCACTCCACTCACTCCACTCACTCCACTCACTCCACTCACTCCACTCACTCCACTCACTCCACTCACTCCACTCACTCCACTCACTCCACTCACTCCACTCACTCCACTCACTCCACTCACTCCACTCACTCCACTCCCTCCACTCCCTCCCTCCCTCCCTCCACTCCCTCCCTCCTCCACTCCTCCCTCACTCCACTCACTCCACTCACTCCACCACTCCCCTCCCTCCCTCCCTCCCTCCCTCACTCCACTCACTCCACTCACTCCACTCACTCCACTCACTCCCTCCCTCCCTCCCTCCCTCCCTCCCTCCCTCCCTCCCTCCCTCCCTCCCTCCACTCCCTCACTCCACTCACTCCCTCCCTCCCTCCCTCCACTCACCTCCCTCCCTCCCTCCACTCCCTCCCTCCCTCCCTCCCTCCCTCCCTCCCTCCCTCCCTCCACTCACTCCACTCACTCCACTCCCTCCACTCACTCCCTCCCTCCCTCACCCACTCCCTCCACTCCCTCCACTCCCTCCACTCACTCCCTCCCTCCCTCACTCCACTCACTCCCTCCCTCCCACCACTCCACTCACTCCACTCACCCACCCACCCACCACTCCACTCACTCCCTCACCTCCCTCCCTCCCTCCACTCACTCCACTCCCTCCCTCCCTCCCACTCACTCCACTCCTCCCTCACTCCACTCACCCCTCACCCTCCTCACTCCACTCACCTCCCTCACTCCACTCACTCCACTCACTCCACTCACTCCACTCACCTCACTCACTCCACTCACTCCACTCACCCACTCACCACCCACTCACTCACCCACCACTCCCTCCCTCCCCACTCACCACTCCACTCACCACTCCACTCACTCACCCACTCACTCACTCCCTCCACTCACTCCACTCACTCACCCACTCACTCACTCCACTCACTCACTCCACTCACTCACTCCACTCACTCACTCCACTCACTCACTCCACTCACTCACTCCACTCACTCACTCCACTCACTCACTCCACTCACTCACTCCACTCACTCACTCCACTCACTCACTCCACTCACTCACTCCACTCACTCACTCCACTCACTCACTCACTCACTCACTCACTCACTCACTCACTCACTCACTCACTCACTCACTCACTCACTCACTCACTCACTCACTCACTCACTCATAGAATTTAACTCACTCCAGGATACGTACAGAGAAACGCACAGAAGAAGACCCAGGAGAACGCACAGAAGAACGCACGGAAGAAGGCACAGAAGAAGGCACAGAAGAAGATCCAGGAGAACGCACAGGAGAATGCACGGACGAAGGCACAGAAGAAGACCAAGAGAACGCACAGAAAAACCCACGGAAGAAGGCACAGGGGAATACACAGAAGAAGGCACAGAGAACGCGCAGAAGAAGGCAGAGAAGAATGCACGGAAGAACGCACAGATTCGCAAACCATTGAAACTCACAAGTGTGATAGTGCGCCTGCTGTTGTAGATCTGACTCTTGATGAGGAAGATGAAAATGTAAGTCAATTCTCAGTATTTACGATAGTGATTCTATAAACGTGCGTGACGTGAACCAGTATTTTTTATAATCTGTGCTTGAATTTATATTGGTCGTTAATAATTAGCAATGATTTAGCCGAAATTCATGATTAAATAAAAAGCCAATGGACAGTTTGTTGCAATAAATTTCAAACAATTTTTAACCATCTTTGCTGATATTTTACCTTAAAAAATTGCCAAGTGATACGACGGCCAATAGTAAAGAGGAAGACCATTCTGTGAACCATGGTTATTCTAAGAATTGGGAGGATCTGACTCGTAATGAGGCAGATGAAAATGTAAGTCAATTTTCAGTACTTTACAATGATTAACCTATGAACGTGGAATGAAGCAGTATTATTTATATTCTTTGTTTACATGTAAATTCGTATTGGTCGTTAATAACTAGCAAGGAATATAGGCCGCAATTCATAATTGAACATGTGGCCAAGACTCCAAGTGTCAAGTTTAATTCATTGCAATGCATAATTATGCATTCCGAACTGACTTTGCTCATATTCTTATCTCTAAAAGCTGCCAAGTAATACGACTGCCAATGGTAAACAGGAAGATCCTATTGTGAGCCATGGTAATTCTAAGAATAAAGAGGATCGGGTAGAAGATAGGTATGAACATTAATATATTCATGGGAGGTGAGAAAATTGGCGTTTTGCCTATAGAGTATTAGCTCAGGTTAGTATATATTTTTTAACTTTATAATAATTGAACACTTGCAACTTATTTATTTTTATATATGCAATTATTATTTTTATATATTTATTTTTATGCAATTTATTATATATATATATATATATATATATATATATATATATATATATATATATATATATATATATATATTTTTCCAACCGCGGGCAGTATTGGAAATATAAAATTGATTTGATTGACCGCCGATTTCCTCTTCCGTTGTTTCAATTCTAGTCGTAATTTTCTGTAATCATTTTTGTCAAAACTAGATCAGGTCAAATAACACATTATCGAAAAAGAAGACGTCACCGGATAGAACAGGATGACAAGTCGCGAAGAGAAGTAGGAACAGCCAAATCAGAAGTTAGAGTTACAAGAAAGGCTGAACAGAAAAATAAAACATATAAAGAAACAGACGAAACTAGAGACAGTAGTGAAGAGGAAACCGACGAAGAGACAGAGTTCTATGGCGGAAACCCTGTTCTCCCCATGTACTCGAAATTGCACAAAGTCCTTAATCCAGCGGAAACCATACGCCTTCTCACTGACATGGGAGCCTTTAACCTTTCGAAAGTATGTCATCAGCAGCCGTTGCAAGTTCAACACCATCGAACATTTATTATTGACATGTCCTCACTTCAATCACCGCAAGACGCCAAGTGCGATGACATGGCTTCTTGGCGTAACAACAGCTCAAAAAAGTACGCATTCAATGTTCAATGGGATGCGGAAGGGCAGATTAGCATGCTTACAACTGCAAGAGAAGGAAGCAAAGATAATACAGTGACCTTGAAAAGAGAGTACTTTAGCCTCAACCACGACGTACAGAAAGATGTACGCAAGCGAATAGACACGATCATTGGTAAGTTACAATTTTTTGTACGACAACTTCAGTAAAACAAGCAATCTCATTGGCTACGAACTATATGTTACTTATTAACAAATAGATTCCATTTTTTCGTTGTCTTTTCAGTTATATAGATGCACAGATGACGTCACAACAAAAAAGTAGCCCACGAGCCGCCGAAGCGAGTCGGTCACTGATGTTCTTACCACGTTGTGACGTTCTCTGTGCATCTATAACTGTGCAGACAACGTAAAAATGGAACTATTTGTTTATAAAATAACAAATAGAAAAAAAACAGCACATTTCAAAAGGTTAACGTTTATCACGTCATGTGACGTGATCCATGATATATACAAATAAAGCAACGTCATTGCCTCACGATATTGCAGAGCAAGCTGCGATTGGTTGACAAAATCAGATCGTTAGTGATGCTATCCGTGCATCTGTCCTGTAATAGGTCATGGGTAACAACCAATGAAAACAGGTGGTGTGCAGGTTATTGTATAAACTGTAATAGATGCACAGATGCCATGCCGTAACAAACTCGCAAAACTCTTTTTTTCACGTTTTGGGCTATTTTCACTGCAATATTTGTGAGTAAAATGGATAAAAACGTAAAGAAATTAATACCGAACTGAATTAACACAAAAAGTAGACGAATATAATTCAAACAGAAAGGCCTATCTGAGCATTAGTCATCAGGATGTCGACAAAACTTGGCAGATTCACACTGATTTAAACTCTACGAAGCGACACACCAAGTAATCTATCAAAAAATTTCAAAATGAGAAAAATTATCTTTTTTTGACCAATATTTTGATATATAATCAATAATTTATACATGATGCTGACTTGAAGTATTATCCAATCAGAACTGCCATCCTTCTGTTGTTAACCAATCCGGTTGCTCTATTTGTATAGATCATGTATGACGTATTTAACATGATTTTCTTTTCCTGTTGACTTTTTTCATCCCATAACTTCCCTCTCTTCACAAGCCTTGACCACTTAACAATTTTGGAACCGTAAACCTCGGATAATTTAAGATTTGGCGTGGAAACAAAGACGTTGAACTGTAGCCAGACATTTCACTAGCTCTACAAATCATTTGGCGTCAGACATAAAATTGTTTTTATGTTTACTCCATGCATGCCGTTCATTTATAGTCCCTTGAGTATATCTGATGAAGTACTCCACCGTTATTGTATAGTACAATATTGCTTTAAAGGCGGAGTGGAGCATCCTGTGGAGCCTGCACCTCATGGAACTTCAAAGAAGAAGAATACGCAACAGTATGTGCGCACATGGGATAGCACGAAGAAAGAAATAAAAAAACATAGCAGGAAGAAACATCCTCGTGAAGCCGTGCATGATGTTCTCAACAAGGCTCTTGGTGGTATACAAGCTTGTGCTGGTTTGGGACAGATACCACGGAACAGGCAGCAGGCAAAAGATCTGATGCGCAAGGCAAACCGGAAAAATACCAACGAGATAGGATTCAAAAACATTTCTGAAAGGGGGAAGCTGAACGACCCATGGTACTGCTTGCTGAATGAATCCAAAGTTCAAACAGGAAACAAAAATACCGCCTTTATCCGAGATGTTAGAGTTGGGGCTGAACCATTCTGCATTCTTGCAAATGAAAGACAGTTGCATGATTTGAAACAGTTTTGTTGCAACTTACATCAATTCAAGCCGTTAACGGTCGACCCAACCTTCAACATTGGTAACTTTAACGTGACGCCAATTTCGTACCAAAACTTGCTGCTACACAAAAAGCAAGATCAGAAGCATCCCACTCTTGTCGGTCCGGTGCTAGTTCACGAGAGAAAGACCAAAGAAACGTATTCTTTGTTTTGTGGGAGTTTGAAAGCCCTAAAGCGTGAACTGAGCAATTTGTTGGCGTATGGTACCTATGATGAAGAGCCGCTTGCCACTGCCTTTCAAGAGAACTTCGAGCGGACAACTCACCTCCTGTGCAGCAACCATATTCTGAAGAATGTCGAAAACCGATTAGTGGAAATGAAAATTACGGGAAAAGTAAAGCAAGATTTTGTAGCTGACATCTTTGGCCGTCAGAATGGTGAAGTGTTTGAACGCGGACTTTCTGATGCAGACAGTGCAGAGCATTTCCAGAGTCAGATGGCCGTTCTTAAGACGAAGTGGGCGAGCAGCCATGTAAATGGCTCCAAGTTTTATGAGTGGTTCAATAAGAACAAACGTGCGAAATTTGTGGACCACCTAATATCTCCAGTACGTCAACGAGCGGGGCTTTGTTGTCCTCCATCGAAGTTCACAACCAACAGATCGGAGCGTACAAATGGCGTCATACAAGACTATGTAAAACGAAAATGTGGACAGCGCCTTGTTGATGCTTTTACCTTTGCAGTCAAATTGAAAGAGCTCGTGGATATGCAGGAGAAAGAAGTGGAATTAGCTGTGGTAAACAAAGGCGAATACGTCCTACATCCCGCTTACGGAGAGCTAAATGTAACAGCCAGTCAGTGGGTGCAGAAGACGTACGACCAGCAACAGGCGGCTGTGCGAAAGATCCATTCGTGCAATGTTGAAGATGTTTCTCGGACGGATGTAACTTCAGTAGCAGCAGCTGTTGCTACTGAAGTTACAAACCCAATCTTGAAGGTAATCGTCGAAACGGGAGTGGATTGGATACCACGAGACACCCTGGCATTACTTGCAGACAAGGCTGCAAATTTGGAAAATGAAGGAACGGTCGTTGCATTACCAAGTATCGGTACAACAGATACGGTCGTGGTTCTCTCAAAATCGAACCCAAAAAAACCGCACATTGTGAACACTTATCCCAATGGAAAATGCGAATGTGACAATTGTCACGCGTACACTTCTTCTTTTATCTGCGCTCACGTTATTGTCGCAAGTTTAAAGAGGTCAAGGTTTGCGGACTTCCTTCGGTGGCTTGTTACCTCAAAGCGCAAGACAGGCGGGGTCAACTACAGCGAGGCCGTTTCTTTTGTAATGCCAAAAGGAAGAGGAAGAAAAGGAGAGGCCCCACCTCGAAAACGTAAACGCAAGCCTGCAGACCCCACAATCGTGCAAAGACTACAGACGGTTCCTGAAACTATGACACAGCATCGGCCAGGCATATCCCAAGCAGCACCTCAACTACCCCAAGCAGCACCTCAACTACAGCACAATGCTTTCCGTCAACAGATGGGATGCGCCGATACCATATCACAGCTGTACAAGCAACCAACCCCGCCTGTATGTCGGCCGACACGCCCGCAAGTGACACCTCCATATCCATCCCCAACACCTAATACCTTCATTTTGTACTCCCTCCACTTCTGTCCACCACTGACGTCGGTATGTTTTGGTTGCGGGAAGTCGCTCAAACCCTCTGGTGTGATAAGTAATCCTCCGGGCGAACTTGTTATTGTTTCAAACATGCAAAGGGAATGGATGCAGGGTGGTCAATGGTTCAGAAAGCCAGGAAATGTTTATTTCCACTGTTCAGTCTCGTGTGTCCGAAGAAGACAGCCAGCCTTTGTTCCGCAGACTCACTGCTTCGTACCTGACGTCATAAATGCGCATTTGACCCCATTACACCGCCAGTATGTTATGGTGAACCTTGGTATCCCCTTATAAATGTATTTATATTGAACAAGTGTAAAAGAAAAACTGACTTTTTTATCCTATCGTTATATTTGATGACAGTTCACTTACAATTATTAGTTAAAGTTCATATGGCAAAGGATTTTTTATTCGCCATGACTTACTGTTTCGTGTTTATTTTGGCGAGTTGTTACGTCCAGCTCTTTTACAAAACGTCTTTTTGTAGAAAATGTTGCGGTTAAATTGTATACCCCAAAAAATATTACAAGAGGCAATATTGAGGATATGACGTTACACTATTTTAGAGCGTTTCAACAAAATTGATTTTATTTAATTTTATACGGCACTATACATTCGGTCCCAGTTTTAATGACTTTTTCGCATGGAAATGAGTAAATTTAGGAACTCCGACAAGACAACTGATTACATCTTGAACTATATATTAAACTATACATGCAAGAGGAATTAACGATTTTGTGACATGTCGCAAGAAACCGAATTCAGTTAGTTTACATAAAAGTGATATAACACTTGAACATTGAAGCTTTGGATTGCAAATCTAAACTTAGACCCCGTTTACACGATGCCGGTATAATTTGAAAACGGAACAAAATCATGCCGTTCAGGCCTTGCATTTACACGATACCGACACAAAAATAACATGAAATGTTATATGCTGTATTTGCATACCGGCATGATTTTGTTCCGTTTTCAAATTGTACCGGCATCGTGTAAATGGGGTCTTAGCAAGGCAAACTACATGTTTCATAATAGTATATATACAAGGTGAGTAGGGTATCAAAGGGATGCCGCCTCATTGAATATTCAACTTATTATTTATTCATTCTCAGGCTCCTGTGGGACCTCCTAATCCTAATCTCATTATGCATACGTCTTTATTTCTCAGGCTCCTTTAGGACCCTCTTAACCCTAACTTTTCCCCCTAAAACCTAGCTGTTACTCAACTCCCTGGTATTCACTACGTCATAACCGATAGCTCTCCGACTGATTCCCGAAGTTACGCCATTATCAAAAGGTACCCAACTTATATCCTTACAAGTACTAGTAATTACCTTTTCATTTAAACACTTTACCCTACTGACAGTCGACAGTTGTGGGACACGTAGACGTACAGAGCATGCGTACACTAAACTTTAACAAAATAGACGTTCTTTACAAGGAACTAAAGACAAATTGATAAACGCACTTTATATTTTTCATCTGTAACCTTGTTTTGAGGAATATAGAGAGTTTTGAGCAGCCGAAGTGTCTGAATTGGCAGAGATAACATATCGACTTGAATTAATAGCATATAATGAATATTATATTAGGTATAGAACCTAAATATTCAATCACCCTAGAATCATTGCCAGCTAAACCCTTGTTTATAAGTGAACGAATCGTAAGAAGATAGAATGAGGAGTCAATTCTAAAAGCCATAAGAATCTTTTTAAGTGTCGATATATAAACGAAATATTATTTGGCTGCGGGACGGCTGAGTATCGACTTGAATTAATAGCATGCATGAATATTATATTATATTAGTTAGAACCTAAATGATCAAACAGTCTTATACACGTTTGGTGGCAATAAGTGTTAGCAATTTTAGAGAGCTATCGTTTACTTTGGCCTAGTGTATAGAGTATACGAATCCTTGGATGAAGAATCAATTCGAGAAGCCGTAAAAAGAAGAACGATCAATGACTTCTGAGAAAATATAAACGGAATAACTGTACTCTTCAAGCTGGTTGCTACGCTTTCTGTTACTAACTGTGATATTTGCATATTTATCCTGAGTGCACGTGCAGGAGACAAAAGAAAAACTCATTAGGGGCAATTAAGAGAATTAAGCGCTTGGGCAGGTCTAGGCGCGAAAGTCATTAGCGTGTATTTTGCATAAGACATAATTCACAACAATCAGTTTAAAATATTTATTTCGGTTTTCGTTCAAACATATACATATAAAAAGTTTTAGTAAGGTCTGCTTCTTAAATTATATTTAGGTGTTTTTATTTTAAAAGTAGCATGATAATCTTTCTTGTCCTCTGATGATAATTGGGACACGTCTTCTTTTATCATGGGTAAATATTTTGATCTAGTCATCATTAGATGGTGTTCATACTCTTCTCTTTCATCCGGAGTCATCTTTGCCAAGTCTTTCTCTGTCGGGTCGCCCAAACTTTCCCAGTTATGAAAGAAATTATGTTTAAGCGTCGGTTGTTCAGCGGTAGGAGGCGGTGTTACAAAATAGGTTTTAGGTGTAGCAGGGAAACCCCACGGAAGATCGTCAGTTTCTTGCTTTATCTCCGGTGTCAAATTTGGTGTATTTTTCCGAGGCTGAGTTGGAGGATTATCTATTTTTATTTCGGTTCAAAATTATTTTCATTAACTCCACCGGTAATATAGGCCTTGGGACACGCAGTACAGAAACCAGTTGAATGTAAAAAAGATAAGGGAGATCCTAAGTTACATAATTTACAATGATGATTCTTATCCTGATAGAAATCTTTCCATGAACATTTAGGACACTGAAGTAAATACACAACGTGTGCAATACTTTGACAGTGTTCGCATTCTCCAGTAAGTTCTTCATTTCTCTCCGAGTCCTCTCCACTCCATTGCTCTGCGTCCGACTCTTCTTGTTCAGTTTCGGAGTCAGTTTCTTCGTCTTCGCTTTCGGATTCCGGCTCTTGACATGCCAGCATGGTCAAAACTTGAACATTGTCAATGAGACTTTTATCAATTTTCAAATTTGCTAGTCCTTTAACAAAAATATCTAAACCAAGGGGCTTGGGAATCTTGGCATCGTATTCTGTTAGACAATATTCTATCAAATCAGTGATATTTGTTCTTGATATAGTTTTTTCCGTTATATACTATTTCCCCTCTTGAATTCCACGTGAGAAGACTATAAGATATCAGCAAACTGTTTAGCAGAGAAGACACTTTCTCTTCATCGATTTCGTAGTGTAAATGTGATATTATTTGTTGGACGCGATAATTAGCGAAACTTGTTTCTTCCATGATGTTCACGCTTAAACTGACTATCGTAGAAACTTTTAGTTCTCTTATACCATTTCTGCGAGTCCTTCTAAAACAGGACCAAGCAACAGGCTTAGAAATCCTTCACCATTTTGAACCAGTGTTTTCTTTTTTCGTCTAAAACTTCGTCGGGGATCAACCATAATGTGTAGATTGTCCTGGTAAGGGCTAAGTGCTTCAATCACTTGACGAGGTAATTGGTAGTGCATTTGCCATAAATTGTGCGCAAACTCGCATATACATCGAAACTGCTCAGGGCTCGCAGACTCCAAAACAGCTCGCTGTTGTACGGGTTTTGAAAGACACAAAAACTGAAGAAATGCTCTCTGTTCTTTGTTAAACATCACTCAATGAAAGTAAGGTTGCAAATGATTGAATTCCGCCAGAGCATATCTATATATTTTGAATTTGTGACAGATATCCTCGAGGGGTCTGCAACTAAAAATTGGGGAAATAAGGCCGATAAGAGGAAGATAAGGAAGATCAAGGGAAGATAAGAGGAAGATAAAGGGAAAATAAGAGGAAGATAAGGAAGATAAGAGGAAGGTAAGGAGTAGAAAGAAAAAAGAGGAGGAAGAGGAGAAGGAAGAGAAACAGGAGGAGGAAAGGGCTCGGAGCAGGAGCCAAAAAGCTCGGAGCTAGGAGCCAAGGGCTCGGAGCAGGAGCCAAGGGCTCGGAGCTAGGAGCCAAGTGCTCGAAGCTAGGAGCCAAGGGCTCGGAGCTAGGAGCCAAGGGCTCGCAGCCAGGGGCTCGGAGCTAGGAGACAAGGGCTCGGAGCCAGGAGCCAAAAGCTCGGAGCTAGGAAGATAAAGGGAAGATAAGAGGAAGATAAGAGGAAGATAAGAGGAAGATAAGGAAGATAAGAGGAAGGTAAGGAGTAGAAAGAAAAAAGAGGAGGAGGAAGAGGAGAAGGAAGAGAAACAGGAGGAGGAAAGGGCTCGGAGCAGGAGCCAAAAGCTCGGAGCTAGGAGCCAAGGGCTCGGAGCAGGAGCCAAAAGCTCAGAGCCAAAAGCCGGGGGCTCGGAGCTTGGACCGAGGGGCTCGCAGCTAAAAGCCTGGACTCGAATTCAAGGGTAGAAATATATATACCTATACTTGTTTGGGAGAAATCATTTTGCCGCTTATAGCTCCGAAGCAACATGCCCTACGCCTGTGATATTTGCGGAAAGAACTATTCTAAACCCTTTAATTTACGGCGCCATTTGGAAGACGTCCACGGAGAAAGTCACTCGAGGAAAGCAACACCTGTGGTCAATGGATCAACAGTTATGCAGCATCCTTTTACGTGCATAGTAGCCGGATGTACCCAAAGTGGTAAAACTGTATGGGTAAAAACGCTTCTGGAAAACGCCAAAACTACGATCAATCCTCCTCCCGAACGTATCATTTGGTGTTATGGACAATGGCAGCCCATGTATTTAAAAATGATCAAGACAATACCAGGCATCGAATTCCATGAAGGTATACCTTCCGACATTGACTCTGATAATTTTCTTGAAGTCTCTCAACGTAACCTGATTGTCCTCGATGATCTTATGGCTCAATCAGGAAGAGATAAACGTATTGCTAATTTATTTACTAAGGGATGTCATCACAGGAATCTCTCCGTGATCTACATTGTTCAGAATATATTTCACCAAGGCAAAGAAACAAGAAACAGCCTCAACGCACACTATATCGTACTATTCAAGTCTCCGAGGGATAAGCAACAAATTTCTGTCTTGGCACGGCAGGTGAACCCAGGTCATGTTCAAGAGTTTATGAAAACATACGAGAAAGCAACAAGCCGACCTCATGGTTATCTTATGCTAGAGCTAAAGCCTACAACGGATGACGGTCATCGTCTCAAGACCAATGTTCTACCCGGAGAAAGTAACTCCACCCTGCAGCAGCGACTTGGTAGTTTCATACAAAAGCAATCCTATCAATCACCTCCGATCGTTAATGCCATGTACAATACAGAACAAAAAATGCAAGATATTGTACAAGCGCCACAGTTAACACCTGAAGAAAAGAGCATACTTTACTCCAATCAGCTGGGACGTTTTCTGACGTTTCAAAACCAATTCAAACTCAGCCTCGGAAAAATACACCAAATTTGACACCGGAGATAAAGCAAGAAACTGACGATCTTCCGTGGGGTTTCCCTGCTACGCCTAAAACCTATTTTGTAACAACGCCTCCTACCGTTGAACAACCGACGCTTAAACATAATTTCTTTCATAACTGGGAAAGTTTGGGCGACCCGACAGAGAAAGACTTGGCAAAGATGACTCCGGATGAAAGAGAAGAGTATGAACACCATCTAATGATGACTGGTTCAAAATATTTACCCATGACAAAAGAAGATGTGTCCCAATTATCATCAGAGGACAAGAAAGATTATCATGCTACTTTTAAAATAAAAACACCTAAATATAATCTAAGAAGCAGACCTTACTAAAACTTTTTATATGTAACCGTAATTTGTTTTGATTTGTGTAAGTTTAAACCAAAGCCTAAATAAATATTTGAAACTGATTGTTGTGAATTCTGTCTTATGCAAAATACACGCTAATGACTTTCGCGCCCAGACCTGCCTAAGCGCTTAATCCTCTTAATTGCCCCAAATGAGCTTTTATTTTGTCTCCTGCACGTGCACTCAGGATAAATATGCAAATATCAGCCGTAGCAACATTAACAAGATGCTTGACGACGTTAATAAAATAGCCGAGTCTGCCGTTTAACAACTGACAGTTTATATTCTGGCAATACCCTCTGAAGAAAGTGTTTCAATGTCTTTCGAACAGCTTGCCAAACGGTTTCTTCATTCAAGGCATCGTTTACTTTATAAACTAAAGCGAAATAAGCGACAATTCGGCACATATCTCCAAGTAAATGGGTAAAGATGGCCGTTTAAGTTCTAACTAATATAATATTCATGTATGCTATTAATTCAATCACGATTAGACGTCGAACATAAATCCTAACAAGCGATAAAACAAGAGAACTCCAGAAACCACGAGTGAAACACTGTATGAAATTAAATGACTGTACGGCAACACTGAGTTTATATCACCAACATTACTTCCTGGCGTCACACCACTGGGCGTCACACAACCGGGCGTCACACGGAATATTCAATGAGGCGGCATCCCTTTGATACACTATGGTGGGGGGGGGGGGTCATCTACTAAGGTGTGAGAGCAAAATTAACTCGGCGATCGCAGCGATCATGTTGCTGTTTCCATATGATCGCCAAGGCGGTCACGGTTGATCGCGGCTATTGTTTTAATGGTCCACTGGGTTGCACACAGATCGTTGAGATTGCAAAATCACCGTTTTCATATAAAATGCAACGATCGCTACTATCGCTGCGATCGCTGAGATAGAACATCTCGGCGATCACGATCGCAGCGATCGTTGCGTCAGTGGTTTCCATATGATCGCTACGATCGCTAAGTTCATTTTTGGGCGATCTTGGCGATGATATGGAAACCAGGCTTAAGCGATCATATGGAAACAGCCACATAATTGTTGATTGTTGCTATCGCCGAGTTAATTGTTGAGCAATTGCGGCGATGACGGTGATGATAACAACATTAAATTAACTTAAATTAATTAAGTCAATACTAATGATAACAACAGGAAACGCGGAGATGTTTGTGTTTAATAGTATGTGATCAGTTTGGTTTTCATTGCAAGAAGCAAGTCCCAGTGTCGTTACCAACACATAAAATATTATTGTATTACATAATATGGGCCGTTGTCGAAAGTTACAAATTTCCGCACAGTCCGCAAGTCTGATCAACTATAATTCGGTCACTTGCAAAATATCCCAACACCGTTCCAAATCAAGATTCGAAAACACTTCATCCAATTGATCCAAAGGTAAAGCTATTCAAACAAGGAATATGTTCTTTGATATACTGTAGCCCTTTCTTGTGTCTCTACTCCGCAAGTCAAAATTCCTAGGTACTGATGTCAAAACGGCATTTTTTTCGCGTCTATGATAAATTCGTCTATTCTGTAAACTCGATCAAAGGCAAAGCTGTCGAAAAGAAAGAACTCGAAAATCAAGCACGAGACATGCCTTACAGTTTCGCAAGGCCTGACGGGGCGATGCAATAATGCAATTTTATGGATCTCTCCCCCCCCCCCCCCCCCCCCCCCTCAAGAAAAAGAGAGAAAAAAGCCGAAAACTAGACTCGGCCTACCACAGATAACCTGAGTAATTATGTCAGAAATTATATCATCTACATGTTACTTATTAATAACAACAGGAAACGCGGAGTCCGCAAGTCCGCAGTCCGCAAGTCCGCGTTTTCCACCAAACCATTTTCGACAGGTTGAAATCACCACAGATTAGCATATTGTTGTAAAGCGAAGCGCACTGAGCCAAAAATATGTTAAATTTATCCATCCAATTCCTATCAGTGTTGGGAGGCCTGTAACAACAGCAGATGAGTAGCTTTAGATTTGAGTTTGTTATTAGTTCTGCTGAGATAACTTCGAAGTCAGAATCCAGGTCAACAATTTCACAGGAGGAAATAAACGAATTCGTTTTCACTGCCAGCAAGACTCCATCGGCACGTGATAACCAACTGGAAGGATCTCAGTGTTTACAATGTCTTTGTGTAGCCAGGTCTCAGTTACCCAGACAAGATCAGAGTTTTCAGCGTAAACGAGCTCTTGAAAACGAGAGAGATTACTTACCTGTTTGCCGTTTACATACAGTGCATGCTTTTAAGGCTTCGAGCATTAATAAGACATGAAGCTTTGTATGAGACATCTCTCGTACTGAAAGGACCTGGATTGGTTGAGATGTCACCAGCCAGCAGGATAAGAATAACTGCATGCAAGTTCTTACGATTTATTTGAAGATCCAATCTGTAGCGATGCCGATGATTGGTAGGCAAGTGGAATTTTCTTAATACTACATCACGAGTAGAAGCCCAAACTAAACACAGTTCCTCAGGAAGGGTTGCAAGTTCTGAGCTAATTTTAACAGATTTTAGAGTTGGTTTGGCGTCGTAATGTAGTAGAGGTTTGAGTTTTAAGGACAGCCAGAAGATTGTGAAGAAAAATAGAAGTCGGCTAACTTTCACAAGGTTGGATATACTTTCGCCACGTTGAATATTCTTCGAAATCATGTTTTGGATTTTGAATTTCAGTAAGTTGTCCAACTAGGCTTATATGTCAAGGGAAAACCCCGAACTTGAAAAAGAAAAGTTTCGAGTTTCGAAGGTCAGGGTTCAACTAAGACGAACTGAAGAAACAACCAACGGCCAAATAATTATAAAAAAAGGGAATAATTCAAAATCTTTGTTAAATATAGAAATGTAATTTGGACTCAAGGATAAGAACACCAAAACCAAATAAATGATGAAATTTCGGCAAGCGCGCTGTACGGAGAGCGTAGAAAAGTCAAGAAATCAAATTCTCAGGATTTAAAGGCCAAGCGTTCGGGAGACGGTTAGCCTGCGTGCAGACGCTTGTATTTCCGGTGATTAATACGTATAAGCGTCTGCGCATCGGAAGCCAAAAGCTTGTTCTGGTCACGTGGATTTTCAATCGCATTAAAAAAATTAATTCACGCAATGCATTATAATTAGCTATGATTATTCATGGCGTCTCCTGCGTGCGTTCTGTGTTTCTCGGTGTTGGTGAAAGCTTCTGATCGAAATTTAGTTGGGAATAAGGGAGAATTTTTAGTAAAAAGTGAGATTGACGACCTTCACTTTGTCGTTCACCCTACCTCGCAACATATCTGTCGTGTGTGCTTGAGGATTCTGCAGCAAAGAAGAAATCACAAGAAGAAGCTTGACGATCTGGACGACAATCTTCTGCGTCAGTACCGCGATAAGGCAGGAGCAAATGGACTAGCGATTAAAGCAAAAGCGACTGCCAAGCGTTCGTTGGCATTTGTTGATGAAAGCGAAGATCCGTCGACTTCATCTGGTCACCGTATCAATCGCGAAGACGAAAGCACAACCCGCTGTCTGACAGCTATTCACTTTCAACCGACATCAACTTCGACACCACGAAGACCAAAGCCGCAACATGAAGTGGAAAATATTTCAACTGCCCAAGCTACCATTGTATCAGTTAAAGTCCAGTGGAAGAGCAAAACAGCCACTCGGATTTTGCCTGATGATCTTGGGTCTATTGGGAAAATGCTGTGCAGAGGAACCTACACACAAGTTGCTCGCGCGACTTGGCGCTGTGAAAAGGTCAGAGAACAGATAATCCTGTTGTTTTTGAAGGAGATCAATCGAGAGTGTTCGAACATGTGCTCGAAGAAGAATCCTAGTACTCTGCGCAAAACCAGCAAAGAGAACATTGTTAACTTTTCGTTAACAAAACTTGACAGTGAGTTGAAAGAGAGGACACCTCTGCTGAGGAGTGTTTTGATGGCAGCTTCTATCCGCAAGAGCAGCCTGGAAAGAAGCAACCTATACTGGATACCAGCTGTATGTATGGCCTCATCCATTTGCCTCAAGAATAGATCGCCTTATTTGACTGCCGTTCAACTACTGAATACAATTTTTATTCAGCACTCAGGATTAATGGTTCGTATAAGAATAAATTATGAGTTATAAATAACCACTACATGAGGAATTAATAATTATTTTATTTTAGTTTTATCATAGGCAGCCCAATAAATTATGCTTTCAATAATAAATATGAATCGAATAAAGGTATCCTTCAGTAATAGTAAAATATTACAAAAATATTACTATAAATATGATACCATGATCGCCTTGGATTCTTTTGTTCTCCGAGGGAATGTAAACCTCGTATTTCCCTCATCGCTCATGCAAGAGGGAAATTTATCCTTTGTCTTCTAATTTTCCCGTGCATGTTGATGAGGGAAAATTAGCAGACAAATAAATCCTTCTAATTTTCCCATGCATGTTGATGAGGGAAAATATTTCTTTGTCTTCTCCTAAATTTCCCGTTTGCATAATATTTTCCCTCATCAACATGCATGGGAAAATTAGATGCAACTTCTCTGATCAACCGTGTAAATTTCCTGTCGGTAAGATTCTCAAAGTTTTCCTCGGCGATCTTATTATTACAAACTAATAACATGACTTTTCGGGAAATTATCAATTAAATTTCCCCTTTGCCTCAGTGGTGGGAAAATTTAATCGCTAATTTTCCCTCAAGTCAGGTTATAACTTATAAATATTTTGAACTTGTGCACGAACCTCATTTGTGCATCAAGTTCAAAAGATATATTCCGGTTCCCCTCATTGTCGGCACTTCAAGTGATTACCTGAGCTTTATTACATTCTTAGATAATATAATAAAGTTCATGATCACATCATCTTGTGAAGCACCGACAAAGAGGAGAACAGGAAAGAGTTTGAATATTTGGAAATTGATACACAAATAAGGATATGAACAAGTTGGTTTTAATATTCATACTTATTGTTGAAAGAATAATTTATTGGGTTGCCTATGGATCTTTAAAAAAAAAGTTGGATGAACACTTTATAGCTCCTAAACCAAATGCTGGGTACTCAATATGTTTTATATAATTTTTCATTTAATTTTAGGCAATTTTGTGTCGATTGAGGGTTCTACGACTTGTTGTATCTCATACATTTCTTTATAAGAAATTAAACGAGTTTGGTCAAGACCACAATGCAAAGATTATGGAGAAGGTGAAGAATGAAAGTGCGAGATTGCTATCTATTTGGAGTAATGATGATGCAAGTAATGATCATTCTGATGAGGTTGCTGCAACTGTGAGCCATCAAGCAGATGAAGGAAGAAAGATTGTTTTCGACAATTTCGATTTCAACCAGAAAGTGCATCATATGTCAGAATCCCACCAGAACATTGATAGACATTGGGTAGCACATATGTGCACTGAGAACAGGGTATCTGGAAATCATCTGAGCATGGAGGAAAGATCCAAGAAGACGATTTTGGACATGGATAATGGCAAGTGTATTCCAGACAGTGCAGAACACGTTACCCAGAGAGAAAACTATGCCAGTTTAGTGTCTCGAATTGTTGTTGATAGCATCAATTGCCTTGGGTTCCTCAAAGAACATGCTGTTCGCCATATTAAACATATGTACTCAAGGGAAATGGCCAAGCCAACTGAAACTGTAAGTATACATTGTTAGTTTACAATTATTTTATAGATCATACACTCACTCAATTTTCCTTTGTGGGGGTGTGAATACATGTTTGCAGATTGTCCGATTTGGTCAAACAAATGGTTCAGATTTTTGATCCAGCAGATATTTTTAATGGATTGGATGATCCTACAAATACAGTGGATTGTGGATTTATATAATATTTTGGCTCAGATTGTGGATTTTGTTTGTTATTTAGTTTTGATCCTGGATCACATCTTCATATCAGCAGATGTTGCTTCAAATTTAGGCAGATTTGCATACCCCTATTCACCGTCCCTGTAATAGTCATACTGTAGTAAATCATTATAGTATGTAAGATATGAAGATATGAGACAGCTGTGGTTTAAGTAAAATGGTATGCCTTGCGAAGCACAAATCTTTTGTTTCAGCATTATTAATATTTGAACAAGATGTTGGGTGATTGAAGCCACACATTTCTGTTCACTGATAACTTTATCATACTAAATATACCATGCATTGCATGACTAATGCACTTGTCAATTGAAATCCCAGCCCCTATGACTATGTATTAATAATATATTTTAAATAATATAATATCTTAAATGATTATAATTATTTTAAATAAATTACTTTTTAGATGTTCCTGGGCATGATATTTGAGAATGAGAACACAAATGAAGGGATGCAAGCCGTTATGACCAACTATCGGTGGAAAGGTGTGTCAATTCTCTGATGCAGATTGCCAATGGTCTCACCGCAGATGACAGAAAAGATGGCATACATTTTGAGGTTGCAGATTTTCATTCTCAGATGAAATTTTTACAGGTAAAAAATGCCCAGGATAGTCTTTGTGCTTTTTATGAGGAGTCAGACATAATACAGTCCTGAAAAATAGTGTATAAAATAAACTCTATGAAGCTAAGGTTTTAACACTTTACCTCTAAGTGGCAGCTGAGTACTCGCTTGACTACTCCCTTGGTGTTTACAAGAATAAAATAATTGTTAAAGTGCACCTGTACCCCTTAATGGATTAAGAGCATTATGATGGACGGTTAACCAGTAAGGGGCAAGTGCACCAATCTGCTGAATAAAATTGTCTGGTGTTAGCCAGAATAAAAAGACCAAAATAACCAAAAAGAATGTTGCACTTGCACTTGGTGAGGCAATTTCACGCATGACTCACGCATGACTCATGCATGACTCACGCCTGTGACATGATTGGGCAAGATTGGAATAATTATAGTATACATGAAGCTATATAAGCTCGGTTATTTCGTATAGTTGTTACTTTTCCTAAAGTGTTTTACTTGTGGAGTTTACTGTCTGCGATATAGTGTTTTCTTGGGAGATATTTTCGAAGATATTTTTGTCTGATTTTAAGGTAAGATGTTTTGCATTTATTCGTTTTATATTGCCTGACGACGTTCACTGTGTATTTTATCAGAGTTTAATATACGTTTTGTTTCATTGACAGCAATGGATCTTATCGATGTAATCAAAGGTTGCACAAAGTTAGAGGAATGGTTATTTGATTTCGAGGAGAGGCATAAGGAAGCAGCCTTGTTTCAACGTATCATTATATTGTCGAATGCCTTGGAGCGTGATTTGGATAACGAACGATGTGGGATTTCTACGGTGTTAATGGATGGTTGGTCGGACGAGCAACGCGAATCCTTCAAGCGAGATTGGAACGATGATTCGTTTTTGGCCGAGATGGACGATATCCCCGGTGGTCAGGCCCCCGAACCGGTGATACCCTCGTTAATGGACGAATCCTTCAGAATGGATTGGAACGACGATTCATTTATGGCCGAATAGAGGGTATTTCTGATGTCTGGTGAACCGTCGATACCCGAGGTATCTATTCAGACTGGAGAAGGAAGCCGAAAACGAGCCGCTAAATCAAGTACGGAATCAATACCAAGTAAGAGATCTAAAATTGTTCCGTTATTTACGATAAAATCTGTTAAGCAAGTACGCGTGAAAAAGTTTAAGACCACAGGCCTTGATTATCGCGTTCAGTTTGGTGATTTACAAGTCCAAGGTTTGCCTGATGTCCTGAGGCAATTACATCATGTATTTGAAAGCCTACTCATTCGCGTAACTGATGGTATTGCTATGCATGATCAAGTCCGGTTTATTATGCATTCGCCTCAACTCGAGTATCCTATTTCGTTAGCATTTATGCCTCGTGAGAGATTAACCGTTGAGAGAATCTTAGCCGAAATCGAAAGAGTAATTCAGTCGAACGATTCGTTTAAGTTAGATGATTCGATTACCATCAATATCACATCCTTTTTTGACCCACTGTTAGAGCGTGAGCGCCTTGAAAGTCATGATTAATGTGTATCAACAGAAGTTGGAAGTATGAGAAAGTTTAAGAATGTTTATTTGGTTGATTTTTTAAACATCCTTTAAAATCCCAAGATAATTACATGGAAGCCTTGCAAAGCGTTTTGATGGTAAACAAGCTACCCACGGCAAATTATTTATGGAATACTGAAGAAGTACATGGATAATATTGCATGTACTGAGCCTGTTCACTTGGAACAACTACTTTCACTTATCCCTATGATAGGGCCTTTACACATTGACCTCAATGCTGATGAAGATTTAGTTTTAAATTACCTTCCATTTCTGAAAATTGTGTATAAGTTATTATTTCCCAACAGAGTGCTAGCTGAACATCCTAAGCCATGGAGGATTCAGTTTATTTTGGAGATTGTTTATGGAGGATGGACACTAATTTTGTTGTTTTGGGGGTTTTTTCCATCGTATTTTTCTTTAAAAAATAGCAAAATATCACTGTGTGCTTGTTACTGTATAGTGTGGTCTCTGTTAATGAGATTTAGCGTAATTATTTAGCATTTTGCAGTGACAAATATCACAGTGTTTATTAGATTGACAATTAATTCTCCTTAATTTCATTTTTCTTCTATTGTAAATAGAACAAGAGCCCCACGATGAGCAGATTGATGCTCTTGGGCAATTGTTATATTGTTTATAATATTAAAATATGTTTATATAAAAAAAAATAATTAGAAGGAGTGTTAAAGCCATTTTCCACAAATGCAAGGATGTACAGTATGGTACTTTACTTATTTTTTTAGACAATTATTGTCCTTTAGTTTTGAGTTCTTACAATATTCTTTTTAAAACTAATAATTTTTCTAAATATTATGAATCTATTGTAAGAATGTGGATTATGATGAATTGTTTTAGACGACATCATTATAGGAAGTCTCTTTTGATCTGGCTTTCATTTGTAAAATTCTGGGAAGGTAACGAATTTTCCAATGGTATATTTAATGTTTTTAAAAACCATTTAAATATTATTGATGAATCTGTTGTAGAGTATGTTCACTCTGTTATACGTAAACATACAACTGATGGGGCAAGTGATGAAAAGCTGAAAGAAACCATGGAAGCCATTTTCGGCTGTGGTGTCCGCCAAGGAAATTTTCGATCAGTTTTCAGTCCTGCAAAGAATTATGTTTTCAGTCGAATACAACTGAAATATTTACATACTAGAGTAGCTAAAATATTAGTCTCATTTTTTTCACAAATCTCTTTAAGTCCAGGTGCATCATATACTCTCTGCCAAGGGCAAAAGGCCAGCCCAAAGACTGCACAATGTTCATTCTTTCTACATTGTTTGGTGAAACACCAGTTAAAAACTATTTTTTGCCACTTGGGTTCCAGTGTGGACAGCAACCAAACGAGAAAAGATGCTGTGATTATATCTGTATGGTTACCGAAGACACTGACTGGCATATTTTTGAGGGATGTTGGCATTCTTTCCACCGGCAGTGTCTGAAAGATTTGACTTATTGTCCAATTTGTTCTAACCACTTAAATAATGTTATTTTTTCTTTGTCATCAGCTGCAAACTCTAGCTTTGTGAATGGTGGTGTAAATAATTTAAGTGAAGAAGAGACATCAACTACTGGTGATGGTGATGGTGATGAACCTGAATCTGATGATCTTGACGATGCTGAACATTTGGATGATCTTGGAATCAGCGTAAATAATGAAACAAACTTTGAAAACCTTTTGAATGAACTAAATTTAAATGTTATGCAATTGAAGCCACAGTCACCTGCTTCTTGTTGATCAGTACCAGCTGACACACAAACCACACCATCACCTTCATTTGTGACTGATATTTCAACTCACCCATCCCATAGATCACCACATTGTTCAAAATGTCATAATACTAGAGTCGGGCATGGAAGAACTGTTTCAGCAGCATCTTCTGCCAAATGTAATATGTGTCCAAATAATCTTTGTTCAGTAAATGGAATTCCAAAACCATGTACATGCCCATGGCATTTAACTCAGAAGTCCTGTACTATTAATAGAAATAGATTAAATTATTTAGTTGTTAAACTCACCAAAATTGACTGTGTTAATGAATATCTTTTATCTTTTTGCCAATCAAGTATAGAGAACCGTTTGGGAAGTAATGCTTGCACAATTATTGCTTGTTTGGTGGCACTTAATTTTCTATCTGAGACAGCCTGGTTTTCCCAACATGGAGTGCTATCAACCTTGAACGCAAACTTTCTAGAATTCTGCCACCAACTTTTCACTGAAGGCAACAACATGTATGACAGGCTTGATAGTGACCAGATAACGTACAATGTTCCAGAAATTTTACAGCATCCACAGCTGGGTCTTGGGAATTTTGCTGAAAGAGGACATGAGTACCAATTCAACAATTTTGTAGAATTTTTGTTAGAATTACAACACATTTGTTTATCTAAGATTAAATTAGCAATGGTAATCATTCTTTCACCAGATAAATCTATGATATTACTAGTAAATAAGAATGGTGCAACCATGTTAGTGGAAAGTCATTTACATTTAAATACTGAGGCAATCATTGCTACTGCTGCTGAGAACGAGATTTCAGCTATGGTTCATTACATTGAGTATATGGCAGTAAGGGACTGGGGATCTAATGTTACTCCTTTTGATGCTACATTTCTTACATTAAAATAGTTTAATAGGCTTGAATTATTCTAAATAAAATTCTAGGTAAATGTAAACAATTAATTTACAATAAATATTAAATCACTGTACCTTCAATCTATCCATATTAAATTGATCTTCCAACACTCTAAATTGCAGCCATTTTAAGTAGCATAGTGACCAAAATTTTGACACTGGCAACTACTGTAGATTTGACATTTTATCACCAACTTGGTGACCACCATAAACACAAAATTTAACAATTTAAATTTTACTCGAAATGAATATTGTTAGTACATTATAATTGTAATTTTTCTACTTTTGGTGAATGGACAATGCATCCTGGAATTGGCAAAAGATAGAGAAAAAAAAATTCTTAACTTAGAGGTTTGCCTCAAAATCATGATGAACTTTGAATTTGTTAAAAGTTTGTTAAACTTTATTTCTACATTGTAATGTTTCGCACAATCAGTATTTTTGAAAAGCCTTTTCATGTTTCCAACAATATTGCATTAAAACGGTTTTGTAATGTTATAAAACAAACAATTTAGTGGGATAATATGGCACTGTGGTTTGATATGTACAGTACAGTATATTCATCATCAAACGTATAGCTTAAGTTGTATTTCTAATTGGTTATAGTAGATGTGCTTTAGTTAAAAGATAAACTAAACCACCCATTATATATAAATATGATATTTTACAATTTTTGCACTTGAAATAAAATATTTAAAATGAGAAAAAAATCCCTGCAAACAAAATTAATATTTAAACCTTTTCTGGCAGATGTGCTGCCAGACTTATTTTCCATATGCTGATTTTTGGTATAAAAATTTTTTCATCAAAATATTTGTTGTTAATTTTAATCTGATTGTAGCCAATCAGTACAACAAGATGATTTCATTTTGTGATATTTAAAATCATCTAGTGTACAATTTTATTTCTCTAAATTGGCTTCAATTTACCAGTATTTTTCACATATTTTGGAACAGCATGAATTTGTAAGTATATGCAGTCATTTTACAGTACTTTTACTATTATGCTACATATGGTTTAGTTGTCTTTGAATTATTTACACATGCCCACCCCATTCCTGTTTTCTTTTTTTTTTTTCAGGTACAACAACTGTACTTTACCACACCACATGCATAACACATTTACTTAGCTTGCAATGTAGTTTTTACTAAATTACTGCTGCAGAGTTTAGGATAATGGGATTAGTCAGAACCCAGAATAGGTTTTCTTACTTTTATTTCTAGATGGATAGTAAGTGGTTGGGTTAACATACACTGTACAGTATATGAGTTATGTATGTGAGCAGGTAAACTACAGTTGTTGCACGATAAACAATTAAGCTAAATAAGGATCAATGTGGCCATTAATACTGTTATCAGAAGTTAGTTAAGGGAACAGGGGTAAGAGTGAGCTTTTGATTCATGTAAAAAATAATTAAAATATAATATTTTTTAAAAATTAAATTAATATGTTAGTTTAGGCTGGGTAAGGAAAATATTAAAATGCTTCTGAATTTATTAAATGTATTGGTATACACATTCTTCTTCTTTAGCTATTCTTTAGATGTACATATTATATACACTGTAATGTATATTAATATATCAATTTTGTATAAGATAAATAAGTGCTGGATGACTATACAAATATCTTACTTTTTTATACAATAAAAAAAGTTTAATTGTACACAAACTTTACTAGTATTTGTCAATTCATCAAGTTTATTATACAACTCGGGGCCACATCGGAAAAAAAAGTTAAAACAGTTTGGTTTTCAGTAAATATTAGTGATTAGGTTAAGAAATGTGTTAAGCACAAGATAAATTATCGATATAATTACTCAGTAAGATACAACATAGTCTTCCAGCTAGTGTAAAGTTTGTTGAGGTTGGGTTCCGCCGATGGCCTCGGCTGGGTCCGGCACGAGGTTCTTTCAACCTTTTCAAATTTCACTTTTTTGTAAGTAGTTAGTAAATTTGATTACTATAAAGGAATAAAAAAAAGTACCGCGTTTCTGAGCTGGTATGAACACCCGAGTGCCAAACGCTTACATAAAATTTATCACGGCATTGTGCTCAGCATTTCTACCGTTTCCTGTGCAGACATTTTGCACTCCTATCGAAGAAAAGTCTCCTTCGATATACTGTTGTGTATTCGACTGTTGGAATAATCCGTGTTCGAACACAAGAGTTATCAAAGAAAACGCCGTGACTACAAGAGCAGTGCAAGGTCAATGAAAGAACCAAACGCATTATTTAAAACAAGAATTTTCAGGTTACAATGTCCAGAAGCCATTTCTCGTCAGACGAGTCAATTGTCTCAAAAATGTCAAAAGACCAAATCGCATTTTAATGCGGGAATTTCTCCTAACCTTTCTTTGGTTGTCAATAAAATAAAAAGTGATCGGAAAATTATCCTGGTGGATACCTCTCAACAATTTTTGTGATAAATCTCAATTATACATCACAACACTTGCAATTTGTTTTGTAATGTGACACCAAGTTATCTTTTGATATTCCTGTCTGAAAGTGAGCAGTGAATTTCTGCTTAGATTGGTGGTTAAATTTTAGCTTCGCGGCTTTTAATGACATCATATTTCAGGTGCAAGGTGGAAAGAGAAACGAACACTATTTTCTGAAATAATTTGTTTTAAGTTTTCACTCTACAAACGGAATTCCCGTCAGACGACTCGACCCGGAAACATTTGTGTGGCGGTTTAAACTACGACGGATGCCAGAATGAAATATATTCTGCAGACATTGTTGGGAAAGCAACTATTACGATTACTTGGTAATGGACTATCTAAATCCAAATCAAAAAAAGAACCCTACCATTCACGTTTATGTGCCGAAAATCTCAAAGCCACTCATCAAATACCAAGCCAAATTTCCCTTTGGTTCAGTGTTATTAACTGGAGTTTCTCTTCGTCCTCGTGCATTTAATTGGTCTTCAATACAATCAAACTGTTGTTGATCTCCGTACGTTTATTGATGTCTACGGTCAATTAACACTTTGTCAACCATGTCCACTGCATATATTAGTTAGATGTTGATTCTTTTGTAAATGAAGCCGTACTGAACAAATGAAACTCTTCGTTGACGCCATCACCAAATTGAAGGCGCAGGAGTCATATGAACGTCGTGCTGGTTCTACACCAGTTAAAATCCTCCAATATAAATAAAACTCATCAAGTGCGAAGTAAACCAATGTAGTCGTCCATTTAAACTGATTTTATAAGATACAACAAAATAATTCTTCAGCGATCGCCCATCGAAAAACAAGTTCGAAATTTCAAAAACTAGACACCTAATTTTTCGGCCGCGCGTGGAACAAGGGGATTGTTTACTAGTTTACTACTAAACAAACTGACCAATAAGACAATAGTTGCCTACGTTCATTATGGCATGGTTGGAGATTCTCTTTGGAGTGCTTTTATCAGCGGTTATATAAAAGTGTGGAGGGAAAGATGTTGATGGCAGTGGCTTGGATAAGTGTGCAGCAGTTTGTTGGTAGACCCACACATTCATTGCGGCCAGCATCTCATTAAAATAATTTCTGCTGTGTCCCATCTCACCAAGATCACTCCCAGTAGCAACATGTGCAGCTATGTCACTTTCGAAGTATTGACAGGCAGATTTGGACTTTATAACTGAAAGAGCAATGCGTAACAGATGCTGGGTAACTTGTTTCCCCCTAGCAATTCTTTTCCCAACAACGGCTTCGTGTTGCAAGGCATCAAAATGAATCTGTGAATGTTCCCCATCACATACCATGTGGCGCTTTATGGCATTCTTTATACCATACCAATAGCTGTTTCCACCAGTGAGAACATGTCCTGATTTCTCTGAATCAAGGAGAAGACCTGATGACAACGATGCAGAATATTTGCCAATGCCCTTCAATGCAATCCTGTTTTTGGATCAGCTCCTTCCCGTATACTACCAGCATGTCTATGTGACAACAGTTTAAAACACGTTTCACAGCGGATAACTGATGGTGAATTTCCTTGCTGATTGCCTGCATAAAAGCGAAATCATGGAATTGCTCTTTTCAATACAACAATGTTATTGATAGTCTTCCAATCTAAAGAATCTGAGATGGTGGTTGAATCCCAGCAGCCTTTAGGGTGGTATTGTTAGATTTTGGAATAACTTTCATTTCTCGTATTGCTTTTGTCATTTCTCGTAATGCTTTTGTCATTTCATCTACTTTGGAATTGAAAGCAGCAATGTCCTGCTTAATAGATGAAAAGGATTGAGCAGATACATCACTGGAAGCTGGCTCAGTTGAGACTAATATTTTTAGAATGAACTTGACCTTGTCCATCTAAACATGCTGAATGCTCAGACTCAGTCAACAAACTATCATTTCCACCTGCAGATGAACCCTCCAAAATTCCTGTTGCGATTGAGCATTGTGGTAAATGACTCTCTTCATTAGCAGACTGGGAAAATTTAAGCTGTGACTGGGTCATCTGGCTGTGTACCTTGACGACTTTGATGTTTTCGTCAGTGGTGTCAGTGGCGTATTTAGCATACATCAGACCAGTCACGCGACTGACATAAAAAATCACAAGAATAATTGTGCAATCAGTCAATATTTTAATCTCAAGAGTCTTCTTCACTGGGTGCCGGCGACCATAGTTGGCCTTCAGTGATCGCAGAGATTGGGTTTCGGTTTCAAGGGTTTCAAATTTGCTTTTATCTTAGTTTGTGAGTCACCGGGCAGAGATGACCGGTCAGCGTTCGCCATTTTTTTGCTGGATTTGCCTCAAACCTGATTGGCTCTCGCGTTGATTTCAAGCGTTTTGCTGGATCTTGCTGAAAATTGGATTGCTGAGTCAGCTGAGATACTGAGTAATTAGATCAGTTATTTATCGTCATCGAAGCTTCTCACTAGTTCTCACAGCTGTGTTTCAGACTTTCAGTAATGAGTTATGTAAGCGTTTTCGAACGGGTTTTAGCTGCTTTATACAGTCATCGATTCGTTTCAACCGAGGAACATTTAATAGACGCGATTGGAAGCATTTCGAGCTTCTCAATTTTGGCGCGGAGTCATCTATTCCCCCACTGCTAAGGTAAGAGCCGTAAGACTGGTAAGTTAAGGTCGTCTTCTTTCATTTCAAATCTACAAACAGTCTAGTGTCGAATATTTGTGTTTTGTCCAGTCTCAGTATCGTATTATTTATCATTTTGCGTCCTAGTGAAGTCTGAGTTCAGAGTTCAGACATATATTTAATCAGCAGGCAGCATTAGCATATTTCACGCTTGCCAGAAGCTTTTATATGAATTTGAAACTCAAAGGATCAATTGATCCTTAAGCCCAGGTTTAGTTAAACGTTAAATTGGATCTTTCTTTTCATTATTTTGAAATGAATACTGTTTTCAAAGTATTGTTAGTCTCGCTATCTTGCTCTGATGAGATATATTTTAACGGCGTGTTCGTGAAACATGATCTCAGCTCAGGTTGTCGGTAGATGACATACAATTATTAATCTTTGAGACAATGAATAATTGCATGGGTGTTCGTTTCTGTCTCGTTTAGCTATCTAATATTTTAGTTAGCTTTGTAAATATATAATTCTGTATAATTTTCTCAATAAAGTTTAAGAAACATCCAATTTGGACAAAATATTTTGCAATAATGATAAAATGTGCCATTAAAAATATGTTTTAAAAGTTTCGAAATTTTGCTCAAATGTGCTGTCAGATCGCGGGAAATGCCATTTTAGAGACCCCAATTTCCAAACTTTCCGGGGGTGCATGCTTCCGCACCCCCTAGAACTGTGGACCATAAGTTTTGACTGATGTTTTCAAAATCCTAAATCCGCCCCTGGGTGTCACTGGTGTAACATTTTCGAAATTTTGGATATCAATTTGAGATAAAGTGTTCCCTATATGCCGTCTAGCTGCATGGCATTCTTTAGTGGAAGTGTCTCTTCTTGACATAACATATACCTTGGGGTCATAGTTGTTTTCATAGCATGCAAGACAAATACAATGAGGACAATGAGTGTCCCACTCACATTGGCTGCTTCGTGATTTAGCTTTTGGTGTCTTATGCTTTAAAGTGTGGCTATCAGAAGGGTATCTAATACACCAAGATGTTGTCTTCTTTGTCGCTGGTTCATGATCTGAGCTGGAACAGTTGTTACAAAGAACAACTGATCCAAATCCTTCTTCATCGGATTTCCCACATATTGCATGTACTGGTTTGCTACATGTACCACAATAGTGTGCTCCAATTGTCTCCTTTTCGCAAACACAGCAAACTGGAGAAGACATGTTCTACAAAACTTTTTAATTAGCAAAGCTCAGCATGTCTGGATATGATTTTAGTTAATACATAAAGCACAAAACCAACAATGAACATTTATTATTTAAAAAAAAACCTATAGCTTGAATTTCCTCACTTACTGCACATTAAGTTACTTTATAAACTTGTCAGTTGTCAATATACTTCTATATGGTCTATGACCTTATTTTATTGACTTAACTACAGTACCAGGAACGAAAATTTAAAAAGTAATAAAAATAAAATATAAAAAAGCATTGTAAAATTCACTTTATTCATTCAAATAATTTTATAATATGCAGGTATATCCCTTGACCCCTGTCCCACCGAGTCCCTTATGGCCTGACCAGTGGCGGATCAAGCATGAGCGGGGCCCCTGGCACATTAGTGCTGACTCACATCTGCCTCCCTCCGAAGTCCTAAAGAGACTAGAAAAATCGGGGGAACTTAATAAAAAAATAGCAACAAGCAGGTAGCTGCGAATAGCTAGTTTGTAAATATCTTGTAAAAATGTTTGTGTTTATCAATAGCACTCAATCTACATTTCTGGAACTCTGGTTCTCTAAGATGTTTACAAACAATGATTTAAAGTTTAGATTGAAAATTATAAATATATTTACAAGTTTCTTATAGCAATAGCTTGTGGAATGATTCTGAAATGTTTTTGGTCTTCTACTCTTCTTATAAGTTGTAATGTATGATAAAGCGATAGTATAAGACTTAATAAATTAAAACCAAAAGACCCCAAAACTCTGTGGGGCCCTCCAAAGGTGCGGGGCCCCTGGCACTTGCCCAAAGTGCCCTCCCCTCAATCCGCCACTGGGCCTGACCCCTTGAGTCCTGACCCCTATTAAAGTGGCACTACGATGGAAAATCGAATTGCTATTTTTTTCCAGAAAATAAAAATATAGCACCTACTAAACATTCTCACCAAATATCAGAGTCAGATTCGATCTTCTTACCTGTGTATTTTGTGATCCTTTTCGGTTATTCAACGACCGCCATTACTAGCTTTCAATTAACGTGGTGGGGCGAGCTGGGCTGGATGTGACATCATTCACTCAACACACAAACAACGAAACAAATGAAATCAGGGTGAAACTGATATTCGATCAATATGTCTTCCAACGAAGAACGTGTGGTTTCTGAAAGTGAGCGGTCTTCTGTAGGCGGCATAAGTTACTCCCGTAGTGGTGAGATGTTGCATGATTCTGATGGAAGTAATTTGGATGATACGATTCCCTACGATACTTCAGATGAACCTCTTGCAACGCCAGAAGAACACACCGAGTATCAACGTGTCATTTCGCTACAGATGCAAGAACAACAACAGCTGGCTGTTCGGCTTTCTGGTGAACAGTCAATCGATTCCTGGTAACTTTCTATAAATTTGTGTATCTGTACAACTGTTCAACATCATATGCTTGGGCGACATAATATAAAGACTAAGACGATTTAATAATGTAATATAAAAACTATATGAGTTCTCTCCCTCTTCAAATCCAGTATACTCCTGTAATACTCTGATATGCCTTTCTTTATGTTCTTGCCTTTGACTAGGTGTAAGTGTGGTAATTGTTCTTTGGAGTTTGTTGTCAAGCTGGATGAATGTCGCTGTTGTTTCGATATTGATCAATGTAAACAAAAAATGGCTGAAGCTTAATGATCGATGCTTGACAGAACACCCAGCTTTTGAGCCCGTGTGTTTAAACCCTTGGGTTTTGCGAATTGCTGGTATAAGTTTTAAAACCAAAATCAAAGGAGCCAAAAATTACACTTCTTTGTATATGAAAGGGAAGAAAAGCGAATCTGAGTAAGTATATATCATTCCCAATAAATGGCTAGCCTTGATGAACACTGTCAGTTAATTTGAAATATTTGTTATTTAACTTAGGTTTTTTCGAGCAGTAGCATACAGGCAATTTGTTAGGCTTGTGTGGGATTACACAGGTAGTTCGAGGAGGTATCCCCTTCCATGTTGTGTGTATTCAAGGATAAGAAAAGAGTTCAAAAGTAAAGAATATACTGGATATGAGGAGGAAGAGGAGAACTCGGATTCATAATAGCTGATTTCAGAACTGTCAGTCTTTAAACCAACAAGTTGTAACCAGCACCATTAGATTAGCTTGCTCACAGCAACTCTCCTGTTGAGTTTAACTATAAATAAACAATTGGTAAGATCTAGCTGGTTTTGAAGTTTTGAAATTTTGTGAGCTGCCTTTTGTAGCTGTTTCTGCAGTCCCAGGGCACATGAATGGCACACATTTGACATGGCTGGGGATGTTGTTCCTATATATTAAAAATAACACAAAGTTGTACTTAATATCTATACAATGTGTTCACTTACTAGTTTCCTTATAGTTGACTTACTGTGGTAATTTCAGGAGCTTATTCAGAATTTTGATTTTCGGTAGAAACTTCTTGTAAAACTTAAGAAAGAATAAAAAAATAAATAGAAGTACTTAAAATCAACACAGGCTGGCACTGCACAGGAAAAGATTATTCACTTACTGTGGGTAATTTCATGAGCTGTTGTAGGATTTTGAGTTTCAGTAGAGATTTCTTGTAAAACCTATCAAAATAGATATAAAAACACTGCCAATCAAACAGGTTTATACTGGTAGAATTGTCGGGAATATTACGCATTTTGCAGTCAACATCTCTGTCTTGGCACAGAGAATTGAGAAAATAATAGTTCAAAACGAAATCATACCTTTTCGGTGTCTACTAGTGATCGTTCATTCCGGACAGCTTCGCAATCTTGCGTCAAGTCTTTCAAGGCCTACAATTATATTATTATATATGTCGAAATACATGTGTGTACACGTACTATTATGCACCTATCAATGTAAACCCCGCGGGGTGGGGGTGCGGGCAAAGGGCGGGGATTTGACAAAAAAAATGAAAATTTGAGTAAAATACCCGAGGGTGGGGAATTGTATATCGATCAAATGTTTTCAAAAGAACGCACCTGGGGACAGATTCAAACGAGATTGTACACCGCACCAAGTCAAATGTTTTTGAGACCATTTTATTGACCAAATTTGAACAAGTTTAAAGAACATCCTGGTACAAAAGCTAGTGCAAAAACAAAGCACAGCAACATGTTTAAGGCGATTATCTGAATAAACTCAATATCAACATTTAAACTGCCGTACTGACTACTCTTTCTTAAAGTGCCACTAACCCTAAAATTCATTTTCCCAACTAACTCAATGTAAAAATTCTATGCATTCAGCAGACAGAGCTCAAATGAGTTCCTTGTTTGGCTTGTCTGACGTCACACCAAGGAATATACCCATATACCCATTCCCTTTCCTTCTGCATATGCCAATTTTTGCAACTTTGGTGGTCTACAGAAGACCAAAGAAATGTCCCATACCAAAAATTTATTCACTGGACTAATCCACTCAATAAGGGCTTTTAAATTTGCGAAAAAAAATGTTGGGGTTAGTGGCACTTTAATATCATTTGAAAGTACATTGACAAAGCATCCTTGGCTAATAGTAGTTGTGCTCAAATAATTGTCATTCCCACGATTCAACACAGTTTAAGCATTGCCAATGATTAGGCACTTCACCAGTAATGACTCCAACACAAATCATATGGTTCCAGCTGGTACAGCTGTCACAACAAATCCATTCAACCGGTTCATCTTCCATGCCTGCAAGAGGCACGTCCATGTTGCATGTACTACACACGTCTGACTCGGTTAGCTCAGTTTCATTTTCTGCTGGTTGTTTTCGCTTACTTTTTGAATTTTTTCCTTGTCGTTTTTGCCCAACTTTTGCCTTGGTTGATGGTTGTTTCTGCGCACTTTTTGCTTTTCTTGTTGCTGCAGCCTTTGCGATCCCTTTCTTGCGATTTTCATCGACATTTTTCAAATGTTGAAACCACATTTCCGTCTTATCACGTGGTAATAAAACCTTTTGTGCAATATCCAGCAACTTACTTTCTTCGGGAACTTCACGAAGACGATTAAATTCTTTTAAGATGGTTTGAGATGGTGGCTCAAGCTGAAACTCCTCATCTTTGGACATACGTTCCCATAGGTCGTCAACTTTGTTATAGTGCCCCGAACACAGTCCTTTGCAGTCGTCACATTCACCTCGGCCATAACACCGCGTGGGATCAGGTGCAGGAACAGGTATAAAAGACAAAAGAGGACCCCCTGGATACCATTTGTGCTCTTCCAATGGCGCACCTTCCTGGCAAAGTGGATGAATACAGTCCTGCTGATAACAGCAACTAAGACAGAATATGTACTTAAGAGGAACGTCCTTCCGCAAATGGCTTTCTCGTAAATCCCAGATCTGTTTTATCTGATTAATTTCATCTGGATGATCTTTTTGCACTCTTTCTTTGGCAGCTTTATTTCCTTTCAAGTATTTAACCACGAGATCATTCTCACGCTGATAATTAGTACTATCCGATCCTCGGTATAGGTGAATTTCAGTTCCTGCACAAGGTGCCTTTTCCACTCTTGACAAGTAAACATCAATTGCCAAATTCAAGTTATCAAGAAGTAACTTCTCGTTGACCTTTCCCCCACTGGTTAGACAAGACCCATTTAGTGGCGACGGAATAATCAAGTTCGCGTGTGCTAGGGCCAAGCACCCATTCTGTAATTCTACTCTGTTCTTGTAGCTTACTCCGCTATTTCTCGACGTAACTAACAGCATTCGGCTTTTGGTTTTTAAATGCCTCACTGTCCACCAGTATTGGACTTCCACGTGTGATGGTCCTTCATCGTAACTTCCGTCCACTCTGACACACTCAACTTCCTTTCTTTTACCAGTGACAGGATTCACAAATGCCGGATTTATCTTTTCCTGTTGTTCTAGCATTTCAAGATCGGAAAAATGCTGAGCGGGGTTTTTCTGAAAAAGTCCCGGAGCCTTTACAACTCCAGCGCAAATTTCGCCACTTGTTTTAGTACTTGGGACGTTGTAAGAGGTAGTTTGAAGAGTAGACGGGTATCTGTTAACATAGTCGGTTCTAGTTGTAACATGTTCATTGCCCTTCACACATAGTGTCGCATGTAGCTTGTGTGTAGCCATTGTGTCCAACCTAAACCCAGCCTGGTCATCTCGTCCAATATTCACTATGTTGCGGCCATCTTCATGCTGAAGTTTGTCCAATGCAGCATATAACGAAGAGCTCCAGTGTTGGTCTGGATTATAGCGAATAGTAAACCCTTTCCTTGCTCTCTTGCTAACAACCTTTGCTATTCCATGATATCGAGCAGCAGATCTTCTCCTTTTATTACGAGCGCAGCACAACTGAACAACACTGCCGTATGAGATGCTCCGATCATACTTGTCTTCTAAGTGTTCTTTTATTCTTCTAAATGTTGCTTTTTTCTTCAATTTACGATTGCCATCAAATGTTAATATACCAGTTCGTCTCCATGCATCTGCTCCGGCACCACACTGCTTCACAAATTTTTCGATTTCTTCTCCAATACCTGGACATTCAGAAATTATTTTCCTACTTTCCTGCTTCGCCTTCTTTTCATTAAACGTGATTCTGCCACTCTTTTCTTTATTTACCTCACGGATTTACGTCGTATGGAGGCTCGTTTTTTTTATCAGCAGTTTTCCTCATTCATCCATTCGACTTTGAACTCCCCTTGCCCATATTTCCACTTCGCTGGAGTCGGAGTCGGATGTTATTTCGTCAGCAACGTTGAAAGAAATTTGGTCGTCGTTTTGGTCGCTGTGACATTCAGCGTAGATCGACTGATATTCGGTAACGTCTGTATTGTCAGTGTCCGTCTCGCTTTCACTCTCCTCTGCATCACTGTGTTCATTTCCACTTGTTTCGCATACACCCAAAATTGCAACACAGCCTTCTCCTTGATCTTGGCAACATTTTCAATAGCATCTTTGATAGCACAGGCTTCTTCCATTGCTCGTTCTTCTTTCGTTTTCTTGTCATTCATAGTACAAAAACCGTAAATACTTTTTGCTTTGGTATTTGAAATCCCCGATGACTTTGCAACAGTATACTTCAACCTTTCCCGTTCACTTTCCGACTGTGCAAGATTTAAAAGTTTCTGTACCTCTTCTTTTGACAATTCTTGGTGCATTGGTTTGTGTGTGACTGTTTCTTCCATAAGCGATTGTATGACATACAGGTTTGCTGGTCGGAGTTTTTTAAGCAGGTATAGACAAAACGTTCCTTGTTTAAGAGAACCAGTTCCCACAACTGCAAGAGGCATTTGTAACAATTTTCTGCGAGCATGAAAGGACTTGTACTTAACGTCTGGACTACATAACTTGAACGCATCTGCAAGCTTTAAAGTCCCTTTCTTGTTAATTTCCTTAGCTACTCTGATAGCTCCTTCACATTCACAACATGGTTTTGTGTGATTGCGACAACAAACAAGTGATCTGGCACGCACATATTCATCAAGCGTAAGTCCTTCAAATCTTGAAATGTAAACATTTTCTTTAAGTGATTCGTGGTTTGATAAACCTGGTTTCTGCTGCACCATGCTGAAGAAGAGGGGCTCTCTAAAAAGATTGACTTGAAAGGAGAGGGCTTGACGGAGGGGACAATATCAGAGTATCACCACCAGAGCTTGCAGATTCAAGTTCGGTTTCTTCTGTATGGAGGGCAGATATATCAATAACTTCTGGGGCGTTTAAGGCAGTAGTATTGGTTGATGGCTGTTGTGGAAAATCACCCTTTGATAAAGGAGATGCAGAATCATCATTATGCCCAGCTTTTTTAGCACCATCTTTAGCGGCATTCTTGAATAATTCAAGCAAATCCGACCCTTTCTTCACTTTTTCTGGTTTGCTAATGATTTCTTCACCTTTGGTAAGTTTGCGCTTGTGATACCAGCTCGATTTTGTTTCCATTTTCTTGAGAGCTGCTAGCTGTTTCTCATTTTCCCGTTTTTCCCGTAGGAGGGCTCTGACATCACCGGTCAGTTGGTCGCACAGCTTGAAATCCTTCACTGATTTAGCTTTTTCCACTCTTATTTGCTTGATTTTTATTTGCTCCTCAACACTGTCCAAAAGGGCTTGAATGTGTGATACCTCTCTTTGTCGTTCATCTTTGTGTATTTTCATCCTTTTCTTGCTCTCATCTCCACTATTCTCACTGCTACTTTTCCCACTTATAGAACTTTTCGACCTTGAATATCCCTTTTTAAATTGGTACCCACTTTCCCTTACTTTCTGCTTGGCTTTCTGATAAAGCTCACCTGAAACATGAAAAGTCAATTTCACAAATAGTTCTGGCATATGTGTATGTGTGTGTGAACTGAGTCATTGTACAAAAACCAGTGTAGTATTTTGGGCAAGCACAAAAAAACAGTTTAATATATTTTTCCAGCTTTTGCTAAGGATATCCATGTAGTACAGTACTGTGCAGAAATAACCTAACAAAATCCGCGCCCGATTTGCGATCATGTTTGCGGATCGCATACGGGGCGATTCGCGGCTGCGGTTGCGTACGCTTGGCGGTTGCGGCTGCGGGCGTTTGGCGGTTCGGCTGCAAGCGTCCTTGTGGTCAGCCAAATACTGCGGCAAGGAAGACGCAGGCATCGTAACACGATCGGCGCCGATCGTCAGCATACGTTTCTCGAACTTTAATATAAGCGTCATCTGAAATTCTGAGATCAAGGCCACGTTCAAACGTAGAGCGTGTTGCAATCAATTGATATGGGGAAACTTTCATAATTTGCAACGAATTGTTACGCTCAAGTCATCCGACGTTTCTATTGTCAATATATAAATAGAATTTTAGAAGAAGGAGTAAAAACTTCGAGGTCGGCAATACGTTTGTTTCTCTCTCGATATCGGAGAACTGGAAGACTTGCCGACGCTCAACGCAGTGGGAGAAGACCTCTTTTAGGTGCCGATGGAAGAAGATTCATCAATGATGAAATGAACAAGAACGACAAATTGATCGGTCGAATTAAATTTGGAATATTTATTTTTCAAGGCGGTTTAAGAATAAAACGTCTTTATGGATTCCGGCGTGAACACAAAATATTACTGTCAGGTTGTGAATGATGATTGTTAATTGACTCGGGCAAATAGCCAATGAAAATTGCAATGTTGTTCGTGAATATTGCAATATTGCGGACAAGAGAACATCCGGTTTGACTGTAAAAATCACGTGTAGTTCATATTTAAAATTTATAAAATAATACGGATTCGATAAAATAATAGTTTCAAAGCAAATATGTCGGAAACGGGGAAGGGCTAATCATCGAGTTTCAGAGTTTATATGTAAAGATACACAGAATAGTAAACTTGGCAAAGAAAAGTTATTTATACGTCTCTAGATTAATTTTCTCGAATTGAGTTTGTAGCGACTCAACAAACAGAGTTTTGGAATTTGGTCCCGACAACAGTTACGCCGAAAAAGTGTTTTTTTTAAACACAAAATGCAAGGTGGGGTCCTAAACCGCTGCGAAGTCTTTATACAAATGAGCGCCTTGGGAATTAGCCTGCGTCACAGACGCTCGTTGAAATTGCATAAATTGTTAGAAATTAATAGTTTCACCGTAACCACTGAAATCTTCAAACAAACGTTCGGCAAATTTTAAGAGTGTTCTTATAGTAAAACTTTAATTTACAAAACTATTTTTCGGAAACTCCGCTTCGGAATGAAACTTTCAATCATGCAATCTGCAGGCCGTAGAATCATGTTGTTTTAAAACGCGCTGACTCTTCTTATAAAATTACTTTAAAAGCATGTTACGTTCTCTGTTTCGGCAGTATATCTAACCTTACTATATTTCGATTGTAAGTTTTTAATACATACATTTTGATCAAGTAGTTACTTCGACTGATTTAACTTTTTCGGACGACGAACTTTTGACGTAAAATCAATTTTCCACGCGGCGCGGTTCGGAAGTTCGGATATTGATTTCAAAGTTTCGAAGTTTGAATGTTTGACTCCAAGTTCGCCTTTACGGAAAATCTCTTGCCAATCGCTGTCGCGCTTAGATAGACTAAGTTATATATCTCATCAACTCGTTCGGGCAATCTTTATAATTATGTAGCTGTCGTTAGATGTACTGAATTCAGAATCTCTGCGACTCGTTCGTTGGTGATTTAGGTTAGATCACGAGATTCTATATCTCAGCGACTCTTTCGTTGGCAGCCTTTATACCAGTCGCTCAGATAGACTAAACTTTCGACTCAGCGACTTCTTCTTTGGAGGTTTTTGTACCTGTATCTGTTGCTCCACACAGTTTAATAGTTTAGATAGACTGAATTCTGTAACACTCGGGTGTTCCGACGTTTGACGACCATCAACTGTGGTTCCTGCATCTGCAGAACCGCAGCCGCAAAGCGGACGTGAAACCGCACGCAGTCAATCTCCCAAGCGGGCGCAGCCTCAGATGCACAGCGACCTTGCGGCAGCCGCACAACCGCACGCAGAGCGCCCGCAGACGCAGTGTTAGGTTATTTCTGCACAGTACTGTACATTGACTGTATGTTGCTTTTCTCTAGGACTTTACCTAATAGGGTTACAGTTACTAATACTTAGCCATGAGAAGCACTTTAATATATTTTATTTTTCATCACAATTCACAAATTTCTGTGTTTAAAGTTGTATGTGTGTTAATTAAGTGTGACATATTGTTGACTTTATTAAAAAAAACTAGCAGACTAAAGGAAATTTATTCACATAACATATAAATGTCATTATTCAAGTAATCCAGTGCTTATGTAGCACTGAGTGATTTAGTCAACTGTGTGTTAAGAAGTTAAGAAATACTGTACAGCTATGGCACAATGTTTGATGAGAGCCCAACTAAATACCAGCATTGCAGAGATAAATAGATAAATCTTTTTTTATGGAAGATACATACCCCCCCCCCCCCCCCCCAATCCAGATTTTCCACCTTCTGGAACCCTGATGTAATTGTTACAGAAAAGAAATTCAATCAATACCAACAAGCCTATGTTTATGTATCACATAATATCACACATATAAACAATAGATTTGCACACTGTACCTCTGTTTAACAGAAGAGTTTGGCTCTTGTTTTGCAAGCCTTGTTGATGCATCATTAACAGCTACTTCGTACTCCCTTTTAGGAGGATTATATATCTTAGCCTTTTCTTTAATGGCTAATACATCATCACCCTCTACTTCACTATTGCTTGCCATTTCCTATAGTTGCAGAAAATTTAGAAATTAGTCAACCAAGTAATTGTCAACTAATTTTTTTTCAAAATATGTAAAAATATTTATCAAAACTGTCATAGGCATAGAGTATGGGGGGGAGGGGGGGCTGAAGGGCTTTAGCCCCCAGAGAAATCTCAATGGGGGACTAGCCCCCACCCCCACCCCCGAAATTTTGCAGCAACTGACTCATCAATCACCATTCACAAATTATAGGTTACTCGTTAGGCTAAAGTAACTGTTACAGCCTCATTCCTGTGAGCCAAAAGCACCCATATACAGTGATAAGTCAACCTAGTAAACACAACATCGAACAATTGTTGAAATGTGTTGTATTTTAACTAGTTTTTATGACATTTCATTACCCCTCAGAATGCAGGAAGTGTTATTTTCTGCTGGCTGAGGTACGAAAGAAGCAGAAAATGTTTTCTCACACAAGGCTGGGAGCCCGATTGTGAATCGGGTGTATTTGGGTGGTGCAGGTTAAGCAGCACATGTTGTTGTTGCTTCGCAAGCTTGACAAACATTGCCCACCACCCACCCACCCATTAATTAGGACATTTAGGATGTTAGTTGTAGTGGACATTTATATTACAGAACTTCTCAGTATTTTTTATAATGTTAAATTATGTAAGTTA